>CM060891.1:18122306-19322306 GCA_030762935.1 Hymenopus coronatus
TTAAAACACACAACTTGTGTTGCATACATATTTTTCGTAGAGTGGATCGTTTTTGAGATATTCCTTGTTTTTGTTTTCAGGTTCGAAAAACTTACTGTTCTCAAACTGGAATTTGTCAACTCCTGTCCAAAGGAACTTCAGTCACATAGCAACCAGCTTTTGACTATCAGTTTAACCTATGCTACTCCCTTATTTCACTTCTACTTACAAGGAAGCAAGTAATAAGACTATTTCTGCTAATTTTTTGTGGATTAGCATGAAGTAAATGGAAGCATGAGCTTTTTAAAACCAATTTGTTGAAGAGATGTAGAGAAAGTCATGTGAATTAAGCACATCAGATTTTTTATTTTGTTTTATTTTACTCCTGGTAATGAAAAGGGTACTGAGTTTCAATGACAATCGCTTTGCGACACTTTTAAAATATTTGAACTGTCCCTTTAGCCTAGTGTATTCCCTTTATGCCCTTCTACTTATAAGGAATTCATTAATGTTTGTCTTAATTAGCATGATATTGGTAAACTATTAATCTTTTTTAAGAATAGTATGTTTCCAGAACAGATAGAAAAAGTCATTTGAATGAAACACATCAACATTTTTCTTCGTATTCAACAATTCATCATTTCTTCCCAGTTTTTTTTTTTTTTTTTTTTTTCTTGATTGCATGTTTATTTTGTGATATTACTTCCTGCACTAACCTCAGGAGCGTAGGTGTAAATGACTACGATTGGCATAAGTGTAAGAAAGTTGCTCATCGTTTCAACTGTTTCCAGTAATAGCGGTGATTTCACATCCAAGCATAGCAGTTTTATTTTTGCATGTAGCTCCCGGAACTGAATCATCTTACCCTTGGCTTCTTTCAACACGGTTTTCAAGCTGCAATGATGCACATCATGACGTGCAAGAATTAAACAATTCTTTGCTTGCACACTAGAAGATTTTCCCCAGTAATGGTTCATTGATGTAGTCATAGTTTATTGGCCTACATTAGTTGCAGGAAAAAAGTTGAACTTCAATTGTTTTTCTGAGAAAACAGCTGAAGCTAATGACCTAATTAAATTTTGTGCATCTTTTACTCCGAGCTTGAAGTCATGTTTACAGAGCTATCTGACGTTTTGGTGCTTCGGGAAAACACTAAGAAGGAAAAATCTGTAGTGTTGCATTCACACGACATTCACTAGATTTAGTATTTTTTATTTTATTTTCACTTTCACACGTACTATGTACATAGTGTATAAAGAAGGTATTGTATTCCACCCAAAAAATCCATACCGAGATTTCATCGTAAATACATGTTTTGGGTTCCCCTAAATGCAAAAAAAAAAAAAAAAAAAAAAAAAAATTTTTGTCTGCGGACAGCATAGATCAAAAACGAAAAGACCCTTAAATATAAAACTTGGTATTTAAGTTTGGTATCTTGCGAGGATGCCACACGAAGAATTTCAAGAAAATCCCCCACCCACAATTACCCTTTACATGGAACTTTTTTCAAAAATTTTGATTTTCTCAACAATGGCTCTAACGATTTTGATTAAAACATCGTATATTAAGGAAATTTACCTGACAAATCAAATGTATAACTTGAATTTTCTGGAAATAGCTTCTGATGGCTACTTTATTCTGGATGTATTTTACGGAATTTTGTATAACTGCTAAATCGTAGGAGATGGACAAAAACTTACCAAACAAAAAATGTGGAGCGCATTAAAAGACACAATATATGTTATATAGATTTTTTTCGTGTAGTTGATCGTTTTGAGATATTCCTTGTTTTTGATTTCAGCTTTGAAAAACATAATTTTCCCATATAGGTATTTGCCAACTCCTTCCATACAAACAAAGGAACTTCAGTCACATAGCAACCAGCTTTTGACTATCATTTTAACCTATTGCAGTCCCTTATTTCGCTTCTGCTTTTCTTGAAGTAAACACAGGCATAATCTTGTTAACAATAATTTGTTGCAGAGATGTAAGGAAATTCATGTGAATGGAACACAGATTTTTTTTTTTTAATTTTTTTTTTATTTTTGGTACCTTAACGTCCTTTAACCTGGTTGGTCATATCGGACGATAAATGAATTTGGTGAAATGATGCTCAAAGGATCTCGGTATCCATGGAACTTAAATTTACTCGACATTTATCTTCTTACGACAAGGTAAAATTCATCCGGATAGCTCTTCTTAACTCGGGACCGGTTGAATGTGAGGCAGTAACGCTACCACCACACTAACCAGATGTGTTCCATTCACATGACTTTCTCCACAGCTCTGCAACAAATTATTGTTAAAAAGTTTATGCTTCTATTTACTTCATTCTAATCGAGAAAAAATTAGCAGAAATAGTCTTATTACTTGCTTCCTTGTAAGTAGAAGCGAAATAAGGGAGTACCATAGGTTAAAGTGATAGTAAAAAGCTGGTTGCTATGTGAAGTTCCTTTGTTTGTATGGACACGAGTTCACAAAGTCCTGTATGAGAAAAGTATGTTTTTTATAGCTGAAACCAAAAACAAGGTATATCTAAAAAACAATCAACTCCACGAAAAAAATGTGTATAACATAAATTGTGTGTTTTAAAGTACTCTACATTTGCTGTGTGGTAAGTTTTTGTCCATCTCTTACGGTTTAGCAGTTATGCAGAATTCCGTAAAATTGACACAAAATAAACTAGTCTTCAGAGGCTATTTCCAGAAAATTCAAAATATACATTTTATTTTTCAGGTAAATATCTTTAATATACGATATTTTAATCAAAATCGTTAGAGCCAGTTTTTATAAAATCAAAATTTTCGAAAAATGTTGCATGTAAAGGGTAGTTTGGGGTGGTGGGATTTTTCTCAAAATCTTCGTGTCGCATCCCTGGAAGATACTCAACTTAAATACCAAGTTTAGTTTGGTATTTTAATGACTTTTCGTTTTTGAGTTATCGTGTTCACAGACACAGGGACACACACGGACCTTTTTCTGAAAATACTTTTTTTTGGATACAGGGTACCCTAAAACATATATTTCCGGTGAAACCTCCGTATCGAATTTTTGGTGGAGTGCAATACCTTCTCTATACACTATGTACATAGTACGTATAGAGAAAGTAAAAAAGCCTATTCTTCGTTCTGCTTCATGCTAATCAAGACAAACTTTAGCAAAAATGGTCTTGTTACTTGCGTTTTTTTAAGTAGAAGGGAAATAATGGAATATACTAGGTTAAAGCGATAGTCAAATCCTTTAGAAACTGAAGCTATGCGATCGAAATTTGTTTCTTGCAAGACTAGGAGTTAACAAATTTCCGTATGAGCAATGTTTTAATATTGTAAAACTGAAACCAAATAACAAGGAATATCTCAGAAACGGTCAGCTCTACTAAACAAACATATAAGACATAAATTATGTGTTTTAACGAAATCTACATTTTTGTTGCAGCAAGTTCTTGTCTATCTCTTTCTTATGCAAAGTTCAGCAAAAATAAAGACGTCTTCATAGGCTATTAAATACCATGAAGGTTCACAAAGAGCATCTTTTTTCCCTGCCCGCCGCACCGAGCACCATCTCCGACACTTCCTACCCTGAAAGAAACCAACGGGATAAAAGATTAATGAAATGACAATAGAGAGGACTTGAAGGCAAAGGGAATTCGGGGGATGAAATAAACCTACCCAGCATTCGCCTGGAGCCCATGGGTTAGGTAGGCCGGCCTGGGAAAGCGACCTTCCGAATTCGGGCACAGACGAAAGCTCCTGAACCATCCCTTTCGGTTTCTCAAATCGGAAGTCGTTATTCCCCGTTTACTTTTTCATCCTGGTCATGCAAGAAAAGGAATTTCAGTTCCAACACGTAGCAACCAAATTGACTATCGCTTTAGCATATTATGTCACCCTCTGGTGCAGTGGTTACCATGCTAATCTCTAAAACCAAAGATTGCAGGTTCAAACCGAAGATGGGTTTCTTCGGATGCAAAACTTCTTAGCAGGTTTCGTTCGGAAGGGAAGTAAAGCCGGTTCTCCCGTGTAATGTTCATTTGCACTTAAAAGAACCGCATACCGTGTAAGAAGAAGGTTCCAGAGCAAAATACCGCCATTCACGTCCTCAAGAGGTGATTTCTTCCTACAGTGCCATCTGTTGGTGACGAACTGATCCCTCGTCACAGTGCGCATAGCGGCGAACTCGTGAACTATAAATTCAAATCCGATCTACGAAAAGTCGTAACGATGCCCTATGCTCCACTTAGGAATTAACAATAACTAACGTTTGACTGACTCCCTCCCTACCTACCTACCCACCTACGTACCTTTGTGTCTATCAATTCACTTACCCACCTACCTACCCACGTATCTACCTACCTTCCCAACCACCAACCCACTTACGTCCTACCCACCCACGTACCTATCTACCCAAGCACCTACCCACCTATGTAGCTACCCACCTGCGTACCTACCTAACTACTTGCCCACAGACCGGCCTGCCTATCTATCTCTATATCTATCTATCTTCTGTCTGTCTGTCTATCTGTCCGTCCGTCCCTCCGTCCATCCATCCATCCATCCATCCATCCATCTCCATCCATCCATCCGTCTCTCTGTGTGCCTGTCTGTCTGCCTGTTTGTGTGTCTGTCTGTAGTATATTTCATTATTTACCTTCTATTTAGAAAGAAGCAAGTAATACCACAATTTCTGCTAATATTTATCTCGAATAATCTGAACTAGATAAAAAAAATGTTTTAGAATGGTTTGTTGCAGAATAATTAGAGAAAGTAATGTGAATGTAAGACATAAGACTTTTGTTACTTGTGCGACGTAAAAAGAGAGGGAAAGAGAGACATTTTCTTGTGTATACCAGAAGCAGTAGGTACAGAGAGATGTTGGTTGTTGTAGACAATGTTGCAGAAAAAGTGGGAAAGCGGATAATGAGATGAAGATGGTAATGTTCGCACGCGGCCCGTGTGAACCGGAGCATCTCCACCTGTAGCAGTTCCCACACTTGAAGGTCGTGTTCTAACTGTACAGCAGCATATGGGCTGCCGTTGCTGGAACCGAATGTGTTTGTCATTAAGGGACTCAATTGACCAAAAAAAAAAAAAAAGTACTCGCTGTTTTATAGCAAATGGTTGGTGGAACCTTTGGATGTCTATAAAGAATTAACATTTAGCTGTCCCTGTATTTTAATAGTATATTATGCAACGAGACTATAATAGTAGTAATTAAAACACGAGTATTACGAAGACCGTGTTTTTTTTTTTTTTTTTTTTTTTTTCAATTTCCGATAGGCTATAAATAAAAGACAAGTTGAAAGAAAACAATTAATTTATTACTAAAAGTTTTGTACACTTATGGTTACTTTTCAACATAATCACCGAAAAGATTGAGACATTTATCATACCTGTGCATAAGGTTTGTAATATCCGCTTCAAAAAATGTTGCCGCCAATGATGCAGCCCAGAACCACTATCAATGCAGCTATTTATTGTTAAAGTTTACGACGTTTGGGGAGAGCCATTCAAAACAAACGAAGAGGAATGCTGACTACTTCAGGAATTGTGTTGATCCATGACAACGCACGTCCACACACTGCTGGCACAACCCATCGGCTCCTTGAACAATTTCAATGGAACATTTTCGATCATCCGCCGTGCAGTCCTGACCTGGCACCCAGCGACTTTCACCTTTTCCCTAAACTGAAGATGTGGCTAGGAGGGCAGCACTTTAAAACTAACAAGATCTTCAAAACAACGTCAATGCTCATTTGAAATCATTGGCGGCAACATTTTGTGAAGCGGGTATTGCAAAGCGTGTGCACAGGTACGATAAATGTCTCAATGTTTTCGGTGATTATGTTGAAAAGTAGCCATAAGTGTACAAAACTTTTAGTAATAAAATAATTGTTTTCTATGAAATTTTTTATTTATAGCCTATCGGAGTTTGAAAGAAAAATCGTCCACTTACTATTAAGAAAGCGAACAAAGCGAAGCGTGGTTAGTAATTATTCTTAGGGACGTTTTAATTACCATTAAAGTCAAGTTTCATGCGACTGTTTATGCTCGATCATGTCAAAGTATTCGTTTCTGGTTTGAGTGGTATGTTACAATCATTATGCGTTTATCTATGGTTACAATACAATGACCTTGTAGCACCCGTGTCAAACAAAGTCGGTAGCATTGTAAGACGCAGACGCAGACATTTTGATTACTTCCCTATAAACAGCTGTTAATATGTGACACACTTAAACCTACAAATCTGATGTGTTCCATTCACATGACTTCCTCTACATCTCTGCAACAAATTATTCTATTTACTTCATCTAATTGAGAAAACATTAGCAGAAATAGTCTTATTACTTGCTTCCTTGTTAATAAAAGCGAAATAAGGGGGTACTATAGGTTATAGTGATAGTCAAAAGCTGGTTGCTATGTCACTGAAGTTCCTTTGTATAAACACGAGTTCACGAAGTACTGTAAGAGAAAAGTATAAGTTTTTTATAGCTGAATCCAAAAACAAGGAAATCTCAAAAACAATCAAATCTACGAAAAAATAATATATATAACATAAATTGTGTGTTTTAAGGTGCTCTACATTTGTTGTGTGGTAAGCAATTTTATTTTTTATACCTTTAACTATTACAAATTCACGAGGATTACAATATTATCCAATTAATCAATTTATATTCTTCCGTCCATCTCTTACGGTTTAGCAGTTGTGCAGAATTCCGTAAAATTGACCGAAAATAAAGTATTCTTCAGGGGCTATTCCCAGAAAATTCAAAATATACATTTTTATTTGTCATGTAAATATCTTTAATATGTGATATTTTAATCAAAATCGTTAGAGCTATTTTTGAGAAAATCAAAATTTTCGAAATTTTTTCCATGTAAAGAGTAGTGTGTGGTAGGGGGATTTTTCTCAAAATCTTCGTGTCGCATCCTTTCAAGATATTAAATTTAAATACCAGGTTTGGTATTTTACCGACTTTTCGTTTTTGAGTTATCGTGTTCACAGACACATGGACACACACACAGACCTTTTTCTGAAAATGCTTTCCTTTTTATACAGGCGACCCTACAACATATATTTCCAATGAAATCTCGGTATCGAATTTAGGGTGGAGTGCAATACCTTCTGTATATTCGTACTATGTACATAGTATGTACAGAGAAAGTAAAAATGGAGTTTCTGGAAACCCGTTCTACTTTCCAATGCGAAATGTACAGTCTTCCATTCGTTCTGTCTGCTTGTGCATGGTCTGTCGACCAACAAATGTAAAACTGAACTAGAATCTGCAATGTCAGCCCCCGCACTACCCAGGAGGGCAATGGAACTATCCCCTCGCGTCAGTAACCCGCACGGGATTTTCTACTTCCTCCTTTCAGTAGGGTATTTCAGATTGTATTTTCTGCTAATTCGCGCGAACAGTTGAAGAGTTGTGAAAATGATAAGGTTTCCGCACAACTTGTTGCTAATTCTTGGAAAAGCTCTTCCCAGAGGACGGATGGTCGCCGATGATAATGACAGTCTTCATTGCGGTGGAAGAAGAAAGCCAGCCGCGAGCGGAAGTGTGACGACGATTTTCTGGTGGAGCGGAAATGCTCTCCCAGCTGTGAACTGTGCTGCCGTCTGTCAGTCAGAAGAGACATTGTTTCGCTCTACATACTTCACTGTCAAACGTTAATTTATCGCTAAACATTGTTCCTGGTAACCTGCATAGAAAACAACTTGATGACAGGTCCCATTGTGTTGCTAATGGATGTGATTTTATATAGCTGATACCCTGTTGGCGCGAAACAGTCCATTAGGATCGCTTCTGTTATCAGGAACAAACAATCGGGCCCAGTTGAAATAATTTTGGTGCCTTGTTTATATTTAGAACGTATAACGAGTGGAAACTCATTAGATCCTATGTAACGAGCACCATTGTCCGGCGCCAGTGGTGTAATGGGATTGCCAGGCTCTTAAATACTGTTCTGTTTGAACCTGTGCAGACGGTTTTGTGTCAAGTTTATATTTTCTCTACCAACTACCTATAGAAATCGTGTAACTATTGTATTCACCCAATTGTATTTAAATAGAAATAATTAATTTAAAAATTAAACATTGTTTTATTTATTAAACAATTTAAATTAGGTTCCCAATATAAGGCTGTTTAAATATATTAATGGATAAAGTAAATAGTAACTAATAGTTTACTTAGTAGTAAATAAATATTTAGTAATTAAAGTTTGGAAAATTATTAAAGAAATATAAGAACAAATTTAGAACATTAATTTGTTAGCACAACATGATAAAATTAAGACTGCCTCCGTGGTCCAGTGGTCAGCGACCCGACTTCTCACTCGGAGGTCCCGGGTTCGATTCCCGGCTGGGACGGGGAAGTTTTCTTTTCTATCTCTCACAGAGTCTGGAAGTATGTATTTGAGTGTGTGTGCTTGAGGGGGAAAAAATGATTTAAAGCAACGTAAAAGAACCTACAGACAACGAGTTGTTTCAAGCCTACGATATGACCTTAGATGTTAAAGGGGGCTATATAAATGACACAATAAAATACAAATAAAACACTCACATGACTTTCTCTAGCTGTCCTACAAACTTCATACATAAGATTCTTCTTCTTTCTGCACCTTGTTAATCGTGGTACTCATTAGCACAATGTTCTTATTATTTAGTTCCGTATAAGTAGGAAGAAAATAAGGGAATACACTAGGCTAAACGAATAGCGAAATGTTTTAAAAGCTGTCGTTATGCGATTGTCATTACAAATCGCTTCTTTTCTTGGCCAGGAATAGAACAAAAGAAAAACGGGCACTCCCGTCTGAGAAAAGTGTAAGTACTTCACAACTGAAACCAATAACAATGAATACCTCAAAAACGGTAAGCTCCACGAGAAAAAGGTATATGACATAACTTGTGTGTTTTAACAAGACCTAAATTTTTTGTATAGTAAGTTTTTGTCTATCTCTTACGGTTTACTAGTTATGCCAAATTAATTAAAATTCATCCAGATTAAACAGGTCTTCAGAAGCTATTCCCAGAAAATGCAAGATATACATTTTATTTGTTAGGTAAATATCTTTAATATATGATATTTTAATCAAAATCGCTAGAGCCATTTTCAAGAAAATTAAAATTTTTGAAAAAAGTTCCATGTAAAGGGTAGTTTGGGGTGGCAATATTTCCCCCAAAATCTTCGTGTCGCATTCATGGAAGATACTAAACTTAAATACCAATTTTGGTATTTTAGCTACTTTTCGTTTTTGAGTTATCGTGTTCACAGACACACGGACCTTTTTCTGAAAATGCCCTTTTTTGGGTACAGGGGGTCCTAAAACATGCATTTCCGGTGAAATCCCGGTGTCGAATTTTTGGGTGGAATACAATACTTCTCTACCCCTATGTACATTGTACATATGGGGCTAGAGAAAGTAAAAATTAAATATTAAATTATATATAAATAAAATAATGTGGAAAGCAAATTAGTTAAATATTCAGGGTGCGGCATCATAACTTCCTGATTTCAAAACTCAATAAAACCCATTTCATGAATGAGAATGATTTCTGTTTTTCCATTAATTTCATCCCCCATTGTCCATATACTGAATAAGCTGGCGTTTCGCATGACTTACCTGAATATCAGCGGGTATGTTGGCAATTTCTTCCCGGATGTTGGCCTTCAGGACTAGTAGGGTCCTTGGATGGTTGACATAAACACGGGATTTCAAAAAAAAAAAAATCTGATGTGTACCATTCACATGACTTTCTCCATATCCCTGCAGCAAATAATTCTTAAAAAGCTTATACTTCTATATACTTTATGCTAATCAGAAGAAATTAGCAGAAATAGTCTTATTACTCGCTTCCTTGTAAATTGAAGCGAAATAAGGGACAACCGTAGGTCAAAGTGATAGTCAAAAGCTGGTTGCTATGTCAATGAAGTTCCTTTGTTTATGTGGATAGGAGTTGACAAGTTCCTGTATGAGAAAAGTATACATTTTTCCTAGCAGAAACCACCAAAAATAAAGAATGTCAAAAAAACGACGAACTCCACGAAAAAAATGTATATAACATAAATTGTGTGTTTTAATGTGCTCTACATTTTTTGTGTAGTAAGTTTTTGTTCATCTCTTACGGTTTAGCAGTTATTCAAAATTTAGTAAATTTCATCCAGAATAAACTACTCTTCAGAGGCTATTCCCAGAGAATTCAAGATATACATTTTATTTGTCAGGTAAATATGTTTAATATACGAAATTTTAATCAAAATCGTTAGAGCCATTTTTGAGAAAATCAAAATTTTCGAAAAAAGTTCCATGTAAAGGGTAGTTGGGGATGGGGGTATTTTTCTCAAAATCTTCGTGTCGCATCCCTGGAAGATACTAAACTTAAATACCAATTTTGGTATTTTAGCTACTTTTCGTTTTTGAGTTATCGTGTTCACAGACACACGGACCTTTTTCTGAAAATGCCCTTTTTTGGGTACAGGGGGTCCTAAAACATGCATTTCCGGTGAAATCCCGGTGTCGAATTTTTGGGTGGAATACAATACTTCTCTACCCCTATGTACATTGTACATATGGGGCTAGAGAAAGTAAAAATTAAATATTAAATTATATATAAATAAAATAATGTGGAAAGCAAATTAGTTAAATATTCAGGGTGCGGCATCATAACTTCCTGATTTCAAAACTCAATAAAACCCATTTCATGAATGAGAATGATTTCTGTTTTTCCATTAATTTCATCCCCCATTGTCCATATACTGAATAAGCTGGCGTTTCGCATGACTTACCTGAATATCAGCGGGTATGTTGGCAATTTCTTCCCGGATGTTGGCCTTCAGGACTAGTAGGGTCCTTGGATGGTTGACATAAACACGGGATTTCAAAAAAAAAAAAATCTGATGTGTACCATTCACATGACTTTCTCCATATCCCTGCAGCAAATAATTCTTAAAAAGCTTATACTTCTATATACTTTATGCTAATCAGAAGAAATTAGCAGAAATAGTCTTATTACTCGCTTCCTTGTAAATTGAAGCGAAATAAGGGACAACCGTAGGTCAAAGTGATAGTCAAAAGCTGGTTGCTATGTCAATGAAGTTCCTTTGTTTATGTGGATAGGAGTTGACAAGTTCCTGTATGAGAAAAGTATACATTTTTCCTAGCAGAAACCACCAAAAATAAAGAATGTCAAAAAAACGACGAACTCCACGAAAAAAATGTATATAACATAAATTGTGTGTTTTAATGTGCTCTACATTTTTTGTGTAGTAAGTTTTTGTTCATCTCTTACGGTTTAGCAGTTATTCAAAATTTAGTAAATTTCATCCAGAATAAACTACTCTTCAGAGGCTATTCCCAGAGAATTCAAGATATACATTTTATTTGTCAGGTAAATATGTTTAATATACGAAATTTTAATCAAAATCGTTAGAGCCATTTTTGAGAAAATCAAAATTTTCGAAAAAAGTTCCATGTAAAGGGTAGTTGGGGGTGGGGGTATTTTTCTCAAAATCTTCGTGTCGCATCCCTGGAAGATACTAAACTTAAATACCAAGTTTGGTATTTTACCGGCTTTTCGTTTTTGAGTAATCGTGTTCACAGACACACGGACACACGGACACACACACACACACACACACACACACACACACACACACACACACACGCGGACCTTTTTGTGAAAATGCTTTTTTTGGATATTGGGGACCCTGAAACATATATTTCCGGTGAAATCTCGGTATCGAATTTTTGGTGGAGTGCAATACTTTCTCTATACACTATGTACATAGTGCGTATGGAGAAAGTAAAAACACACACACACACACACACACACACACACACACACATAAAAAGAAATCACAAGGGGTCAAATCGGGGGAGCGAGCTGGCCACTCTAAATCACCCCTTATTGAGATGAGGCACTCCGGGAAGAGTTCCCTCAAAACAGCCATTGATGCCCTTGAAGTGTGAGCCGTTGCTCCGTCCTGTTGGAACCAAACGTCCAGTTCATCAGGTCGTGGAAAACAAAATTCCTGCATGTTCACATAGCGGTCTGAATTAGACATGGGGCGATTCATGAACGAATCGTTCACATGAACGACTACAAAGGAAGAATCGTTTGAATCTTGTCAGTCTTGGCATGAATCGTCGTTCAAAACGAATCGCAGAATTGAAGAACGTGATTAGATATTGGAATTTGTTTTTCTTTTGCTTCAACCTTTTTAAGTACTAAGCCGAGTTTCGACGAAAACTGCCGATTGCGCACGATGGTGTGTACCAGGATTAATAAGCATTCTATTTTATTGTGAGAAAATAAATAGTGCAGAGGTCATTAGTCAAATCACTTAAAAACTATGCGATTAACTTTGAATTGGATTCTCTTTCAATGACCAGGAATGAAACGAAAGAGAGACAAAACGGATGAAGACTTCCTATGTGAGAAAAGTTATATAATTTAAAATTTAAACCAATAACAGTGGGTATCTCAGCAATTGATAACTCTACAAAAAATTATATGACATAAATTGTGTATTAACGAAATATACATTTTTACTTTCTCTATACGAACTATGTACATAGTGTAAAGAGAAGAAAGATATTGTATTGCACCCAAAAATTCGATACCGAGATTTCACCGGAAATACATGTTTTGAGACTTCCTGAATAAAAAAAAAGCATTTTTAGAAAAATGTCCGTGTGTGTATGTGTGTGCCTGTGGGCAGCATAGCTCAAAAACGAAAAGACCCTTTAAGCCCAAACTTGGTATTTAAATTTGTTTTCTTCCAAGGATACGACACGAAAATTTTCAAGAAAATCATCACACTCAAAACTACCCTTTACATGGAATAAATATCGAAAACTTTGCCTTTTGTAAAAATGGCTCAAACGATTTTATTAAAATATCGTATATTAAAGATATTTACCTAACAAATAAAATGTATATCTTGAATTTTCTGAAATAGCCTCTGAAGACTACTTTATTCTGGATGAATTTTACTGAATTTTGCATAACTGCTAAATCGTAAGAGATGGACAAAAACTTACTACATATAAAATGCAGAGCGCAATAAAATACACAATATATGTTATATACATTTTTTTTTTTTTTTTTTTTTTGGAGTTGATCGTTTTTAAGATATTACTGATTTTTCGTTTCAGCTTTGAAATACTTAATACTTTTCTCAAACAGGAATTTGTCAACTCCTGTCCATACAAACAAAGGAACTTCAGACACATAGCAACCAGCTTTTGATTATCACTTTAACCTATTGTACTCCCTTATTTCCCTTTTACTTACAAGGAAGTATGTAATAAGACTATTTCTGCTTTTTTCTCGATTAGCGTGAAGGAAATAGAAGCATAAGCTTTTTAACAATAAACTGTTGCAGAGTTGTAGAGAAAGTCATGTGAATGGAACATATCACATATTTTTTGTACAGTTTACCAATTATTACAAAATTCATTCAGAATGAAGAGGACTTCAGAGGCAATTCTCAGGAAATTAAAACATATTCATTTTATTTGTAACGTAAATATTTTTAAAATATAGTACTTTAATTAAAATCATTAGTCATATTTTCAGAAATAAATATTTTTGAAATTCATTCTAGTAAAGGAAAAGTGCATTTTGGGGTGGGGGATAGTTTGAACATTTTCGTGTCGCATCCTTGGAAGAAGTTGAACATAAGTATCAATTTTGGTAATTTTGAGTTTTTGATTTGAGGTTTGCTGCTCAGAAACACCACACGCGCGCGGACATTTTTTTACCTTTTGTAATGGGGAACTCTAAAACGTGTATTGTTAGAGAGATTTCGGTATCGAATTTTTGGATGAAATACAATACCTCTCTACTTACATACTCTGTACGAAGTAGAGAAGTAAAAATATTTTCTTAGATTCAAGAGGATTTAAAACATTGCGGTGAAATATTGCTATAGAACTTTTACTTTTTCTACACGTGCTATATGCATAGTGTATAGAGAGGGTATTGCACTCCACCCAAAAATTCAATACCGAGATTTCACCGGAAATATATGTTTTAGGTTCCCCGGTATCCAAACAAAAATTTTCAGGAAAGGGTCCGTGTGTGTAAGTGTGCCCTGTGTCAATGTGTCTGTGAACACGATAACTCAAAAACGAAAAGTCGGTAAAATACAAAACTTGGTATTTAAGTTATCTTTCAGGGATGCGACAGCAAGATTTTGAGAAAAATCCCCACCCCCAAACTACCCTTTACATTGAAATGTTTTCGATATTTTGCATAACTGCTAAACCGTAAGAGATGGACAAAAACTTATTACAAAAAAATGTAGAGCAGGTTAAAACGCACAATTTATGTCATATACGTTTTTCTCGTGGAGTTGATATTTCTCGATTGTGAGATATTCCTTATTTTTAGTTTCAGTATTGAAACACACCTTTCTCATGCAGGAATTAATCAACTCCTGTCCATACAAACAGTGGAACTTCAGTCACATAGCAACCAGCTTTTGACTATCACTTTAACCTATGGTACTACCTTATTTCCCTTCTACTTACAAGGAAGCAAGTAATAAGACTATTTCTGCTAATTTTGTCTCGATTTGTATGAAGTAAATAAGCTTTTTAACAATAATTTGTTGCAGAGATGTAGAGAAAGTCATGTGAATGGAGCACTACAGATTATTAGTGGAAGTATTCTCCGCTTACTCAGTAGAGAAAGAAATAAAGGCTATAAAACTGAACGATCGTGTGCATTGTTTTTGTTTTTTTCCAGCAGAATATTCGTCAGTTTAGATTACGTGTTTTCCTGGTAATATAAGCATACCACTACTGCAGGAAGGTTTTTTTGGGGACTTTCTAACCATGTTTTCGTTATTTTGTGCTCCAGAAGGGGTTGGGGGGAAGAGCCTCTTCAGGTTTCTAAATATTAAATTATTTCAGAATTGGTTTGGTGCCTCCGATCGAGCAAACAAGGAATGTAAAAGCCAGGGACTTGTATTTGTGTTCTTGGAGAATGTAATATAAGTTTTATAAAGCGGGGAGGTTGTTATCTGGAAGAAGAGCTCTTGTCATACTGTACGAGACATTTGGGAGCGGGGGGGGGGGAGGTTGCTTGTGATATTGTGGCTATACTCCAAACTCCGTGACTAGATTCAATCTCGTACTTTTTCATTTCCGTTTCTCCCTTTTCCTTCAGAAAACGTATCTTCGACTTGTTCCGCCAGGTCAGGACTACCAATACACTCTCTCGTCCTCCACTTCACTTGTATTATTAGTTCGAGTTTGATCTGATATGTTCCATTCACATGACTTTCTCTACATCTCTGCGACAAATTATTGTTAAAAAGCTTATGCTTCTATTTACTTCATGCTAATTGAGAAAAAGCAGAAATAACTTTATTACTTGCTTCCTTTTAAGTAGAAGCGAAATAAGGGAGTACCATAGGTTAAAGTGATAATCAAAAGCTTTTTTAAAGCTGGAACCAAAAACAAGGAATATCTTAAAAACGATCAACTCATGGGAAAAAATGCATATAACATAAATTGTGTGTTTTAATGTGCTCTACATTTTGTGTGTGATAAGTTTTTGTCCATCTCTTACGGTTTGCAATGATACAAAATTCCGTAAAATTCTCCAGAAAAAACTTCAGAGGCTATTCCTAGAAAATTCAAGGTATATATTTTATTTGTCAGGTAAATATCTTTAATATACGATATTTTAATCAAAATCGTTAGAGCCATTTCTGAGAAAATTAAAAATTTTGAAATTTTTTCCATGTAAAGGGTAGTTGGGGGTGGGGATTTTCTATGACAGTCTTCGTGTCGCATCCTTGGAAGACTCCAAACCTAAATACCAAGTTTGGTTTTTAACGGACCTTTCGTTTTTGAGCTATGGTGTCTACAATCACATACACAGTGACACACACGGACATTTTTCTAAAAATTCTTTTTTTGGTCTCAGGGGGTCTCAAAACATGTGTATTACAATAATGCTCTATACAATATGTACATAGTACGTGTAGAGAAAGTAAAACGGCTTTTGTGCACGTTATTTTGGAATATCAAAACACATAATTTCTAGCAGTTATTCTCTTCCAATTAAAACGATTTTTAATTCCATAAATATCGGATTGTGAAAGCCTAGCATTCTCAATGAGATTAATAGCCACATATAACTCTGAAAAGGAAATCTGTATTTTTACTTTCTCTATCACGTATGTACAGTGTTCATAGTAGATAGAGAAATTATTTTATTTCACCCAAAAATTCGAAACTGAAATTTCACCCTGAACCTAAAATAAATAAAATAAAATAAATTCTTTGAAAAAGATCAGTGTTTGTACGTGTATATACGTTTGGACAATATAGCTCAAAAATGACAAGTCTTTTAAACACCAAACTTGGTATTTCAGCTTTGTATATCCCAAAAATGGGACACGAAAAATTCAAGAAAGTTTCCCCACCTTGAACTACCCTTCACTTGGAAAAATATTCGAAAATTTTGATTTTCTCAAAAAACTTTTGATTAAAATATAGTATATTGAGAATACTTACATGACAAAATGTATATCTTATATTTTCTGGGAATAACCCCTGAATATCTCTTCATTCTTGCCAACTTTTGAATAAACCGTAAGAAGTAAACAAAAACCTACTGCATAGAAAATGTAGATCTTGTTATAGTACAATTCATCTCGTATACATTTTTTTCCCCGAGATGTTGTTACGATTTTTCCCAAATGGGAAGTCGTTATACACTTTTTTCTTCCTGTAGTACAAAAAGAAGGGAATTTCAATGTCAACCACCTTGTGACAGTTTTTAAAAATTTTTACTATCCTTTTAGTCTAGTTTATTTCTTTATTTCCCTTCTACTTATATGTAACTAAGCAACACGACATTTCTGCTAGTGTTTATTTCGATTATCATGAAGTAGATAGAAGAATAATCTTTTGTAATAATACTTTGTTGTAGAATAGGTAGAGAAAGTTATGTGAATGGAACACACAATTTTTTTTCCTCAACATACTTAGATCTACGGTGTTTTAAATGACTCTCTAAAGTTTAATGCAGCGTTTAATTTTAGGCAATTGTGAAAATTGGTTAAATGGTGACAATAAGCGCAAATTTGTTTTTTTTTTTGTTTTGTTTTTTTTTTTTTGTTCTATGAAATAATTCATAACTAGCGCTTCAATGATATGAACTTTCCTTTTTTTTTTTGCTTTGTCTAACGGCACTGCAGTAAGCATCAGTTTATAAATATTAACACTTATTCTACCAATCATGAAAATAACATATGAATTAATTGGTGAATCATTACTTAATAAACAATCTGATGTGTTACACTCACATGACTTTCTCTAGCTCTTCTACAAACTTCTTACATAAGATTATTCTTCTTTCTGCACCTTGCTAATCGAGGTAATCATAGCTTAGTTGCTTACAAGTAGAAAGAAAATAAGGGAATACACTAGATTAAATCGACAGTAGTCAAATGTTTTAAAAGCTGTGGTTATTCAATTGCCATTGCAAATCGCTTCTTTGCTTGGCCAGGAGTAGAACAGAACAAAAACGAACACTTCCTGTCTGAGAAAAGTTTATGTCCTCACAACTGAAACATAAAACAAGGAATATCTCGGAAACGGTTACCTCCACAGCAAAAATGTAAAGGACATTGTGTTTTGATTAGATCAGCATTATCTGTGTAGTAAGTTTTTGTCTATCTCTTACCGTTTAGCAGTTAACCAAAATTTAGTAAAATTCATCCAGAATAAAGAGCTCTTCAGAGGCTATTCCCAGAAAATTCAAGATATACATTTTATATGACATGTAAATATCTTTAATATACGGGATTTTAACCAAAATCGTTAGAGGCATTTTTTAAAAAATCAAAATTTTCGAAAAAGTTTCCATGTAAAGGGTAGTTGGGGATGGGGGATTTTCTTGAAAATTTTCGTGTCGCATCCTTGGAAGAAACTAACCTAAATAGCAAGTTTAATATTTAATGATATTTTCGTTTTTGAGCTATGCAGTCCACAGACACACACACACAGACAGACACACACACATACACACGGACCTTATTCAGAAAATGCTTTTTATGGATTCAGGGGGTCATAAAACATGTATTTCTGGTGAAATATCGGTATCGAATTTTTGGGTGGAATACAATACTTCCTCTATACACTATGTACATAGTACGTACAGAGAAAGTAAAAATGCACAGCTCATTAAAACCACAATTTATGTAATTTCCTTTTTTTCGTGGAGTTGGTCGTTTTTGAGATATTTCTTGTTATTATTTGCAGAGACGCAGAGAAAGTCATGTGAATGGAACACATGAGATAGAAAAGAAATCTGATGTGTTACACTCACATCACTTTCTCTAGCTGCTCTACAAAATCCCTACAAAAAAATTCTTCTTCTTTGTACACAATGCTAACCAAGATGAATGTTAGCAGAATGTCATTACTTAGTTCCTTATAAGTAGAAGGGAATAAGGGAATGCACTATGCTAAAGTGATTGTCAAATGTTTTAAAAGCTATCGTTATGCGATTGTCATTGCAAATCACTTCTTTGCTCGGCCAGGAGTAGAACAAAAGAAAAACAGACACTTCCTGTGTGAGAAAAGTTTAAGTACTTCACAATTGAAACCAATAAAAAGGTATATGTCGAAAACGGTTACCTCCACAACAAAAACGTAAAGGACAATGTTGTGTGTTTTGTCATGAGGTACATTTTTTGTGTAGTACGGTTTTTTCTATCCCTTACGGTTTAGCAGTTAAGCAAAACTCAGCAAAATTCATTCAGAATAAAGAGGTCTTCAGAGGCTATTCCCGAAAAATTCGAGATATACATTTTATTTCGGAAATTAATAGCTTTAATATACGGAATTTTAATCAAAATCGTTAGACACATTTTTAAGAAAATCAAAATTTTCGATTTTTTTTCCATGTAAAGGGTAGTTTGTGGTGGGGTGATTTTTTTGAAAATTTCTTGTGTCGCATCCTTGGAAGATACTAAACCTAAATACCAGTAGTATTTAACTGTCTTTTTGTTTTGGGGCTATGCTGTCCACAGACACACACGGACCTTTCTTTTAAAAATGTTTTTTTTCGGACTCAGGGGATCCCAAAACATATATATCCGGTGAAATCTCGGTATCGAATTTTTGGGTGCATTACAATACATTCTCTATCCCTATGTACATTGTACATATGGGGCTAGAGAAGGTAATAAGCTTATGTAAGAATAGTTTATTTCAGAATAGTTAGAGAAAGCCATGTGAAGGAACACCAGAGGTTTTAGAAGTTGAAACATTTCCTAAAAGGTAGGTAAACGGTGGAGAAAGTAAAAAAAAAAAAAAAGACAATACTCAAAATGTATTATATAAATTTCTGAATCGCATGTTTCGCTGAAGTATTTATATAAGGAAGGTACTAGGCAGTTATTACCAAAGCTTTTAACCCAATGGTATTTTGAAGGAGAGAGCTTTTCCAGGTAGTTTGTTACCTATTATGGAAGAATGTCGGTGAGCTGGCGAGTGGACTCAGCCAAACGGACATATGTTGTCATCACGTTATTCATCCTCTAGCAAGACGTCATAACCAGAGAATGCAGTTTTGTGCAATTGCATTCATATCTACCCATCTGATACATTTGTAGCTGCAACCAACTATAATGAAATAAACTTGAAGCAGATTTAATGGGTCAGAGCCTCGAGAATTGCTTTAAATACCTGTTGTGTTCCATTCACATGAGTTTCTCTACATCTCTATAACAAATTATAGATAAAAAAAAACCTATTATTATATTTACTTCATGATAATTGAGAAAAAAATTAGCAGAAATGGTCTTACAACTTCCTTCCTTGTAAGTAGGAGGGGGGAGTACCATAGACTAAAGTGATAGGTCAAAGCTGATTTCTATGTGATTGAAGCTCCTTTTTTTTCTATGGTCAGGAGCTGACAAATTCCATATGAAAGAAGTAGAAGTATTTTAAAGCTGAAACCAGTAACAAGGAATATCTCAAAACAGATCAACTCCACGAAAAAAATGTACATGAACATAAATTGAGTGTTTTATACTGATCTACATTTTTTGTACTACATTTTTGTCTTATCTCTTTAAGAGGATAAAAAAATGGAATCTATGAGTATAAAAATAACTAAAAAGTATATAAATAGGACCAATGTTTTTCCTTATTCCTAAAAGTTTGAATTTTGGGCAAAAATTCTTTTTTAGGTAGGAAAGGCCGTTGTTTATTTTTACTTAATTCACCTCTCTCTTACTGATCCAATTCACCTCTCTCTTACTGATCCAATTCACCTCTCTCTTACTTTACCAATTATGCAAAATTCAGCAAAAAGCATCCAGAATAAATAGTTCTTTAGAGGGTATTCTCAGAAAATTCAAAATATACATTTTATTTGGCAACAAAATATCTGAAATATAAGAGATTTTAATCAAAATCGTTAGATCCATTTTTGATAAAATCAAAATTTTCGAAATTTTTTGCATGTAAAGGTTAGTTTGTGGTGCGGGGGATTTTTTTGAAAATCTTCGTGTCGCATCCTTGGAAGATACCAAACATAAATACCAAGTATGATATTTACTGTTTTTGAGCAAGCTGACCACAGACACACACACACTCACCCATGGACCTTTTTCCAAAAATGTTTTTCTTTTGATACAAGGGACCCTAAAACATATATTTCCGGTGAAATCTCGATAAAGAAAGTAAAAAGAGCAAAATCCATGCACCGGTTATTACTTTCTCTGCACGCACTATGTATATAGTGTATAGAGAAGGTATTGCATTCCACCCAAAGATTCGATACCGAGATTTCACCGGAAATACATGTTTTGGGTCTCCCTAAATCCAAAAAAAAAGCATTTTTACAAAATGGTCCGTGTGTGTGGTGTGTTTGTGGACAGCATATGTAGCTCAAAAGAAAATACCGTTGAATTCCAAACCTGGTATTTAAGTTTGTTTTCTTCCAAGGGTGCAACACGAAGATTTTTAAGAAAATCCCCCACCCCAACTACTCTTTACATGGAACTTGTTTTCGAAAACTTTGATTTTCTCAAAAATGACTCAGCGATTTTGACTAAAATATCGTATATTATAGATATTTACCTGAAAAATAAAATGTATATCTTCAATTTCCTAGGAATAGTCTCTGAAGATTACTTTATTCTGGAAGAATTTTACGAATTTTGCATAATTGCTAAACCGTAAGAGATGGATAAAAATATACCACACAAAAAGTGTAGAGCATGTTAAAACACACAATTTACGTTATATACATTTCTTTCGTGGAGTTGATCGTTTTTGAGGTATTCCTTGTTTTGGTTTCGGCTTTAAAAACATAATTTTCTCATACAGGAATTTGTCAATTCGTGTCATTACAAACAAAGTAACTTCAGTCACATTGCAACGAGCTTGTTACTATCACTTTAACCTATGATACTTCCTTATTTTGCTTCTACTTTCAAGAACGCAAGTAGTAAGACTATTTCTGCTATTTCTTTCTCGATTAGCATGAAGTAAATGGAAGCATAAGCTTTCTAACAATAGTTTGCTGCAGAGATGTAGAGAAAGTCTTGTGAATGGAACACATCAGATTTTTTTTTATACAGACGACCCTAAAACATATATATACGTGAATTTTCGGTATCGAATTGGAGTGCAATACCTTCTCTATACACTATGTACATAGTAGGTGAAGAGAGAGTAAAAAGAGCAAAATTCATGCACCGGTTATTTTACTTGGGCCCTTCCCATCCTTTATCACATGCACATTTGACAGCAGTCGCTAGGACTCGAAGTTGCGACGTTCGGCTTTGAATAGATGAATACTTATATCACGCTAACGACCACGGCTGTTCAAGTGGCTTCAGTTTTGGAGCAGAATCATTCATGCAATTAAAGGTAGTGTAACAGGCAGGTTATATAGTCATATATAAAGTAGTTTTTGACAGTTAAAAGGACGTTAAAAGTTTGTTACCGTTAAATACCATACTTGTGAACGCCTCGTAAATATCTTGAAATTTCACAAAATCAGAGTCCGAGGTGCTGCCTAGAATACCTCTTTTTTACTTTCTCTAGCCCCATATGTACAATGTACATGGGATAGAGAAGTATTGTATTCCACCCAAAAATTCGATAATGATATTTCACCGGAAATACATGTTTTAGGACCCCTTTTATCCAAAAAAAGCATTTTCAGAAAAAGGTCCGTGTGTGTGTGTCTGTGAGCACGATAACTCAAAAACGAAAACTAGCTAAGATGCCAAACATGGTATTTAAGTTTACTATCTTCCAGGGATGCGACACGAAGATTTTGAGAAAAATCCCCCACCCTAAACCACCCTTTACATGGAACTTTTTTCGACAATTTTGATTTTCTTAAAAATGGCTCTAATGATTTTGATTAAAGTATCACATATTAAAGATATTTACCTAACAAATAAAATGTATATCTCGAATTTTCTGGGAATAGCTTCTGAAGACCTGTTTATTCTGGATGAATTTTGCTTAATTTTTCAAAACTAGTAAACTGTAAGAGATAGACAAAAACTTACTCTACAAACAATTTAGGTCTTGTTAAAATACACAAGTTATGTCATATACATTTTTCTCGTGGAGCTTACCGTTTTCGAGGTATTCATTGTTATTAGTTTCAGTTGTGAAGTACTTATACTTTTCTCAGACGGGAGTGTCCGTTTTTCTTTTGTTCTACTCTGGCCAAGAAAAGAAGTGATTTGTAATGACAATCGCATAACGACAGCTTTTAAAACATTTGACTATTGGTTTAGCCTAGTGCTTCCCTTATTTTCTTCTTATTATAGGGAACTAAGTAATAAGAACATTGTGATAATGAGCACTTCGATTAGCAAGGCGCAGAAAGAAGCAGAATCTTATGTATGAAGTTTGTAGAACAGCTAGTGAAAGTCATGTGAGTGTATCACATCAGATTTTTTATGGAAAACAAACAGTGACATAGGTTTTTCCAGGCGTCCGTGAGCCAAGACGATCACATTCTCGCAGTCACGGCGCTGTGATGACGTAATTCCAACCACCGCCGTCGACGTTCTGGAATCCTTATCGTTTCTGGTTTTCTTTCTGAAACGTGAGGAACAAGCCTAGTCGCATTTTTCATGCCCTTCGGTGAAAACGTTTATCGCCGACATAATGAAGAAGGGAGCAGAGGAGGAAAAAATCATGAGTAATGTAGGAGGGCAAAATGATGGATAAGCGAGGAGTGCAGAAGGTGTTAGTGGAAGAATTAGGGGGGAAAAGAAAGCACAGAAGTCCAGAGAAAGAAAATGTTTTACTGAAAATGAAGTACAAACTTCTCTTTTCAAGCGTGTATAACCCCTAACTGCCAACGTGTGAAATCTCTTTATGTCTTGTAATGTCATTTCTGGATGATAGATTACATTGTGGTATTTCTTGGTCGTTTTAATATAGTGCTTCTTTAAACTGTAATTTGTTAACCCCTGTTTCTTAAGCA
Source organism: Hymenopus coronatus (assembly GCA_030762935.1). Taxonomy (NCBI): domain Eukaryota; kingdom Metazoa; phylum Arthropoda; class Insecta; order Mantodea; family Hymenopodidae; genus Hymenopus; species Hymenopus coronatus. The sequence continues at coordinate 18,145,782 of CM060891.1, forward strand.
TTGCCTATGAGTAGGGTCCTCTAAACACCTGGTTTAATCGTCCGCCATTTTGGCTCAAAACCGCTCCGATAGCTCGGGCTTTCTCTACATCTCCGTAACAAATTATCATTAAAATGCTTATTCTTCAGCTACTTCATACTAATCGAGATACATTTTATCAGAAACGATATTATCACTTCCTTCCTTGTAAATAGAAGGCAAATAGGGTAAAAAAATGCTGCCGCCAATGATTTCAAATGAGCATTGACGTTTATTTGAAGATCTTCGTTGGTTTGAAAGTGCTGCCCTCCTAGCCACGTCTTCAGTTCAGGGAAAAGTTGAAAGTCTTTGGGTGCTAAGTCAGGACTGTAAGGTTGATGATCGAAAATGTCCAATTGAAAGTGTTCAAGGAGCCGATGGGTTGTGCCAGCAGTGTGTGGACGAGCGTTGTCATGGATCAACACAATTCCTGAAGTCAGCATTCCTCTTCGTTTGTTTTGAATGGCTCTCCGCAAACGTCGTAAAGTACGAAGATCTTCAAAACAACGTTAATGCTCATCTGAAATCATTGGCGGAAACATTTTTTGAAGCGGGTATTACAAAGCTTGTGCGCAGGTGCGATTAATGTCTCAATCTTTTCGGTGATTATGTTGAAAAATAACCATAAGTGTACAACATTTTTAGTAATAAGATAATTGTTTTCTATTAACTTGTTTTTTTTATAGCCTATCGGAGGTTGGAAAAAAAACGGCCCTTGTACATTTTATTTGTCAATTAAATATGTATATTATACGGTATTTTCATCAAAATCGTTATAGCTTTTGTGATGAAATCAACATTTTAAAAAAATGCCTATTTAAAGCGAAGTTTGTGTTCGGAGGATTTTTTAGGAAATCTTTGTGTGACATCCTTGGAAGATATCGAACTTAAATATCAAGTTTATTTTTAACGGACTTTTCGTTTTTAAACTATGCTTACCACACGCCCAAGCACACAAGGATATTTTTCAAAAAATGCTTTTTATTTTATTCAGGGGGTCTGAAAACACATATTTCCGGTAAAATATCGGTATCGAATATTTGGGTGCAATACAATACCTTCTCTATACACTATGTACATGGAACGTGTAGAGAAAGTAAAAAGTGTTTTTCTATTGTTTCACTATTCTTTGTGTGATTTCATATATGCATTAGCTTAATTATACTTAAGCGGTATGGTCATCATTCTATTTTATAAACCCATTATTATAAGCTGCATCCTACCAAATGTTTTGCGCACGAGTGGGCCACCATTTGGCGCTCATTACAGCTTGTTTACCTTAAAAAAACTGGAATGTTCCAGTCACATGATTGTCTCTACGTCTCTACAACAAATTATTGTTAAAAAGCTTAAGCTTCTATTTACTTGATGCTAATTGAGAAAAAACTATCAGAAATACCTTGTTTCTTTGCTAAGTAGAAGCAAAATAAGGGAGTACTATAGGTTAAAGTGACAGTCAAAAGCTGGTTGCTGTGTGACTGAAGTTTCTTTGTTTGTATGGACACGAGTTGAAACATTTCTGTATAAGGAAAGTAAAAGTTTTTCAAAGATGAAACTAAAAACAAGTCTTAAAAAGATCAACTCCACAAAAAATGTATATAACATAAATTGTGTGTTTTAATGTGCTCTACATTTTCTGCGTGGTAAGTTATTGTCTATCTCTTATGTTTTAGCAGTTAATGCAAAATTCCGTAAAATTTATCCAGAATAAAGTAGTCTTCAGGGGCTATTCCCAGAAAGTTCAAGATATACATTTTATTTGTCAGGTAAATATCTTCAATATACGAAATTATAATTAAAATCGTTAGAGCCATTTTTGAGGAAATCAAAATTTTCGAAAAAAGTTCCATGTAAAGGGTAGTTGGGGGTGAGGGGATTTTCTTAAAAATCTGCGTGTTGCATCCTTGGAAGATACCAAACCTAAATACCAAGTTTGGCTTTTGACGGTGTTTTCGTTTTTGAGCTATGCTATCCACAGACACACACATATACACACAGACAGACAGACACACTCACGGACATTTATCAAAAAACTGTTTTTTTTGTTTTTTTTTTTTTGGATTCAGGAGGTCTCAAGACATTTCCGGTGAAATCTCGGTATCAAATTTTTGGGTGCAATACAATGCCTTCTCTATACACTATGTACATAGTACGTATAGAGTAAGCAATATTAAAAGAGTTCCAGGAATAGTTCCTGATGTTGGAACTCTCTTTAGACCCTGCTAAGGGTGTGGTCTTCCTAGAAATTTCCCTGCTTGTTTGGGAGGTGAAATCTCGCCTTCTCTGCTGTAGCAGCTGGCAAAAGGCATTGCTGATCTTTAGCTGGTAGGCTGGGACAGGAATACTGGGCGCATATTTTGGCAGATTGCGTGTAGATGGTGGATGCTAGGAAAACATTATTTCCGGAAGTAATTTTAGGTTCAAAGAGACAGCATTCTGGGATTTGATTCTAAACAGCCAAAACTGGCCAAGCCTGGGCACATTCTCAATAGAAGTACATGCACTTTGAGATAAAATATTTGTGTAAATATTGTATAGACTATTATTTGGTGTTTGATTAAACAATATGTATGAATAGATGGTGTAGTTGTGAGTTTAAATGTGTATGGGTATGTGTCTGTGTGAGTGCGTGTGCGTGTGTGTGTGTGTGTGTGTGTGTGTGTATTTCCAATGTTGTTAAGAGATATAAAACATATATGTAGGTAATATTTTAAACTCAAGTATTTTTCGACAGCATGTACGGTCACCCGACCCATGCGACTGTGACGTTATTGTAAACTTAATAAAATACTACTACTACTACTACTCTGCCACCAAAACCACCACCAATAATACCACCACCACCACCAAAACCACCACCACCACCAAAACCACCACCATCAAAACCACCACCACCACCACCAAAACCACCACAACCACCACAAAACCACCATCACCACCACCAAAACCACCACCACCACTACCACCACCACCACCACCACCACCACCTCTACTACTACTACTACTACTACTACTACTACTACTACTACTACTGCTGCTGCTGCTTTTCTGTTCCTTTTGATGCCTTAATGAATAAGATTACATAAAAGTAAAGTGTCGTCATATAATTAATTCCTGAGCAAATAGAATTTAAAAAGTCCACTTAAAATCTGATGTTTCATTCACGTGACTTTTTCTAGCTTTTCCACATACTATTCTTACAAAGTAATATTTTTATCTTCTCTACACGTTTTATGCGCATAGTGTATAGAGAAGGTATTGTATTGCACTATGATATACTATGTATATAATGTATAGAGAAGGTATTGTATTGCACCCAAAAATTCGATACCGAGATTTCACCGGAAATATATGTTTTAGACCCCCTGAATTCAAAAAAAGCATTTTTAGAAAAATGTCCGTGTGTGTGTGACTGTCTGTCAGTGTATGTCTGTGTGTCTGTGGGCAGCATAGCTCAAAAACGAAAAGACCGTTAAATACCAAACTTGATATTTAAGTTTTTTACCTTCCAAGGATGCTACACGAAGATTTTCAAGAAAATCGCCTCACCCCCAACTACCCTTTACATGGAACTTTTTTCGAATGTTTTTATTTTCTTAAAAATGGCTCTAACGATTTTGATTAAAATGTCAAATATTAAAGATATTTATCTGACAAATAAATTGTATATCGAATTTTCTGGGAACAGCCTCTGGAGACTTTTATTCTGGGTGAATTTTACGGAATTTTGCATAACTGCTAAACCGTAAGAAATAGACAAAAACTTAGCACACAAAAAATGTAGAGCACATTAAAACACACAATTTATGTCATGTATATATTTTTTTCGTGGAGTTGATCGTTTTTGACATATTCCTTGTTTTTGGTTTCAGCTTTTCTCATACAAATTCCTGTCCATAGAGACTATTTCTGCTGTTTTTCTCGATTAAAATGAAGTAAATAGAAGCATAAGGTTTTTAACAATAATTTGTTGCAGCAATGTAGGGAAAGTCATGTGAATGTTTTTATTATTATTTTATTAAATAAGGACACCTACTCATTGGACACTCCTTGTTATATAGACTCCTATCGTCTAAGTTGTCAAGTGACATGTTTCTATATTGCTCAACTTTCTGCATCCCACTTCTATTACGACTGTGTTACTTCGCGTGCAGGTCTAACAAGAGCACGTGGGGGCTCGTAGGTAGCTCATAAGAAACTGTCGAGCGTGCCTAAGAAGTGGAACACGCATGTCTGCTCGCTCACCTTTTCGAGACATTCCTGTTGAAATGACTTCAGAAATAGTGCTTCTGACTTTGTATTGGGTAAATATAGGTTAATTAAATTATAAGGCAATCCCTTTCGTGGCCTTCTCCACTGCGCAAGAGATCCGAAAGTTGCCTGGACTGGAGTCCTTACCTTAAATGCTGAAATTATTAAGCATCTGCTCCCAAACAGGCAGACGTTCTCGCTCAGCAGGAGAAATCCCTGTGTAATCTACAGAAACTTAGCGATAACACCCTGCAAGAAATCAGAGAGTCTTGCTGCTAAGCTTAGACGAGTGAGCGGGAATATTTTAGCGAATTGTGCTGCCCGTATGTGAGCAGTAGGTCAACATTTCCGGAATATATATTGAGTTACGTATTTTTGTGTCCATTTGCCGGCATCACTTTGCCGGTGACTTTCGGATCTCTAGCGCAGTGCAGAGAGGTTGCGACAGGGGTTACCTTATAATTTAGCGACTCTATACTTTAATCTTTACATATTATATTCCAATCTATTAGGTCTATTTTACTAAAAGCATCCCTCAAAATTCCCCTGATAGTTGTATCGTCACTCTATCTCCAGCCCTGGTGTTTCAGGAGGGTAAAAATATCTGATGCGTTCCATTCACAGGACTTTCTGCATTTGTTCTGCAAACCAACTGCTCTTACAATATTATTCATTTATCTAGATCATGTTAATCGAGATACTGTTTTGTCCAAAACATGATAGCCATAAAATTCAACCGCTTCCCCTTGCCATTGGGCAACAAGCATTAGTAAACAAAAGACGACTTCTACTGGGGGCGAGAGCCATCATAGTAATGTTTGTTTTGGTTTATTACTTTCTCTACACGTACTATGTACATAGTGTATAGAGAAGGTATTATATTCCACCCAAAAATTCGATACCGAGATTTCACCGAAAATACACGTTTTGGGTCCCCCTGAATCCAAAAAGAGCATTTTCACAAAAAGGTCCATGTGTGTGTGTGTGTCTGTGGACAGCATAGCTCAAAAACGAAGAGACCGCTAAATACCAAGCTTGGTATGTCAGTTTGGTATTTTCCAAGGATGTGACACGAAGGTTTTCAAGAAAATACCCCCACCCCAACTACCCTTTACATGGAAAAAAGTTTGAACATTTTGATTTTCTCAAAAATGGCTCTAACGATTTGGATTAAAATATTGTATATTAAATATGTTTATCTAGCAAATCAGATGTATGTCTTGAATTTTCTGAAGATAGCCTCTGAAGACGATTCTGGATGAATTTTACGGACTTTTGCATAACTGGTTAATTGTAAGAGATAGAAAAAAAACTTACTACACAAAACATGTAGATCACGATAAAACACACAATTTATCTCGTATACATTTTTTTCGTGGAGTTGGTCTTTTTTTTTTTTTTTTTTTTAGATATTCCTTGTTAATGGTTTCAGCTTTAAAAAACTTATTACTATTCTCAAATAAAAATTTGTCAACTCCTGTCTATACAAAGGAACTTCAGTCACATAGCAACCAGCATTTGACTATCTCTTTAACCTATGGTACTCCCTTATTTCGCTTCTATTTACAAGGAAGCAAGTAATAAGACTATTTCTACTAATTTTTCTCAAACAGCATGTAGATAGAAGCATAAGTTTTTTAACAATAATTTGTTGCAGAGATGTACAGAAACCCATGTGAATGGAACACATAAGCCTTTTTAGAATAGTTTGTTACATAAAAGACAAACATATAATTTATTAAAAGAGAAGTCATAATTAGATTATTAATATAATATTTCTACTCTAGTATAAGAAGTGCTGGTCTCCAAATGTTTTTGATTTTTACTCTAACCTGTATTGCTGATCATGTTTCCCTTTAGGGCACGTTTTACTTCTGGTGGCGCCACTGTCTCCAACAAGGGTATAAAATGTTTTATCTTTCAATAACTTTTTAAAATTCTCCTTCACTATCTTTAGAATAGACATCACTGACATAAGAACTTTCATAAAGTTTGATATCCAGTATATGTGCCTTTAAGTGTTATTTTGGATTCATAAGTCATCTGAAGTCTCTGTTCCTTCCTCACCATAAAATACTTATCGATCTCTACCACCCCTAAGCTAAAATGCTAATTTACGGCATGTATCAAAGCTGCGAGTAGTGAATATAACCTTATAAATATGATACATTACATTCACATGACTTTCTCTACATCTCTGCAACAAATTATTGTTAAAAAGCTTATGCTTCTATTTGCTTCATGCTAATCGGGAAAAAAATTAGCAGAAATAGTCTTATTACTTGCTTCCTTGTAAGCAGAAGCGAAATAAGGGAGTACCATAGGTTAAAATGATAGCCAAAAGCTGGTTGCTGTGTGACTGAAGCTCCTTTGTATGAACAGGAGTTGACAAATTCCCGTATGAGAAAGTAAAAAGTGTGAAGTCTAGTATGATATGTTTACATTCAACCTTTGGAAAGAAAATTTCCCTTCTGGTGGTTCCTAGCTGAACATCCACTGTTTATTCCAACGTATTCTGGTATATTCTTTAACACATTGAAGCCCAAGCCCGAGTATAGCTCGGCCAGGTATTTCTAACGCTCTTAATGCAATTCCACGATTGTAACTCGGTCTTGGACTATGCGGCAAAGAACATACATCAAGTGTCGTTTTGTTGTCTGATTAGTGCTACCATCTGTCCTTGCTTTAGTCAACTATTAGAACATTTAAGAGAGTTAGTAATATTGGTTGCTCGCGTGTAGTCCCGCCATTTTCCTCGACTTCTGTGAACTGAAGCTGAAACTTTCAATAAATGGAGTATAAGCTGCTTTGTGTAGATTTTTTGAAACTCATATTTGATACTTGTTGTAAATTTAAAATAAAATATTAATACGAAAGTTAAGACTATTTTCTTACTTTGAGAAATCCTTGAATACGATACTTTTAGATTGTTCCAATACTTATTGGCAGATTTGATGTACTGTAAATAATAACTCAAAATAGGCGTAAAAACCCTGGGTTTCTTGACCCTTCAACTAAAGAAATTCCTGGGCTTCAATGTGTTAAGTGAATTCTTAACATAAGATAGGGAACAGAAATTGTAGCTAAAATTTAAAATAGCAGTATATTTAGCCAATTCATCAACTCTTATGAATGATTGCTGAGAACATTTAACTGCTGCGGCCAAGACGGGTCCAGATGGTTTGCTGTTGGGTGGCCATAGTGTTAACCTCCCAGAGGTCAAGGACCAGCAGATGCTCTTTTCAAATGTCTGTATCACCTGGCCGTGGACAACTTGGATATATTGGTCCAGACATGTACAATAGGTCAACTGACAATGAGTGACCACCGTGCAGGGGCGGGTCAGAACTTTGAATATACCAGCCAACTTACAAATGATGTGACTTCTTCAGTTCCTCAGTCCTTGCTTCTTCATGCTTTGTTTCGTTACGGGTCAAAAAAACTCGGATGTGTTCCATTCACAGGACTTTCTCTACATCTCTGTAACAATTTTTACTTTCTCTAGCCCCATATGTACAATGTACATAGGGATAGAGAAGGTATTGTAATGCATCCAAAAATTCGATACCGAGATTTCACCGGAAATATATGTTTTGGGGTCCCCTGAGTCCGAAAAAAGCATTTTTAAAAAAATGGTCCATGTGTGTGTTTGTGTGTGTGCCTTTGGACAGCATAGCCCCAAAACGAAAAGACCGTTAAATACAAAACTTGGTATTTAAGTTCACTATCTTCCAAGGATGCGACACGAACATTTTCAAGAAAATCCCCCTACCCCCAACTACCTTTCACATGGAAAAACTGTCGAAATTTTTGATTTTCTAAAAAATGGCCCAAACGATTTTGATTAAAATATCATATATTAAAGATATATACTTGAAAAATAATATGTATATCTTGAATTTTCTGGGAATAGCCTCTGAAGACTATCTTACTCTGGACGAATTTTACGGAATTTTGTGTAACTGGTAAACCGTAAGAGATAGACACAAACTTACCACATAAAAAGGTAGAGCACATTAAAACACACCATTTATGTTATATACATTTTTTTCGTGGAGTTGGTCGTTTTTTAGATATTCCTTGTTATTGGTTTCAGCTTTAAAAAACTTATACTTTTCTCATACAGGAATTTGTCAACTCCTGTCCATACACACAAAGGAGCTTCAGTCACATAGCAACCAGCTTTTGACTGTCACTTTAACCTATGGTACTCCCTTATTTCTCTTCTACTTACAAGTAAGCAAGTAATAAGACTATATTTTTCTCGAATTGCATGAAGTAAATAGAAGCATAATCTTTTGAACAATAATTTGTTGCTCAGATGTAGAGAAATTCATGTGAATGGAACACATCAGATTTTTTAATTATGCTTTTCACAGACACACACAGCTAGACACAGACCTTTTTCTGATAATGTGTTTCCGGTGGATATCGGATTGGATATTTTGGGTGCAGCACAATACTGTCTCTATCTACTATACAGATTGTACATTCATGATAAAGAAACTAATAATAATAGTAATAATAATAATTAATAATAATATTGTTGTGTGTTAAACAACATAGACGTGTTTTCTAGAACTTGAGGGAAGTTATTGGTATGAAAACATCTCTTTTGGCTTCCGTGTATAGGCAAGAAATTAAATCACGAAAATTGGTCTATTCGATGTTGCAATACACGTAGGGAAAATTTTATTACAGAAATGTTATTCCGGACGATTGCAGGCGACAACATTCTCGCAATAGAATTACTCGCCAGTCGACCTTCCGGAGAGGGGAGCTGGAAGCAAGCTTAAAAGATCGTAAATTCCTGAAAATATAGCAACAGTGAGCCAAACAAATCATTGTATAACCGAGCGAAGGTCTGTGGCCCGTATTCCGAGGTCCTGTGTTGGAATACCGTGGGTCGACCAACCTGGTTGAACTTTCGTCGTGATTTTTCTATGTCACCAAGATGAATTCCTGATTGGATATTTCATATCATGAACAAAGCGTGAACCGTTGTTACTTTCTCAACACTTACTATGTGCATAGTGTATAGAGAAGACATTGTATTGTTACCAAAAATTCGAAACAGAAGTTTCAACGGAAATATATATTTTAGGGCCCCCTGAATAAAAAAATCTGATGTTCCAGTTACATGACTTTCTCTACTTCTGTCTAACAAATTATTGTTAATAAGCTTATTCTTCTATTTATTTCAAGCTAATCGAGAAAAAATTAGCAGAAATAGCCTTATTACTTGCTTCCTTGTAAGTAGAAGTGAAATATGCGAGTATCATAGGTTAAAGAGAAGTCAAAAGCTGGTTACTAGGTGACTGAAGTTCCTTTGTTTCTATGGACACGAGTTGACAAATTCCTGTATGAGAAAAGTATAAGTTTTTCAAAGCTGAAACCAAAATCAAGGAATATCGATCTATTGATCATATAACATCAATTGTGTGTTTTAATGTGCTCTACATTTTTGTGTGGTAAGATTTTGTCCATTTCTTACGGTTTTGCAGTTATGTAAAAGTCCTCCAGAATAAAGTATGTCTTCAGAGGCTATTCCCAGAAAATTCAAGATATACATATTATTTGTCAGGTAAATATCTTTAATATACGATATTTTAATCAAAATCGTTAGAGCCATTTTTGAGAGAATCAATATTTTCGAAAAAAAAGTTCCATATAAAGGGTAGTTGGAGGTGGGGGGATTTTCTTGCAAATCTTCGTGTCGCATTTTTGGAAGATACTGAAGTTAATTACCAAGTTTGGTATTTAACGGTCTTTTCGTTTTTGAGCTATGTTGTTCTCACACACACACACACACACACACACACACACTGACCTTTGTCCAAAAATGCCTTCTTCGGACTCAGGGGACCCCAAAATATATATTTCCGCTGAACTCTCGGTATCGAATTTTTGGGCGTAATATAATACATATAATACATTCTCTATACACTATGTATATAGTTCGTGTGGGGAAAGTAAAAAATATAGCTTAGCTGTGGAGATCGTCATAGATTGCCAAGCAGTATAGGTGCTTGCTGCCCTTGCAAACGCAACATCTCGGTTAATTTATTTAGGTGGTGAAGGAGTCCACCCTTTTGTCTCCCAGCCACGCGCCCTCTTCATGTGACGTAGCAGACATCCTGCAAGACAAAAGACGACACCGGAAGTGCCTTATTCTTCACTATCCATCTGGTTTATTCGCAAGTAGGGCATGTGGCTTTTCCGCTGTCTTAAAGTGGAACATTCCTGCTTAAGGAAATCAATCCACGAGTCACTTTAAATATTTGTTTCCGTTTTTGTGCGTGCTGCGGCTCTATTGTTTGTTCTGTCTTAGAACCAGACTTGATGTAAACAAAACAGTTTGTACTACCCACCCCATCTCATGTTACCGGTGACGGACGCTCACATTAACTGTTAGTACCTGTCTGATGAAAGAATGCAGTTGTTAGGGGAAGAAGCTGGTGTAACATGCCACGTGCTGTTTATTCTGTCTTAGAACAATACTTAATATAAACATAACAGTTTGTACTAACATCCCACCTCATATTACCAGTGGCGAACGGTCACCCTAACTGTTACTACCTGTCTGACGAAAGAATGCAGTTGATAGGAGAGGACGCTGGTGTAGCATGTGTTTATTCTGTCTTAGAACCAGACTTGATGTAAACAAAACAGTTTGTACCACCCGTCCCACCCCATGTTACCAGTGGCGAACGATGACACTATTACTACTTGACAGACGAAAGAACATATGATACAAAATATGTTCCAATCACTAAAACCTATCACTGGTTTAAATTAATGTAATAATTTCCCTCTACCCGGTAAATATACATATACGATGTGATTCACCTGTCCCTTATTCTCTGGTTTTAGGTCATCCACAGATTACAGTCTAACCTGAAAACATCGTCCCGAGACCCATCTGCTGCATACTAACATTATAGACTTTGGCGCAGTAAGTTACAGCTAAACAGTAGCGTACTTGGCCAACTTGTGGTGTTAGTATGAGTTTCAAGATGCTCGATTCAGGTTCAAATCTTACCAAAATGTTGACAATTATTCCCCGCTTTCTTTATTCCTGACTTGAGACAAAGCTAGATGGGATATCGGAACATGTTTACTTTCTCTACACGTAATATGTACATAGTGTATAGAGAAGGTATTGTAATGCACCCAAAAAGTCGATACCGAGATTTCACAGGAAATACATGTTTTGAGACCCCCTGAATAAAAAAAAAGCCTTTTTAGAAACAAATCCGAGAGTGTGTGTCTGTGGGCAGCATAGCTCAAAAACGAAAAGTCCATTAAATACCAAACTTGGTATTTAGGTTTGGTATCTTCCAAAAATGCGACACAAAGATTTTCAAGGAAATTCCCCCACCCCAACCACCCTTTACATGAAATTTTTTTTGAAAATTTTGACTTTCTCAAAAATTGCTCTAGCGATTTTGATTAAAATATCATATATTAAGTATATTTACCTGACAAATAAAATGTATATCTTGAATTTTCTGGGAATAGCCTCTGAAAACTGAATTTAGCATAACTGCTAAACCGTAAGAGAAACTTACCACACAAATAATGTAGACCACGTTAAATCACACAATTTATGTTACATACATTTTTTTCGTGGAGTTGATCGTTTTTTAGATATTCCTTGTCTTCGGTTTCAGCTATGAAAAACTTACACCTTTCTCATATAGGAATTTGTCAACTCCTGTCCATGCAGCAAAGGAACTTCAGTCACATAGCAACCAGCTTTTGACTATCACTTTAACCTATGGTACTCTTTTATTTTGCTTCTACTTACAAGGAAGCAAGTAATAAGAGTATTTCTGCTAATTTCTCAATTAGCATTTAGTAAATAGAAGCATAAGCTTTTTAATAATAATTTGTTGCAGAAATGTAAAGAAAGCCATGTGAATGGAACACATCAGATTTTTTAGCTTGCTTATTTGTTTCTTTTATTGGTGTTCTCTTTATTTGCATTTATTCTAACTTTATCAGTCCAGTTACAGGAAATGCAATTGAAAAGAGACATTCTGATGCCTATTCATTCAGCTTCTTCTAAAGCTGCAGGATTTATTATAATGTTATATAAAACTAACATTGGTATTTCAGTTAAAAATTTTCCAGACACAAATTTTCAAGGTCCCTCTAAACCGAAAAATCTGATGCGTTTACTCACATGACTTTCTCTAGCTACTCTACAAACAAACTTCTTACAAAAGATAATTCTTCCTACAACACCATGCGAATCGAGATAAACAGCAGAATTGTATTACTTAGTTCCTTATAAGTAGAATGGAACTAAGGGAATGCACTAGGCTAAAGTGATAGTCAAATGCTTTAAAAGCTGTCGTTATGCTGTTGTCATTGCAAATCGCTTCTTTGCTTGGCCAGGAGTAAACAACAGAAAATCGGACACTTCCGTCTGAGAAAAGTATAAGTACTTCACAATTGAAACTAATAACAAGGAATACCTCGAAAACGGTTAGCTCCACTAAAAACATGTATGTGACATAACTTGTGTATTTCAACAAGACCAACATTTTTTGTAAAGTATGTTTTTGTCTATTTCTTACAGTTAACTAGTTATCCCAAATTAAGCAAAGCTCATCCAGAATAAACAGATCTTTAGAAACTATTCCCATAAACTTCAAGATATGCATTTTATTTGTGATAGATATGGCTTTAATATGTGGTATTTTAATCAAAATCGTTAGAGCCATTTTTTAGAAAAACATAACTTTCGAAAATGTTTCCATGTAAAGGGTAGTTAGGGTTGGGGGGATTTTCTTGAAAATCTTCGTGTCGCATTCTTGGAAGATACCAAACTTAAATACCACACACACGCGCGCGCGCGTGGCCCTGTTTCTGACAATGCTTTTTGGGTTCAGGGGTAATACAATACAATACCTCTCTATCCCTATGTACATTGTAATACGGGGCTGAAGAAAGTAAAAATCACAAAATACCTAGGTTGACAATCACAAACAGTGTGAAATACATAGGTATTCAGCAATACTTTCATTTGAAAAGAAAACTATATTTAATCCGCATAATTTGAAAAAATTCTCAATATCCACTAGATAAACGATCAACTCCAATAAGAAAGGAATATTGCATCAATTGTGTGTCTTAAAGTGCTCTACAGCTTTTGTATGGTAAGTGTTTCTCCATCTCTTACGGTTTAGTAGTGATGCAAAATTCCGTAAAAATCATCCAGAATAAAGATGTCTTAAGAGGCTATTCCTAGAAAATTCAAGATATACATTTTATTTGTCAGGTAAATGTCGTTTCCGACATGAAATTTAGTGATGAAACTTCTTCTTTTAGCGCAGCAGCTGTTCGAAATGACCTTCTTTGATATAGAGCTGTGTTCGATGTCGCAATGATTTTTTTTAAGGCTACTGACACCTGGGAGTGTGAGACTCCCCGCCTTGGACTCGAACCAGGGCGGCACTACCCACGAAAAACCCCCACCGGAAGTAGGAGGCCCCTGCCTCGCTTGTGCAGTACCGCATTAAGCACCTGCACATTTCTTGTGATGAATGGATGCTGCGTGCCAGTGGCAGTAGTAGCGAGTGAAGGACTAAGTGCCAGGGTACATACATGGCTTGCGCCCTGAGTGCACCCTGGGGGGGGGGGAGTTGGTAGTGATATAGGTTTTGTAATAGATGGTGGTATTTTATATATAACAGCCTGCTGGCCTCGTCAGTAATTAGTTAACCTAAAGTAAGAGGCGCAATGACAACCTGGCACATGGGGTGTGACGGACCTGCAAGCCTCCTTTATTAGTTGCTGAAGATGATTAAGGTTATATTTTTATTAACTTTATACGTTTTGAAAATTTCCTTTATTAATTTAAAGTCTTAGTGAAGTTTATTTTTCAAAATAATTGGAATGAAAATTAAGGATTGAACTGAACAACAAGTAAAATGAACTGTCGTTGTTGTTCTTCATTCGTATATATTTTTGTTTACACCTAAAATTATTAGAGTGACAAACACTGCTAATGTTGCACCTTGATAGATAATACGTAAAGAAGAAAAAAGTGAGACCCGAACAGTGACACGTTAGAGGTGATGGTCGAGCATGAAATGAACTAGTTGAGCTACAATCATTGCGCACGGTTTTTACTTTCTCTTGCCCCGTATGTACAATGTACATAGGGATAGAGAAGTATTGCATTCCACCCAAAAATTCCATGTCGAGATTTCACCGGAAATACGTGTTTTAGGACCCAATGAATCCAAAAAAAGCATTTCCAGAAAAAGGTCCGTGTGTGTGTGTCCGTGTGTCTGTGAACACGATAACTCAAAAACGAAAAGTAGTTAAAATACCAAACTTGGTATTTAAGTTCAGTATCTTCCAGGGATGCGACACGAAGATTTTGTGGAAAATCCTTCCACCCCAAACTACCCTTTACATAGAACTTTTTTCGAAAATGTTGATTTTCTTAAAAATGGCTCTAACGATTTTGATTAAAATATCGTATATTAAAGATATTTACCTGACAAATAAAATGTATATCCTGAATTTTCTGGGAATAACTTCTAAAAACCTGTTTATTCTGGATGAATTTTGCTTAATTTGGCATAACTAATAAACCGTAAGAGATAGACAAAAACGTATTATACAAAAAGTGTAGGCCTTGTTAAAATACACAATTTGCGTCATATACATTTTTTTCGTGGCGCTTACCGTTTTCGAGGTATTCATTGTTATTAGTTTCAGTTGTGAAGTACTTGTGCTTTTTTCAGACAGGAGTGTCCGTTTTTCTTTTGTTCTACTCCTGGCCAAAAAAAGAAGCGATTTGTAATGAATATCGCATAACGACAGCTTTTAAAACTATGGACAGCGGCCGTGAAAGCTTACGCATATATTCGACTACCGATTTAGCCTAGTGTATTCCCTTATTTTCTTGCTACTTATAAGGAACTAAGTAATAAGAACATTGTGCTAATGAGTACCTCCATTAACAAGGTGCAGAAAGAAGAAGAATCTTATGTAAGAAGTTTGTAGAACGGCTAGAGAAAGTCATGCGAGTGTAACACATCAGATTTTTACGTTAAAACTTCTAGGTATAGTGTTACATTTATCACCCTCTCCATTTCTGACCTCTTTATAACACTCATTTACGTTGCAGAACGCATGGCATCTACTTTAACAGGAGTTATAAAGCGCATGTTTTTGAAATGGACGTAACTATTGCTGCTAAGGTCTATTTTCCTATGAAGAGCAGGCTAGATTTGCATGGTTACCATGTGGTCGACAACCACGGTAATGTCGACCTTATTGCTTTTAGAGCATACAGTTTTGCCTATCTCCAAAATGATAAGAGACAGGTGAACCACCTGGTATATGTACTAGGGCTGTTGCCCCCCCCCCCCCAACTTCCGATAGGTTATAAGTAAAAGACATACAAAACACTTATTTTATTACTAAAAGTTTAGTGCACTAATGGTTACTTTTCAACATAATCACCGAAAAGTTTGAGACATTTATCGTACCTGTGCACAAGCTTTGAACCCGCTTCAAAAAATGTTGCCGCCAATGTTTTCAAATGAACATTGACGTTGTTTTGAAGATCTTGGTACTTTACAATGTTTGCGCAGAGCCATTCAAAACAAATGAAGAGGAATGCTGACTTCAGGAATTGTGTTGATCCATGACAACGCTCATCCACACACTGCTGGCACAACCCATCGGCTCCTTGCACAATTTCATTGGGACATTTTCGATCATTCGCCGTACAGTCCTGACCTGGCACCCAGCGACTTTCACCTGTTCCCTGAACTGAAGACGTGGCTAGCAGACCTCCAAACAACGTCAATGCTCATTTGAAATTATTGGCGGCAACATTTTTTGAAGCGGGAATTGCAAAGCTTCTGAACAGGTACGATAAATGCCTCAATCTTTTCGGTGATTATGTTGAAAAGTAACCATTAGTGTACAAAACTTTTAGTAATAAAACAATTGTTATCTATGAAATTGTCTTTATTTATAGCCTATCGCCCTCGTATATTCTTTAGTCGTAGAGCACGTGCTTATTCGGATAGAAATGGAAGCTGCACAAAGCAGTAACCCACCCTTATTTCTCCGCGAGGAGAAATCGACTGTAAAACAAACCGAGTTCACTTGTGGCTGCCAGTTTACTGCAAATCACGCACCATACTCTTTTACAAAAAAGAAATCTAATAACACGAACATAAAAAAGCAGAGGAAGCCGCTTCCATAAGACACATCTTTTCTACCGCAGCTTTCAAGTCTTTTGTGGCCCGAGAAAAAAAAAAAAGATCTCTATTTAGAAACACACCAACAAAAGGGCAGAGGAAAGAAGGAGCTCTACCGGGACGTAAATTTCACGACGATGAGGTAAAGATAGAGTCGTTAACAGAGAAAGAGACGGAAGAAGAAGACCCAGATGAAAAGAAGCGAGATGGATAGCCTTCTCTTGTTTTCATCAATTTTGTTACCGTCTTAAGTTAGGCAACCCGAGTGACGGTCAAAGCGGCTTTACCGTACCGGAAAATGTAATTTGTTTAAGAGGAATTCTGTGTACCAGAACAGTACACAAATGCCAACCTCTACATCCACAAAAAATCTGATGTGCTACTCTCACATGACTTTCTCTAGCTGTTCCACAAACTTCTTACACAATGTTATTCTTTCTTCACAGTGCTAATCATCATAAATGGCTGCCTCCGTGGTCGAGTGGTCAGCGAGCTGACATATCACCCGGAGGTCCCGGGTTCGATTCCTTGTCTCCCACAGAGTCTGGAAGTGTGAATGTGTTTGAAGAAAATAAAAGGATATAAACCCAACGTAAAGAACCTACAGACATGGAATAACTGTTTTTACTTTCTCTATACGCACTATGTACATAGTGTATAGAGAAGGTATTACACTCCACCCAAAAAGTCGATACGAGATTTCACCGGAAATATATGTTTTAGGATTCCCTTTAACTAAAAAAAGCATTTTCGGAAAATGGTCCGTGTGAATGTGTGTGTGTGTGTATGTGTGTGTGTGTGTGTGTGTGTGTAACTGTGAACACGATAATTCAAAAACGAAAAGTCTGTAAAGTACCAAACTTGGTATTTAAGTTTAGTATCTACCAGGGAAGAGACACGAAGATTTTGAAAAAAATCCCCCACCCCCAACTACCCTTTACATGGAACTTTTCTCGAAAAGTTTGATTTTTTCAAAAATGCCTCTAACGATTTTGATTAAAATATCGTATATTAAAGCTATTTACCTGACATAAAATGTATATTTCGAATTTTCTGGGAATAGCCTCTGAAGAGTACTTTATTCTGGATGAATTTTACCGAATTTTGAATAACTGCTAAACTGTAAGAGATGGACAAAAACTTACTACACGAAAAATGTAGAGCACGTTAAAACACAATATTTATGTCATATACATTTTTTTCTGGAGTTCATCGTTTTTAAGACATTCCTTGTTTTTGGTTTCTGCTTTGAAAAACGTATACTTTTCTCATACAGGAATTTGCCAACTACTATCCATACAAACAAAGGAACTTCAGTCACATAGCAACCAACTTTTGACTATCACTTTAACCTATGAGTCCCTTATTTCGCTTCTACTTACAAGGAAGCAAGTAATAAGACTATTTATGCTAATTTTTTCTGATTAGCATAGAGTAGATAGAACTATAAGCTTTTTAAGAATAATTTGTTGCAGGGATATAGAGAAAGTCATGTGAATGGTATACATAAGATTTTTTTCACACAAGCCGTGTGAAGGAGAGAAGTTGGATAGGTAGAGTCAGACTGAAAAAGTCCATGCCACAGCCGGGATTTGAACCACGGATCTCCCGATCTCTAGCCGGTTGCTCTGCCACTGAGCTACCATGTCAACATGCCACCATAGCATTGAAATCTTCAACTCACTCGCATGTTCCCCGGTAAACCACTAAATGATCTCAAATTCATTTCGAGATGACAACCCCAATGGTGACTTACAATGCTGTAAGTACTTTAGACCCAGGATTCATAGTATGGCCAACTATTATGGTCAATTTGAATGGAATAACTGTTTTTTTTTTTTTTTTACATATAGCCGTGTGAAGGACAGGAGTTGGATAGGTAGAATCAGTTGAGAAATTCAATACTATGTCGGCATGTTGCCATGGTAGCTCAGAGGCAGAGCAACCGGCTAGAGATCGGGAGATCCGTGGTTCAAATCCCGGCTATGACATTGAATGTCTGACTCTACCTATTCAACCTATAGACAATTTGTCGTTTAGAAACAAGTAAAAAAAATCTGATGTGTTCCATTCACATGACTTTCTCTATGTCTCTTTAAAAATTATTGTTAATAAGCTTATCTTTTATTTATTTCATGCTAATCGAGAAAAATTAGCAGAAATAGTTTTATTTCTTGCTTTATTGTAAGTAGAAGCGAAATAAGGGAGTACCATAAGTTAAAGTGAAAGCCAATAGATAGTTACTATGTGACTGATGTTCCTTTGCTAGTATGGACAGGAGTTGACAAATTCCTGTATGAGAAAAGTATGTTTTTCAAAGCTGAAACCAAGAAAAAGGAATATCTCAAAAATGATCAACTCCAGGAAAAAATGTATATAACATAAATTGTGTGTTTTAACGTGCTCTACATTTTTTGTGTGTTAAGTTTTTGTCCATTTCTTACGGTTTAGTAGTTATGCAAAAGTCATCCATAATAAAGTAGTCTTCAGAGGCTATTCCCAGAAAATTCAAAATATACATTTTATTTGTCAGGTAAATATCTTTAATATATGATATTTTAATCAAAATCGTTTGAGCCATTTTTTAGAAAATCAAAATTTTCGAAAAAAGTTCCATGTAAAGGGTCGTTTGGGGTGGGTAGATTTTTCTCAAAATCTTCGTGTCGCATCCCTGGAAGATACTAAACTTAAATACCAAGTTTGGTATTTTACCGACTTTTCGTTTTTGAGTTATCGTGTTCACAGACACGCGGACACACACACACACACACACACGGACCTCTTTCCGAAAATGTTTTTTTTTGGATAAAGGGGATCCTAAAACATATATTTCCGGTGAAATCTCGGTATCGAATTTTTTGGTGGAGTGCAATACATTCTCTATACACTATGTACATAGTGCCTACAGAGAAAGTAAGAAAAAACATTACTGTTATGTGTAATAACGGGATATATTATATGTTGTGGATTTTGCTGATTACTAGCGGCGTTCAATAAGTTGTAAGAAAATCCAAGAAACCACATTCTTATCACTTCCCAGGATTCATAGTATAGCCAACTCTTATGGTACTTATAACATTGTAAGTCGCCTTTGGGGTTGTCATCTCAAAATAATTTGACAACACCTTGTGGTTTACCGGGAAACATGCGAGTCAGTTGAGCAATTCAATGATATACCGACATTTTGCCATGGTAGCTCAATGGTAGAGCAACCGGCTAGAGACCGGAGATCCGTGGTTCAAATCCCGGCTATGACAATGATTTTTTCAGTCTAACTCTACCTATCCAACTCGTGTTTTGCACACGGCTTGTGTGAAAAAACAATTAAACCAGTATACCTAATTATTTATACCAAAAGACAAGCGAGCTTTCCCCCACCCCCTGATAATAAATGTAATATTTCGACTTGGTGATGATGTGTCTTTGAGGACCTTTTATTAAACTTTGCCTTGGACCTGCCAAGACCTGATCGTGCACATAAACCTAGATATGCGGCCGTTTCAAAACGACACCAAACGAAGATAGCAGTCAATTAACTTACATTTTGACTTGTCCGAAACTTGATGTCGCAACTTTCATACTCTTTTATTTAAGTTTTATGTGTTTAAAAATTGCACACATTTGGGATTAGGCATTGAAGGAACAACGGTTGTCATACGCCACACTTATATGCTACGTTTTCCATTACTAAGGTGACCTGTCCCGCGGGTCTATCAAACCACGCCTACACCACGCGACTGGGACCTTCTCTACCAACCGGTATCTCTCTTGGAGTGGGCCAGGCACGTGCTATTTGGTTATGTGCGACTGCCTAATCCGTGGTGATTTTATGGCAGTTTTTGTATGTGCCGAATTTAGAGCTGATGTTCGCGTATCACGTATGGTATGACCTACAAGATATAGATCTTCGTTTAGTGTCGTTTTGAAACTTCCTGTATATGAGAACAAAAGAAATCCAAACTAGCACGTGTGAAAGTAACACGCAGTATAAATCCAGAATGCGCCAGAAAAGGTTCTGTTTTGTGTAGGGCATGAATGAACCAACCGAGGGGAACAAAAACGAGTATCAAAATACAGTAGCAGTAGGGGGCAGGCAAGGACCTATTTTCAGGACAAGCAAGAAACAGATTGAAGGCAGCAAGCGGAAGTGGCGGACACACATTGAACAATGACACCATCACGATAACAGCTGTGTGTGAGTTATAAAGGAAGAGGGTCCTGGTGCTCTTTTCCAGATGGTCTTTCATAAGTTTGGGGATTCCAGAGGAAACGTCCTCCTTTCAGCAACAACACACATTCAGTAGAATTTGGGGACACAAAACAAGAGAAACGTTTTTACTTTTTAGTACAAAGAAGTGCTTCATTCGACCCGAAAATTCAACACCGAGGTTTCACAGGAAATGCACCTTGTGTGGTCTCCTTAATTTATGCTTTCACATGACTTTCTCTAACTGCACTGTAAACAAACTGTTTTACTTTCTCTACTCTAAGAAGGTATTGTAATGTACCCAAAAATTCGATATCGAAATTTCACCGGAAATATATATTTTGGGACCCCATGAATCAAAAAAAAGCATTTTTAGAAAAATGTCCGTATGTGTGTGTGTGTGTGTGTGTCCGCGTGTCCGTGTCTGTGAATATGATAACTCAAAAACGAAAAGTCGGTAAAATACCAAGCTTGGTATTTAAGTTTAATAGCTTCCAGGGATGCAACATGAAGATTTTGAGAAAAATCCCCCCACCCCAAACTATTTAAATGGAACTTTTTCGAACAGTTTTATTTTCTCAAAATTGGCTGTAACGATTTTAATTAAAATATCATATATTGAAGATATTTACCTGACAAATAAAATGTATATCTTGAATTTTCTGGGAATATCTTCTGAAGACTACTTTATTCTGGATGAATTTTACGGAATTTTGCATAACTGTCAAACCGTAAGAGTTAGACAAAAACTTACTACACAAAAAATGTAGATCACGATAAAACACAAAGGTTGTCATGTACATTTTTTTCATGGAGTTGATTGTTTTTGAGATATTCCTTCTTATTGGTTTCAGCTTTAAAAAACTGTCACTTTAACCTATAGTACTCACTTATTTCGCTTCTACTTAACAATGAAGCAAGTAATAAGACTATTTCTGCTATTTTTGTCTCAATTAGCATGAAGTAAAAAGAAGCGCAAGCTTTTTAACAATAATCTGTTGCAGAGATGGAGAGTTAAGTCATGTGAATGGAACATTAGCTTTTAATAAATCTTGGTTCTGTGATATAGTCTGATTCATATTATTGACTTTTATCAGGTTGGATGACGTTACTATGACTCACTGCATGTGATATTTATATGGTTCAGTACGAGGTTACATTCTATCGGTTAAAATAACTTCCTTGCAAGCATATCATGAGATAAAGGACCATGAGTGTTCGATATCCGAAGCTGTTTTACAGGAGTCGCAAAACGTCCGAATTTCATGATGCAACAGAGATACTATCGGCTACGCAAAAAGTGAAAACTTGATAGAGACTGCTCTCCTTCCCTGGCTATCTTACCATAACATACTATATACAGAGTGGCCCAAAAAATGTATACACTGTTTAGCAGTTCATAACTTGCAAACTAATGGGCGGAAACGTCTCATTTTTGGTAGTGTAATAGTTTGTAGTTCCGGCAATCGCCACACAAGCGGTGTCTGATGACATTCGCCAAAGGGAAAAACAGGGGAAAACAACGAAAAATCGCATGATTATAGTGCGTGGTCTCCGGGAATCAAATCCGGGACCTCCTGAAGATGCCGATCCCGGCGGCCGCGCTCACTAAAGTGTCTCGCTTTGGCGCTTCGTAGTGCACAGGATCGTGGGTTCGAGTCCCGCTTTGGGCAAGGGTGTTTCTATGGTTGTGTATGTATATATCAAAGGAAAACGTTAAGAATAATAAGGTCAACTAAGGAAATGTAGGAAACTGGGGGAAAAAAACGGAGAAAAAAGGAATACAGCGCCGGAGTCCTTACAACCTCCGTAACTGTATTTATAAAAAAAAATTGAAGAAGACGAGATCAGTGATGGAGAAACTCATTATTTAAATCTCGGTGGGACCTTCGAAATTATGCCGCGCTCGCAAAAGTGTTTCGCTTTGGCGCTTAGTGAAGCACAGGTTTGTGGGTTCGAGTCCCGCCTTGGGCATGGGTGTTTCTGTGTTTGTAAATGTGTCTATGTTTGTGTATGTATATGTAAAAGGAAAACGTTAAAAATAATAAGTTCAACTAAGGAAATGTAGGAAACTGAGGGGAAAAAAACGGAGAAAAAAGGAATACAGCGCTGGAGTCCTTACAACCTCCGTAACTGTATTTATATAAAAAAAAAAAAAAATTGAAGAAGACGAAATCAGTGATGGAGAAACTCATTATTTAAATCTCGGTGGGACCTTTGAAATTTTATGCCGATCCCGGTGGCCGTGCTCGCTAAAGTGTCTCGCTTTGGCGCTTCGTGGTGCACAGGATCGTGGGTTCGAGTCCCGCCTTGGGCATGTAAATGTGTCTATGTTCGTGTATGTATATGTAAAAGGAAAACGTTAAGAATAATAAGGTCTACTAAGGAAATATAGGAAACTGGAAAAAATGGAGAAAAAAGGAATACAGCGCCGGGGTCCTGACAAGCCTCCGTAACTGTATTTTTCTTTTATTAAAAAAAAATAAGGGAGCTTCACATTTTACCTCAGAGCCATCTCGCTCGTTGATACCTGTGATAAAACAAAATAACGTTTTCGATTTATTGTAATATCGATCTCTCGATTAACGACTTACGCATAAATTGAATAAGCCCCAATACCATTAAACCTTGCCGACAGTACTTCTTATCCTGAAATCTTTTTAATGGAAAAAAGTCGGTTTTGTGTTATACTTCAAACCATTCATTCTTTGTTTCTTCCTGTAAGATACGAGTGTAATCTAAATTCAGTAAGATATATATCCAGTATAGCCACAAAAGATATCAATAACACTAATGGCTTGATGCTTGCAGCCCCCCCCCATCAACGTGTGATCTACCGACGGTTTCCCAATCGGCAATAATTGTAACTGAGAATATTAAAAGTTAAAAATAATGATTTAAATTGCACGGTTGTTTAGATGCCGCGCCGTGCCTGAGCATTTAGACCGCTTGACTCCCACTAAGATGGCCTGGGTTCGGTCCCAAGCGACTACATGTCGGATTTGTGGTAGACAAAGCGGCGCAGGTTTTCTCCAGGTTCTCCGGCCATCGCATTCTACTGATACTCCATCTTCGTTCTGTATCATCAGTGCCACCGCCTGTGGTGCCTTAGTAGTAACATCTCTGCAACAAATTATGTTTACAAAGCTTATGCTTCTATTTACTTCATGCTAATCGAGACAAAACTAGCAGAAATAGTCTTATTACTTGCTTACTTGTAAGTAGAAGCGAAATAAGGCAGTACCATAGGTTAAAGTGATAGCCAAAAGCTGGTTGCTATGTGACTGAAGTTCCTTTGTATGCACAGGAGTTGCAAATTCCTGTATGAGAAAAGTTTTTTAAAGCTGAAATCAAAAACTACGAATGTCTCAAAACCGATCAACTCCACGAAAAAAAAAAAAAAAATCAGATGTGTACCATTCATGACTTTCTCTACATCTCTGCAACAAATTATTCTTAAACAGCTTATGCCTGTATTTACTTCATGCTAATCGAGACAAAAAGTAGCCGAAACAGTCTTATTACTTGTTTCTTTGTAAGTAGAAGCGAAATAAGAGAGTACCATAGGTTAAAGTGCTAGGTAAATGCTGGTTGTTATGTGACTGAAGTTCCCTTGTTTGTATGGACAGGAGTTGACAAATTCCTGTATGATTTTCAAAGCTGAAACTAAAATCAAGAAATATCTTAAAAACGATCAACTCCACGAAAAAAATGTATATTACATAAATTGTGTGTTTTAACGTGCTCTTCATTTTTTGTGTGGTAAGTTTTTATCCATCTCTTACGATTTAGTAGTTATGCTAAATTCCGTAAAATTGATCCAGAATAAAGTAGTCTTCAACGGCTATACCCAGAAAATTCAAGATATACATTTTATTTGTGAGGCAAATATCTTTAATGTAAGAGGTTTTAATCAAAATCGTTAGAGCAATGTTTGAGAAAAATAAAAATTTCGAAAGAGTTCCTTGTAAAGGTTAATTAGGATTGGGGGGATTTTGTTGAAAAATGTTCGTGTTGCATGCTTGCAAGATTCCAAACTTAAATACCAAATTTGATATTTAACGGTATTTTCGTTTTTGAGTTATGCTGTCCAAAGACACATACAGACACACACACGCGCACACACGGACCTTTTTCCAGAGATGTTATTTTTTTTTTTGTTTTTTGTTTTGATTCAGGGAGACCCAAAAACATGTATTTCCAGTGAAATCGCGATATCGAATTTTTGGGTGCATTACATTATATCTCCTGTATACACTATGTACATGGTACGTGTAGAGAAAGTAAAAATCTTAAAAGCAACACCGAATCAATATAGCAAGTTTTTAAAGTCGGAGAGATACATAGTGATCACTAACAGTGGGCCGCGCTGTGGCCGAGTGGTTAGACCACTCGACTCTCACCTAGACGGTCGGGGTTCGATCCCAAGCGACCGCATGTGAGATTTGTGGTGGACAAAACGGCGCTGGGGCGGGTTTTCTCCGGGTACTCCGGTTTCCCCCGCCATCGCATTCCACCGGTGCTCCATCATCATTCATGTATCATCAGTGTCACCGCCTGCGGTGCCATTAGTAGTTAAAGCGGGCGTTAAACACTACCAAAAAAAAAATCACTAACAGTTGCCTTACCTCTGGTCGCTCACCTCTTGGTCGCTCCGTCACACTGTTGCCACTTCTTCCCGTTCCTGGCTACAGCACCAAAACTATCATTTGCTGGGCATAGGTTTCACTGCTAAATTAGTTTCATCACCAGCTTCATCGTTACTTCTAAAACCAAAGTCACTGTTATTATCATTGCTTATATTTAAAATTACACTAGAATTACTCCGCGCCAACTGAAACTGTATTGATGAATGTTTGTTACATCTTGCAACAAGGATGACATCATTACTTAGGTAACATGAATCCATTGGCAGAGAGGCAGACACACCTCTTATCAGCTGAGACTGCGCTGGCTGTCAGGGATCACTATGGATTTCCCTGAGTTTAGCTTATACGAAATAAGCATTTCAAAATTTAAAGGCATATGTACATTGACTAATGCTCGCGCGAAGGGCTCTTGCCAAACGTACTGGGCATGTAACCGGTGGTAACTGTGTAGGTGAGAGATATTTCACACGCAAGTAATGGTGTCCTTTACACAACACATTTAACTTCCTTAAAACGTTAAAATCTGACCTTGATGGGTCAACCCATAACTAGAACTCGGTTTTGATCTTCGTTGGTTTGAAGCTGCTGCCCTCCTAGCCACGTCCTCAGTTCAGGGAAAAGGTGAAAGTCACTGGGTGCCAGGTCAGGACTGTACGGCGCATGATCGAAAATGTCCCATTGAAATTGTTCAAGCAGCCCGATGGGTTGTGCCAGCAATGTGTGGACGAGCGTTGTCATGGATCAACACAATTCCTGAAGTCAGCATTCCTCTTCGTTTGTTTTGAATGGTTCGCCGCAAACGTCATAAAGTACGAAGATCTTCAACACAACGTCAATGCTCATTTGAAATCATTGGCGGCAACATTTTTTTTGAAGCGGGTATTGCAAATCTTGTGCACAGGTACAATAAATGTCTCAATCTTTTTGGTGATTATGGATATAAGTGTACAAAACTTTTAGTAATAAAATAATTGTTTTCTATGAACTTGTCTTTTATTTATAGAGTATCGGGAAAAAATGGCTCTCGTATATCTTGAATATTCTGGGAATAGCCTAATGAAGAACTCTTCATTCTGGATGACTTTTGTAAGCCTAAGTTACTACACAAAGCGTGTAGATCTCGTTAAACTACACAATTTAAGCAATAGGTTTTTTTTTTTTTTTTTTTTTTCATTAACTGTTTTTGAAATATACCGCGTATTATTAATCCAGTTTTAAGCTACTTAACTTTTCGCAAACGGCATGCCAGCTTTCTTTTCGGCTCTCTTTTGTTTATTCCTAGCAAGCAAAGAGAGGCGAACTTTTAAAAGATTAGACTATCGCTTTAGCCAAATATATTTGCCTTCTACTAATAAGGCCATTTCTGCTAATGTCCATCTCGTTCAGCATGATATAGATAAAAGAATAATATTTTATAAGAAAAGTTTGTATGCAGAAAAGCTAGAGAAAATCCTGTGAATGGAACACATCCGATTTTTATTTATTTACTTTTTATTTTTATTATTATTTTGCTACGAGTGGTGATTATTAATTTAAAATATATAACGTCTTTACGAGCGCTTACTCGTTGGAAGTTAGCGATTTTCTGGCGACTTTAGGCTCTCTTTTAGTGGTAAGTGGTGTCAATGAACTGATGAGCACCAAGTAGATTTAAGTGAGGAAGATATGTTCATTCAGTGCACCTTCACCTATTCGCGTGTAGTATTCACCAACATCCAAGTATCGAATACTTCCATCACTAGAGAAGTCATACCATAGCATACCATACCAAAAGGCGTGCATGGCCGAGTTTGTTTACTTCCGCTGCACCAAGATGCACATGACGACGGCAAGCCGACCGAGCGGAAGACAGGGATTATTGTGTGAATAACAAGCAAGGCCCTTGACCTCGTGGGCAATGTCGTCACATCCGCTGACCGGACCACGGCGCAGCATCACCCACCACCACGCCCAGACTAGCCCGACCGGGCGATGATTTCATCCACTTGCAAATTGTTGCTGCTTAATTCTCACCTCCTTCCTCTTCCTTAGACTGCTTCTTCACTTGACACGCCCTGGGCCAGTGGTGCACCCCTGCGAACAAGCGTGGAAATAAAACAGGCGACAAAATATCTGATGGGTTACATTCCTATGGGCGGGTAGAATTGCTAGAACATTAACGGACCCCCCCCCCAAACAATACTGTAAAGATACACTTACAAAAAATTACTTTTGTCTACGTATGCAGACCTAAATTAAACTTCTTACTTTCTCTACACGTACAATGCACATAGTGTATAGAGAAGGTATTATATTACACCCAAAAATTTGATACCGAGATTTCACCGGAAATACACGTTTCAAGGTTCTCTGTATCAAAAAAAAACTATTTTTAGAAAAATGTCCATGTGTCTGTGAACACAACAACTCAAAAATGAACAGTCAATAAAGTACTAAACTTTATATTTAATTTAAGTATCTTCAGGGATGCGAAACGAAGATTTTGAGATATTCCTTGTTATTGGTTTCAGTTTTAAAAAAAAAATTGTAATTTTCTCATACGGGAACTTGCCGCAAAGAAACGGATTTCAATCCCATAACAACCACATTTTCATTGTCGCTTTAGCCCAAAGTATTTCCTTATTTCCCTCCTACCATAAGGAAATAAGCAATAAGGTCGTTTGTGTTAATGATTATCTCGATTAGCATGAAGTGTAGACAGAAGAACAGGCTCTTTAACAATGTGTTACAGAGAGGTAAAGAAAGGAACACATCAGATTTTTACTTTCTCTATACGTACTATGTACATAGAGTATAGAGAAGATATTGTATTGCACCCAAAAATTCAATACCGAGATTTCAACGGAAATATATGTTTTGAAACTCCCTGAATCCAAAAAAAAGCATTTTTAGAAAAATGTCCATGTGTGTGTGTATGTGTGTAAGCACCTGTGGGCAGCATAGCTCAAAAACGAAAATAACTTGGTATTTAAGTTTGGTATCGTCCAAAGATGCGACACGAAGATATTCAAAAAACTCCCCCCATCCCAAACTACCCTTTATATAGAAAAATTTTCGAAAATTTTGATTAAAATATCGTATATTAAAAATATTTACCCGACAAATAAAATGTTTATCTTGAATTTTCTAGGAATAGTCTCTGAAGACTACTTTATTCTGAATGAATTTTACGGAATTTTGCATAACTGCTAAACAGTAAGAGATGGGCAAAAACTTATAACACAAAACATGTAGAGCACATTAAAACACACAATTTATGTTATATACTTTTTTTCGTGGAGTTGATCGTTTTTGACATATTCCTTGTTTATGGTTTCAGCTATGAAAAACTTACACTTTTCTCATACAGGAATTTGTCAACTCCTGTCCACACAAACAAAGGAACATCAGTCACATAGTAACCAGCTTTTGAATATTAGTTTAGCCTATAGTACTCCCTTATTTCACTTCTGCTTACAAGGAAGCAAGTAATAAGACTATTTGTGCTAATTTTTTTCTCGATTAGCATGAAGTAAATAGAAGCATAAGCTTTTTAACAATAATTTGTTGCAGAGTGGTAGAGAAAGCCATGTGAATGGAACACATCAGATGTTTTTCTTTTATTTATAAGGAACTAAGTAATAATACTGTTTCTACTAATGGCGGCAGATTTTATTTTGAAATGAAAACTATTTGGTATTGTAATTTTTTCATTGTTAATTGCGAATTAGGGAATTCAGATAGATAAGTGATCGTCATGAATATGTGCTACCGTGAAGATTTTTACTTTCTCTAGCCCCATATGTACAATGTGCATAGGGATAGAGAAGTATTGTATTCCACCCAAAAATTCGATACCGTGATTTCACCGGAAATACATGTTTTGGGGTCCCCTGAGTCCGAAAAACGCATTTTTAAAAAAAGATGTATGAGTGTATGTGTGTCTGTGGACAGCATAGCCCCAAAACGAAAAGACCGTTAAGTACCAAACTTGGTATTTAGGTTTAGTATCTTCCAAGAATGCGACACGAAGATTTTCAAAAAAATCCCTCCCACCACAAACTACCCTTTACATGTAAAAAATTTCGAAAATTTTGATTTTCTTAAAAATGGCTCTAACAGTCTTGATTAAAATCCCGTATATTAAAGCTATTTATGTCCGAAATAAAATGCATATCTCGATTTTTTTGGGAATAGCCTCTGAAGACCTCTTTATTCTGGATGAATTTTGCCGAATTTTGCTTAATTACTAAACCGCAAGAGATAGAAAAAAACTATTACACAAAAAATGTACATCACGACAAAATACACAGTTTATGTCCTTTTGTTTTTGTTGTGGAGGTAACCGTTTCTAGGATATTCCTTGTTAGTGGTTTCAATTGTGAAGTACTTAAACTTTTCTCAGACAGGAAGTGTCCGCTTTTCTTTTGTTCTACTGCTGGCAAGCAAATATGTGATTTGCAATGACAATCGCATAACGATAGCTTTTAAAACTTTTGACAATCATTTTAGCATAGCACATTCCCTTATTCCTTTCTACTTATAAGGAACTAAGTAATAAGAACATTCTGCTAATGTTTATCTCGATTAGCATTGTGTACAAAGAAGAATAATCTTCTGTGGGAGGTTTGTAGAACAGCTAGAGAAAGTCATGTGAGTGTAACGCATCAGATTTTTAGTCTTTGAGCGTCACTGGAAGCGATGTCATAATTAGGTTATTATAAATTCACTTAACCTCACTCGCTTCTGTTTTGGCTTGTTTACACCATCCAGAAAATTTGAGCAAGTATCACATTAAAGGGTTGTACCAAGTACAGGATGTGGTGACCATGTTTCCCCGGCTACATGCAAGGAAAACCACAAGGAACCTCCAGGACGTAATAATGGCCAATGAATTTCCGGGAAAAATGCATTGCCATAACCTGATTATTGTTCCTTGTTGAGGAACTTGTGCCTGATATACACATGTATCTCTCAACAGGGAAATAATGTTTGTGTTCTCTATCTACCATGTACCTAAGGCCTATCCAGCCTTAAGTTGGTCCTCGCCAAAACAAAACCCAGGCGACCAGTACACCGTTACAATGTAACCTTCCGCCATTCGCGCCAGAAATGCTGTCATACTTGCACGACCATTCGGCGCGTACACGCGGCATATTGTAATGTAAAACGAACAACTTAAACAGTGACTATAATATTCTGTTACGTATAATGGTGATATAACATTGATAGTCATAACAAAATAAATAGTTACATATGTACTACTTAACTCTAAAAATCTGATGTGTTACACCCACATGACTTTCTCTAGCTGCTCTACAAACCTCCTACAAAATATCACTCTTCTTTGTACACAATGCTAATCGAGATAAATATTAGCAGAATGTTATCACTTAGTTCCTAATAAGTAGAAGAGAATAAGGGAATGCGCTAAGCTAAAATGATTGTCAAATGTTTTAAAAGCTATTGTTATGCGATTGTCATTGAAAATCACTTTTTGCTTGGCTAGGAGTAGAACAAAAGAAAAACGGACACTTCCTGTCTGAGAAAAGTTTAAGTACTTCGCAAGTGAAACCAATAACAAGGAATATCTCAGAAACGGTTACCTCCACAACAAAAACGTAAAGGACAAAAATTGTGTGCTTTGTCGTGATGTACATTTTTTGTGCAGTGAGTTTTTTTCTATCTCTTACGGTTTAGCAGTTAAGCAAAATTCATCCAGAATAAAGAGATTTTAAAAGGCTATTCCCCAAAAATTCGAGATATACATTTTATTTCGGACATATATAGCTTTAATATACGGGATTTTAATCAAAATCGTTAGAGCCATTTTTAAGAAAATCAAAAATTTCGAAATTTGTTAGTTTGTGTATCCTTGGAAGATACTAAACCTAAATACCAAGTTTGGTATTTAACGGTCTTTTCATTTTGGGTCTATGCTGTCCACAGACACACACACGGACCTTTTTTTAAAAATGCTTTTTTTCGGACTCAGGGGGCCCCAAAACATATATATTTCCGGTGAAATCTCGGTATCGAATTTTTGGGTGCATTACAATACCATCTCTATCCCTATGTACATTGTACATATGGGGCTAGAGAAAGTAAAAAACACGAGCGAAAAAATAAATATCATGTATGCAATAACTTACATTTATTCGCTCTGCGGAAGCGGCTCTATTCCCTCAAGATCAGAACCGTCATCTAAAATATTTGCTACTGATTTCCTCTCAAAGGTGTTAACCAGGTTATCAATAATGGTGTAACTTAAATATCTATCTCCAAAAACACGTTTCTTCTTTTGTTACATGTAGCACTTTATTAACTGTTGGCGGCTCATTTTTAAAAAATCTGACATGTTCCATTCACATAACTTTCTCTATATCTCTGCAACAAATTATTGTTAAACAGCGTATACTTCTATTTACTTCATGCTAACCGAGAAAAAATTAGCAGAAATAGTCTTATTACTTGCTTCCTTGCAAGTAGAAACGAAATAAGGGGCTACCATAGGTTACAGCGATAGTCAAAAGCTGGTTGCTACGTAACTGAAGTTCTTTAGTTTGTATGGATGGGAGTGGACAAATTCCTGTATGAGAAAAGCCTAAGTTTTTAAAGATGAAACCAGATATAAGGAATATCAAACAAATTATCATCTTCACGAAGAAAATGTGTATATCATAAATTGTTTACTTTAACGTGCTCTACATTTTTTGTGTTTTAACTTTTTTTCCATCTCTTACGGTTTAGCAGTTATGCAAAATTCACTAAATTCATCCAGAACTAAGAAGTCTTAAGAGGCTATTTCCATAGAATTCAAGATATACCTTTTATTTGGAATGTAAATATCTTGAATAAAAGAGATTAAATTTATCAAAATCGCTAGAGCCATTGTTGAGAAAATAAAAAAATTCGAATTTTTTTCCATGTAAAAGGTAGTCGGGGGTGGGGGTGTTTTCTTGAAAATCTTCGTGTCGCATCCTTGAAAGATACAAACTTAAATACCAAGTTTAGTATTTAAAGGTATTTTCTTTTTTGGCTATGCTGTTCACACACACACACACACACATACACGAACATTTTTCAAAAAAAGGCTCTCTTGTTTTTGGATTCAGGGAGGCTCAAAACATATATTTCCGGTGAAATTTTGGTACCAAAATTTTGGGTGCAATACAATAACTTTTCAATACCCTGTGTACATAGTACATGTAGAGAAAGTAAAAGTGTAGACATTGTTAATATACACAATTTACGTAAAATATTTTTTCGCAGAGTTAACGTATTTCCAAGACGTTCCTTGTTGTTTATTTTCAATTTTAACAAACATACTTTTCTCAAACGGTAAGTTGTCATTCATTCTTTTTTTAGCCCTACCCACGCGAAGAGAGACGAATTTTAAGTGTTTCACGTATTTCTATTCTGTTTATAAAGAACTAAGTAATAAGAACATTTGTGGTAGTATTTATCTCGATTAGCAAAGAGTAGATAACAGAATAATCTTTTGTAAGAGCAGTGTGTTTGTTGAACAGATAGAGGAAGTCATGTGAATGGAACGCTTTAGATGTTTTCTTATCAGAGAGATTTTCTAACAGACAAATCTTGATATCAATTCATTTGTCTTAAGCGCTGAGGAAAGACAGTCAAGAGATGATCTACGTTTTTAAGTATCTCTAATTTGTTCCTCCATCAGAGAATTTTCCTGTGATTAATTTGAAGAAATTATTCGCATCACTCCATCCTTTTCTGTAGAAAGAGAGCTCGCTAATCGAGCAGTTACTGGATATCAGATTACCTCTTTCTGCGAGGAGCTGGCTCAAGGACATGGCAATTTGTGGTTTATAGCTCTTCTGTGTTCTCCAAGTGCGAGGGAAAAGCTGCTTTCTGAACGTATCCAGTTTCTCCTTCGCAACGAGAAATCCAAACTCTGACATGTCCCTTTCGATATGCAACAAAAGCTTGTTTGCTTCCTGTCGTTTAATTCTCAAAAGTCTGATGTGCTCCATTCACATGACTTTCTCTACATCTGTGCAACAAATTATTGTTAAACATCTTATACGTCTATTTACTTCTTGATTAATCGAGAAAATTAGCAGAAATAGTCTTATTACTTGCTACCTTGTAAGTCGAAGCGAAATAAGGGAGTACCATAGGTTAAAGTGGCAGTCAAAATTTTCGAAAAAAGTTCCATAGAAAGGGTAGTCTAACTAACTCCATGGTACGACAGCTCACGGGCAACCTTGGCCTACCGCCCGGCCGCTGCAGATGACATGGATGGGGTGCAGTATTGGAGGGTGAGACGTGGTCAGCGCTACTTCTCCATCAAGTAGCTCCTCAATTGGCCCCCCCAGGGACCTTACGAGGCTGAGTGCACCCCGGGCCAGGTCTCCCAGCGAGGTAAAATCCCCACGCCGGTACTGGGGATCGAACCCAGGTCTCCCGCTTGGTAAACAGCTGCGCTACCACCGCGCTAAGGAGACGACCAAAGGGTAGTTTGGGGTGGAGGATTTTCTTGAAAATCTTCGTGTCGCATCCTTCAAAGATACCAAACCTAAATACCTAATTTTTGTTTTTTGATTCAGGGGGTCCCAAAACATATATTTCCGGTGAAATCTCAGTATCGATTTTTGAGTGCATTACAATACCTTCATTATACACTATGTACACTGTACGTGTAGAGAAAGTAAAAAAAAATCCATCCATCCATCTTTCTTTACTTTTTACTTTCTCTACACGTACTGAGTACATAGTGTACTGAGAAGGTATTGTATATGCACCCACAAATTCGATACTGAGTTTTCACTGAAAATACATGTTTTGAGACCACCTGAATCCAAAAAAGCATTTTTAGAAAAATGTCTGTGTGTGTGGACAGCTTAGCTAAAAAACGAAAAGGCCGTTAAATACCAAACTTGGTTTTTAGGTTTGGTGTTTTCCAAAAATGCGATATGTAGATTTTCAAAAAAAGTCAACCCACCTCAAACTTCCCTTTCCATGGAAAAAAATTCAAAAATTTTGATTTTCTCAAAAATGCTCTAACGATTTTGATTAAAATACCGTATATTAAAACTATTTACATACAGATAAAATGTTTATCATAAAATTTCTGTGAAAAGCCTCTAAACATACCTTAATATTCGATGAATTTCGCCGAATTTTGCATAACTTGCAATCCGTAAGAGATACATAAAAACTTGCATAACAAAGAAAATAGAGCTCGTTCATACACAGAATTTGTATTACATACTTTTTTTTTTTTTTTTTCATAGAGTCGACTGTTTTTGAGGTATTGGTTAATATTGGTTTTAAATACTTTTCACTGATGGTCAAATCATATTAACACAAACAAAGAAAATTCAATCATTTGGCAACCAGCTTTTAACAGATTTGACTATCACTTTAGCCTAGTATATTTCCCTTCTACTTATAAGGAAGTAAGTAATAACACATTTCTGCAATTTTTTCTCGATTAGCATGAAGTAGGGAGAAGAGTAAGCTTTTTAACAATAACTTGTTACAGAGATTTAGAAAAAGTTAAATGAATGGAACACATCAGATTTTCTATATAAGTAACCTTTCGGCACACATACTTTTTTTTTTTTTTTTTAATTTACACTCCGGCACTATTTTCCTTTTTCTTGCCCCTCTTATTTTCCATTTTCCCTAAGTTTTCTTTGTTTATCGTTTCCTGTTTTTATGACAAATACACATACACAAACACCCACTCCCAAAGTGGGACTTGAACCCACGATCCCCTACGCCACGAAGCACCACAGCGAGACGCTTTAGCGAGCACAGCTGTGGGGACCGGCTTTAATCGTACCCATAGATAAGATTTTTTGTTTTAAAGATGATTGAGAAAGTTGTTGATTTAAAAACGAAATTTTTGTATGCATTTGGGAATTTTTACTTTGTCTATACGCACTATGTACATAGTGTATAGAGAAGGTATTGCACTCCACCAAAAATTCGATACCGAGATTTCACCGGAAATATATGTTTTAGGGTCCCCTGTATCCAAAAAAAAAAAAGGTATTTTCAGAAAAAGGTCCGCGTGTGTGTGTCCGTGTGTCAGTGTGTCTGTGTGTCCATGTGTCTGTGAACACGATAACTCAAAAACGAAAAGTCGGTAAAATACCAAACTAGCTATTTAAGTTTAGTATCTTCCAGGGATGCGACACGAAGATTTTGAGAAAAATCCCCCCATCCCAAACTACCCTTTACA
The DNA here is from genome assembly GCA_030762935.1 of Hymenopus coronatus. Classification (NCBI taxonomy): domain Eukaryota; kingdom Metazoa; phylum Arthropoda; class Insecta; order Mantodea; family Hymenopodidae; genus Hymenopus; species Hymenopus coronatus. Next base: position 18,181,347 of record CM060891.1, read on the forward strand.
TGGAACTTTCTTCGAAAATTTTTATTTTTTCAAAAATGGCTCTAATGATTTTGCTTAAAATATCATATATTAAAGATATTTACCTGACAAATAAAATGTATATTTTGAATTTTCTGGGAATAGCCTCTGAAGACTTCTTTATTATGGATGAATTTTGTATAACTACTAAACCGTAAGAGATGGACAAAAACTTAACACAAAAAATGTAGACCACGTTAAACCACACAATTTATGTTGTATGCATTTTTTTCCTGGAGTTGGTCGTTTTTGAGATATTCCTTTTTCTTGGTTTCAGCTTTGAAAAACTTTTCTCATACAGGAATTTGTCAACTCGTGTCTATACAAACAAAGGAACTTCAGTCACATAGCAACCAGCTTTTGACTATCTCTTTAACCTATGGTACTCCCTTATTTCGCTTCTACATATAAGGAAGCAAGTAATAAGACTTTTCTGCTATTTTTTTCGATTAGCAGGAAGTAAATAGAAGCATAAGCTTTTTAAAAGTAATTTATTGTAGAGATGTAGAGAAAGTCATGTGAATGAAACACATCAGATTTTTTAATTCATGCCTCTGTTAGTAGGTCCCCTGTATTCCCTAAGTGCGAGGGTAAAGGTGATTTCTGAACGTATCCAGTTTCTTCTTCTCATAAACGAGAAATGCTAACTCTGTCATGTCATTTTCGATTTGGAACAAAAAACCTTTTACTTCGTATTGTTTAATCCTCAAAAAATGAAACATGTGTGGCTTTGTGTTACATATTCTGTTTTGTTAATCTTTACAGACTTTTTACTGCCCATCTCTCTCTATTTATGGTTTTTTACATCTAACCTTTCGGCAGCCATTAATCATACCTCTCCTGTAAGGCAAGAGTGAAAACTTCTTCGTATGAAAACAAACGAGACACTTCATGATATCTTCAGCTTGTATGAAAAAGCTCTAAGCAATCTGGTGATGAAACTCGACAAGTGTTAGCCACAACTTAGACGTTTGTATCTATGTAGCCCATAATAGAAATGGAAAGAGTAGCAATAAAAGTTTTAATTATGAAGAGGGTTCGAAAACATAGGATATATCTTGATGTCATATTCCGGTATAGGTCACGCGCCAGTTCTTGCCAAAAGGGAGTTTTAAATGAGAGGTTAGATGCGAGTCACTTGCTCACCTTTACTGGATGGAGCATTGGTACACAGAAGCAGGAACGGCAGTCACTTGTGTGCGTTATTCTCTTGTTTCTAAGCTGCAGTAGTACAGTCACTACATAGCAAATACCACACTTCCAATGATGTCCCAACCTCGGTTACTGCTTACACAACACTTTAAACATAATTTTCTTCTATTCCCGACGTTTCTCAGCTTTTTGAACTATGCTATCCACAGACACACACACGAACCTTTTTTTCTTAATTTTTTTTTCGGACTCAGGGACCTCAAAGCGTATATTTCCGGTGAAATCTCCACATTACCGGCTCTAGCTAATGTGTACATTTTATGTACATACGTGCTAGAGAAAGTAAACAAAAGTCATATTTGTACCAATCAGTTGACTTTCTCTAACTGCTCTGCAAATAAGCTTTTCTCACAAAAAATTCTTTTATATGCATCATCCTATTCGAGATAAATATTAGCAGAATTGGTCTTATTTCTAAAGCGATAGTCACCCTTTTAAAAACTGTTGCTATGCAAGACCAGGAACAATGAGAGATGAACTCGGAAGATATTGCATCCGACTTTTCGTTTTTGACAGACATACCACGGCTTCATTTTTCTAAAAAAATGTTTTTGACTCAGGAGACCTCAAAACAATTATATCGTTTGAAACCTGGACATCGAGTTTTTGTGAGGAATACAACACAGGATTACAATACAATTGTAGAGAAACCAACATTAATATAAACATGACTTAAAATAATTTATTGCTGAGTTCCAAGACAAAATTGAAGGTTTCTGAAATGTTCGAAGTGGTCTCTTCCTGCTTTGATACCTGTTTACCATACCTTCGCGTGAATGTTTCGTATTTGGTCAAATCCAGTGTGGATACGCTCTCTGAGAGATCCAAAACAGGTACAGGAGTCGCAGCGACATAAACAAGACACTTTAAATCCATTGGATTCAAATTAGGAGATCGAGAAGGCCATTGCATTGAATCCCCCCTTGACCTACTTGAAATTATCTTCAAATTACGTACTGTACAACTGAGCCGGTGCTCCAAAGTTTAATAACCACTTCTTTGATGATGTCCAGAGGCACGTCATCACGACTCGGGCAGTTGGCAGGCTGAGGGCAGCCCGATGGTGTGCTAGACGTATACTCATTCTTGCTAGAATTTAACCACTTTCAATGTTGCTTCTCAACGATTGCCAGTCATGGCGTAACGGCTCCTGTGCATTGCTGGTGTTATTTGTTTACAAAATTTTTATTTATTTATTTTTGGATTGAAATGTTGATATCCAAGCAATTTTTAGATTGTATAGGAGCTTAGCCGTAGCAGTTGTTTGGTATGTCATCAATTATAGACGGTACCAGTTCAGGCTACCGCTGACAGAAGTGTCACTAGTATTGCTTTTGCCTAACGAATGTTGACTACTGCGGGCTCGCGGGAAGTTGCGGGAATCGAGCGCATGCCACAGTCCGTCACGTAATGCTATAAACAGTGGCATTTATGATAATTTTTCATTTAATAGTTGAGTATAATTATTGGATTTATTATTACTCACCTACTGTCAGTTCTGCTGTAACAGGGCATCGTACACGATTACTGAACACATTCATTCAACACACCACTCATTTAATGCACACTGATTTTCCATAGCGTCCGTCCAGTGGATGACGTAACAGTTAGTGTGAGCGTTTGCCATGCCACCGGTAACATGGGCTGGGACGGATAGTAAATGAGACAACTCCTTTTTGAGAAACTGTAGACATGTCTCTGCATTCAGGCGCGGAGGAAAGACATGAAGTGGTCGTGTAAGAGAGTCCATCCCCCAGACGTTTAGACGGAATCTATGTTGAAGTCTGTCCTTTAGTACTACAGGCCCAGTTATAAGTTATTCGTTTGCCTTTCTCCTGCTGAGTAAAGAGAACTGAATTTCAAAGTCATTACATAGCGACAAGGTCTTCAAAATTTGACTATCCCTTAAGTCAATTCTAATCTCCTATTTTCATTATATCTACAAAGGCATATCTAATAAAATCATTTCTACAAATATTTATGTTGATGAACGCAAAGTAGATAGAAGATAATTCTTTTTTAAGAACAGTTTGTTGGCGAATGGGTGGAAAAAGTGGTAATAATGTAACACTTAGATATGTCTCTGTTTCGTACGTAGTGCATAGGTTGAGAAAATTCGACACGAAGATTTCATTGGAAATGCACGTTTTAAAGCTAGTTCACAATAACCCGAGAACAGTAATCAGAACGAAACCGAGAATAGGAAGCTATACGGGACACCAGATACTATAACGAGGACGGAAATGCATTTATTTTTTCTTCTTTTCCTGGTCAATATTGCGCATTGCTACTTCGCTTATTTTTAACTGGCCAATTATTACGTTCTCTACACGTGCTATGTACATAGTTTATAGAGAAGGTACTGAATTCCACTTAAAAATTCGCTACCGAGATTTCACCGGAAATACATGCTTTGAAATCCTCTAAATCCAATTTTTTTGTTAAAAAAAATGTACGTGTGTGTCTGTCAGTGCGTGCGTGCGCGCGCGCGTGTGTGTGTGTGTGTGTGTGAGTGTGTAGGTTTTTTTTTCTGTGGACAGCATAGCTCAAAAACAAAAAGTCATTTAAATACCAAACTTGATATTTAAGTTCAGTATCTTCCAAGGATGCGACACGAATATTTTCAAGAAAATCTCCCCACCCCAAGTACCTTTATATGGAACATTTCTTGACAGACTTGATTATCTTAAAATGGCTGTGATTTTGATTAAAATAACGTATATTAAATATATTTATGTCCAAATAAAATGCATATTTTGAATTTTCTGAAAATAGCTCCTAAAGACTTCTTTATTCTGGATGAATATTACTGAATTTTAAATAAATAAAAACTGTAAGAGATAGACAATAGTTTACTCTATAAATAGTATAGATCACCTTAAAACACAGAAGTTATGTCATGTACATTTTTTTCGTGAAGTTGATCGTTTTCGAGATATTCCTTGTTATTGGTTTCAGTTTTGAAATACATTTCTCATACGGGAATTTGTCAACTGGCCATGCAAAGAAACGGATCTCAATGCCATAGCAACCACATATTAAGACCTTTGACTGTTGGTTTAGCCTAGTGTATTCTCTTATTTCCCTTCTAATTAAAGGAACTAATTAATAAGACCGTTCCTGTTAATGTTTCAGCATGAAATAGAAGAATAAGCTTAGGTATTAACAATATTTGTTACAGAGATGTAGAAAAAAGTCATATGAGTGTAACACATCAGATTTTTACTTTTTCTTTACGTACTATGTACATAGTGTATAGGGAAGGAAATACATGAATCTAGGAAATACATGTTTTGAAACCCACTGTATAAATAAAAAGCATTTTTAGAAAAATATCCGAGTGTGTATGTATCTGTCTGCGTGTAGGTGTGTGTGTGTGCGTGTGTGTGTGTATCTGTGGGCAGCATAGCTCAAAAGCGAAGAGTCCGTTAAATACCAAACTTGGTATTTAAGTTCGGTATCTTCCAGGGATGTGACACAAAGATTCTGAAGAAAATCTCCCCAACCCCAACTACCATTTATATGGAAAAAATTTCGAAAATTTGATTTTCTCAAAACTGGCTCTAACGATTTTGATTAAAATCTCTTATATTTCAGATATTTACAAGACAAATAAAATGTATATCTTGAATTTTCTAGGAATATCCTCTGAAGACCTCTTTATTATGGATGCATTTTTTAAATTTTGCATAACTAGTAAATCGTAAGAGATATACAAAAACTTACTACACAAAAAATATAGATCTCACTAAAAAACAACAACAAAACACAATTTATGTTATATATAATTTTTTCGTGTACTTGACAGTTTTCTAGATATTCTTTGTTATTAGTTTCAGTTTTAAATTCTTAAACTTTCTCAAACGGGAATTTGTCAAACTGGCTATACGAAGGAATTTCAATCATATAGCAATCAGCTTTTAAAAGATTTGACTATCGCTTTAGCCTAGTGTATTCGCCTTTCCCTTCTACTTACAAGGAAGAAAGTAATAAGACTATTTCTGCTACCTTTTTCTCTATTAGCATGAAGTAAATAGAAGAATAAAGTTATTAGGAATAATTTATTGCGGTCATGTAGAGAAAGTCATGTGAATGGAACACATTTTTTTGTTTAAGTGAATCAAAACTTGCATCAAATCGAATTTTGCGTGAAATTCAATATTTCTCTACCGACTAGGTACGCGGTAGAAGAAATAAAATACTCAAATTTTATGGACAGTATTTAAGTTCTTAGAATGTCACTATTTGCCTAAAGTTGCGAGGTGCATTCAGAATCCTAGGTAATGATGGGAGTATTCAAATACAAAATGCCGTTGTATTCGATTTTTGGATGTTCTCGAGATATTTCGAAACCTGAATACAGTATTCGATTCCTTCGCTCGGATGAGTGCAAAGGTTCAAATGCACGGTTCTCGTTTGATGACTGATTGCAGTATTCGAATGATGCACTCGGATGGGTGCAGGTGCGCGGAAGTGAATCGGCGCTCTACGGGGGATGAGACGAGGACGAAACTGCCGGGTGCTGGCAGAGTCCTCCCTCTGTTGCCATTTCAGGATTAGCCCTCTACTGGCAGTGGGATGGATTTAGGAGTTACGGGAGATTGCGAGAGAGAGAGAGAGAGGAGTTTAGAAGGTGAAGTGAGAGGAATTTCGAAGAATGAATTTTGGAGTTTGGAGTTTGCCAAAAGAAATTTAGGAGATGTGGAGCGTCGACCATGGTTTTGAAAGAGAGTAGCGAAAAGGGGGAGCGGGCGAAAACTTTTTTTTTTTTTAATGAAATGAGCGGCTGCTCGTAAGTCGGTGTCAGTAGCGTCAATCATCAGGTGCCTAGAGTGAGTCTGGTGCGCTTGTAGAGCTCGCCTGGGCCAATATCGTATTCACCCAAGCCGCGGATGAGGGCGTTGAAGCTGGTCAGGTTTGCATAGAAGGGAGCCGATAGGTAGTGGATGTGCTCGGCTATGGTTGGGATGTTGAGGTCTCTGCGGAGGGTGGCGTTTGGAATCCGTGGCTATGCGGAGGAAGCGGGATTGAAGGGATTCCAAGGGTTTGAGGTTGGATTTTGCAGCAGCGCCCCAGACTTGACAGGCATATGTCATTGTTGGCCTCAGGATCTGTTTGTAGAGGAGCAGTTTATTGGGTCCTGAGAGGGTAGAGCGTCGGCCACACAGGGGATAGAGCATCCCCATGCGTTTGTTGACCCTGGCCGAGATTTCCTGGAGGTGGGGTTTCCACGTCAGCTTGGAGTCCAGCTGGACACCCAGTTATTTGGTGGAGGACTGCCGCCAATACAGATGTTGGGCATCAGCTGGATCTGTCGCCTGGAGAAAGTGATGGCCAGTGATTTCTGCGTAGTCTCCATCGTGAAAACCAGGTGGTCAACAGATCGGCGTAGCGCTGTATCCTCTCAGTAGCAGCCTCTTGGTTCTGGACGTCGATAAGATGGCTGTGTCGTCGGCGAAGAGCAGGAGCTCGCAGTTTGGCAGTGAAGGTAGGGTGTTGATGTAGAGAAGGAAGAGCACGGGTCCCAGCAGACTGCCCTGGGCCACACCGGCTCTTACGGGATAGGTGGAGGAAGTAATGTCTTGGTATGAGACGGCGAAGGACCTGTTGGTGAGATAGGAGTGTAGGAGGTGTATGAGGTGGTGCTGGACTCTGTATTGTATGAGCCTGGAGAAGAGACCTTCATGTCGAATGCTCTTGTGATGTCCAGAAACAGGGTGCTTCCTGTTGAAGGCGGAAGTGAATCGGGATATCGTCTCGAGATGGTGCTGGCATAGCTGCATCTAAATCTGATTGGTGCTCATACTTAAAACATGTTCATACGCTTGAGCAATTGCAGAGTGCTGACTGATGATAAGCATCCTGACTCACGAATAAGCCATTCTATTTTGTAAAAGAATTTTCCGATATTCATGTCTTATAATTTGTAATACTTTACGTTCTTCATTGCTAATGCCTATAGTGCATGTAAACACGCAGAGTGTATAAAATTAAAATTCAGTGGATACGTGCTTATATAATATATTTTAAAAATCTGATGTGTTACACTCACATAACTTTCTCTAGCTGCTCTACAAACCTCCTATTATCTGTCTCAAGTTAGTTGTCCTAATGTCAACACATGGGAGGGTCGAGAGAGAGAGAGAGAGAGAGAGAGAGAGACAGAGATACTGAAGCAAAAAAGCTTTAGACTGTTGATTGGTTCAGGGAAGGTAATGGGTGTTAACTTTTACGTGGATGCATATTGTAACAGCCTCCTAAAAGTACAGGACTGTAATAGTTTTCAGATCACTGCTCTGCGCGAGTTAGTTTCGGAGAGAAAAGTATGCAATGCTTCGATTCTCATAAAAGGTAATAGTTCCACATACCAAGCAAATGGCTCTGGATTCGTGAATTCTGAAAGGAATATTTACAACAGAAGCACACATTCTATAAAAAAACATATAGATTAGACAGAAGACCGGCGAAATTATATATTGACTTTATTAACTTATTACTGTTAAATAAAATGCAGCTAACTTATATTACTAAAGAACATTGGTATTATATACACAATGAGTTACAAGCCTGTACCAGACAGCTCTCTTAAACAACCGGTAATTCTCGAGGTGAATGCTGATTAAGCTGTTATTGTTTATAGTGCAGGGTCGCCTCTGATAATGTGTTATTTAAGACTGTATTTCCTGTACATTTCGCATGCCTTACAAGGCCAAGGGACTTGCTATATGCAGTTTAAAAGCAGTAAGATTTTGATCATGGATGATTAGCTGTAATAAAATATAACCGAGGCAAGCCTTTAAACAGTGGCGAGAGGCGAATGGCCGCGTATTGTTTTGCGGTGCTTAAAGAAAGAAACTCCGAATCGGCCATAAAGAATATCGAAAAAGAAACGGGTGATCTCCTTGGCGTTTCTACATTTAGTGTACATAGTGTTAGAATGGAACAGCAAGCATCCGGAAGCCTAAGAACACCGGGAAAATCGCGTAAATATAAAAAACGTTCGGAGAAATACGATGATTTTGCGAAAAGTGCTATTCGCATTAAAGTTTATGATTGTTTTTTCAGAAATGAACCATCGACTCTAAATACAATTTTGCATGCAGTACATTCTGACACAGAATTGCCACATTTCTCAAAGTACTCTCCACAGTTTGCTGATATATATATTGCCAGTGTTGCAAAACTTATATGCGCACATGTACCGTTAACACGCGGCGAGTTGAGCCAGCTCCGCCTTGTTGTTGACATCAGGACTGAACTAACTTGACACAGACTATACAAAAGATTATTCTTCTTTGTACACAATGCTAATCGAGATAAATATTAGCAGAATGTTCTTATTACTTAGTTCCTTATAAGTAGAAGAGAATAAGGGAATGCGCTATGCTAAAGTGATTGTCAAATGTTTTAAAAGCTATCGTCATGCGATTGTCATTGCAAATCACTTATTTGCTTGGCCAGGAGTAGAACAAAAGAAAAACGGACACTTCCTGTCTGAGAAAAGTTCATAATTGAAACCACTAACAAGGAATATCTAGGACAAAACGTAAAGGACATAAATTGTGTGTTTTGACGTGATGTACATTTTTTTGTGTAGTGAGTTTCCTTCTATCTCTTACGGTTTAGCAGTTAAGCAAAATGCATCCAGAATGAAGAGCTCTTCAGAGGATATTCCCCCAAAAATTCGAGATACACATTTTATTTCGGACATAAATAGCTTTAGGATACGGGATTTTAATCAAAATCGTTAGAGCCATTTTTAAGAAAATCAACATTTTCACATTTTTTCTATGTAAAGGGTAGTTTGTGGTTACTTTTTTGAAAATCTTCGTGTCGCATCCTTGGAAGATATTAAACCTAAGTACCAAGTTTGGTGTTTAACGGTCTTTTCGTTTTGGGGCTATGCTGTCCACAGACACACACACACACACACACACACACACACACACACACACACACGGACCTTTTTTTAAAAATGCTTCTTTCTGACTGGGGGTACCCCAAAACATATATTTCCGGTGAAATCTCGGTATCGAGTTTTTAGGTGCATTATAATACCTTCTCTATCCCTATGTACGTTATACATATTTGGCTAGAGAAAGTAAAAATCTGATGTGTTCCATTCACATGACTTTCTCTACATCTCTGCAAACATTTTTTCTATATACTTCATCTAATCGAGAAAAAATTAGCAGAAATACTCTTATTACTTGCTTCCTTGTGAATAGAAGCGAAAAAAAGGGAGTACCATAGGTTAAATTGATAGTCAAAAGCTGGTTGCTATGTGAATGAAGTTCTTTTGTTTGTATGGACAGGAATTGACAAATTCCTGTATGAGAAAAGTTAATTCAAAGTTGAAATCATAAACAAGGAATATCTAAAAAACGATCAGCTCCACGAAAAAAATGTATATAACATAAACTGTGTGATTTATTGTGAGCTAACTTTTTTGTGCAGTAAGTTCTTGTCTATCTATTACGGTTTACCAGTTACGCAAAATTCTGTAAAAATCATCCAGAATAAAGAGGTCTTTTAAGGCTATTCCCAGAAAATTCAGGATATACGTTTCATTTGGTAAGTAAATATCTTAAGTATAAGCAATTTTAATCAAAATAATTATAGCCATTTTTAAGAAATTCAACATTTTCAAAAATGTTTCCAGTAGTTTGGGGTGGGGGGATTTTTTTTTTTTTTTTTTGATAATCTTCGTGTCGCATCCTTGGACGATACCAAACTTAAAATACCAAGTTTGGTATTTAACGGTCTTTTCGTTTTTGAGCTATGCTGCCCACAGACACACACAGACAGGCAGACAGACACACTCACGGGCATTTTTCTAAAAATGCTTTATTTGGATTCAGGGGGTCTAAAAACATATATTTCCGGTGAAATCTCGGTATCGAATTTTTGGGTGCAATACAATGCCTTCTCTATACACTATGTACATAGTACGTGTAGAGAAAGTAAAAATATCTTAACACATCTGTATTTAAACAAAATGCCTTCCTGCCCTGATTGCTTTAGAGCCAGAGTAGCATAGCGTCCACAAATACAGATCTCGTGCGCTGCAGTGAATTGTTTAGGAGACAAGTATCGAAGATTACCATTAGCACAGCAGTACCATAACATACTATATCGTTTACCTTTGTCATCCAATACTTCCTGGGTATGCAGCAAATAGTAAGTCCTAGCACCTAATTGTCAGCATCTAATCATTTGAATTGAATGTTTTATTCGAGAACAACCATGATGAGAACTGAACAACACCACACAAGTGACGATAACGTAGCATCCGAGATCTTGCATACGAATACAAGCTGATTTCAATCAGCGAAAAATTTAATGAGTGATAATCATATTCGAGAACTTGTACTCGATTGAAAGTTTCGATTCTCAAAAGTATTCGAATGCAGAGAATTCGATTCTTGAAAACATTCGATTTTACCCATCACTAATCCTAGGCACGCATGTTCTACAGAGTTGCCAACCAAAAACCATTGAATATCGCTATAGGTCGAGCAAAATTACGCTACATTCCTTTACAAAAATACACACCATTAAATTACCATAAAATGGTTATAACATATCTTTTCTATGACGTTCCAGATGACCAAGACGATGGATTAAATGATTATGATGATTGAAATTGTGTCTTCTGTAACTGGTTGTAACCATTTCGAAAAAATATCTTCTTTCAACCACTTGTCGAAAAACAGCTGTTTTCTCGCTTTCTTCTCGTCTTTCGACAATTCCCCACGGCATTCCCTTTTTATTTTTCCCTTTAGGGGTGGAATACCCTTTATCACTCATTATAAATTATAATTAGTCACAATTAAAAGTACCACACTATTTGATTTAAAATAATTACTTTAGTCGGCAAGCTGACGGTAAGATATTGTAACTTGAAATGAGACCTCTGCCTGCGATGAACGAGTGCTGCCCAAGGCATAGATTAGGTTATCATAGCTTGCATAAACTTTTTGAAAAGCATCAACTATCTGTATACTTATTACTGAATATGTTTATAAATACTGTCAGGCCGGGCGCTTGCATTAAATAAATATTAACATGAGTTATCAACTTCACATGAGAGATTTCCTGAACCTACTTCCCACAGCATAGTTGCCTAATATAGGGCATAGGCGTTTACGATAAGTTGGCTGATTTTTTTGACAAATTCGCTGCATTTTCCCACTTTTTTCGTTTTTCTCAAATTCCGCTACGGTTGGCATCACTGATGTTCTATTGCTGCATCAACTACATGACAGAATGAGCTGCTGGATCCTTGCATACAGGCTTTCTTATCTCAATGAATCACTAGTCCGCACACTCATGCAGTAAGCTTCTTTTGTTTTTGTTCTTTTCATGGCAGCGCTCCTGGAAGACATTCCTGATAGCACCCGGGAGTCGTAAAGCGGCACCGAGGCAGTGGCGTGCTTATAAGTAGTAAACATTTGTTTCGAAATCCATGCACAAGGTTTAATTGGAAAATATCTACTTGTTCGTCTTTAACAAGGTATAGGCCTACTGGCTTGTTCCGTCTCCAGATCGAAATTGGTCACTTTATCTCTTCCTATGTGTACCTGGATTTCTCTTAGATTATACTTACTTTCTTTTAACCCTTCTCGTATGTAGTATTTTTATAGCTTCTCTGGCACGTATGTACATACAATGTACATATCAGCTAGAGAGGAATTGCATTCCAGCCAAAAATTCAATGTTTAAATTTCACCGGAAATGTGTGTTTAGGGTCCCCCGAACCTCCAAAAATTAGAAAAAAGTCCGTGTGTGTCTGTGAATAGCATTAATAAAAAATCCGATGTGTTCCATTCACATGACCTTTTCTACATCTCTGTTTATTTTTATTTAATGCTAATCGAGAAAAAAATTAGCAGAAATAATCTTATTACTTGCCTCCAGGCAAATAGAATCGAAATAAGGGAGTACCATAAGTTAAAGTGATACTCAAAAGCTGGTTGCTATGTGACTAAAGTTCCTTTGTCTGTATGGACAGGAGTTGACAAATTCCTGTATCAGAAAAGTATACGTTTTTTAAAGCTGAAACCAATAACAAGGGATATCTCAGAAGGATCAACTGCACGAAAAAAGTAAACTTAGTGTTATAATGTGCTCTTCATTTTTTGTGCGGTAAGTTTTTTTACATCTCTTACGGTTTATCAGTTATGGAAAGTTCCGTAAAATTCATCCAGAATAAAGCAGTCTTCAGAGGTCATTCCCAGAAAAGTCAAGATATGCGTTTTATATGTCAGGTAAATACCTTTAATATCCGATATTTTAATCAAAATCGTTGTAGCCATTTTTGAGAAAAAGTTCCAATTAAGGGTAGTTTGGGGTGGGGGCATTTTCTTGAAAAACTTCGTGTCACATCCTTGGAAGATTCTAAACATAAATACTAAGTTTGGTATTTAATGGTGTTTTGCAGACACAGAGACTCACAAACACACACACACATACACACAAGGTCTTTTTTTGTTTAAAAATGTTTCTGGACTCAGGGAACCTCAAAACATATATTTACGGTGAAATCTCGAATTCGAATTTTCGGGTGAAATGCAATACCTTCTCTATCCAATATGTACATTGTATACACGAGCAAAAGAAAGTAAATATTTCTTGATTCAGGGGTATTCAAAACATGTATTTCCGGCGATATCTGGGTATCTAATTTTTTAGTGAAATATTATACCTTTTCTATCCACTCTCGTATACATGCGGGCTAGAGAAGGTGGATTCAGGGGTGTTCAGAACATGTGTTTGCGGTGAAATCTCGGTATCGAATTTTTGGGTGGAATACAATAACTTCTCTACTCACTATGTACATTCTACATACGGGCTAGAGAAAGTAATTTTTTTTTGTTCAGGGGTATACAAAACATATATTTCCGGTGAAATTTCGGTATCGAATTTTTGGATGGAATGCAATACTTCTCTATCCCTATATACAAGGCCAGAGAAAGTAAAAATGAATTAGCGCTTGTTGATCCTACAGCTCCATGGATATCTGCAGCGCATGAGGAAGGCACGGGCTGGAACATAACGGATATAGAGTTTGTCTGCTCGAAGCTATAACTCAGAAAGCGCTGACTGTATCTCTGATCTGTGATTGCCTTACTTGTTTCACGTCACGTATGGGCTCCTTTGAGGTAGGTTGTGCCGATATGGCCTGCACGTGCTACCAGCTGATCTTCACTTGTTACAACAACTTTATGCAGGAATAAAACAGGGCTTATTGTATTCTGCACCAGATGGACGTGACGAAGAGCAAGATAAACAATTCTTGATATAAGATGAGCACATTATTACTTTCTCTACAAATATTGTGTACTTGATTGAGAAGTAGCGGACCGCATCAATCGGCCGGGGGGGGGGGGGGGTTCGAGGCGCTGACCATGTCTTACCCTCCAACACCCAGATGGGGGACGCAGCGTCCGTGCGGTAGACCAAGGTTCCTTGTGAACTGTCGTACAAGATATTATGTAATAACGGGCTTAAAATTGAGGAAATATGCTATCTTTAACATGGTGTATATGGTATTGAACTGTCATAATCCAAAATGTCTATAATCTTCAAATGTTGAACTCTTCTATGAATTATAAGAGTAAATCCAATTTATCTTTCTCTATATGTGATATGTACATAGTATATAGAGAAGGTATTGTAATGCACCCAAAAATTCGATACCGAAATTTCACCGGAAATACATGAATCCAAAAAAAAACATTTTTAGAAAAATGTCCGTGTGTGTATGTCAGTGTGTAGTATAGCTCAAAAACGAAAAGTCCGTTAAAAACCAAATTTGATATTTAGGTTTGGTATCTTCCAAGGATGCGACACGAAGATTTTCAAGAAAATTCCCCCACTCCCAACTGCCCTTTCCATGGAACTTTTTTTCGAAAATTTTGATTTTCTAAAAATTAGCTCAAACGATTTTGATTAAAATATCGTATATTAAAGATATTTATCTGACAAATAAAATGTATATCTTGAATTGTCTGGGAATAGCCTCTGAAGACTACTTTATTCTGGATGAATTTTGCAAACCGTAAAATATGGACAAAAACTTAACGTACAAAAAATGTAGATCACGTTAAAACACACAATTTATGTTAGATACATTTTTTTCGTGGAGTTTGATCGTTTTTGAGATATTCCTTGTTTTTGGTTTCAGCTTTGAAAAATCTGATGTGTTCCATTCACATGACTTTCTCTATATCTCTGCAATAAATTACTTTTAAAAAGCTTATGCTTCTACTTACTTCCTGCTAATCGAGAAAAAATTAGCAGAAATAGTCTTAGTTCTTGCTTCCTTGTAAGTAGAAGCGAAGTAAGGGAGTACCATAGGTTAAAGTGATAGTCAAAAGCTGGTTGCTATGTGACTGAAGTTTGTTTGTATGGACACGAGTTCACAAAGTCCTGTATGAGAAAAATAAAAGTTTTTATAGCTTAAACCAAAAACAAGGAATATCTCAAAAACCATCAACCCCACGAAAAAAATGTTTACAACATAAATTGTGTGTTTTAATGTGCTCTACATTTTTTGTGTGGTAAGCTTTTGTCTCTCTCTTACGGTTTAGTACTTATGCAAAATTCCGTAAAATTCACTCAGAATAAAGTAGTCTTCAGAGGCTATTCCCAGAAAATTCAAAATATACATTTTATTTGTCATGTAAATATATTTAATATACGATATTTTAATCAAAATCGTTAGAGCCATTTTTTATAAAATCAAAATTTTCGAAAAAGTTCCATGTAAAGGGTAGTTCGGAGTGGGGGGATTTTTCTCAAAATCTTCATGTCGCATCCCTGGAAGATACTAAACTTAAATACCAAGTTTGGTGTTTTACCGACTTTTCATTTTTGAGTTATCGTGTTCACAGACGCACGGACACACGGACAGACACACGGACCTTTTTCTGAAAATACTTTTTTTTGGATACAGAAGACCCTAAAACATATATTTCCGGTGAAATCTCGGTATCGAATTTTTTGGTGGAGTGCAATACCTTCTCTGTACACTATGTACATAGTGCGTATAGAGAAAGTAAAAACTTATACTTTTCTCATACAGAAATTTGTCAACTCCTGTCCATACAAACAAAGGAACATCAGTCACATAACAACCAGCTTTTGGCTTTCACTTTAATCTATGGTACTCCCTTATTTCGCTTCTACTTACAAGAAAGCAAGAAATAAAGACTATTTCTGCTAATTTTTCTCGATTAGCATGAAGTAAATAAAAGCATAAACTTTTAACAATAATTTGTTGCAGAGATATAGAGAAAGTCATGTGTATGGAACACATACGATTTTTTACATTGGCTTTTGCAGCATAAAATAAAATATTTAGCGTATTTATAAAATAATATATTTTACAAATTTGGGCAGAAGGCACCCGTTAAGGCATCCAGTTTATGGTTAAAGGTTTAATATATATACTGGTAACACTTCCTGGCTATATATATGTATCAGATAAGAATGTTCCTGAATGAGAGTTGAATGCAAAATTCAAATTTGAAATTAATTTAACAAAAAATGTCCAGAATTAATGCCACTACTATACATACTGATGGTGCTCTGTATGATGAATAGGCAGGTTCTGGTGTTTACTGTAGACGTTTTACATTCTGTGCTTCATGTGGCAAACTCAAAACCGTTTTGATGGTGAGATGGTGCTTTCTTCCAACTGCCTAACAAAAGAGCATATTCCATAAAGCTGTTATACTTTGTGATTCCAGTTCAGCAATCTAAGCTATAGCAAAGCATAAATATCCTACATCATCAAGAAGAATAGGGATTAAACATCTACTTAAAAATCTGGAAAGAGCGGGAAAAGAAATTAAAATTGCAATAGATCCCATCTCACATTGGATTAAAATGAAATGAAGAAATTGATGGTTTGGCGAAAAAGAACAAAATATTAAATAAAAAGAAATAAATCTTATCTTTTCATTCCGCAAAACTAAAACTTAAATCCTTTAGAATTAAAAAAACGGAATTCATCACCAGACCAAGCAATGAAACGAAATGGACCAGTATCCTCTGCAATAAAAACTCTATACCAAAATCACCTCAAATGAAACTGTTGCAACATTCCGAAAAATGACACAACATGATTGTCTAACATGCCATCTACACCAGATGAAAAATGTTAACTCGCCGAACTTTATGCTGTGTCAAAAGGATGTCATTCAATACTCTTCAGCAATTTGGGACAAGACTGTCTCCGTGGCCGAGTGGTCAGCGAGTGACTTCTCACCCGGAGGCTGGGGCGGGGAATTTTTCTTTAACCGGAATTATTCTCTATCCCCCATAGAGTCTGGAAGTATGTATGTGCGTGTGTTTAGTAATATAAAGTTTAACCTAATGTTCTGAACCTACAGTTTCACAAGTGAAAGCCCCGATATGACCATTGATGTTAAAGGGGGCTATACAAATGAAGCAATAATAAAAAAAAAATTGGGTCTAGTCAAACAGACAACTGCATTGGGAAGCCAGGAGGCTAATGACAAATGCTCAACATTCAATTGATAAATAAATAATAATAGTAATAATAATTATAATCATAATAATAGTAATAATAATGATAATAATAATAATAATAATAATAATAATAATAATAATAATAATAATAATAATAATAATAATAATAATAATAATAATAATAATAATAATAATAATAATAATAATAATAAAGCTGGAAAATGGGATCGCTTTAGTACATGCTCTCCTCTTCAGCAATTTTGGGACGAGTCAAATGGACAACTCTATTAGGAAGCCAGAAGGCTAATCACAAATGTTCAATAGCCTGAGCATTACATTACATAAATAAATATTCGTTGGATAGAAAGAAATGCAGTGTAACAATGACTTTTACTTTAGCCTAACCAAACTGAAACTTGTAAATAATGATGGACTGTGCACCCCACAAACACGTCCGGAAATGCTTGGAAAGCTATAAGGAAAGAATAGCAACTTAGTTTTTCACAACCTATAATTTCAACCATCCTAAAGTAAATTGTTCGCTCACGTTCGCTTACAATGTCGGCGAGTTTGCAAGGTTTTACAACAGATGGCTAGACATCAAAACTCAGGTGTAATAAAAGTGTAAAGCACGTTTTTCCTTGCCGAGAACATACGAGGGGCATTTTCTTTTCAACCTCTGATAGGCTGCAAATAAAAGACAAGTTCATAGAAAACAATTATTTTATTACTAAGAGAGTTTTGTGCACTTATGGTTACTTTTCAATATAATCACCGAAATGATTGACACATTTATCGTACCTGTGCACAAGCTTTGCAACACCCGCTTCAAAAAATGTTGCCCCCAATGATTTCAAATGAGCATTGACTTATTGCTTAGTTATTATTACTTTCTCTACATAGTGTATAGAGAAGGTATTACACTCCACCAAAAAATTCGATACCGAGATTTCACCGGAAATATATGTTTTAGGGTCCCCTGTATTCAGAAAAATGTGTCCATGTGTCCGTGTGTCTGTGAACACGATAACTCAAAAACGAAAAGTCGGTAAAATACCAAACTTTGAATTTAAGTTTAGTATCTTCCAGGGATGCTACAAGAAGATTTTGAGAAAAATCCCCCACCCCAAACAACCCTTTACATAGATTTTTTTTTCGAAAAGTTTGATTTTCTAAAAACTGGCTCTAACGATTTTGATTAAAATATCGTATATTAAAGATATTTACCTGACAAATAAAATGTATATTTTGAATTTTCTTGGAATAGCTTCTGAAGACTACTTTATTCTGGGTACTTTAAAACATACAATTTATGTTATATACATTTTTTTCGTGGAAGTGATTGTTTTTTAGATATTCCTTGTTCTTTGCTTCAGCTATAAAAAACTTATACTTTTATCATACAGGACTTTGTGAACTCGTGTCCATACAAACAAAGGAACATCAGTCACATAGCAACCAGCTTTTGACTATCACTTTAACTTATGGTACTTCCTTATTTCGCTTCTACTTACAAGGAAGCAAAGTCTATTTCTGCTAATTTTTTCTCGATTAGCAGGAAGTAAATAGAAGCATAAGCTTTTTAAAAATAGTTTATTGCAAAGATATAGAGAAAGTCATGTGAATATAACACATCATATTTTTTTTAACTATTTTTGGTCAGTATGATATATCGCCTCACCTTTAATAGGAAGTAGGTGGTAGAATATTTCTGATAATGTTTGTCTTTATTAGCTTAAAGTAGATAGAAGAGGTTTTTATAAGAATACTTTGTTTCAGAATAGGTGGAGTTGCATATATTTGAGTTAGATGTAGGTATAGCGAAACAATGCTGAAATTCATGATCGTGTACAGCTCCTATGCATTCAGAATTCTGTGGAACTGTCTTATTTCAACGTCTCTCTAAAAAGCATTAAAATTTCAGAATATACTTAAAGGCAATAAACTTTAAAGCGCTCTTAAAGCACCATTTGCGTCAGACAAAAGATTTTCCTTCTTTTGGACTACGGCCAGACGCAGAAGGAAGAATTGCAGCATGCCCAGCTTAGCAAGGTCGCATCGGCTCGGGAATCAAGCCAAAATTCCTTTCCCTATGCTAAGTATCAACAGTCCATGTTTGCACACCTCTGGAAGTCGTATATTAATAGCATGTTCATAAAATAACCTTTATATATCTTCTTTGAGGAGCAGCTAAATTTAAAAGAAGTTTCAGAAACAAAACAAGAAATGTGGTTTGGTGGTAGCTTGTACAAGACACTTCAAGAGGTCACGAGTTCTAATCTCGGTTAGGGTAGCCTGAATAAGGTTATTTTTACCGAGTCAGGTGCTCAATCGTCTGGGACTGGCATTTGGGAGGTCCGGGTTCGATCCTCGTTGACCGCGCACTCTAGCCCTGGGTTCCGTGGCTTTACTGAAGCTGTATGAAGGGTGCTGTATACCTATTACGGCTCCTTTCTCTTCCTTCCTTTATTTCTTTTACTTTCTATATCTTTCAGGTCGGCGCAAGTATGGCTTGAAAAAAAGGAAATGGCGTGTTATTTATGGACGTTCTTTAACTGCTGTGGTTCTCAGCGTCCCGTTCCAAATTGGGCGTGAAAGACCGCTTAATTTTGCTCAGAGGCCTCTCTATTAGGATTGAGGTACTTTTACGTGCCGTCAATCTACGACACGGGACTTCCCTTCAGAAGGAAGCCATGCTAAGGATTTTTACACCCTCCCCCGGGAGGGTGAGAGGCCGCAAGAGATCAGTACTTGGTCGCTGTTGCCGAGATGTCCCGCGACGTTAACATGTTCTAACCCTCTAAAATCTAAGGTTATTTTGGGGATTTCCCTTATCCTGAGAAGACAAATGTCAGGTAACCTTAAGCTCTATGGACCACGGACTCATTTGAGAAAATCTTACACCCATTTCATTCATTTATCCTGAGATACACACTAGCAGAAATGCCCTTATTTCTTAGTTTCTTATAAATAGAAGAGAAATATATATTTTTCAGAATATGAGAACCCTGCTCCACCCCTTTGCCAAAGGCAGTGCGACTTAAAGTTTGGGATTATGAGTTATGTGCTGGAAACCAACCCTCGCAGTTGCTAAGTCTTCCACTTATAGTTTTCTCCAAAACAAGATGACCCTCAAACGGGACCGCTCCCCCTGCCACTGGACAGTGACTATTAGCAAACAAAAGACGATCCTGTACTAGAGGTGAGAGGCAACTAGTAAAATCTTTTTCCTGCAGACACTGCTTGCAAATCGAGAATCGCGTCTCAGTTAAGGGACCAGTAAGTGGAAGACTTGGTAACAGAGAGAGTTGGTTTCCAACCGCAAACCGCCAACTTTGGAAGAAGAATGGGGCAGGGTCATCATGTTCTGAAAAATCTGATGTGTTCCATTCACATTACTTTCTCTATATCACTGCAACAAATTATTCTATTTACTTCATCTAATGGAGCAGAAATAGTCTTATTACTTACTTCCTTATTAGTAGAAGCGAAATAAGGGGTTACCATAGGTTAAAGTGATAGTCAAAAGCTGGCTGCTCTGCGACTGAAGTTCCTTTGTTTGTATGGACACGAGTTCATAAAGTCCTGTATGAGAAAAGTAAGTCTTTATAGCTGAAAAAAAAACAGGAATATCTCAAAAACAATCAACTCCATGAAAAAAATGTATATAACATAAACTGTGTTTGTTGTGTGGTAAGTTTTTGTCCATCTCTTACGGTTTAGCACTTATGCAAAATTCCGTAAATTTCACTCAGAATAAAGTAGCCTTCAGAGGCTATTCCCAAAAAATTCAAAATATACAGTTTATTTGTCATGTAAATATCTTTAGTATACGATATTTTAGTCAAAATCGTTATAGCTATTTTTTAGAAAATCAAAATTTTCGAAAAAAGTTCCATGTAAAGGGTAGTTTGGGGTGGGGGAATTTTTCTCAAAATCTTCGTGTCGCATCCCTGGAAGATACTAAACTTAAATTCCAAGTTTGGTATTTTACCAACTTTTCGTTTTTGAGTTATCGTGTTCACAGGCACACGGACACACGGACACACACACGGACCTTTTTCTGAAAATACTTTTTTTGGATACAGGGGACCCTAAAACATATATTTCCGGTGAAATCTCGGTATCGAATTTTTTGGTGGAGTGCAATACCTTCTCTATACACTATATGCATAGCACGTATAGAGAAAGTAAAAATACTGTACTGCTCTAATAACATGTGCAATAACTCACTGCTGTGGACACGTACTAACACGAAACTGAACTACCTACAGAGTCTACAGGAAACAGAAATTTTACTACGCTGCCTGTCGCCCCTAACAAAGTGTCGTCTTGTTTGTTAACGATGATTGTCCAATGGCGGTCCTATTTGAAGACTTTCATGTTTTGGAGAAAACAGTATTTGACTAAAGCGATAAGAAAATCAGAAAATCTTTAAACTTCGTTCTCTTTGCATGCCCAGGAGTAGAACAAAGAAAAAGGAAGGACAAATAACTATTCCTGTTTGAGAAAAGATCAGATATTTTAAAATTCACACCAAAAATAACAAACAAAGAATATCTCGGAAATGGTTAGCTCCACAATAAAAAAGTATAAGGCATAAATTGTGGGTTTTGATGAAATCTAAATTTTTGTGTAAAAAATTTGTGTCTATCTTTTACGTATTACACAAAAGCCATCAAGAATGAAGAGGTCTTCACAAGCTGTTCCCAGAATATTCAAGATATATATATGAAAATATCTTGGACATATGGTATTTTAATAAAAATCGTTAAACATTTTTGAGAAAACCAATATTTTCGGAAAGTGTTCCATGTAGTTAGGGGTAGAGGGTTTTCCTGAAAACCTGCGTGTTGCAACCTTGGTAGATACTGAACTTAAATGCTAAGTTTGATTTTTAACGGACTTTTCGTTTTTGAGCTATGCACACACACACACACACACACACACACACATGGACCTTTATCTAAAAATCTGATGTATACCATTCATATGACTTTCTCTATATCCCTGCAACAAATTTTTCTTAAAAAGCTAGGCCGCGCCGTGGCCGAGTGGTTAGACCACTAGCCTCTCACCTAGACGGCCGGGGTTCGATCCCAAGCGACCGCATGTGAGATTTGTGGTGGACAAAGCGGCGCTGGGGCGGGTTTTCTCCGGGTACTCCGGTTTCCCCCGCCATCGCATTCCACCGGTGCTCCATCATCATTCATGTATCATCAGTGTCACCGCCTGCGATGCCATTAGTAGTTAAAGCGGGCGTTAAACACTACCAAAAAAAAAAAAAAATTCTTAAAAAGCTTATGCTTCTATTTACTTCATGCTAATCTAGAAAAATTAGCAGAAATAGTCTTATTACCTTCTTCCTTGTAAGTAGAAAGGAAATAAGGGGCATAGGTTAAAGCGATACTCAAAAGCTGGTTACTATGTGACTGAAGTTCCTTTGTTTGTATGGACACGAGTTGACAAATTCCTGTATGAGAGAAGTTAAGATTTTCGACCCTGAAAACAAAAACAAGGAATATCTAAAAAAACAATCAACTCCAAGAATAAAATGTATAAAAACATAAACTGTGTGTTTTAACGTGCTCTACATTTTTGTGTGGCAAGTTTTTGTCTATCTCTTATGGTTTAGCAGTTATACAAAATTCCAGAAAATTCACTCTGAATAAAGTAGTCTTCGCAGGCTATTCCCAGAACATTCAAAATATACATTTCATTTGTCTTTAATATACGATATTTTGATCAAAATCGTTAGAGCCATTTTTTAGAAAATCACAATTTTCGAAAAAAGTTCCATGTAAAAGGTAGTTTGAGGTGGGGGGATTTTTCTCAAAATCTTCGTGTCGCATCCCTGGAAGATTCTGAACTTAAATACCAAGTTTGGTAGTTTACCGACTTTTCGTTTTTGAGTTATCGTGTTCACAGACACACGGACCTTTTCTGAAAATACCTTCGAATTTTTGGGTGGAGTGCAATACCTTCTCTATACACTATGTACATAGTTCGTATAGAGAAAGTAAAAATGCTTCCTTCTTTTTCTTACGGCATGTATTTCCGGTGAAATCTCAGTAACGAATTTTTGGGTGAAATACAATCTCTATTTACGAGACCGGTACTATATACACTGTACAGTCATGCACAGTGGGTAATTACATGATGTACATATGTATATAATCCATCCATTCTTTCCCTTTTTGTTTTTGTCTATCCCATACTGTTTACCAGTTATACAAAGGTCATCCACAATGATGAGCTCTTCAGAGACTATTCCCAGAAAATTCAAGATATACATTTTATTTGTCATGTAAATATATTTAATACACATTCGGTATTTTGATAAAAATCATTCTAACCTTTTTGAGAAAATCAACAGTTTCGAAAAACTTTCCATGTAAGGCATAGTTTGGGGTGGCGGATTTTCTTGAAAATATTCCAGAGTTATCATTGGAAAATGCTGAACTTAAATTTCAGGTTTGGTACTTATCCGACTTTGCATTTTTGAGTTGTGTGTTTTTTTTATGGTGTTTAACGTCCGCTTTAACTACTTATGGCACCGCAGGCGGTGACACTGATGATAAATGAATGAAGATGGAGCACCGGTGGAATGCGATGGCAGGGGAAACCGGAGAACCAGGAGATAACCCGCCCCACGGCCGCTTTGTCCACCAAAAATCTCACATGCGGACACTTGGGATGGAACCCGGGCCGTCTAGGTGAGAGGCGAGTGGTCTAACCACTCGGCCACGGCGCGGCCTGAGTTGTGCTGTTCACACACACAAACACACCTTTTTCTAATAATGGAATGCAATGTCTTCTCTACATATGCATGTATTGTGTACGAAGTAGAGAAAATATAAAACGATCATGTTGTATAACGAACTATTTTGTACCGCACAACAGTTTATTCTAAAACAGCAGCCAATGAGAGGTGACTAGTCACGTGATAGAGATACTGGGATAAGTTATGAGGTAGGCTGTAGGATGGCTTTTTGTACGTCAGAGTCAGACTCCGGGAGGAGAGGATGAGATGAGAGCAATTACAGAGGGCAGCCTGAACCAGACTGCGGCAAGGAGCCATCGTGGAGAGTCCCTAACAGTTCCCTAGCAGTTCCTCATCTCGACGTGGTGAGCGATAGGAGCCCTCCCGTAGGTCTGAATAAACGCATCTGAGTATACCGACGACTCCCAGCGCCATCCTACAGCCAAACGCTGGTCTCCAAAGCGCAATCTGCACGAGAGGGCACCACCATCGCAGTCTTCCCCGACACATCCTGAAAGAAATATCAGACGGATGAAATGAAGGGAGAATGGATCACAGAGGTTGGACGCGGGTACCGATCCCACGACCTTCGGAATGTCAGTCTCAGACGAAATGCCTGAAAAACCTGGCTCGACATCCTTAGGTAACTAGTGAATAAAGTAAAATCAGTGCAAAAACAAGATTTTGTTGTAGTCGCTCAACCTCGCCATATTTAAGACTGACACCCCCTAGGACTTGCAAGTGGATGCCTAGGAGTCAGAAGTCTGTCAGGGAGCCAACGGCACGAAACCACAGCATGGAGAACCTGGAACGAGTGGTCAGACCGTAGTCAGGCATGAACGTGAAGAAATGGATGATAGGAAAGGTGATAATGAAGCAATTGGAGGACCCAGGAACAGGACAGGACCGAACCCAGACCGCCGAGGCCACGGCGCCGCCACAAACAAGAAATTCTCCTTTTGCGTACCTAAGCCATTTATCAAACGTTCTAATTCTAACATCCGGGCACAAAATAGCTCGACATTAAAATATGTTTACTGTTTTCCAATAAAATATCCTCCTACATCTCTGTATTTCTACCCAACTCAAGAGTGTCAAAAGCTTCTGGTATCCATGACAACGTTTGCCCTTTCCAAACAGTTTCATACATAATATTTTCCTTTTTACTTTCTCTAAAACAAGCTATGTACATAGTGTTTAGAGAAGGTATTGTATTCCACCCAAAAATTCGATACCCAGATTTCACCGGAAATACATGTTTTGGGTCCCCTGAATCAAAAAAAAAAATTACAAAAAGGTCCATGTGTATGTGTGCGTGTGTGTGTATGTGCCTGTGTCTGTGTACAGCATAGCTCAAAAACGAAAATTCCGTTAAAAACCCAATTTGGTATTTAGGTTTCGTATCTTCCAAGGATGCGACACGAATATTTTCAAGAAAATCCCCCACCCCCAACTATTGATTTTCTAAAAAATGGCTCTAACGATTTTGATTCAAATATCGTATATTACAGATATTTACTTGACAAATAAAATGTATATCTTGAATTTTCTGGGAATAGCCTCTGAAGAGTAGTTTATTCTGGATGAATTTTACTGAATTTGGAATAACTGCTAAACCGTAAGAGATGGATAAAAATTTACCTACTACACAAAAACTGTAGAGCACGTTAAAACACACAATTTATATTATCTACATTTTTTTCGTGGAGTTCGTCTTTTTTGAGATATTCCTTATTTTTGGTTTCTGCTATGAAAAACGTATACATATCTCATACAGGAATTTGTCAACTGCTGTCCATACAAACAAAGGAACTTCAGTGAGCTTTTGATTATCACTTTAACCAATGGTATTCCCTTTTTCGCTTCTACTTACAAGGAAGCAAATACTGTGGCTATTTCTGCTAATTTTTTACTGATTAGCATGAAGTAAATAGAAGTATAATATTCCACCCAAAAATTCGGTACCGAAATTTCACCAGAAATACATGTTTAGGGTCCCCTGAATAAAAAAAAAAATTATAAAAAGGTGTATGTGTGTGTGTCTGTGTGTCTGTGTAGAGCATAACTCAAAAACGAAAAGTCCGTTAAAAACCAAATTTGGTATTTATGTTTGGTATCTTCCAAGGATGCGATACGAAGATTTTCAAGAAAGTCCCCCTACCTCAACTACCGTTTACATGGAACTTTTTTGAAAATGTTGATTTTCTAAAAAATGGCTCTAAAGATTTTGACTAAAATATCGTATATTACAGATATTTACTTGACAAATAAAATGTATACGCTGAATTTTCTGGGGATAGCCTGTGAAGACTACTTTATTCTGGATGAATTTTACGAAATTTTGCATAACTGCTAAACCGTAAGAGATGGAAAAGAAGTTAACACACAATTTATGTCATATACATTTTTTCGTGAAGTTGATCGTGTTTTAGATATTCCTTGTTTTTGGTTTCAGCTTTGAAATACTTATACTTTTCTCATACGGAATTTGTCAACTCCTGTCCATACAAACAAAGGAACTTCGGACACATAGCAACCCGCTTTTGACTATCATTTTGACCTATGGTACTCCCTTATTTGCCTTCTACTTGCAAGGAAGCAAGCAATAAGACCATTTCCGCTATTTTTTCTAAATTAGCAAGAAGTAAATGGAAAATAAGCTTTTTAATTATAATTTGTTGCAGAGATAAAGAGAAATTCATGTGAATGGAAAACATCAGACTTTTATATTTATAAGGAAAACAGTAAAAAAATATAGCGCAATAACCAGTGAATTATTTTCGGAAGTCACATGCACAACCTGATACCGTAGTCCATATTCCTTAAAAGTAAATATAAAATATTGACAAATAAAATTCACTGGCGTGCGGTGCTCGTTTTAATCATCTAAGTTGCGTGACCATATATATAATTTACCATATTTACTCTCTCCATGCATTCAAATAAGCTTTATGAACATATGAAACTTTTCATTATATTTGTATTAAGTCTATTGTAGGGGAGTTGGTCTTTCTAGCCGTACATTCGAAAAATAGTCAATTCATAT
Source organism: Hymenopus coronatus (assembly GCA_030762935.1). NCBI lineage: Eukaryota > Metazoa > Arthropoda > Insecta > Mantodea > Hymenopodidae > Hymenopus > Hymenopus coronatus. Next base: position 18,207,887 of record CM060891.1, read on the forward strand.
TTAAGGACATTTTTACTTTCTCTACGCGTACATAGTGTGTAGAGAAGGTATTGTGTCCGTGTGTCTATGAACACGATAACTCAAAAACGAAAAGCCGGTAAAATACCAAACTTTATATTTAAGTTTAGTATCTTCCAGGGACGCGACACGAAGATTTTGAGAAAAATCCCCCCACCCCAAACTACCCTTTACATGGAATTTTTTTTAGAAAATTTTGATTTTCTGGAAAATGGCTCTTACGATTTTGATTAAAATATCATATATTAAAAATACTTACCTGAAAAACAGTATGTACATCTTGAACTTTCTGTGAATAGCCTCTCAAGACTACTTTATTCTGGATGAATTTTAAGGAATTTTGCATAACTGCTAAACCGTAAGAGTTGGAGAAAAACTTACCAAAAAAAAAATGTAGAGCACAGTAAAACACACAATTTATATTGGTAATTTTTTTTTTTGTGGAACTTCAATCACATAGCAAGCAGATTTTGACTATCACTTTAACCTTTGGTATTCCCTTATTTCCCTTCTACTTACAAGGAAGCAAATAATAAGACTATTTCTGCTAATTTTTTCTCGATTAGCATGAAGTAAATAGAAGCATAAGCTTTTTAACAATAATTTGTTGCAGAGATGTAGAGAAAGTCATTTGACTGGAACGTATCAAAATTTTTAAAACGTTTTTGTATCGTTTTATGTCGATATAAACAAGGGAGGTTGGGGTGCTTAGTGAAATCACAAAACTAATTAATTTATGCCCAATAAATCTATAAAAAGCACAAATTATTCAGCAACTAATTTTCTTTTTCTGGAATATATAGAAATCTGATGCGTTCTATTTACATTAATTTTTATACAGCTCTGCAACAAATTGTTGTTAAAAAGCTTATTCTTCTATCTACTTCATGCTAATCGGATAATCTTTACGTTCTTATTACATGGTTCCTTACAACTTTATAAGTAAATGGGAAATAAGGGAATACTCTATGCTAAACCGACAGTCAAATGTTTTAAAATGCGGTTGCTATGGGATAGATATGCATAGCCAGGAGTTCCCTATGAGAAACTAAACTAATAACAAGGAATATCTCGAAAACTTCAACACCACGAAGAAAATGTCCTCTGTAGTAAGTTTTGTTTTCCGTTCGAGAAAAAATTAAGTGTCTTAAAATTGAAACCAATAATCTAGAGTATCTCGAAAACGGTTAACTCGAAAAAACAAAGAAAAAAACACATAACATTAAATATAACATTAATTGTGTTTTATTGAGATCATTTTTTGTTTAGTGAGTTTTTCTCTATCTCTTACGGTTTACCAGTTATACAAAAGTCGCTCATTGCCCTCCTGGGTAGTGTGGTGATAGCGTGTCTGCCTCACATTCAAAAGGTCGTGAGCTCGAATCTCGCTTAGGGTGAGTTACCCGGATAAGCTTTTTCGGGGTTTTCCCTTGTCCTGAAAAGATGAATGTCGAGTAACTTTAAGTTCCATGGACCCCGAGATCATTTGGGCATCATTTCACGAATTTTATTCATCGTCCGATATGACCAAAAAAAAAAAAAAAAAAAGTCACTCAGAATTATCTTCAGAGACTATTTCCAGAAAATTTAGACACACATTTCGTTTGTCACAAAAATATCTGAAACATAAGATATTCTAATCAAAATCTTTAAGTGCAATGTTTTAGAAAATCAAAATTTCGAAAATGTCCTATGTAAAGGATAGTTGGATATGGGGTATTTTCTTGAAAATTTTCGTGGTGCATCCTTGGAAGATGCTCAGCTTCAACTCCAAGTTTAATATTTAACAGACTTTTCTTTTTTACTTTCTCTACACATACTATGTACATAGTGTATATAGAGAAGGTATTGCACTCCATCCAAAAATTCGATACCGAGATTTCACCGGAAATATATGTTTTAGGGTCCCCTGTATCCAAAAAAATCATTTTACAAAAAGTTTCGTGTGTGTGTCCGTGTGTCCGTGTGTCTGTGAACACGATAATTCAAAAACGAATACTCGGTAAAATACCAAACTTGGTATTTATGTTTAGAATCTTCCAAGGATGCGACACGAACCTTTTGAGAAAAACCCCCCCACACCAAACTACCCTTTAAATAGAACTTTTTTCGAAAATTTTTATTTTCTTAAAAATGGCTTTTGATTAAAATAGCGTATATTAAAGGCAGTTACCTGAGAAATAAAATGTATATCTTGAATTTTCTGGGAATAGCCTCTGAAGACTACTTTATTCTGGAGGAACTTTAGGGATTTTGTATAACTGGTAAACCGAAAGAGATGGACAAAGACTTACCACACAAAAAATGTAGAACACTTTAAAACACACAATTTATGTTATATACATTCTTTTCGTGGAGTTGATAGTTTGTTTAGGTATTCGTTGTTTTTGGTTTCAGCTTTGAAAAAATTATACTATTCTCATACAGGAATTGGTCAACTCTTGTCCACACAGACAAAGGAACTTCAGTCACATAGCGACCAGCTTTTGATTAACCTCCCTTATTTGGCTTCTACTTACAAGGGGGTAAGTAATAAGACAATTTCTGCTAATTTTTTCTCGATTAGCATGAAGTAAACAGAAGCATAAGCTTTTTAAGAATAATTTGTTGCAGAGATGTAGAGAAAGTCATGTAATGGAACACATTAGATTTTTAAGATAAGCTGTCCAAAGACACATATACACACACACGCGCAGACCTTTTCATCGGATTCAGGAAACCTCAAACCATGTTTTCTTTTAGGTGAAATCTTGGTATCAAATTTTTGGGTTGAATACAATACCTTCTCTATCTTCTATGTACATTGTACATACAGGCTAGAGAAAGTAATAAACGGTTATGGGTACAGAAAATCATGGGGATGTAATACGTCGGTTTTTTTAGAACGCATTTATCAGTTAATGGCCAGTATAAAGTCTTGTTGGGTTTGCACGCCACTGACATGGATCGTAATGATTCATATCGCAGCTGGTAGACGAAAGTGCATTACACAGAGAGTTGAAGTTAAATTTAGCTTTCGTCTTCTTTTTTATCAGCGCTGTTCGTGTAGGCTTTCGAGATAATTTGTTATGGAACAGCTAGCCGTGTCGACCAAAGAAACAACAGACATACAACAAAACAGACATGGAAATTAAATGAAATGTTGCAGCAAACAATAGTTCTGTTTAGAACTCAGATCTGTGCAAATTCAAAATAAAAATCCTTTCTTTGTATTAAAATTGATGGAATACAACCAGCAGAAATTTAACACGGTGTTTCGTGGAGTAACAAAACAAGTATATGTAATGGTTTTACTCTTTTTCTACTCACAGGTAGAGTCAATACACAGGTGCAATTTAAACATGACACCACTCATATAAAAGTGGTTATTAATTTCCTACCACACACATAGTAAGTAGAGGAGGCATTGTATTCTACCCAAAATTTCAATACTGAGAATTCAGCGGCAATACATTTGCTGCATCCAGAATGATGAGAATGATTATTATTATTTTTATTATTATTATTATTATTATTATTATTATTATTAGTGGTGATGGTGGTGGTGGTGGTGGTGGCGGCGGCATTTTTATAATATTATTAATTATAATATATATTTTTATAATATTATTAATTATGATATATATTTTATAATATTATTAATTATAATATATATTTTTATAATATTATTAATTATAATATATTATATTATTAACTATAATAATAATAATAATAATAAATGCTGCATGTTTGCTCTCTCTTCGTACCAAAATAATTCTATACCGATTTTTTCACCCAAAATACTGTGTTGAGGACCCCTGAATCATAAAGAACGGTATTAGAAAAAGGTCCATGTGTGTGTGTCTGTCTGTGAATTTTATAGCTCTAAACAAAAAATCGATTAAACGCCAAATTTGACATTTAAATTCAAAATTTAAGTGGGTGTGTGGGTGGGTGTCTGTGGACAGCATAGCTGAAAAACGAATAGACCGTTGAATACCAAACTTGACATTTAAGTTTGATATCTTCCAAGGATGCGACAAGATTTTAAAGAAAATCCCCCCCACCCGAAACTACCCTTTACATGGAAAAGTTCTTTAAAAATTTGTTTTTCTCAAAAGCATCTATAACGATTTTGATTAAATTACCTAAAGTTAAAGATATTTTCATGACAAACAAAAGTATATGTTGGATTTTCTGGGAATAGCCTCTGAAGACCTCTTCATTCTGGATGACGTTTGCATAACTGGTAAACCGTAAGAGGGTCATGCAAAGAGAAGCGAATTTTAATGACAATCGCATAGCGACAGATTCTAAAAGAACTGACTATCGCTTTAGTCTACTGCATTCACTTAGTTCCCTCATACTTGTAAGGAAATAAGAATAAACCCATTTATACTACTTTATCTGCATTAGCATGAAATAGAAGAATAACATTTTGTAAGCATTTTTTTTTTTTTTTTTTTTTTTTTTTTTTTGCAGAACAGGCAGAGAAAATATTATGTGAAATAAATAAATAAGTTTTTATATATCTATATATATAGTTTAACGCCCACATTTACTACATATGGCACCGAAGGCGATGACAATGATGGTTTCATGGAATGATGATGGAGCACCGGTAGAATGTGATGGCGGGAGGAACCGGAAAACCCAGAGAAAAACCGCCCCTGCGTCGCTTTGTACACCACAAAGCTCACATGCGGTCGCTTGGGATCGGGCCTTGGTGAGAGGCGAGTGGTCCTGATCAGGTATTGGGGTTTGTGTTTCTTTAGCTTCCACCTTTCGAAGTACCAAGCCGAACTTTGACGAAAACTTCCGAGTGCACACGATGATAAGTGGAGGGATTTATAATCATTTATTTTATTTGTATAAGAATATATAAAATATATATAATATACAATATACATAAGAAAACGAACACTGCCGTACATTGCCGAAGCTAACACGAGCGTCTTTATATTGTTGAGGGATGAATTATTGTACACGTGAAAGCAAGCGTTGGAATTTACAACTGTTTTATACAGGTATATTTATTTATTTTTGTAGTGTCTTAAATATAATATATATACTCGTTACTTTAGCAAGATATATAACTTCAGAAACAAAATTTTGCGACAGTAAAGCAATTAGGCTGCAACATAAAAGATATAACAACATACTACTCTAATACTTTAATACGAGGTACGTCCAGAAAGTAAGTTCCGTTTGGTGATAAAATTAAATTGTGTACAGATACAGAATAATTATTTATTGCACAAAATTCTACAACTCTTAAACTACTTTTCCACATAACTGCCGAAATTTTACAGGCATTTGTCATAGCGTGGCACAAGTTTTTGTATACCTTCTTCACAGAATTTTGCCGCCTGTGTCTTCAAAATGTTGGTACCCAACGTGAGCAAAATTTACGAAATTTCAGTTTTTTGGTAACAATTTCATGAATTAGTGATCGTGAGCTTTGGGGAAATTCCATAGCGAGAGCACTAATTGTAAACTTGCGGTTTTCCTGGATCTTGTCATCAATCGCGTGAACCAGTTCTTCTGTAACCAAAGATGGACGCCCACTTCGTTCTTCATCGTGCACTTCACTACGTCCTTCATTGAACTGTCGGACCCATCTTCTCACCATTGAATCACTCATCGCATTTTGTCTGTAAACTTCGCAAATTTGCCGAAAAATTTCAATTGGTTTCACTTTCCTAGCATTCAGAAAACGAATCACAGATCTGATTTCACAAGCGGCGGGATTTTCAATCAACACCGACATTGTAAACAAGCACAACAAAGCGTATGTGGCTGACAACGATCTCAAAATGGCGCAAGTTTCTTCTCCTTGATATGGAGCGTCTACCGCGCATGCGCGGAACTGCGATCGCAGCGCTGCAGTGGAGATAGATTGAAACGGAACTTACTTCCTGGACGTACCTCGTATTACCTCGAATATTCCTGAAGAAAATAATAAGATTCTGGGTACTAGCGTTACCTTATAATGGCGTATTTATAAAAAGTTCATGACTTAGTGGCGCACAACCGCGACAGCGATAAATTCTAATTACTCTGTGTATTAATAAATCTGATGTATTACACTCACATGACTTTCTCTAGCTACTCTATAAACAAACGTCTTACAAAAGATAATTCTTCTTTCAACACCATGCTAATCAAGATAAACATTAGCAGAAGTTTGTTACTTAGTTCCTTATAAGTAGACTGGAACTTAAGGAATGCACTAGGCTAAAGTGATAGTCAAATGTTTTTAAAAACTATCGTTATGTGATTGTCATTGCAAATCGCCTCTTTGCTTGGCCAGGTGTAGAATAAAAGAAAAACGAACACTCCCGTCTGTGAAAAGTATAAGTACTTCACAACTCAAACTAATAACAAGGGATAGCTCTGAAATGGTAAGTTCCACGAAAATAATGGTTATGACATAGCTTGTGTATTTTAACGAGATATACATTTTTTGTACAGTAAGTTTTTTTCTATCTCTTACGGTTTACTAGATATTCTAAATTAAGCAAAATTCATCCAGAATAAACAGGTCTTTAGAAGCTATTCCTAGAAAATTCAAGATATACATTTTATTTGTGATAGAAATGACTTTAATATGTGGTATTTTAATCAAAATCGTTACAGCCATTTTTAAGAAAAACAAAATTTTCGAACATTTTCCATGTAAAGGGTAGTTAGGGGTGGGGGGATTTTCTTGAAAATCTTCGTGCCGCATTCTTGGAAGATACCGAACCTAAATACCAAGTTTGATATTCAACCGTCTTTTCATTTTTGAGCTATGCTGTCCACAGACACACATACCGACAGACATACACACGGACCTTTTTCTGAAAACCTCGACATTGAATTTTTGGGTGGAATACAATACTTCTCTATCCCTATGTACATTGTACATATGGGGCTAGAGGACGTAATTACACAAATGCCGCCATGCAGTGAAGCTTAGTTGTCAATTTTAGACTTAAAAAAACTTTTTATGTTGTTTTTGTTTCGAATAATGGAGGAAATTTTACCAAATGTGTTTGCAATGGATGGAAACGAGTAAGACGTTTTTTATATTGTTTTTATGATAAAGGAGCTACCATATAACTATCATTCCAGTGTATAACTCGTATAAGTCATATATAAAGAAAGTATGGTGACGATTAATGAATCGTGAACGAATCGTATGAATCGATTCATATTCGAATCATATGATTCGATTACTGAAAATGAATCGCTCGACCCAACTCCAAAACTCAGTAGCAGTATTCATCAGCAGATAAATCCAGTAACCAATACAAACATATCAACTGAAAATAGGCTTCTTTATCTCTAAGGATTTGATAAAGTGGTATTAAAATGTGAATCATATTTAACTGAAGCTATGAGCTTGTCCATGGAGTTCTGCTAATAGTTTCATCTTATCAGCCCACAGCCCTGCTCTCAACTTGATTTTGATCCCATTAGCCGGATGAAGTAGCAATAACTCTCCAAGTGAAATTCCCCTCTATTCCTGGTTTAAGGTTTTGTAATGCTATTGAATTAATGCGAATGTAATCCTAAGGGACTCAGAATTACATTACTTTCACTTCGTAGTTTTCGCATTATCTGCGTCTTGTGCTTGCATTTCAGGCTTTCTTGGCTTCTCAAGACTCCGTCAGGCTCAGGTTCATTTATTAAACCTGTGCTGTTGCATTCACACATAACACATTCGCGTGACATTCTCTACACACTATCGTTTGTTTATTCATTTACCATATACACAATAGCTCCGGAAAGCATTGCATTCCTCCCAAAAATTCTAGGTCAAGAATTTCAAAGGAAACAAACCTTTTGAGGCTTCTTGAACAGGAAAAAGGAAAAGTTTTACCGGAGTTTTATCGGAGAAAAACGTTTTACGGCTCCTATAGCCGCCCCCTCCTCCAGAAAAATACTTTCACATGGCTTTCTCTACATCTTTGTAACAAATTGTTAAAAAGTTTATGCTTCTATTTACTTCATGCTAATTGAGAAAAATTAGTCGAAATAGTCATTACTTGCTTCCTTGTAAGTAAAAGCAAAATAAGGGAGTACCATAGGTTAAAGTGATAGTCAAAAGCTGGTTGCTATGTGACTGAAGTTCCTTTGTTTGTATGGACAGGTATTGACAAATTCACGTATGAGAAAAGTACAAGTTTTTCAAAGCTGAAACAAAAAACAAGGAATATCTAAAAAAGATCAACTCCACGAAAAAAAAAAAATTGTATAACATAAATTGTGTGTTTTAAACTGTTCTACATTTCTTGTGCAGTAAGTTTTTGTCTATCTCTTACGGTTTACCAGTTATAAAAAATTCCGCAAAATTCATTCAGAATAAAGATGTCTTCAGAGGCCATTCCCAGAAAATTCAAGATATACATTTTATTTGGCAAGAAAATAACTTAAGTATATGGCATTTTAATCAAAAAAGTCAGTTATTTTTAGAAAATAACAATTTTCGAAAAATGTTTCATGTAAAGGGTAGTTGGGACTGGGGAGATTGTCTTGAAAATCTTGGTGTTGCATCCTTGAAAGATACTCAACTTAAACGCCAAGTTTGATATTTAACCGATTTTTCTTTTTGAGATATGCCCAGAGACATATACACACATACACACAAGCTCACATGTACACACGGAGATGTTTCTAAAAATTTTCTTTTCTGCAAAGGGTCTCAAAATATCTATTTCTAGTGAAATCTCGGTATTAAATTTTTATGTGAAACACACTACCTTCTCTGTCAATCATGTATACGCGCTAGAGAAAGTAAAAATCAAGATTTTATTTTCTTTAATTTTAGTGAATTTCGATACCGATGTTTTACCGGAATTAAATGTTTTAGGCTCTTGAATCCTCCCCTTCCCCCAGAAAAACAGTTGCAGAACAACTTATCTTGTTTTGCATACAACTCATAAACGAAAAGTCGGTTGAACAGCGTTCTTGGTATTTAAGTTCAGTGTCTTTCAAGGATTTGACGCGAAGATTTTCAAAAGTAATATTATTATCTGATCTAACCGATAAAGTGTTTAACGGAGCAAGAGAATATTTCTGGGGAGTAGAATGATATTTATGTGGACTATATCATAAATAAAATGTAAATTCAACGACTATGACGCAAAGATTTAACCAGAAAATATTAAATACTATAAAAATAAATAAATAAATTAAATAATAATAATAATAAAAATAACAACAAAAACCTGGCAACACTGCCATAACAATAGAATGAACAAGTAGTAAATCATATATGATAAAGTAACCTCTCTATGTATGAAATAGTCAACAAAATGCCCCTCCTTAAACTATCCTTTATATAGAAAAAAATCTGATGCGTTCCATTCACATGACTTTCTCTACATCTGTGTAACAAATTGTTGCTTTAAAGCTTATGCTTCTATTTACTTCATGCTAATCAAGAAAAAATTTGTAGAAATAGTTTTATTACTTGCTACCTTGTAAGTAGAAGCAAAATAAGGGAAACCATAGGTTAAACTGATAGTCAAAAGCTGGTTGCTATGTGACTGAAGTTCCTTTGTTTGTATGGACACGAGTTGGCGTATAAATTCCTGTATGAGAAAAGTATGTTTTTCAAAGCTGAAACCAAAAACAACGAATACCTTAAAAACGACCACCTCCACGAAAAAAAGTATATAACATAACTTGTGTGTTTTAATGTGCTCTACATTTTCTATCCGGAAGGTTTTTATCCATCTCTTACGGTTTAGCAGATATACAAAATTCCGTAAAATTCATCCAGAATAAAGTAGTCTTCAGAGGTTATTCCCAGAAAATTGAAGATATACATTTTATTTGTCAGGTAAATATCTGTAATATACGATATTTTAATAAAAATCGTTAGAGCTATTTTTTTAGAAAATCAAAATTTTCGAAAAAAGTTCCATATAAAGGAAGCTGGAGGTACGGGGATTTTCTTGAAAATCTTCGTGTCGCATTCTTGGAAGATACCAAACCATATACCAAATTGGGATTTTAACGGATTTTTCGTTTTTAAACTCTGCTGTCCATAGACACAAGACACACACACACACACACTCTCTCTCTCTCTCTCTCTCTCTCTCTCTCTCTCACACACACACACACACACACACACATACGGACCTTTTTGTAAAAATGCTTTTCTTTGGATTCAGGGAGACCCAAAACATTTATTTCCGGTGAAATCTCGGTATCGAATTTTTGGGTGGAATACAATACCTTCTCTATACACTATGTACAGAGTTCATATAGAGAAAGTAAAAAGCTATGTCTTATGTTATAAATATTTTATGTGTTCCATTCACATAACTTTCTCTACATCTGTAACAAACTATTATTAAAAAGCTTATTCTTCTGTCTACTTCATGCTAATCGAAATAAGCGTTAGCAAACATGATCTTATCACTTGCTTCCTTGTAAGTATAGAAAAATATAGGACTATACTAGGCTAGAGTGACAGTCAAATATTTTAAAAGCTGGTTGCCATGTGGTTGAAATCCTTTTCTTTGTAAGACCAGGAGTTGGCAAATTATTGCTTGAGATAGGTACAAGTATTTTAAAAATTAAACAAATAACAAGGAATATCTCGGAAATGGTCAACTGCACCAAAAAATTTACATGACATAAATTGTGTCTTTTAACGCGATCTACATTTTTGTGTTTTAAGTTTTTGTCTATCTCTTACGATTTATCAGTTATACAAAAATCATACAGAATGGAGAGGTCTTCAGAGGCTATTCCCAGGAAATTCAAGATATAAATTTTATTTCTCTAGTAAATACATGTAACATGCGGTATTTGAATCAAAATCGTTAAAGCCATTTTTGATGAAATCAAACTTTCCGAAATTTTTTTACATGTTAAAAGAATTTTGAGATGGAAAGGGGGTGAATTTTCTTCAAAATCTTCGTTTCGCATCCTTGAAATATACCAAATTTAAATATCAAGTTTGGTATTTAAGCATCTCTTCGTTTTTGAGTTACCGTGTTTACAGACAAACGGACATACACACACGCGCACGCGGATTTTTCTAAAAATGCTTCTTTTGGATTCGAGATTGTATTTCCGGTGAAATTTCAGTATCGATTTTTTGGATTGAATACATTACCTTCTTGTGTAGTATATACTAAGTAGAAAAAGGAAAAAATGACAAATGATTTTTACAAAAATACCATATATTTAAGTTCACATATTAATTATTTTTGTATGGAATACAATACCTACTCTGTGTACTATGTACTAAGTGGAATAAGGAATAAAATGACTGAAGCTTTTGACTACAATACCATATGTTTAAGATGTTGAATGACAAATATAAAACACTAGCGTGTTAATTTCGCATGACTTTCTGCATCCAATCTGAACAAATTATTGCAACAAAGACTTATTCTTCTTTCTAATTTATATTATCGAGATCAACATTCAGAAACCACAGGCGGCCACAAGTCTGGTGCAGACGGACGACGAAGTCACGCGAAAGTCCCTAACTTTTTAGCTGATGGTTCTTCATCTCGACGCCAGGAGCGCCATGGGTTTCGGGTGATGGCAAGCGAGATTGCAAATTCTAGTTCAGTTTTTGACTGAGTCTTTCCTATTGGTTGCTGTGACGATATGGTTGCGACAGGTTTCGAGATTTCGTCAAGGTTACGTTACGTTTGGCTAGGTTAGGTATGTGTAAATGAACTGGATCGAAATAAGTGGCAATAAGCGAAAACAACGACCACAACGCCGCCCCAACACCGAGAACAGCATTCTTGCCGGCACTGCAACACACAGAGGAACATACTTGCAAGATAATAAAGAGATAATATAGGGAAATCATGTAAAGGAAGTCGTGGAGAATAAGACCCCAACTTTCGGTTAAATGACAAGGGTGAACCACGAGAAACCTAAAGCAGACTGCGCGGTCGACGGGGATCGAAATCGCGACTTCTCCAATGGGAATCGCACCCCCTATTGTCGCGCCAACTCGCTTATAGACATGGAATTAAATCCTGTAAACATTCATTTTTATATCTGTAATAGGTTCTCAGATAATGAGGCATTTAGGAGATTCAACATTGTTGAAAGGGTTTTTAATTTTCCCTGAAAATCTCTAAGTGACCGTCGAATCTTCTGTAAGCAATTTAACTGTTGTAATTTTCATCACTGAAAACTCAAAAAAGATTTTTCACTGCTTTCTCCCTCCTGTCAGATTTCTGCGCCTCCCCACCCGGCCCCTAGGGAGCCGTACTCCAGAATCTGAACGACTGAAATAATTAATTTCTCCTTTGCAATAGGTAATTAACTAATTACATGCTGGGGTGAAAATTTGTCACGCAAACCTATTGCACGACGGAAGATCTGATCAAACCAGCAAGACAAATCTAATATGTTCCATTCACATGGTTTTCTCTGCCTATTCTATAACAAACTATTCTTACAAAGACTTATTCTTCTAACTACGTCATGCTAATCGAGTTACACATTAGCAGGAATGGTCTTATTATTAGTTCCCTGTAAATAGAAGGGAAATAAGGGAATACACAGGCTGAATGGAAAGTTAACTACTGCTTTGTGATTGAAATTCGGTTATATTTGCATGGCCAGGAAAAATATAAAAGAAACCGGAATGACAAATTTCATTTTGAGAAAAGTTTAAGTAACTTAAATTGAAACCAATAGCAAGGAATACCTCTTAAAATGCTTAACTCTATAAAAATTATATATGACAAATTGTGTGCTGTAGCGGGGTCCATATTTTTACTTTCTCTATACGCACTATGTACATAGCGTATAGAGAAGGTATTGCACCCAAAAATACGATACCGAGATTTCACCGGAAATACATGTTTTAGGGTCCCCTGTATCGAAAAAAAATCATTTTCAGAAAAAGGTGCGTGTGTCTCCGTGTGTCAATGTGTCTGTGAACACGATAACTCAAAAACGAAAAGTTGGTAAAATACTGAACTTAGTATTTAAGTTAAGCATCTTCCAGGGATGCGACACAAAGATTTTGAGAAAAATTCTCCCACTCCAAACTACCTTTCACATGGAACTTTTTGAAAATTTTAACTTTTTCTACAACTCTGCAACAGATTATTGTTAAAAAAACTTAAGATTCTATTTACTTCATGCTAATGGAGAAAAAATAGCAGAAATGGTCTTACTTGCTTCCTGGTAAGTAGTACCGAAATAAGGGAGTACCATAGGTTAAAGTGATAATCAAAAGCTGGTTGCTATGTGACTTAAGTTACTTTGTTTGTAGGACAGGAGTTCACAAATTCCTGTATGAGAAAGGTATAAGCTTTTTTTAAAGCTGAAAGCAAAAATAAAGAATATCTCAAAAACCATCAACTCCACGGGAAAAAAATGAATATAACATACATCGCGTGTTTTACATTTTTGTGTGGTGAGTTTTTTTCCATCTCTTACGGTTTAGCAATTATGTAAAATTCCATAAAATTCATCCAGAATAAAGTAGTCTTCAGAGGCTATTCCCAGAAAATTCAAGATATCCATTTTATTTGTCAGGTAAATATTTATCTTTACTACATGATATTTTAATCGTTAGAACCATTTTTGAGAAAATCAAAAATTTCGCAAAAAGTTCCATGTAAAGGTTAGTTTCTCGTGTGCGGAATTTTCTCAAAATCTTCTTGTCACATCCCTGAAAAATGCTAAGCCTAAATACCAAGTTTGGTATTTTACCGACTTTTCGTTTTTGAGCTATGCTGCCCACGTCACAAACACATACGGACATTTTTCTAAAATTGCTTTTTTTGATTCAGCGGGTCTTAAAACATGTATTTCCGGTGAAATCTTGGTATCGAATTTTTGGGTGCAATACAATACCTTCTCTATACATTATGTACATAGTATGTGTGGGGAAAGTAAAAATAGAAGTAAAAATTTCAGCCATACATATCTTTAAGATATCTCCTTAATCTCTGAAAATATTTCGGTGTATTTCAGACATGTTATCTGTCCAAAAGTTAGCAGGAAATTAATATGAATCCATGGTAAAATATTCAATAGAAATCACCACCAATTACAATTATTTTTGCGAATTTTTAAAATAATTGTCAAAAGAAAAGCTTGTCTCTGTTCACATGTTGGCTTAAAAAGAAATGTGTAGCAACTTTATGGGAGCTTGCGATAGTTCACAAAAAGAATTTTACAGCAGCCACGTGCCGCTAAAAGATTAATTATTTTTGCTTTCCTGAAGAAGTTCTCTCACTTCCTAGAAACGGTTTCAAATACTTCCAGATTTCCTGGAATTGATATCCCGTGCTCAACTCTTCCATACTTGACGATGTTTTATAAATGATCCAGAAGCCTCCGGCTTTTGTTTTCCTTTGCTCCCTTCCTGGAAACTCGCGTGATCTAACGACGGAAAAGCGAAGGCCAGGAAAAAGCTGAATCTACCCCTCGATCTCAGCCACTAGGAATATTTATGATTCCCATTTTCCTTGATATGTAGTTTTATATCAGCAGTGCTTTTTCTGGATGTTCAGGGAACACATTTAGCGGGTAAATTATCCTTTCGATCATATACTGCTATTTGCAGGATGTACAGACTCTGTTATGATTAAGTTTTATATTATTTGGATGAATTAATAACACCAAACATATATTTGCCCATTTTGTTATACGTCAGTATGGGCTGCTTCTCAAGCACAACCTACAAAATAATTAATTTGATGAGATATTAATCTTCTAATTTTTACCGTCCCTACTTAGTGCACGGTACATGGGTAGACAAGGCATTGCATTTCACTAAAAATTCGAAACCGGAATTTCATCGGAAATGTGTTTTCAGAACCCCTGGTCGGCTGATAAGTCCCGGGACTCTCAATGAAAACAGCACTTAACAATTTTTTTCTTTGTTTCTCAACATAACCTCCAGAGAGGCTAACACATTTGTCATATCGGTGTTGTAATTTAATTAAACCATCTCTGTAGTGCGATTTATCAAGATCCTCAAAATAGGTGTTTACCGCATCATTGACCTCCTCGTTGCTGTGAAATCTTCGTCATCCAAGACATTTCTTGAGGTTTGGGAACAGGTGGTAGTCACTGGGTGCTAGATCTGACTAATAGGGTGGGTGTTCAAGGAAACCCAACTTTAATTCCCACATTTTCCCATTGCAATGGCTGAACGATGGACCGGAGCATTGTCGTGATGAAACAATACTTTTTTTTTTTTTTTTGCCAAATGAGGTCTTTTTCTTTTCACCTCATTACTCAAACGTTGCAGTAAGCTTGCGTAGTAGTCAATAGTGATACGTTCACCCTTTTCCAAGTAATTACAAAAATAATTTTCTGTGCATCCCAGAAAACACTCGCCATAACCTTGCTGGTTGACAAATTTGACTTCGCCTTTTTTGGAGTTGGTTCACCTGGCGCAATCCACTGTTTTGACTGTGATTTACTTTCCTGAGTGTAGTGATGTATCCGAGTTTCATCCATGGTATTAAGCTGTCTCAAAAATTCACTGGGATTTTCATTGTAGAGCTCCACATTTTTAACAGAAACAGTTTTTCTTTGCAAGTTTTGATTAGGTGTCAATAAACGCGGCACCCTTCTTGCACAGATCTTGTGAAAACCCAAAACATTACTTAAAAAATTACCTACAAGTTTTTTGATATGTTTACAGCCTCTGCTATCTCAAACAAGTTTAATCTGCGGTCTTCCAGTACTAAACGATGAAGTTTTTTAATGAACTCTGGAGTTATCACTTTTACAGGGCGTCCAGAGCGAGGCTCATCACTAGTGCTCGTACGTCCCATTTTAAACTCTGCAACCCACATTTTAATCATTGAATATGAAGGGGCAGAGTTTTACAATGTACTGTCCATTTGCTCCTTGTTTCTTGTGGCGTTAAGCCTTTCAAATGGAAGTATTTAAACATTGCTCGTTTTTCCAAATCCTCCATTTTCGTGAAAAGTTTAAAGTTGTCTTGTTTAAAATGCTGTCATTCGAAAACTAAACAAGAAATTGACCCCTAACTATGGAAACAAGCTAGTCTAGAGTTAAACTATACGATGCTACCGTCTAACTGGCCTAGTAGCGCCATATCTGTGTGAGGCCCGGGACTTATCAGCCTACCCTCCTAAGTAAATAAAAATATTAAAAAAATATATTTTTAGGAAAACGTGAATGTGTGAGTCTGTTATATCTCAAGTTTTTGGTATCTTCCAAGGATGCGACACGAAAATGTTCAAGAAAATCCTCTCACCCCAAAGTAACCGTCGTGATAACAGTTTTGAAATTCTTTTCATGTAAAGGTAGTCTGTGGTTGGAGGATTTTCATCAAAATGTTCGTGTCGCAGTTTTGAAAGACACTAAACTTAAATATCAAGTTTGGTATTTTACCTACTTTTCGTTTTTGGGTTTCTAAAATGTTTATTTTGGATTCAGGGGACTCTAAAATGTGTATTTCTGGTGAAATCTAGTATCAAATTTTGGGTCAGATACAATTTCTTTTCTATGTTGCAACTTATCTTAAATATTCAAAATCTTCTCGGGCTTCTAGCCAGGTAAAAACTTGGCTTGACACCAACGTTTCGAAGAAGTGCATCTTCCTCGTCTTCAGGGTGAACTTCAGTTCTTATTTCAGTTCTTATTTATCAGTTCACCCTGAAGACGAGGAAGATGCACTTCTTCGAAACGTTGGTGTCAAGCCAAGTTTTTACCTGGCTAGAAGCCCGAGAAGATTTTGAATTAACACGTCGCCAGGAAAGCTTCAGTTCTTATTTTATCTTAAATAGTAAATGACAAAGTAGCGTCGGCGTTATTGTGTGGGTCAGTTGGTCCGGTTAGGGAGGAACCTAGTGACATTCCCCAGCCTTTTGATGTCTTCGCTGCTGCGGTTTCAGCTCAGGTGGTTCCTCTTCATCGACGAACATGAATTACTCGGTACAGGACGTGGTACAGAAGGAAATACAAAAAAAGGTAGTGAAGAAAAATAACACAAATCACTGGTTCGTAAATATTATTGAAGAAATTATGCATAGTATAATATTACACGGATAAACCCTAACCGTTGACAACCAAGTGACACTTGCAAATATGTGGGTGATGATTAAACATTTGGGGAAAGGAATCTTTGTTTCAACCGCGGTGAGCCATGTGGCGTGATTTTGCTTCAGCGACCGACATAGTGGAATCTGGCGTAGAACTGTCCAAAACGGTTGTGATTTTAAACTTAGCTTCCTTTCTGTATAAATAGCGTCCCTTCTTGCTATTGGTTACATGTACTTGTGCCTCTATTCCCTAAAGTCACTCAACGTTATACAGAAGACAGGGCAATAACATTTTAGAATGTTTCCTTTTGAAAGCTCAACTCACAATACATCAAGGTCTCTTGCTAACGGAAAACTGAGCATTTACAGTTAAAACCACGTTTCAGACCTTGTCGTCTTAGCGTGTAAAATATTAACAAAATACAAATATTCACAAATAAAACAATTATTAAATCAAAGCTTATTCCCCTTACTGTGATTAATAAGACATTACTATATGCTATTTAATTAAGTATAATAATCAGTATCGGTATACAGATCGTTGCGCAATAGAGATCATTTCTGCATGTTATTCTTAGTTACATAAGTGCCCTTTGTTCCGACTTGTGCCTTTTTGTTATTCCACTAGGCAGCCATGTTAACGTATTCTTGAACAATTCCAGTCATAAAATACTGGACAAGAACCAAAAGACTGTTTTAACCTCACATTTCTGCTTCATTAAGGTCATTACGTGGGATTTAAATGAAAATAAATGTACTGTTTGAAGCAATAAAGCTCAAATGTGACGAAATAGCCCATTATAAATCTCAAAGCACGAAAAGCTTTACCTCTGAAAGGCTATAAATGACGTTCGCGTGATAAGAATATATCTAATACTTCCGCATTCGGCCTTTAGGTTACTCCCACGTTCTGTTCTGTGTGAAACAGCCGACAAAGCAGCCATGTCCTTTAAAGATATTCTGTATGAGGTTATAAAATTGAGTTATGTAACGTAATATCCCTGATATCCACAAGGGAGTGCCAGACCTCTTATTCTCATCGCGTAGGTAATACGTTCAACTGTTTCATTATCTTTCGCTAACCTTATTTCTTTTGTAGCGGACATGAATTGGTTCATAAAGACAGCTGTACGACAGTTGGTTTGTGAGGTTATAAGCGCCACAGCGTCTGTCTTCTTGATTAGACAATTACTACAGAATGACGGCGCCATTCTGAGTAGCTAGCATTCTTTGTCTTCCAACAAGGCAATCTAGGTTCGACCCTAGCAACCGTCTTCTTTGTTAACCTATTAAAGTTCGAATATATTTACTTTTAATGTCTACTATGTTCACTATCACATATCTGAGAGTTAAAGACGTTGCATATAATTTTCCCATTCCATTCCCACGGGAGCGTGTATTGGTCCAAATTATTCTCGCATGCACAGGAACAGCTGATAGAAAATGGTGGAGGTTGCTGATACACAATTACTTACGTTCGCTGTCGCAACCTTAGTTTATGTATCCATTGCAAGAGCATATTACAATAGAAAGAAAAAAATAATAAAGAGGCGTTGGTGGATTAGACCATGTCTGGAACGTAGGAATGCAGGCTAAGGAAGAGGTGTACTACATATGCTGCAAAATGAACTCGTTTCTAAAGTATTTTAACTTAGAATGGACGAAAATTTGTTTGGAAAGTTGCTGTCCTTAGTTGAGGCAAAAATCACTCGCCAAGACACAAATATGAGGTAGTCCATACCAGCAAATCAAAATTAACACCACGTTTTTATAATTTTGTTGAGAAAAGAAGGTTAGGTAAAAATGGATCCGATAAAATACATTTTCAGGGGTTATAAATACCCGAGTCATTATTTCATAAATCTCTGCCGCACAAAAAATGTGTATTTCAACCCTATTATACAGGAAAAAGTCTACAAAATACAGCAAAGTTTCACACAAACAATCACGTGGGCGCGCAGGAAGACCCAGCACTAGCTGCCATCTTATTACGTCATTCCCACCAGGTCGCTCATTGGTTGATTTCATGCGTTTGGACCAAAAATTAGAAACCGCTGTATCCTGTTGTAGCAAACTAGAATTGGACCAACAAATAGGACGGAAATTGTATGCAATGAAATTCTCCGATGTCCCACGATCCAATTTGTAGTTTGAAGAGTACTGGACCAAAATATTTGACCATGGGACATCGGCTTAAGTCTATGTGTGACTGAAATTTCATGAAGCATCACAAAATATCCACCTTTTTACTTTCTCTTCACGTACAATGTACATAGTGTATAGAGAAAATATTGTATTGCACCCAAAAATTCGATACCGAGATTTCGCCGGGTCCCCTGAATCAAAAAAAAAAAAAAAAAAAAAAAAAAAAACTGTATGTGTGTCTGTGGGCAGCATAGCTCATAAACGAAAATACCGTAAAATACCAAACTTGGTATTGAAGTTTAGTATCTTCCAGGGATTCGACACAAAGATTTTCAAGAAATTTCCCCCAGCCCCAGTTACCCTTTACATGGAACATTTTTCGAAAATTTTGATTTTCTCAAAATGACTCTAACGCTTTTGATTAAAATGTTAGACATTTAAGATAATTACATGAAAAATAAAATGTATAAATTCAATTTTCTGGGAAGAGCCTCTGAAGAGCTCTTTATTCGGGATGAATTTTGCTTAACTGCTAAACCGTAAGAGATCGACAAAAACGTGCTGCACAGAAAATTTAGATCTGGTCAAAACACACAATTTATGTCCTTTACATTGTGGAGGTAGTCTTTTCCGAGATATTCCTTGCTATTGGTTTCAGTTGTAAAGTATTTATACTTTTCTGAGATAGGAAGTGTCCATGTTTCTTTCGTTTTACTTCGGGTCATGCAAAGAATTAACAATTGCATAGCCACAGCTTTTAAAACATTTGACTATCGCTTTAGCCTAGTGCATTCCTTTAGCTCCTTTACACTGTTTTTGTTTTGTTTAATATTTTGTCGCTATGCAACAGGAAAACTTGTTTGAGATCGTTTAAGTATTTAAAATTGGAACCAGTAATGTGTACCTCGGAAACCGTTAACTCCACAAAAAATATATATATTTATCATATTATAATATATGCGTTTTAACGAGTTCTACATGAATCTCTTACAGTATACCAGTTATACTAAAGTTATACTAAAGTCATCCAAAATGAAGAGGTCTTCAGAGGCTATTCTTAAAAATTTCGAGGTATACATTTTGCTTGTCATAAACATACATTACGCATATGGTATTTTAATTAAAATGGTTAGCCATTTTTGAGAAAATCAAACATTTCGAAAAATGTTCCATGAAAATGATAGTTCCGGGTTGGGAAATTTTCCTGAAAATCTTCGTGTCTTTGGAAGATGCTGAAATTAAATGTCAAGTTTGGTATTTAACCGACTTTTCGCTTTTAAGTTATGTTGTCCACACACTTGCACACACATACTCACAATTTTTTTGCCTAAAAATGCTTTTTCTTTTCTTTCTTCAGAAAAACATCCTTTACATTGCAAAACTTCTTTTCACTTCAACTATGTCCTGAGTAGATAATTGAAAAAGCAATGTCTCCTGCATAGGTCTTCCACAAGTATATCAAAGACGATATATTGGCCATAAGGATTTTTATAAATGTTACACATTGTCGGGTAACCAACGTTCTTTTACAGAATATTTTTACTTTCTCTAGCGCGTATATAATATATACATAGTATATATAGTATATATTATTCTACCCAAAAATTCGTTACCAAGATCTCACCGGAGATGTATGTTTTGAGGTCCCCTGAGTTTAAAAAATTAGAAAAAGATCCGCGCCTGCTTGTATTGGACAGTGCTTTTCAAAAATGTGCTTAGTTTTTAAGTTTAGTGTCTTCTAAGGATGTCTCACGAAGGTTTTCAAGATAATCCCCCCACCCAAACTATCCTTTTCATTTAAACATTGTCGAGAATTTTGACTTTCTCAAAAATGGTTCTAACGAATTTGTTTAAAATATCGTATGTCAAAGATATTTACATGAGAAATAAAATGCATATCTTGAATTTTCTGAAATCAGGCTCTGAAGACCTCTTTATTCTGGATGAATTTTGCACAACTTGTAAGCCGTAAGAGATAGACAAAAGTTACTATACAAAAAATTTAGATCTCGTTAAAAGACGCAGTGTATGCCACATATATGTTTTTTTTTTTCGTGGAGTGGACCATTTTTTAGATATTCCTTGTTATTGGTTTCGGTTTTAAAATACTTAAATCTTTTCACATACGGAAATTAGTCAACTCCTGGCAATACAAAGAAACTGATTTCAACCACATGGCAACCAGCTTTTAAAAGATTTGACTATCACTTTAGCCCAGTGTATTCCATTATTTCGCTTCTACTTACAAAGAAGCAAGTAATTAGACCATTACTGCTAATGTTTATCTCAATTAGCATGAAGTAGATAGAAGAATATGTTTTTAAACAATAATTTGTTACAGAGCAGTAGAGAAAGTCAGGTTTTTAAGCCATCCTTGCAACGCCGAGAAAGCAGCCAGCACTTTTATAAGAACAATGACAATCAAAACGCTGCAAGTGAGTGAACGACAATAATCAATATATCCAGAAGCTTGAAACATATCTCACCCCGGAAATTGCAACATGGATTCAGTAGGTTGGTAAGGCATAACACTTCGCTAGAATTCCAATGGGAGCTCTGCGAATCTTACTAGCACACACCTCGAGTACTTGGGTGACTTGCTTGGCCACCCAAATCCTCAGATTTGTCTATGTGTAACAAGATATGCCGTGGATTTTTGAAACTATAGTTTATTTCATATAGGTAACCTCTACACAGTATTCATATGAGAGTTTATTACTTTCTTTAGCACGCATGGAGGTTGAAAACGCATTATATTCCACCGACGAATTCTATACCGAGATTTCTCCGGAAATATATGTTTTGAAGCCTCCTAAATCCAAAACAAATAGAAAAAGGTCAGTGTATGAGTATATGTGTCTGAATAGTATAGCTTAAAAACGAAGAATCGGTTAACCCCTTCCAGCCCAGTGGTGCCCTATAAAATGATTACCTGTATTTGTTGTTCTAGATGGATAAAGGTTAACGTTCATTTATTTTCAACCTTAATCATTAATGTTTTAGTAATTTCTTACAATTTATTGATATTAACTCAGCTTGGAACAAGCAAAAGTAAAAAATATCTGATGTGTTCCATTCACATGACTTTCTACAACTCTGCAATAAATTATTGTTAAAAAGTTATGCTCCTATTTACTTCCTGCTAATCGAGAAAAAAATAGCAGAAATAGTCTGTTTTTACAGCTGAAAATAAAACAAGGAATATCTAAAAAACAATCGACTCCACGAAAAAAAAAATGTATATAACATAAATTGTGTGTTTTAAAGTGATCTACATTTTTCGTGTGGTAAGTTTTTGTCCATCTCTTACAGTTTAGCAGTTATGCAAAATTCCGTAAAATTCATCCAGAATAAAGTAGTCTTCGGAGGCTATTCCCAGAAAATTAAAGATATACATTTTATTTGTCAGGTAAATATCTTTAATATACGAAATTTTAATCAAAATCGTTAGAGCCATTTTTAAGAAAATCAACACTTTCGAAAAAAGTTCAATGTAAAGGGTAGTTTGGAGTGGGGGGATTTTTTTCAAAATCTTCGTGTCGCATCCCTGGAAGATACTAAACTTAAATACCAAGTTTGGTATTTTACCGACTTTTCGTTTTTGAGTTATCGTGTTCACAGACACACTGACACACGGACCTTTTTGTGAAAATGCTTTTTTTTTTTTTTTTCTTTAGGGGACCCTAAAACATATTTTTCCTTTGAAATCTCGCTATCGAAGTTTTCTATACACTCTCTCTATACACTGTATACACTGTATAGATAGTCCGTATAGAGAAAGTAATATCATCCCTTCAAATATTTTTTCTAACAAATACAGAACTTTATTGTGCAACAGAGCTACAGAGGTCCAATCAATACTTATATATACATATATATGCCAATCACATTTATTTTACCTGGAGCCATCCCTTCCTTTGCCACATTAGCATTGTAGCAAGGATCTCAACCTAGGTTAACCTGTGACATCGAAATCTTGATCAGCGATATCAGTGTTTTAGACAACTGAACTACCAATAAGAGATTAAGTAAGACCAACATTTTATTGCAAATATACATCCTATGGTGTCTTTAAATAAGCAATTTCAATAAAAAAAGAACCTGATGTGTTCCATTCACATGACTCTCTCTACATCTCTGTAATAAATTATTGTTAATAAACTTATGCTTCTATATCTTTCATGCTAATAGACAAAAAATTAGCAGAAATAGTGTTATTACTTGCTTCCTTGTAAGTAGAAGCGAAATAAGGGAGTAGCATAGGTTAAAGCGATAGTCAAAAGCTGGTTGCTTTGTGACTGAAGTTCCTTTGTTGGTATGGACAGGAGTTGACAGATTCCTGTATGAGATAAAATTAAGTTTTTCGTACCTGAAAACAAAAACAAGAAATATCTCAAAAACAATCAAATCCACGAAAAAAATGTAAATAACATAACAAGTGCTGTACGTTTGTTGTGTGGTAAGGTTTTGTCCATCTCTTACGGTATAGCAGTTATGCAAAATTCCGTAAAATTAACCCAGAATAAAGTAGTCTTCAGAGACTATTCCCAGAAAATTAAAGATATACATTTTATTTGTCAGGTAAATATCTTATATATATACGAAATTTTAATCAAAATCATCAGTCATTTTTAAGAAAATCAACAATTTCGAAAAATGTTCCATGTAAAGGGTAGTTTGGAGTGGGGGGATTTTTTTCAAAATCTTCGCGTCGCATCCCTGGAAGATACTAAACTTAGATACCAAGTTTGGTATTTTACCAACTTTTCGTTTTTGAGTTATCGTGTTCACAGACACACCGACACACACACACAAGGACCTTTTTGTGAAAATACTTTTTTTGGATACAGGGGATCCTAAAACATATATTTCCGGTGAAATCTCGGTAACGAATTTTTTGGTGGAGTGCAATACCTTCTGTATACACTATGTACGTAGTAAGTATAGAGAAAGTAATAAATCGGGCTGGAAAGGGTTAAATGTCTACTTATTCTTTTCCTCTCCCTTACGCCCTTTAGAGCGTCGGGTTTCCTCAGCCGATCCTGATCCATTTCCTATCCCTGGTTAGTAGTTTAACTTCCCTCAAAGTTTTTCCTTTCTTATTCACTGTTTTCTCTACATAATCGCTCTATTCTATTCTTAGTCGCCCACTTCTTACTTCCTCTCTGGCCAACCAACCAATTTCGGTTTCCTGCTCTCATTCATCCTATTTATGTGTCCAAAAACTGTGTATCTTTTATATTGCTGGTTTTTGATTAAAGACATTCCTTATTTCACAGTCGGTTAAATACCAAACTTGGTAATTAAGTTTAGTGTCTTCCAAGGATACGACACGAAGATTTTTAGAAATATTCCTCCACCCCAAATTACCCTTCACATGGAACATTTTTAAAAATTTTCGATTTTCTAAAAATACTCGAACGATTTTGATTAAAATGCCGTGCTTAAAGGTGTTCAAATGGAAAATAAAATGTATATCCTGATTTATTGGGAATAGCCCCTTAAGAACACCTCATTTTGAAATTTGTATAACTGGCAAACTGTAAGAGATAGGCAAAGCTTAAAGCACAAAAATGTAGATCTCATTAAAACAACATTTTTGTCACATACGTTGTTGTTTTGTTTGTTTGTTTTTTCGGTAGAGTTGACCGCTTCCGAGATACTCCTTAATATTGGTTTCAATTCTAAACTACTTAAACTTTCCTGAACTGGCAGTCATTTTTCTCCTGGCCATACAAAGAGAACCGATTTTCAATTGTTTCATATAGCAACCAGCTTTTAAAATATTTGAATATCGCTTGACTGGTGCATTCGCTTACTGCCCTTGTACTTAATAGGAAACAAGTAATAAGACCCAGACTGTTAATCTTTAACTCGATGATGTAGATAAAATAATAACTTTTTGTAAGATTAGTTTGTTTCCAGAACAGGTAGAGAAAAATATTTGAATGCTACGCGTCAGAATTTTTATGTTAACTCCATTTGGTATAGAAAAATTATTGCTTTTCTTACACGTGATTTTTCAAAATTTAATAATTTATTTTTCTAAATTCTCAGATTTATTTCTAACAGTGCTTTTTCATTTTCTCTACACGTACTGTATAAAGAAGGCATTGTATTGCATCCAAAAATTCGATAGCGAGACTTCACGGAAATATGTTTTGAGACCCCTGAATCCAATAAAAGCATTTTTAGAAAAATGTCCGTGTGTGTGTGTCTGTGAATAGCATAGCTCAAAAACGAAAAGTCCGTTAAATACCAAACTTGTTATTTAAGTTATTTTCCAAGGATGCGACACGAAGATTTTCAAGAAAATCCCCCCACCCCGACTCCCTTTGCATGGAAAAATTTACGAAAATTTTGATTTTCTCTAAATTGGATCTAACGATTTTAGTTAAAATATCGTACATTAAAGATATTTACCTGACAAATAAAATGTATATCTTGAATTTTCTAGGAATAGCTTCTGAAGACATCTTTATTCCGGGTGAATTTTGCGGAGTTTTGTACAAACAGACAAAGACTTAGGTAAAAATACATGTAGAGCTCGTTACATTAAACAATTTATGCTATACGCATTCTTTTCGTGGAGTTGACCGTTTTTGAGATATTCCTGTTATTGGTTTCAGTTTTAAAAACTTATACTTTTCTCATGCGGGAATTTGTCAACTCCTGTCCATACAAACAAAGGAGCTTCAATCGCATAGCAACCAGTTTTTAAAACATTTGACTGGTCCTTTAGCCTATGGTATTTTACTTCTAATCACAAGGAAGCAACTAATAAAACAATTTCTGCTTTTTCTCGATTAGCATAAAATAAATAGAAGAATAAGCTTTTTAACATTAATTTGTTGTAGAGATGTATAGAAAGTCATGCGAATGGAATACATAAGATTTTTTTTTGGGTGGAATACAATACTTTGTCTATACACCATGCACATAGTATGTGTAGAAAAAATCTGAAATGTTCCATTCACATAACTTTCTCTATATCTCTGTAAAAAATTATTGTTATTAAGCTTATCTCTTATTTACTACATGCTAATCGAAAAAAAATTAGCAGAAATAGTCTTATTTCTTGCTTTATTGTAAGTATAAGCGAAATAAGGGAGTACCATAGGATAAAGCGAAAGCCAAAAGCTGGTTGCTATGTGACTGATGTTCCTTTATTTGTATGGACAGGATTGACAAGTGCTTGTATGAGAAAAGTATAAGTTTTTCAAAGCTGAAACCAAGAAAAAGGAATACCTCAAAAACAACCAACTCCAGGAAAAGAAATGTATATAACATAAATGGTGTGTTTTAACGTGCTCTACATTTTTTGTGCGTTAAGTTTTTGTCCATCTCTTACGGTTTAGTAGTTATGCAAAATTCATCCAGAACAAAGTAGTCTTCAGAGGCTATTCCCAGAAAATTCAAAATATACATTTTATTTGTCAGGTAAATATCTTTAATATATGATATTTCAATCAAAATCGTTAGCCATTTTTTAGAAAATCAAAATTTTCGAAAAAAGTTCCATGTAAAGGGTAGTTTGGGGTGGGGGGATTTTTCTCAAAATCTTCGTGTCACATCCCTGGATGATACTAAACTTAAATACCAAGTTTGATATTTTAGCTACTTTTCGTTTTTGAGTTATCGTGTTCACAGACACACGGACACACACGGACCTTTTTCTGAAAATACTTTTTTTGGATACAGGGGACCCTAAAACATATATTTCCGGTGAAATCTCGGTATCGAATTTTTGGGTGGAGTGCAATACCTTCTCTATACACTATGTACATAGTACGTGTAGAGAAAATAAAAATATAAATAATTTTTTTCATTTTTCACACTTTTTGTTGAGACTTGACAGATGCATCACCTTGAACGCCACCTTGTTGAAATTGGGGAGGTAGCAAGTACAAGGAACTTGCGCCAGTGGTAAAGCCAGACGCAGCCCACTTGGTCACGTATATGGTAACACACCCACCTGCTATAATACGACCTTCCAG
Source organism: Hymenopus coronatus (assembly GCA_030762935.1). NCBI lineage: Eukaryota > Metazoa > Arthropoda > Insecta > Mantodea > Hymenopodidae > Hymenopus > Hymenopus coronatus. The sequence goes on from CM060891.1 coordinate 18,235,044, forward strand.
GACGACCTTGACCCCAGCAAGTGAAATATGCTTATTGAGAGGGTCGGCCAGACCATACAATGGCGAGTTATTGCTCTTCAGTAACCGTTCGTTTGTAGCAGTGACCCAAATGCAGAACACTTCCACAAACAAATTCCGTCAACAAGAGACAACTAAAGCCTGTGGAACTGGGGCGTAAATTGATCCCAACTTCCCAAACATTGCAGATTCTAGTTCAGTTTTATATTTGACTCTGCCATTGGTCGATTGGCCCATGCACGAGCAGACAGAACGAACGGAAGACTGTGATTTTCGCATTGGAAAGCAGAACCGTTTTTCAGAAAGTCCATTTATATCCCTTATTACTTTCTCTAGCCCCATATGTACAATGTACACAGGGATAGAGAAGTGTTGTATTCCACCCAAAAATTCGATACCGAGATTTTACCGGAAATACATGTTTTTAAGACCCTCTGTATCCAAAAAAAGCATTTTCAGTGAACACGATAACTCAAAAACGAAAAGTAGCTAAAATACCAAACTTGGTATTTAAGTTCAGTATCTTCCAGGGATGCGACACGAAGATTTTGAGAAAAATCCCCCCACCCCAAACTACCCTTTACATGGAACTTTTTCGAAAATTTTGATTTTATAAAAAATGGCTCCAACGATTTTGATTAAAATATTGTATATTAAAGTTATTTACCTGACAAATAAAATGTATATCTTGAATTTTCTGGGAGTAGCTTCTGAAGACCTGTTTATTCTGGATGAATTTTGCTTAATTTGACATAACTAGTAAACCGTAAGAGTTAGACAAAAACTTACTGTACAAAAAATTTAGGTCTTGTTAAAATACACACGTTATGTCATATACATTTTTCTCGAGGAGCTTACCGCTTTCGAGGTATTCATTGTTATTAGTTTCAGTTGTGAAGTACTTATTCTTTTCTCAGACGGGAGTGTCCGTATTTCTTTTGTTCTACTCCTGGCCAAGAGAAGAAGCGATTTGTAATGACAATCGCATAACGACTGCTTTTAAAACATTTGACTATTGGTTTAGCCTCGTGTATTCCCTTATTTTCTTCCTACTTATACGGAACTAAATAATAAGAACATTGTGCTAATGCGTACCACGATTAGCAAGGTGCAGAAAGAAGAAGAATCTTATGTATGAAGTTTGTAGAACAGCTAGAGAAAGTCATGTGAGTGTAACACATCAGATTTTTTCGATCTAGTTCATTTACACACACCTAACCTAACCTAACGTAGCCCAAACCTCTAAACCTGTTGTTCACCTGACACTAGCCATATTGTCTCCGTAACCAATAGGAAAGGCTCAGGAAAGAGCCTTAGTCTAAAACTGAACTAGAGACTGCAATCTCGCTGAACATTGCGTCTTCTCGTATATGGGCCAGAAATGCTAGCGTTTTGCTGAAGCAATTCTTGCGCGCAGCCGCCATCTTTTGGGACTTACGGCGATAGCGAGATTCTAGTTAACCATCACCACCAACACCACATGAACAATGTTTTCAATACTGGTGTTAGTTTAATTGTTTTTCTCACACAAGCCACGTGTAGGAGTTGGATAGGTAGAGTCAGACTGAAAAATGCAATGCCATAGACTCGTGGGAATGGAATTTAGAAATTATACACAACGTTCACGTTGTATAAAACATTTTGGACCAAATTTTGACCGTGATACATCGGTTTTAAGAATAGTTTGCTAGCAGAACGGGCAGGTAAAATTATGTGGATGGAACGCATTATTTTTTTTTTTTTTTTTTACTCTCTCTCTCTCTCTCTCTCTGTTTATAATGTCAGCATAGATTTATTATAGATATATAAGATCTGAGAACAGTTGATACATATTCCATGTTCTAAAGAAATGACACGCCCCATATACAGATATAAATTCTCGTCCATGAGCTGGATCTAAAGACCCTGCCCAGGGAATGAGATATCACGAGACAGTTTACTGCATGTAGCAAATGAAGTAACGCGTACACTAGAACTTTATTTCACGTATTCAGTAAAAGTTTTTATGGCGACCCGCTGCTTGTTAGCATGCATGACATTTTTATTGTCACCGAGCTGTACGCTTTAAAGCTTATTTCGTTCTTTTTCTGACTTTATTTTTGTTTCAGGCTGAGCTCTTCAAGTTGTTCTTCACGTCTAGAAATAACGACCGCTGCAGTGGAAACCTGGAAACGTGCAAAGAAAGAAATATGTAAGTTTGTAAAACCACACACCTTAGGTGTAGTAGAACTCTTAGTATTTATTATCTTAATATAGAGAAGTAAAGGTAAGTGTGTACGTGTGAGCCTGAACGACCACTGAAAAGATCGCTGCCTGGCCGTCCTAACTATAGAGCGAACGGACAGAATAGCCGGGCCAACAAAGGCTTTTGAATGTTTCCCTGCAGGACTTCTCGAACTTTTTTTCTCCCTGCGCACAGAACATTGTTCTTCCAGAGTAATTCGTCTCTAAATCGATAAAACGTAAACGGGCAGAATAGCCGGGCAAACAAGGGCTTTTGAGTGTTTCCCAGCAAGACTTCTCGGACCTTCTTTCTCCCTGGGCCCAGAACACTCTTCTTCCAGAGTAATCTGTTTCTAAATCGATATTACCAGAAAACTTTTTCTGGTAATATCAAAGACTGTAACTTTTGAAGTCCGGCTCTACGAAATGAAATGGAGTTTTATTTATATAGACGCTCTTTAACTGCTGTGGTTAATCCACCGTCCTACGCTGGGTTTGAACCCGCAACCTTGGGTATATGAACTTAGCATGGAAACCTTTACACCACGGAGGGTGACGGCCGGCTCTACAAGAAATGTAGAGACCTAAATTGTGTTTTATCAAAATCTGCCTTTGTGTGTGTGTGTGTGTGTGTGTGTGTGTGTGTGTGTGTGTGTGTGTGTGTTAAGTTTTTGTTATGCAAAATTCTGCAAAACTGATTCACAGCAAAGAGCTCTTTAGAGGCTATTCCCATAAAATTCAAGATATACATTTTCATTTGTGATGTTAATATCTTTAATATTCAGTATTTTAATCAAAATCGTTAAAGCCATTTTCGGGTAAAACGAAATATTAAAAAAAAAATCATGTAAAATGTAGTACGTGGTGGAGCGTTTTTCTTGAAAATTTTCGTGTCGCATTCTTTGAAGATACCTAATACAAATAGCAAGTTTGATATTTAACGGTTTTTTCCTTTTTCAGCTATTCTGCCCACAGACACACTCACACACAGAGAGACAGACACACACGGTTATGTTTATAAAATTGCTTTTTTTTTTGGATTCAGGGGGTCTCTAAACATGTATTTCCAGTAAAGTCTAACATCGATTTTTTGGGTGGAATACATTTGTACATACGGGCTAGAGAAAGTAATTACAGGCGTTGATGAATACGACCCAAAAAACCTGATGTGTTCCATTCACATGACCTCTAAATCCCTGTAGCACACTATTGTTAATAAGCTTATTCATCTATCTAGTTTATGCTTATCAAGATAAACATTAAGTAGGAGGATAATAAGAAAATACACTAGGCTAAACCGACAATCAGATATGTTTTAAAATATGCTGGCTATGAGATTTAAATCCGTGTCTTTGCGTGGCAAGGAGTTGATAAACTTCCGTATGAAAAAAGTTAAATTTTAAAACTACAACCGATAACAAGGAATTTCTCGAAAAAAATGAAAATGAAAAGAAAAGTATGTAATTGTTTGTTTTAACGAGATCTACATCTTTTGTGCAATTAGTGTTTTCTCTATCTCTTAAGGTTTACTTACTAGTTATTCAAAATTCAACAAAATTCATCCAGAATAAAGATGTCTTTAGAGCTCTTCCCAGACAATTCAAGGTATAAATTTTATTTGCTATGTAAATATCTTAAATATAAGACATAAGAGATAAATATAAGGGATTTTAATCAAAATCGTGAGAACTGTTTTTTTCATGTAAAGGATAATTGGCGGTGTGGAATTTTCTTGAAAATCTTCGTATCGCATCCTTGGAGGATACTGAACTTAAATATCAAGTTTGGTATTTAATTGAGCTATGCTGCCCACTGACACATACATACGTTTTTCTAAAATGGCTTTTTCGGTTTCAGGAGACCTCAAAACATATCTTTCTGGTTAAATCTCGACATTGTATTTTGGGAGGGAATACAATACCTTCAGGAGGCGTCGTGGCAGGGTAGTTAGTCGCTCGCCTCCCACCTAGGCGGCCCAGATTCCAAGAGCGCGCATATGGGATTTGTGGTGGACGAAACGGCATCTGGGTGGGTTTTCTCCGGGTGCTCCGGTTTCCCTCGCGATTCATTCCACCAATTGCTCTAATATCACCTTTCCTATAATCCATTTTGCTTCCATGTCATATAATTCGCTTTCTCACGCTCATACCTGGGTATAGGCCAGGTTCTTCGTGCCGTTGGCTCCCCGCCAGGCCTCTGACCCTAGGCACCCGATTGTAAGTCATAGGGGGGGAGGCGTCAGTCCTAAATACGGGGAGGGTAAGCCGACTACGTATACGATATATTTATGCACGCACCTGCTAGAAAAAATAAACATTACAAATTTTTATTAATAAGGTCCTAAAGAAGTAGAATTACCAAGCAACTCTTCCACTCGCGATATTGTAATACAAAATCAAGAGCACCATTTAAAACCCGAATAACATTATTTTGAAGATGAATAGGCTATATTATATTATGTTGGAGTTTTAGAGTTTAGAGCATGTTAAGGGCGGGGACACCTCGGCAACTGCGACCAAGTACTGATCGATTGCGACCTACTACCTCCTGGAGGAAGAGTTGAGAAGAGGGGAAACCACAGTACAGCACACAGTAAACGACGGAGCTAAGAACAAAGTCGCACTAAAGTCCCTAACAGTCACTAAACTCGAGGAGATCCATAGAGATCCCTGACAGCCAGCGCGGCTGATAAGTGTGTGTCTGCCTGCCTCTCTGCCAATAGATTCATGTTACATAAGTAATGCCGTCCATTGTTGCAAGATGTAACAAACATTTCTCAATACAGTTGGCGCCGAGTAATTCTAGTGTAATTGTAAATATAAGCAATGATAATAACATTGACTGGCTTTAGAAGTAACTATGAAGATTAAGTTGACGAAGAAGATGATTTAGTAGAAGACTCCCTACTCAGCGACTAAGAGGTTTGGTGCTGCAGACGAAGTGGCAACAGTGTGACGGAGCGGCCAGAGGTAAGGCAACTGTCAGGGATCATTATGGATCTGTACGACTTTAGATGGCAGCGGAGGCTCTACAGGCGCCGGGAGACCGGAAGGAGACCTCTACAACGTCACCTAGCCTCAACCAGCGCAACTACAGGGAAGAGATTTTTTTGATAGTGTTTAACTACCGCTTTAACTACTGTGGAACCACAGGAGATGACCCTGATGAATGAAGATGGAGCACCGGTAGAATGTTATGGCGGGGGAAACAGGAGAAGCCAGAGAAAAGCCGATCCTGCGCCGCTTTGTCTACTACAAATCCCACATGCGGTCGCTTGAGATAGAACCCGGGCCATCTAGGTGAGAGAGCGAAGAGGGTTGTACTCGGAGTAAGCAACCGTGCCATCTGCCCACAAAGCCTCAAATAACACCTGCGCCGACCTGAAAAATGAAGAAGGGAAATGAAATGAAGGAATGAAAGGGAAAGGAACCGTGGTAGTAATACAACACCCCAACATTCCCTAAGAGGCCCCAGGAAAACAACGGAAAAACCCAGGGCCAGAGTGCGTGGTCAACAGGAAGCGAACCCGGACCTTCCGAATGCCAGTCCCAATTCAAGAACAGTGATTAAACCCCGAATAACCGTATTTTGAAGGCAAATAGGCAATGTTATGTTGGAGTTTTAGAGGTTAGAGCATGTTAACGTCGGAGGATACCTCGGCAGCTACCCAAGTGCGGCCTAGCACACAGGAAACGGCGGAGCTAAGCACAGAGACGCACGGAAGACAGTAACATTCACTAGATGACAGTCCTAGCGCGCCACGGGAGGCCGGAAGGAGACCTCTATAACGGTCTCTAGCCTCAACCAGCGCAACTAGAAGGAAGGGAGTTTCACTCGGAGCAAGCAACTGTACCATCTGTCTGCAAAGCCTCAAGCCACACCTGACGCCGACCTGAAAGATGAAGAAGGGAAATGGAATGACGGAATGAAAGGGAAGGGAACCTGGTATATATACAGCACCCCAACATTCCCTAAGAGGCCGCAGGAAAACCACAGGAAAACCCGCAGCCAGAGTGCGCGGTCAACTGGGATTGAACCCGGGTCTCCCAAATGCTAGTCCCAGAGGAAACTCCAGAGCCACCTGGCGCAGTATATTGGAGTTTTCCCTCAATGCAACTACCTCACTGACTCATTTCTTTTCTATCCTCGCATATTTAAATGCGTAACATGAAGTACGCTGTGTTATTATCAGAATAATACACGCGGGTAAATTACTTGTTCTTTTGGTGCTTGTAAGGTAATCAAGCCGGCGCCACACTCATCACCTCTATCACATTGTTGCTGTGAGCATACGTCACAGAGGGCAGCCATTTCCGGTCTTATCGAGAGCCAAGATAATGAGCTTCGTTATTACTAGAAAATAATAACAGGTGGGCTACCTCCTGGCCTTGCGTGTGGAATCAGGGGTAAACGTGGACTCTACCCGGCCACATTATGGTAAAATTGTTCTCCAAATATTGTTCTTTTCTCTTCTGTAATGATTAATCATAAAGATAAGTGTGTTGGTTAAGCGTAGCCTTCCCTAATCCATTGACTTCATAACACACAAATTTCCTGCACACAGTTTACGTGCTTTGTCATTGCTGATCCTCTAAATGAGACCTTTAAGTCTGCTGCAAGTATTATAATCTGATGTGTTCCATTCACATGACTTTCTCTATATCCCTGCAACAAATTCTTCTTAAAAAAACTTATGCTTCTATTTACTTTATGCTAATCGAGAAAAAATTAGCAGAAATAGTTTTATTACTTGCTTCCTTGTAAGTAGAAACGAAGAGTACCATAGGTTAAAACGATAGTCAAAACCTGGTTGCTATGTGACTGAAGTTCCTTTGTTTAGAGGGATAGGAGTTCACAAAGTCCTGTGTGAGAAAGGTTGAAGTTTTTCAAGGCTGAAACAAAAAACAAGGAATATCTAAAAAACGAGCAACTCCACGAAAAATATGTATACAACATAAATTGTGTGTTTTAATGTGCTCCACATTTTTTGTGTGGTAAGTTTTTGTCCATTTCTTACAGTTTAGCAGTTATGCAAAATTCCGTAAAATTCCCTCAGAATAAAGTAGTCTTCAGAGGCTATTCGCAGAAAATTCAAGATAAACATATTATTTGTCAGGTAAATATCTTTAATATGCGATATTTTAATCAAAATCGTTTGAGCCATTTTTGCGAAAATCAAAATTTTCGAAAAAAGTTCCATGTAAAGAGTAGTTTGGGGTGGGGGGATTTCTCTCAAAATTTTCGTGTCACGTCCCTGGAAGATACTAAACTTAAATAGCAAGTTTGGTATTTTACCTACTTTTCGTTTTTGAGTTATCGTGTTCACAGACACACGGATACACGGACACACACACGGACCTTTTTCTGAAAATGCTTGTTTTGAACTCAGGGGGTCCTAAAACATGTACTTCCGATGAAGTCTCCGTATCGAATTTTTGGGTGGAATGCAATACTTCCTCTATACACTATGTACATAGTACGTATAGAGAAAGTAAAAATCTGATGTGGCCATGTAACTTTCTCTATCTGTTCTGCAAATAAACTATTTATAAAAAAATTATTATTTTATCTACTGTATGCTAATCAAGATAAACATTAGCAGAAATGCTCTTATTACTTGCTTCCTTATAAGTAGAAGTTGGCCGTTTCCGAGACGTTCCTTGTTATAGGTTTCAGTGTTAAAATACTTGAACTTTTCTCATGCGGGAATTTGTCAACTTCTGGTCTTGCAAGAAACGGATTCCAATCCCATAGCAACATCGTTTTAAAGGATTTGACTGTCGGTTTAGTCCAGTGATTTCCCTTATTTCCCTTCTACTTACAAGGGAACAAGTAATAAAACCATTTTGATAATGTTTATCTCAATTAGCAATTTTTCCAAAAGCATTTTTGGAAAAAGCTCCATGTGTGTGTGCGTGCGTGTGTGTGTGTGTGTGTGTGTGTGTGTGTGTGTGTGTGTGTGTGTGTGTGTGTGTGTTGGACAGCATAACTCAAAAATGAAAATACCGTTAAATACCAAACTTGGTATTTAAGTTTGGTATCTTCCAATATTTTGATTAAAATATATTAAAGATATTTACCTGCCAAATAATATGTATATCTTCAATTTTCTATGAATAGTCTCTGAAGACAACTTTATTCTGGATGCATTTTACGAAATTTTGCATAAGTGCTAAACCGTAAGAAATGGGCAAAAACTTACCACACAAAAAATGTAGAGCACATTAAATCACACACTTTATGTTATATACATTTGTTTCGAGGAATTGATCGTTTTTGAGATATTCCTTGTTTTTGGTTTCAGCTTTGAAAAACTTATACTTTTCTCGTACAGGAATTTGTCAACTACTGTCCATACAAACAAAGGAACCTCAGCCACATAGCAACCAGCTTTTGACTTTCACTTTAACCTATGGTACTCCCTTATTTCGCTTCTACTTACAAAGAAGCAAATAATAAGACTATTTCTGGTAATTTTTTTCCTCGATTAGCATGAAGTAGATAGAAGAATAAGCTTATTAACAATAATTTGTTACAGAGATGTAGAGTAAGTCATGTGGAGGTAACCATCAGATTTTTTACTTAAAGTCAAAGACATAATGCAGCATCTTAGAGGTTGAAAAGAACAGCGGGACCCCCACAAAGTAAGAAGTGAGAGGAAATGTCTTCCAGGAACATACAGCAAAAGTTGGAGGTCCATTTTCTTTGGAGTTACTTTGTGCAGAGACATGAGAACACATTTCATTTCAACACCTCTACACGTACAAGTTTCCCTCCTCACCTTGTGCAACTTTGCCCCTTCTACCCTTTTCATCACTTCTGTAATAACAACCCTCAACAGCTAAGGAAAAGTTCGTCACCAGATGTTAAAAAGGGATTGGCTCTTTTCGAAGGGAAAACTGATGGAAATGACACATGGAGGAGAATTAATTTCCTGCTGAGGGGTAAAATGAATTGTCCTTTTTTATGACGCGTTTATATTGAGCTTTTTTTTAAAAGTTCGTTTTGTTCACCTCTTTCATTAGAATTGCGATAATTAGTGCTTGGTGGCTGTAACAAGTCAAGAAACCCTCCCTCGCTCAACCCCAATATAGTATCTACAGTGAACGTAGAGTACACATTCTCATATGGATTTCCCTACTCAATGCACATGTTATCCTGCTTATACAAAAGATGGCTCTTTTATCACATTATTTTGGATTTTTTTTTCTTTCTGTGCTCGTACTATGTATATAATGTTTAGGGAAGGTATCACATTCCACCTAAAAAATCGATACCAAGATTTCACTGGAAATACACGTTTCAGGTCCTCTGTATCCAAAAAAGCATTTTCAGAAAAAGATCTTTGAGTATGTATTAACTTTGTATTTAAGTTTGGTATCTTCCAAGGATGCGACACGAAGATTTTCAAGAAAATCCCCCCACTCCCAACTACCCTTTATATGGAAAAAAATTAGAATATTTTATTTTTCTCAAAAATGGCTCTAACGATTTTGATTAAAATCTGTTATACCTAAGATATTTGTATGACAAATAAAATGTATATCCTCAATTTTCTGAGAATAGCCTCCGAAGACATGTTTAACCTGGTGAATTTTGCATAACTGGTAAACCGTAAGAGATAGATAAAAACTTACTACCTATACAAATAATGTAGATCTCGTTAAAATACAACATTAATGTCCTATACATTTTTTTTTCCTGGAGTTTACCGTGAGAGATATTCCTTGTTAATAGCAGTTGCAAGGACTTATACTTTTCTCAGACAGGAAGTGTCCGTTTTTCTTTTGTTCTACTCCTGGCGAAGCAAAGAAGCGATTTACAATGATAATCGCATAACGACAGCTTTTAAAACATTGGACTATCACTTTATCATAGCGCATTTCTTTAGTTCACTTCTACGTACGAGGTACGTCCAGGAACTAAGTTCCGTTTCAATTTATCTCCGCTACAGCGCTGCGATCGCAGTTCCGCACATGCGCGGTAGACGCTCTGTATCAAGGAGAAGAAACATGCGCCATTTTGAGATCGCTTTCAGCCACATACGCTTTGTTATGCTTGTTTACAATGTCGGTGTAGATTGAAAATCCCGCCGCTTGTGAAATCAGATCTGTGATTCGTTTTCTGAATGCTAGGAAAGTGAAACCAATTGAAATTTATCGGCAAATTTGCGAAGTTTACGGACAAAATGCGATGAGTGATTCAATGGTGAGAAGATGGGTCCGACAGTTCAATGAAGGACGTAGTGAAGTGCACGATGAAGAACGAAGTGGCCGTCCATCTTTGTTCACGCGATTGATGACAAGATCCAGGAAAACCGCAAGTTTACAAATAGTGCTCTCACTATTGAATTTCCCCAAAGCTCACGATCACTAATTCATGAAATTGTTACCGAAAAACTGAAATTTCGTAAACTTTGCTCACGTTGGGTACCAAAGATTCTTACTGAGCAACACAAAACAAAACGGATGGGTAGTGCACTTCAGTTTTTAACTCGGTATGATGAAGAATTTCTGACACAGATAGTCATAGGAGATGAGACTTGGGTTTCTTACGACACCCCTGAAAGATAGCGGCAATCAATGGAATGGAGGCACACTTCATCCCCAGCAAAGGTTAAGCCGAAACAAATCCTGGCACCTCGAAAAATGATATGCACAGTGTTCTGGGACTGGAAAGGCATCTTACTCATTGATTTCTTACCGCGTGGTCCAACAATCAAAGCAGATGTTTATTGCGAGACACTTAGGAATTTGCGCCGTGCAATACAGAATAAGCGCTGAGGATTGCTGTCAAAAGGTGTTGTTTTTCTTCATGACAACGCACGACCACACACTGTAAATGTGACGAAAAACCTCCTACAGGGATTTGGCTGGGACGTGTTTGACCATCCTCCGCACAGCCCTGACCTCGCTCCTAGCGACTTTCATCTGTTCTTACATCTCAAGTCTTTCCTTGGCGGTCAACACTTTACAATGACGAAGAGCTGAAAGAAAATGTTTCCAACTTTTTGAAGACACAGGCGGCAAACTTCTATGAAGAAGGTATACAAACATTTGTGCCACGCTATGACAAACATTTCGGCAGTTATGTGGAAAAGTAGTTTAAGAGTTGTAGAATTGTGTGCAATAAATAATTATTCTGTATCTGTACACAATTTAATTTTATTACCAAACGGAACCTACTTTCTGGACGTACCTCGTATATGGAACTAAGTAATAAGAACATTCTACTAATGTTTCTCTCGATTAGCATGGTACAGAAAGAAGAATAATCTTTTGTAGGAAGTTTTTTTTTTTTTAGAGTAGCTATAGAAGGTCATATAAGTGCAACACACATGAGTTTTTATGACGCGTTTTTTTAGAAGTTCGTTTTGTTCACCTCTTTCATTAGAATTGCGATAATTAGCGCTTGGTGGCTGTAACAAGTCATGAAACCCTCCCTCGCTCAACCCCAATATAGTATCTACAGTGATCGCAGAGTACACATTCTCATATGGATTTCCCTACTCAATGCACGTGTTTTCCTGCTTATACAAAAGATGGTTCTTTTATTCACATTACATTATTTACGATACATTTTTTTTTACTTTCTCTACGCGTGCTATGTACATAGTGTATAGAGAAGGTATTGTATTGCACCCAAAAATTCGATATCGAGATTTCACCGGAAATATATGTTTTGAGACCCCCTGAATCCAAAAAGAAATTTAGAAAAATGTTCATGTGTGTGTCTGTCAGACAGACAAAAAGAAAAAGAAAAAACGCATGCAAAGGACAAATTTTGTGTTTTAACGATAGCTACATTTTTTGTGTAGTAAGTTTATATGTATCTCTTTACGGTTTACCAGTTATACAAAAGTTAGTAATATTCAGAGACTATTCCCAGAGAATTCAATATGTACATTTTATTTGCCATGTAAAAATATTTAGCATACGGTATTTTAATCAAAATCGTTATAGCCATTTTTAAGGAAATCAAAATCTTCAAAAAGTTTTCCATGTATTTTTTTTTTTTTTTAATCTTTCTTTCGTATCTGTGGAAGATACGAAACAAAAATCCAAGTTTGATTTTTATGGTCTTTTCGTTTTTGAGCTATGCTGTCCACAGGCACACACGGACCTTTTTTTTTTTTTAAATACATTTTTCAGACTCAGGGGACCTCAATACATATAATTTCCGTGAAATATCGATATCAAATATTTGGGTGAAATACAATGTCTTGTCTAGCTATTATGTGCATTCTAGGTACACAAGTGTTAGAGAAAGTACTTTTATTTAGGGAGTCTCAAAACATGTATTTCCGGGAAATCTCAGTATTGAACTTTTAGATGGAATACAACACCTCTACCCACTATGCACATTGTACATAGGTGAAATTTAGGAGACTCTTGGAGTAACAACAATTTAATGCGAAGATATGTGGGAGAGAGAGAGAAAGAAGATAAGAGAGGAGATAGGGAAGAAGGTGCCGGTGTAGTGAATATGATTACCGTAGCTGAATTGACGGTAGTGATAGTGAACGAGGAAGGAAGTGAAGAATGGATATAAGGGAGAAAAAGCTGCCGGTGTAATGAGTAGGTTTATTGTTGCTGAATTTATAGTTATGGAGTGAACGAGGAAGGAGAAGAAGACTGGAGATGAAAGAGAAGAAGGTGCCGCTGTAGGGAATGAGACCGTTATTGCTGAATTTGCAGCTATGGTTGAGAGGATGGAGTAAGATAGGAGTGAAAATGGTGAAGAATTATTTAAGAAACGTAAGGACATTATAGAAAAACAATTTGATAATAAAACACAATTGTAATATTAAACTATATAAATAATATAATATGGAAAGAAATATAGTTAAATACACATTCCATTATTAGTAGGAAGAATAAACTCATAACAGTTGTAAAGTTGCTGGCTTTTTTTTTTTTGTTTTGTTTTGTTTTGTTTAACGTACTTTAACCTAGTTGGTCATATCGGACGATGAAAGAAATTGGTGAAATGATGCTCAAATGATCTCGGGATCCATGGAGCTTAAAGTTACTCAGCATTCGTCTTAAGGGAAAACCCCCCAAAAAATTATCCGGGTAACTAACCCTAAACGAGATTCGAACTCACCACCTGTTGAATGTGAAGCAGACACGCTGCCACCAAACTACCCAGTTAGGTAGTAATATTTTTATTTTAGAATATTTTTCCTTATTATATTATATTTTAATTTATTTACACCTTAGTTTTTCTTTTTATATTCCAGATACTTGCTTACTGATTTCAATTTGAAATGTTTGTTTTTAGATTAGTTAATTATCTGAAACAAGTATATAATGGATAAAATTTGTAATACTTGTTTTTGGAAATAAATTTAAAGTTTGAATATATGCCCCGGTGTAGTTATCTAGGCGCCGGAGTAGCATATTCAGGTTTTATTTATTTATGTGATTTTCTACAGAGTGATTTATGTAGAACCGACACATTTCTTTCTTTAATTATTCCCTTGGAAATCCATGCAATAACCCAATTTTAGCACCAAATTAAGCAGAAAGTTCTGGAGTTTCTATTCCTTGTCACTAGATGCGCAGATGTTTATGTTTTATTTCTAATTGCATTGTTGGTAGCTGTTTCGACATTTTGTTCTTGTAGTCAACGTGAAAATGCAGTACGATGTAGAGCTGAGTCCAGGATATTTTCAGTAAGATGGCGCAACATGCCATGCGTCAAATGAATCCATCAACCTAATTGCAAGTTTCTTTTGACGACCGGATAATTTCCAGGAACCTGTGGCCACCGAGATCTCTGGATTTGACATCGCCGGACTTCTTTCTATGGTGTTACTTAAAGGTCGGGGTTTATGCCACACGTCCCCAGACATTGGACGATCTGAAGCACATCACAAAGGAGATTCAAGCTATTGACAACAGAGTCCTCCAATGGGTGGTCAGTAACGTGGAACGACGTGTTGAGTTGTGCCTTATGCAGGAGAACATTTTCAACATTTGCTATAGAGGTAAATAATCTCCCAAAATTGCTCTACAATTTAGGTATAATAAGTTGTCGCTAGCATAACACGTTTTGAAATAATTAATGAAAGAAATGTGTCAGCTCTATATAAATCACCCTGTATTAAAGTATAAAAGTGTCCAGAAGGAATGCCACTAAAGTAGCATCAGATTGTCTTTCTCGTTTGTGAAATAGCTGCTCCGAACGAATCAGGTAATTTATTAATTCCTCAACACGAGTTGTTTGTCACGCATGGTGTGGCACCCCTGTTGATGTGCGCGGGATACAAGGAAGCAACAGCATGTGTTAAAACAGATACAATTAATTTGTTTCCCCTAACACCTTGGTATATCCGCTGCAGACAATCTGACGGACCAGCAGCTGTGAGGATCCATCCCCTCTCAAATTAGCTTCCTCGTGATCCCACCACATAAAGTGGCCTCTCTGCCCTGACAGCCTTTGTTCCCACTTCAAACTTAACTACTTCTTCGTGACAGCTATGAGACGATTTTGGGATATTCTGCGCTTGTCGCTGCGGCATTAACTTGGATTTCATAATGGCGCTTGCAAATAGTCTGAGGACTTAGATGTCACAGGATGACATTTCACCTTCGGGTTACATATTTTGTCATCCAGGTTTTGCTTTCGCTACCCATAGCGGATGTGATCCATTCACATAACTTTCTCTACATTTCTACATCAAATTATTTTTTAAAAGCTTATTCTTCTATTTACTTCATGTCAACCCAGAAAAATCTGATGTGTTACACTCACATGACTTTCTCTGGCTGTTCTAAAAACTTCTTACATCAGATTATTCTTCTTTATGCACCTTGCTAATCGTGGTACTCATTAGCACAATGTTCTTATTATTTAATTCCGTATAAGTAGGAAGAAAATAAGGGAATACACTAGGCTAAACCAATAGTCAAATGTTTTAAAAGCTGTCGTTATGCGATTGTCATCACACATCGCTTCTTTTCTTGGCCAGGAGTAGAACAAAAGAAAAACGGACACTCCCGTCTAGAAAAAGTGTAAGTACTTCACAACTGAAACTAATAACAATGAATACCTCGAAAACGGTAAGCTCCACGAGAAAAATGTATATGACATAACTTGTGTATTTTAACAAGACCTAAATTTTTTGTATCGCAAGTTTTTGTCTATCTCTTACGGTTTACTAGTTATGCCAAATTAAGCAAAATTCACCAAAAATAAACAGGTCTTCAGAAGCTATTCCCAGAAAATTCAAGATAAACAAATAATTGTTAGTTAAATATCTTGAATGTATGATATTTTAATCAAAATCATTTAGAGCCATTTTTAAGAAAATCAAAATTTTCGAAAAAGTTCCATGTAAAGGGTAGTTTGGGGTGGGGGGATTTTTCTCAAAATCTTCGTGTCGCATCCCTGGAAGATACTACACTTAAATACCAAGTTTGGTATTTTAGCTACCTTTCGTTTTTGAGTTATCGTGTTCACAGACACACGGACACACACACACGGACCTTTTTCTGAAAATGCTTTTTTGGATACAGATGGTCCTAAAACATGTATTTCCGGTGAAATCTCAGTATCGAATTTTTGGGTGGAATACAATACTTCTATATCCCTATGTACATTGTACATATGGGACTAGAGAAAGTAAAAAAGTACCAGAAATAGTCGTATTACTTGCTTCCTTGTAAGTAGAAGCGAAATAAGGGAGTACCATAGGTTAAAGTAATAGTCAAAAGCTGGTCGCTATGTGACTGAAATTCCTCTATTTGTATGGACAGAAGTTGACAAAGTATTTTAAAGCTGAAACTAATATCAAGGAACATCTCAAAAATGATCAACTCCATGGAAAAAATGTATTTAACATAAATTGTGCGTTTTAACGTGCTCTACATTTTTTGTGTGGTAAGTTTTTGTCTATCTTTTAGGTACGGTCCACTAGTTATGCAAAATTCATCAAAATTCATCCAGAATAAAGATGTCTTCAGAGGCTATTCCCAAAAAATTAAAGATACACATTTTATTCGTCAGATAAATATCTTTAATATACGATATTTTAATCAAAATCGTTAGAGCCATTTTTAAGAAAATCAAAATTTTCGAAAAAATTTACATGTAAAGGGTAGTTGGGGGTGGAGGGATTTTCTTGAAAAACTTCATGTCGCAACCTTGGAAGATATCAAACTTAAATACCAAGTTCGGTATTCAACGGTCTTTTCGTTTTTGAGCTATGCTGGACACATACACACAGACACAATTTCACTATACACCATGCATACCTAATACCTGCCATTTTTTCACATTTATCACTTAATGCTTTCAGATTCTTAAAGCAATAAACCCCCTTGTGGTTTGGAAATGTTTTTTTTTTTTTTTTTTCTGATATCCAAGCAGCCAACAGTCTTTGCTTGCCAGGTATAAGCAAGCGAGAAACGAGAAGAAAGATTCTTCCCGTTTGAGAGAAGTTTAAGTGGCTCAAAATTGAAACCAATAATCCAGAATATCTCGAAAACGATTAACTCTAAAAAAAAAGTGTATGGCATAAAAAGCATGTTTTAATGAGCTCTAAGTTGTTTGTGTATGTCTCTTACGGTTTGCCAGTCGTACAAAAGTCGTCCAGAATTAGGGGATCTTCAGAGGCTATTCCCAGAAAATTCTAGATAGACATTTCGTTTGTCAAAAATAATTTAAGGATACGGTATTTCAATAAAAATCGTTATAGCCATTTTTGATAAAAACAAAACTTTTCAAAAAAAGTTCGATGTTAAGGGTAGTTGGAGATAGGGGGATTTTCTTGAAAATCTTCGTTTCGCATCTTTTCGTTTTTGAATGCTGCACACACAGATAAATAGACAGACATACACACAGAGATATTTTTTCTAAATATGCTTTCTTTTTTTGGATTCAGGGGTCTCAGAACATGTACTTCCGATGAAATCTCGGTATCGAATTTTATACACTATGTATACATTCTGTCATGAAAGTACCGCGAACTGATCATTTAAAAATCCTGTTTAAAAGAGGATTCGAAATTATTGTTGTCGCTAAGTTGGTAAAGCTTTCCTCTATACCCACGCTCGTCATCTGTCATCTAGTTTGTTTACAGTATGCCATTTTGTTGGTTCATCTTAAAGATTATTTGCGATTTTACGATGGATACAAATATTGAACAAATGTTGCATTGCAAATGGTATTTCGTGTGCCGAGTCGCTGAAAATGTTACAGAGGGCTTACGGCCAATCGACTTTATCAAGAACACGTGTATATGAGTGGTACAGTGCATTCAAAAGTGGTCGAGATGTGGTGGAAGATTTGCCTCTGGTTGGCCATCAACGGTTTCAACTGAACTGAACATCGCTAAAGTGAAGAAAACGGTGTCTGAAAATCGTCATTTAGGTCTGAGAGAGATTGCCGCTGAACTTTCTGTGTCTCACGAATCGATTCGTACCATTTTAAACGATTGTTTGGGCATGACACGCGTTGCAGCTCGGTTAGTTCCTAAAGACTTGAATTTTCTACAAAAACTCAATTGCGTAAGTATTGCTGAAGACATGTTAGAACGAGCCAGTTCCGACCCCATATTCATGAAACGCATTGTAGCTGGTGATGAGACGTGGGTTTACGAGTTTGACACTCAAACCAGTCAACAAGCTTCCGAATGGCGCCTTCCAACTGCACCGAAACCTAAAAGGGCACGTCAAACTCGATCAAAACTGAAGGTCATGTTGACAGTTGTTTTCGATTATCGCGGTGTCGTGCACTCAGAGTTCTTGCCAGGTCAGATGCTAAATAAAGACTATTATCTGAGCGTTATGCGGCATTTGAGAGAGCAAATATGGCGAAAAGGGCCAGATTTGTGGAACGACAAATCATGGATTCTGCACCACGATAACGCACCAGCTCACAAGGCTATTATTGGAACGAATTTTTGGCAAAAAACTCAACAAATTTCATCGAACAACCACCGCATTCACCTGTTACGGTGATTTCTTTCTCTTTCCAAAACTCAAGTTACCACTTCGAGGCACCCGTTTTCAGTCGATAGAAGACATAACGGAAAATTCGCGGCGACAATTGACATCAATTCCTAAAAGTGCCTCCAAAAATGTTTTGATAACTGGACTATTCGTTGGCATAAATGTATAATTTCAGAAGGGGCCTACTTCGAAGGCGATAAAATAAAATTGGATGAATAATTCATTTTTTGTGTTTTATTGGCAAATTCCTGGATCTTTCTTGACACAGTAGTACAGTACGTGTAGAGAAAGTAAAATACTTATTTTGGATACAGGGAACCCTTAAACGTGTATTTCCGTCAAATTGTTGGTAGGAATGCAAACTTATCTATACACTATGTACATAGTAAATTAGAGAAAGTAAAAATAAATAAATGAAAGTAAAAATGAATAAATGAATAACAAAAGTTTGTAGAGGTTATGTGAATGGAACCTATCGGAATTTTTAGGAGCGGATTCGACAGGATCAAAACGTATTAGCGGTGAAATCTCCAAATGAAACTTTTGGATGGAATACAGTACTTTCCCAACTTACTACTCGTAGTCGAGAAAGTAAAATGCTAAAGGATTGGTATATAGTGTATCGGAATTACTTTTATACATAGTGCAACATTCCTGGTGTGACGTTGAGCATGGCAAATTGTTGCTGGAGGAAATATTGTTTAGCAAGGCACCAAAACTGGTCTTTTACTGCAACACGCCTGATGGATTGAGATCTATAGATTGTGAAGGTCAGGCTGTTGGAATGTGTTTGCTGATGACAGACTGCCAATTATTTACCAAGGCTGAGGTTTACCAATGGAATCTGAACGTACTTAGAAAGTATTAAAATGCTGTAACCAGACAACCATAAAAACTCCCATAGCTTTTACTTTTCAGCTGCATCTTAAAAGCGTTTTGTATGAAGTTATGTAGGCGGTGGCGCCATGGTTAGACCGCTCGCCTCACCTCTAGGCGGCCCGGGTTCTTTTTTACTTTCTCTACATGTACTATGTACATAGTGTATAGAGAAGGTATTGTAATGCACCCAAAAATTCGATACCGAGATCTCACCGGAAATACATGTTTTATGTCAACCCGAATATAAGAAAAAGCATTTTTGGCAAAAGGTCCATTTGTGCGTGTGTATGTGTATCTGTAGACAGCATAGCTAAAAACGAAAAGACCGTTAAACACCAAACTTCCAAGGATGCGACAGGAAGATTTTCAAGAAAATCCCCCCACCCCAAACTACCCATTACATGGTACTTTTTTCAAAAAATTTGATTTTCTCAAAAATGGCTGTAACGATTTTGATTAAAATTTCGTATATTAAAGATATTTACCTGACAAATAAAATGTATATCTTGAATTTTCTGGGAATATCCTCTGAAGACTGCTTTATTCTGAATGAATTTTGCATAACTGCTAAACTGTAAGTGATGGACAAAAACTTACCACACACTAAATAGAGAGCACATTAAAACACACAATTTATACTATATAATTTTTTTTGTGGGGTTGATTGTTTTTAAGATTTTACTTGTTTTTAGTTTCAGCTTTGAAAAACTTGCTTTTCTCATACAGGAATTTGTCAACTTGTGTCCATACAAACAAAGGAACATCAGTCACATAGCAACCAGCTTTTGGCTTCACTTTAACTTATGGTACTCCCTTATTTCGCTTCTACTTACAAGGAAGCAAGAAATGAAACTGTTGCTGCTAATTTTTTCTCGATTAGCATAAAGTAAATAGAAGAATAACCTTTTTAACATTAAGTTGTTGCAGAGATACAGAGAAAGTCATGTGAATGGAACATATCTTATTTTTTTTATTTGTCTCACATGCCGACGCTTAGGGTTGAATCCGGGCCGTCTAGGTGAGAGGCGAGTCGTCTAACCACTCGGCCACGGCGGAGCCCGAAGGTCCCAAGCGCCCACCTGTGGAATTTGTGGTGGACGAAGCGGCGTCTGGGCGGGTTTTCTCCGGGTCCTCCGGCTTCCGCAATTGCTCCATCATCACCTTTCCTATCCTCAATTTCGCATGTATTTCATACATCCACTTCCGCAAGCTCATGCCTGGCTACGGGCTTACCACTCGTTCCAGGTTCTCCATATGTGATAGGCTTCTGACCTCTAGGCGGGTGTAAGTCCTAACTATGCGGAGGGTAAGCCGAATACGAAAAAAAAATCTGATGTGTTACACTCACATGACTTTCTTTAGCTCTTTTACAAACTTCTCACATAAGAATATTCTTCTTTCTGCACGTTGCTAATCATATAATTATTAGCAGAATGTTCTTATTACTTAGTTCCTTATAAGTAGAAAGAAAATAAGGTAATACACTATGTTAAACCGTTAGTCAAATGTTTTAAAAGCTGTCGTTATTCGATTGTCATTACAAATCGTTTGTTTGCTTGTCAAGGAAGTAGATCAAAAGAACAACAGACACTTTCTGTCCCAGAAAAATATAAGTACTCACAAGTGAAACCTAAAACAAGGAATATCTCGGAAAGGCTTACCTCCACAGCAAAAATGTAAAGGACATAAATTGTGTGATTTGATCAGATCTACATTTTATGTGCAGTAGGTTTTTGTCCATCTCTTACAGTTTAGCAGTTATGCAAAATTTCGTAAAATCCATCCAGAATAAAGTAAGCTTCAGAGGCTATTCCCAGAAAATTCAAGATATACATATTATTTGTCAGGTAAATATCTTTAATATACGATATTTTAGTCAAAATCGTTAAAGCCATTTTTAAGAAAATAAAAATTTTCGAAAAAAGTTCCATGTAAAGGGTAGTTGGGGTGGGGGGATTTTCTTGAAAATCCTTGGAAGATACCAAGCTTAAACACCATTCTTCTAAATAAGTTTTTTTTTTTTTTATTAAGAATGTGCTAAAGCGTGTTTTTCCGGTGAAATCTCGGTATCGAATTTTTGGGTGCATTACAATACCTTCTCTATACACTATGCTCATAGTACGTGTAGAGAAAGTAAAAAAAAAAAATCAGGCGGCACCGAACGGAATGGCTCGGGCGGTTTTTGTCCCTGGCCTGCATTCAGGAGGCCGCAAGTTCACTTCCCGTGGCGGGCTTACCTTACCTTACTTTATTGAGTTTGGGGGGGGGGGTATTCCGAGTCGCCGTGCTGGGTAGTCTTCCTTCATCCCCGAATTGCCTGTTCCCCGTAGGGACATGTCCCAGGTTTACGTTCTCTTCCGCACCCGTGGTACTTCAGAGTTACTAGAAATGTGTCGGTCGAACATCTGAGCCCTTCCAGAAAGGGAGTTATTCGGATTGGGTTGAACTCGGTGCGGTAGTGGTTCTCAAAATCCATGGGAGATTGGATACGTCCAGGGTGATGATGTCTGGGTCAGGTTGTGAGACGCACGAGTGTCCTTCGGCCACTAACGTGAGAACTTATTATCGGTGAGAAATTTCCTTGTGGTGGACACTTGTGGGGTGTGTCGTCTGCTGGAAGGGGCCCGTCAGGTTGCTGACTAATCATAGTGTAAGAATACATAACCGCCAGAGACGTGACGTCATCGGCGTTGCAACACCTACGTGGTTCAGTGGAAATTTACGCGCGCGTTCTCATGCATGACTGATCGATTGTTTGCAATCGTTGCCACCTTTTATATATCGCGGACATTGCTCTTGTTCTCATTCTAGAAATATCACGAGTGACACTGTAATTTGAAAATGTCTTACATCCTTGATAAGTAAGTTGAGGTTATTTTAGCCGAAATAATAAAACTTTTCGTTTAGTAAACTACAGAACCCAATGTGGAAAGGAATAGATGAGGTAACTAGTGAGAAATGGGGAAAGATAGTTCAAAATACGAGGGGTATGCATGGAGAGAAGAAGGTATTTTAGAGGAAGCAGTGGAACGTTTGTCGCTGCAGACGGACAGCGAGTAAATAGGGCAACAGCGTACTGAGGCGATCACTTGTCAGCAGAATGTCAATCACAAGGTAATTTCTCACCAACAATAGTAAACAGGAGCAGGTCACTGTCGTCCCTCCGAGGTCTTCAGTAGTCAAACCGCTTATGAGGTTGATGCGCCTAAACGGCTTATAAAATAGATACCAGGCTAACGGAAAACCTCACGGAGTAATCCCTGATGCGAAAGGCCTGTTCAAGGTTAACGTGCTCGGTTGTAAACGGATAGGCACACCTGCTGCCTGCTTTGTCCCTCCGTGTCGTTTCATTCATCCTTTATCCCGTTGGAAGTGTCTTAAATGGTGTTCGGTGCGGCGTGGATAGGAAGGAGAATGTTCAAAGTGACTACCTCTATCCCACGACTTCGGCTGGTTGCCGTGATGCGGAACTTCCCTGGTGCAAGCGTTGGACCTCATGTAGGTCTGAGTCCCGGTCCGTCTCTGTTGGGGGGGGGGGTTCAATCCCACCCGTGAGACACAGATACAATAACGTTAGATTTGGTGTCGAGTCCCGTCCCAGCGTATCCTATCCTATGGAGGCCGCGCCGTCGCAGATTCGTCAGACCACTCGCCTCTCACCTAGACGACGCGGGTTCGATCCCAAGCGACTGCATGCGAGATTTGTGGTGGACAAAACGGCACAGGGGCAGGTTTTCTCCGGGTTCTCTGGTTTCCCCCGCCATCGCATTCTACTGGTACTCCATCTTCATTCCATTTATCATCAGAGTCACCGCCTAGGGTGCCACAAGTAGTAAAAGCGGGCGTTAAATACTACCAAAAAAAGGCTTTAAGCCAAAAGAAGTGTTTGTAGATTTCGAAATGGCCATTCACATTGTTGTGCAAGAGATGTTTCCCGAGTCTGAAATTCATGGATGCCGCTTTCATCTTGGTCAGAGTTGCTGGTGAAAAATACAAGCCATGAGCCTCACTAGGTAGCTGCACTGAATTCACGCGTACCCTTCAGGATCTCGCACCGAACTCAGGATTACCGTTCTGGGGAGGGTCCTAAATCACCCGGTGCGATTCTTAGCAATCGTGAATCCGTCGTTGAGGAAAGCTGTGTTACAAATTATGGATATACAATCGCACACTGTAATCTCCATCCCACTTGAGACTGTTGATATCTATTGTTTCAACAACAAACACTACGAAATTCATCCTTTCACTGGAAACTCAGTGAGTGTAACAAAGACATAGAAATAGATCCATTAGTTTGTTTACGCCCACGAACAGACTTGTGTTAACAACTGCCCTAGTGACGCTGACACCATTTTTTACATAGTGTTTCGCGCTTCGCTGATGTTTTTCCTTGAGAAAGAACGAAATGAGCTACAGCTTTGCGGTTGAGTTGGTAAAATTGTTTCTTACATTCTGTGACATAGCAGATAGAGAAAATACCTACTATATTCCACCCAAAAAGTCGATGTCGAGATTTCATCAGAAATAAGTTTTTAGGTTCCCTGGATCCAAAACAAGCATTTTTAGCTTCTCTACGCGTACTGTGTACATAGTGTATAGAGCAGGTATTGCACTTTACCCAAAAAAATCTGATGTGTACCATTCCCATGACTTTCTCCATATCCCTGCAACAAATAATTCATAAAAAGCTTATACTTCTATTTACTTTATGCTAATCAGAAAAAATAGCAGAAATAGTCTTTTTACTCGCTTCCTGATAAGTAAAAGCGAAATAAGGGAAAACTGTAGGTTAAAGTGATAGTCAAAAGCTGGTTGCTATGTCAATGAAGTTTCTTTGTCTATATGGATAGGAGTTGACAAGTTCCTGTATGAGAAAAGTATACGTTTTTCATAGCAGAAACCAAAAATAAGGAATGTCACAAAAACGACGAGCCGCACGAAAAAAATGTAAATAACATAAATTGTGTGTTTTAATTTGCTCTACATTTTTTGTGTAGTAAGTTTTTGTCCATCTCTTACGGTTTAGCAGTTATTAAAAATTTAGTAAAATTCATCCAGAATAAACTACTCTTCAGAGGCTATTCCCAGAAAATTCAAAATATACATTTTATTTGCCAGGTAAATATGTTTAATATACGAAATTTTAATCAAAATCGTTAGAGCCATTTTTGAGAAAATCAAAATTTTCGAAAAAAGATCCATGTAAAGGGTAGTTGGGGGTGGGGGGATTTTTCTCAAAATCTTCGTGTCGCATCCCTGGAAGATGCTTAACTTAAATACCAAGTTTGGTATTTTACCGACTTTTCGTTTTTGAGTTATCGTGTTCAAAGACACACGGACATACACACACACACACACACACAAACACGGACCTTTTTGTGAAAATGCATTTTTTGGATATTGGGGACCCTAAAACATATATTTCCGGTAAAATCTCGGTATCGATTTTTTTGGTGGAGTGCAATACTTTATCTATACACTATGTACATAGTGCGTATGGCGAAAGTAAAAACGATACCGAGATTTCATGGATTTTCAGAAAAAGGTCCGTCTGACCACGTGTCTGTAAACACGATAACTCAAAAATGAAAAGTTGGTAAGATATCAAACTTGCTATTTAAGTTTGGCATCTTCCAAGGATGCGACACGAAGATTTTCAGCAAAATCCCCCCACTCCCAACTACCCTTCACTTGGAAACATTTTCGAAAATTTTGATTTTCTAAAAAATGGCTCTAGCGATTTTTATTAAATTATCATATATTAAAGATATTTATCTGACAAATAAAGTGTATACCTTGAATTTTCTGGGAATAGCCTCTGAAGAGTATTTTATTCTGGATGAATTTTACGGAATTTTGTTTAACTGCTGAACCGTAAGAGATGGACAAAATCTTACCACACAAAAAATGTAAAGCACGTTAAAACACACTGCATAAGTAATATACATTTTTTCGTGGAGTTGATCGCTTTTGAGATATTCCTTGTTTTTGGTTTCAGCTTTAAAAAACTTACATTTCTCATATAGGAATTTGTCAACGCGTGTCCATACAAAGGTACTTCAGTCACATAACAACCAGTTTTTGGGTATCATTTTAACCTATGATACCCCCTTATTTCGCAAGATTTCTGCTAACGTTTCTGAACAATTTTGATTAAAATATTGTATATTAAAGAATTTACCTGATAAATAAAATGTATATTTTGAATTTTCTGGGAATAGGCTCTGAAGACTACTTTATTCTGAATGAATTTTGCGAAATTTTGCATAACTGCTAAACCGTAAGAGATGGACAAAAACGTACTCCACAGAAAATGTAGAGCATTTTAAAATACACAATTTATGTTATATACATTTTTTTCGTGGAGTTGATCGTTTTTTTAGATATTCCTGGTTTCTGATTTCAGTTTTGAAAAACATACTTTTCTCGTACAGGAATTTGTCAGCTCCTGTCCATACAAACAAAGGAACTTCAGTCACATAGCAACCAGCTTTTGATTATCACTTTAACCTATGGTACTCCCTTACTTCGCTACTACTTACAAGGAGGCAAATAATAAGACTATTTCTGCTAATTTTTCTGAATTATCATGAAGTAAATAGAAGCATAAGCTTTATAATAATTTGTTGCAGAGATGTAGAGGAAGTCAGTGGAATGGAACACGTTAATTTTTTATATTTCTTTCCGAGATATCGGTCAATATAGATTTGAAGTTTTCAATTCTTTGTCATTTTTAAGCGTTGTCACCATTGAGTTGTTTCTGGCGGTGTCATGCAAAGGGTAGGGAATTTCAAGGTCAACATATGGCTTTTAAATGGATATCTTATATTACTTTTATATCTATAAGAAATACATTGTGCAAACATTTCTGCATATGTGTATCTGCATAGAGTAGTTATCAGAATAATTTTTAGTAAGAAATGGTTTTAGAAGCCACATAAGATGAACGATAATGGGTAGAAAAGAAATGTATGAATGTAACACATCAGATTTGTTGAAGAGGTTCTTCGCTTGTCTTCTGAAGTGGTTTCTGCTAAGCTAGACAGCTATTATTTAATATGACACAAGGCAGTTTGCATACTTTTATTGACGTGAGTTTGCTGCAAGGGAATGCAGCGGTGTTGCACATGAAAAGATTTTGCCTGTTCAAGGTTAACGTGCTCGGTTGTAAACGGATAGGCACACCTGCAGAAGTGGAAAGTGGACAGACAGCTGATCAGATGTCAACCTTTACAATATCGTGTAGCCAGAGGGCAAATCACTGTCGAGGTAGAGTTAGTGAATATCGTCTTGAAGATTTACTTTTTGACCTCTAAATGTGCTCTAGTCCGTGTGGCCAGCATAGTCCAAACCAGAAAATCGGCTAAATTCCAAATTTGAGTTCATGTTCCAAGGGTGCAACAAGATGAATTTCAAGAAAATCCCCCCTACCTTAAACTCCCTTTATATGAATCATTTTCGGAAAAGTGATATTGCCTCAAAATTCATTCTGCTATAAGTATTTGCAAGTTACAAATCATGCCTCTATCACTAAATGATAGAATACATCTGATTCACTGCCTCAAAGCAAGAGAAGTTCTGCTCAAGGTCTGAGAAAATTTAGACTCTTAACAATTTAAGAGCAGGCCCATGTTCCATTCGTAAAAGTTTTAACAAAATGGCCTCCGCGATCTCCAGATCTCAATTCGACCGACCTTTTGTTGTGGGGTTATTTTAAAGAACAAATTTTTCTGACACATCCAACAATCCAACAGCAATTGAAGGATGCTATCTTGCAAGAAATTGCTAATATTCCAAGACATCATCTCAGAAAACCTGTGCTTAGAGCTGCAGAAAGGTTGGTGTACGCTGAACAAGAGAACTCGGAACATCTTCCCAATGTTTTATAAAGCCCTATAGTTTAGTAATTTTGTGGATATTTTTGTAAGAATTTGTAATTTACAATCATTGCTCTGTCAATAAATGATAGATTACAGCTAATTCCTTGCTTTTATGAATGCAAGAGGAGTGATTGTCAAGGTTTGAGAAAATTTAGAAATTTTGTGGATATTTTTGTAAGAATTTGTAATTTAGAATCATTGCTCTGTCAATAAATGATAGATTACAGCTAATTCATTGCTTTTATGAATGCAAGAGGAGTGGTTGTTAAAGTTTGAGAAAGTTTAGAAATCTTAACAATTTAAGAGCAGCCGAGGTTGGTGAGGGGTGAGTTGATTTAAATGGTGAGGGGTGAATTGAGTAAAGTTAAATAAAAGGCCCTCCTTCCCAAAAGAAAAGAATTTTGCCAAAAATCTAAAAGTTTTAACAAAGTGGCCCCCGCGATCTCCAGATCTTAATCCGACCAACCTTTAGTTTTGGGGTTACCTTAATGAACGAGTTTTTCTGTTAGATCCAATAACAGCAACAGAAAGATTCTATCTCGTTAGACATCATCCGGAAAATGCTGTGAGTAGAATTGCAGAAAGAATAGTGTACCTTGAACAAGAGAACGGAGGACATCCTATCAATGTTTCATAAAAGTCCATTGTTTACCAGGTATGAATTTTCTTTTGTTTTCTCTATCTCATATATTACAATATTTGTAACGATTTAAAGTTTGAAGTCACTTTTGAAAGTCCCTGTAATTGAGGAGACTAGTTTCAAAATCTACCACAGCCATGTTTACTTTCTCTTGCCCGCATGTACAAAGTATACATAGTGGATAGAGAAGGTATTGTATTCTACCCAAAAATTCTATGTCGAGATTTCACCGGAAATATATGTTTTGGGGTATCCTGAGTCTGAAAAATGCATTTTTAGAAAAAGGTCTGTGTGTGTCTGCATAGCTCAAAAACGAAAAGACCGTTAAATACCAAAATTGGTATTTAGGTTAGAGTATGTGTAGAGAAAGTAAGCACATAAATTGACCCTCAGATTATCATTCAAACCTTCTCCAATTAAAACACAACAAATGACATTTACTTACCCCATTGCATCAAGCAATTTTTTTTTTTAACGTCCTTTAACCTGGTTGGTCATACCAGACGATGAATACTCAAATGATCTTGGGTCTATGGAGCTTACAGTTACTCGACATTCGTCTTCTCAGAATAAGGAAAAATCCCGAAAAAATCTTATCCGGGTAATTCACCCTAAACGAGATTCGAACTCACGATCTTTTGTATGTGAGACAGACACGCTATCACCATACTATCCAGGCGAGCAGGCAAATTTTATTCAAGACGATTCTTTCTACAATGCTTAGCTTTTTACTTTCTCTACACGTACTATGTACATAGTGTATAGAGAAGGTATTGCACTCCACCCATAAATTCGATACGAGATTTCACCAGAAATATGTGTTTTAGGGTCCCTTGTATCCAAAAAAAAGTATTTTCAGAAGAAGGTCCGTGTGTGTGTGTGTGTGTGTGTGTGTGTGTGTGTGTGTGTGTGTGTGTGTGTGTGTGTGTCCGTATGTCTTTGAACACGATAACTCAAAAACGAAAAGTCGGTAAAATACCAAACTTGGTATTTAAGGTTAGTATCTTCCAGGGATACGACACGAAGATTTTGAGAAAAATTCCCCCACCCCAAACTACCCTTTACATAGAACTTTTTTCGAACATTTTGATTTTCTAAAAAATTGCTCTAACGATTTTGATTAAAATGTCGTATATTAAAGATATTTACCTGACAAATAAAATCTAAATTTTGAATTTTCTGGGAATAGCCTCTGAAGACTACTTTATTCTGGGTAAATTTTACGGAATTTTGCATAACTGCTAAACCGTAAGAGATGGACAAAAATTTACCGCACAACAAATGTAGAGCACTTTAAAACACACAATTTATGTTATATACATTTTTTTCGTGGAGTTGATTGTTTTTGAGATATTCCTTGTTTTTTTGGTTTCAGCTATAAAAACTTATACTTTTCTCATACAGGACTTTGTGAACTCGTGTCCATATAAACAAAGAAACTTCAGTCACATAGCAACCAGCTTTTGACTATCATTTTAACTTATGGTACTTCCTTATTTCGCTTCTACTTAGCAAGTAATAAGCCTATTTCTCGATTAGCAGGAAGTAAATAGAAGCATAAGCTTTTTAAAAATATTTTATTGCAGAGATATAGAGAAAGACATGTGAATGTAACACATCAGATTTTTAAATATTCTAAGTTAAATGATTCACCTTATATTTATTTATTTAATTACTTCAAACTTGGGTTGAGGCAGCCTTGTTGAAACCTTGCTGAATTTATAAAATGTTTGTCACGTGATGTTTTGGAACCTGCGTCGAGCGCGATAGCCTGTCTTAATGATTGATAACATACACACATGAGCTGCAACACACCACGCATTACCATAAAGATATCACCAGCTGACCTCAATATCCATACATTTGCATATTAATCTTGTAATTGTTGACCCATTTCTGCAGCTAATTAATGGAAGTGGAAAAAAACTGAATACTGTATTGTCATACAACTGGTTTCTAATCTCTAAGGTCATACAATATCTTACCAAACTGTTAAATAAGTTATAAACAAGAAACGATCGTTTTAAATGAAGCGAAAGGACGCTAAAACAAGATACCGCAGTCATACCTGTCAGAAGTTCCCTCAAAACTAACATTTTAAGTCAATTAAGAAAAGATAATGTATTATTTATTCATATACTATATTACTGCTAATATTAAGGACACAGTTCTGATATTTGAAATGTCAAAGGTCAGCAAAGGTGAAGGTTAAATAAAAATCACTAATGAGGGAGTGTTTCGAAAAGTGCTTTAAATGCTAATCGAGCCTTTATTGAAAACGCCTAATTATTTTAATGATAAATTTTACAAAGCTTTTAGGTTTCACTCACACGACATTGATTTGGTCAATCTAATACAATTAAATTAGACCAGTTTAGAATATTCTATTAACAAGATGTATAAGAAATAAGCTCGGGACCTAATATTAAAGGAACTCACTGCAAGAAAACATTGCAAGCTGTAAAAAAAAAATCTGATGTGTTCCATTCACATGAATTCCTCTATATCCCTGCAATAAATTATTCTTAAAAAGCTAATACTTCTATTTACTTCATGCTAATGAGAAAAAATTAGCAGAAATAGTCATTACTTCCTTCCTTGTAAATAGAAGCGAAATAAGGGACTGCCAAAGGTTAAAGTGATAGTCAAAAGCTGGTTGCTATGTGACTGAAGTTCCTTTGTTTGTATGGATAGGAGTTGACAAGTTCCTGTATGAGAAAAGTTTAAGTTTTTCAAAGCAGAAACCAAAAACAAAGAATGTCTCAAAAACGATGAACTCCACAAAAAAGAATGTATATAACATAAATTGTGTGTTTTAACGTGCTCTACATTTGTCGTGTAATAAGTTTTTGCCCATCTTTTATGGTTTAGCAGTTATGCAAAATTCCGTAAAATTCACTCAGAATAAACTAGTCTTCAGAGGCTATTCCCAGAAAATTCAAGGTATACATTTTATTTGTCAGGTAAATATCTTTAATATACGTCATTTTAATCAAAATCGTTAGAACCATTTTTTTAAGAACATGAAAATTTTCGAAAAAGAGTTCCAGGTAAAGGGTAGTTTGGGGTGGGGAGATTTTTCTCAAAATCTTCGTGTCGCATCCCTGGAAGATACTAAACTTAAATACCAATTTTGGTATTTTACCGACTTTTCGTTTTTGAGTTATCGTGTTCAAAGACAGGACACACACACGGATCTTTTTCTGAAAACACTTTTTTTTTTTTTTTTTGGGTACAGGGGACCCTAAAGCATATATTTCCGGTGAAATCTCGGTATTGAATTTTTTGGTGGAGTGCAATACCTTCACTATACACTATGTACATAGTACGTGTAGAGAAAGTAATAAGACGGATCATGCCTAAAGCCATATACAGGGTGGGAATTGAATACAGTATTTTACAGAACGTGATAACCCTGCCCCACTGCTCTGCCAAAGTTTGAGATTACGAGGTGTGCGGCTGGAAACAAGCCCTCGCAGTTGCCAAGTCTTCCAATTATTGGTCTTTTAACATTGCCTACAGAGTCTACAGAAAAAATGTTACCTCTCGCCCCTAGTGGAGAATCATGTTTTGTTTGTTAATGGTTATTGCCCTGTGGAAGGTGAGCGGTCCAGATTGAGAGTTATCATGTTTTAGAGAAAACACTGAGAGCAAACATTTGTATCAGTGTTGGAAGATAATATGATGATCCAGTATTTGCAGTTCCCCCATTTTCTAAAGTTATTTTCATAAGGAAGTTTTCACAATGTTTTAAAGATGGATTTTATTCCCTATCTCGGACGTTCAGTGATTGTTTACCTAACGGGTCTCACGGTTTATATTCCTCTGACCTATGCCCTACCCGAGTATAGGTGGTGTGAGGGAAGATTATCAATCGCACTGAAACGTCAACCTGGTAACCATATATTTTTGTTATCATACAGCTTATCTGATCAGAATTGCATTGGCAGATTCTCCAGTTGCGGCGTAAATTAAATTAATATATATGCTAATTCAGCACATTCATTACGTAAAGCAAAGATTGGGATTAAATTAGTCCTTCGTTTCTTCACTATGAGTCACATGAATACAGGTCGACGGTGTGCAATGGTACTAAACACAGGAGCTGCCGTGACTTACGTAAACGAAATTTGATGTGTTCCAATCACATGAGTTTCTGTACATCTTTGCAATAAATTATTGCTAAAAACCTTATTCTTCTATTTACTTCATGCTAATCAAGAAAAACTTAGTCTTATTACTTGCTTCCTTATAAGTAGAAGCGAAATAAGGGAGTACCATAGGTTAAAGAGGTAATCAAAAGCTGGTCGCTAAACGACTGACGTTCCTTTGTTTGTATGGCCAGGAGCTGACAAATTCCTGTATGAGAAAAGTATGTTTTTTAAAGATGAAACCAAAAACAAGGAATATCTCAAAAAAGATGAATTCCACGAAAAAAAGTATGTAACATAAATTGTGTATTTTAACCTGCTCTACACTTTTTGTGTGGTAAGTTTTTGTCCACATCTTACGTTTAGCAGTTATGCACAATTACATCAAATTGATCCAGAATAAAGTAGTTTTCAGAGGCTACTCTCAGAAAATTGAAGATATACATTTTATTTGTCATGTAAACATCTTTACTTTACGATATTTTTATCAAAATCGTTAGAGCCATTTTTGAGAAAATCAAAATTTTCAAAAATTTGTCCAAGTAAAGGGTAGTTGGGGAGGTAGAGAAATTAAAACTGCATTTTCGATTCAAGGGATCTAAAACACGTATTTCCCATGAAATTTTGATATTGAATACAATACCTTCTCTATCTATTGTGTACATTGCACGTACGTGATCGAAAAAGTAAAAATCTGTTAACTATTAAATTTGGTATTTGAGTTTACTGTCTTCTGAGATGTGACTTGAAAATTTTAAAAAGTTCCTCCCCACAAACTACACTTTACACGGAAGCTTTTCCGAAATTCAATTTTTTAAAAATGACTAATTTGATTAAAATACCATATATTAAAGATATTTACATGATAAATAATATTTATATCTTGAATTCTCTGAGAGTAGCCTTTGAAGGCAGGAATTTTGTATATTCTTGAATATGCTGGTAGGTAAATGTGAAGCACTCGACGAAAACTTACTCAAAATTGAACATCTCCTCAAAACCACGATTTATTTTGAATAAATGTTTGTATTGTAAGCAATTTCTGCGATATTGTTATTATTTGTTTAATTTATTCAATACTTTGGTCATTTTTATTTTTTCTACACGTACGCATTAGTAGGTAGAGCAGGTAAGTAGGTATTGTATTTCATCCATAAATTCGATATTGAAATTTCACTGGGAATATATGTTCTGAGATACTCTGAATAAAAAAAAATTAAAAAAAGATCCTGTGTATGTGTGTTGGCAGCCCGTTGAATACCAAACTTGGTGTTTAAGTTATATATCTTCCAAGGACACAACAAAGATTTCCAAGAAAATCTCCCACCCCAAACTACCCTTTATATGGAAAACGTAAATGTTTAAACATTTTTATTTTCTCAAAAATGGCTAAAACGATTTTGTTTAAATACCGTTATTAAATATATTTATATGACAGATAAAAATGTATATTTTTTAATTTTTTTGTATAACTGGTGGACCTAAGATATAGACAAAACTTACTGCACAAAAGATGCATATCGTTTTTGTAGAGTTTATTCTTATTATTGGGTTTAATTTTAAGCTACTTAAACGTTTCTTATGCCGGAAGTCATCTTTCGTTTCATCCCTTTTTATTTTACTCCTGGACGTGCAAAACGAACCGAATTTCTTTTGTTTCACAAAGCGATTAGCTTTTCAAAAGATTTGAGTATCGCTTTAGCCTGATATATTACCTTAATTCCCTTTTACGTGGATGGAACTAATATAACCATTTTTTCGAATGTTTAACTTGATTATATCGATGTAAAGAATTAATGTTTTGTAACACTAGTTTGTGGAGAAAGTCATGCGAATGGAACACAAGAGTTTCCTAAGTTCATTTCAAGCTCAGTTATTTCTCGCGATTGCATGAAGAGAGTATGGAATTTTAAGGATAGTATAAATATAGTCCTGTTATTAAACATTTGACTACACTCGAGAGATTTAGAAATGTATTTTAAAGCCTAGATTGGAAGTCCTGATTCTTCCCCTGCAATGCACGTTGCGTGCTTGAGCTTAGCTTGGGAGTGTTGCATACAGTCAGCTGTTTAGGCTGAAAGAGACAGCTGAAGGGTTAGTAAAGGACTAAAACAAAACACACTCGAGAAGAAAGAGTCCTGGTATATGTATCACCTGCGCACCGCGTCACGACAAAATAGCGTGAACGAATTCTCTCTGGAACACTGGGAACTCCCCTACCTGCTGACTACTTACATAAATGGAAGCAACACGCAACACTGCCATATATAAAATTATACGCAGAAAGGGCGGCATTAATCTAAAAGGTTATTCTGACAAACGCTTCTATTTATACAAACTTTTGAGGACTCTTTGGTGGTTGGGGCTTTAAAAATAAAGACCTTATATACAAGAAGCTCTTCTTTTGAGGAAGAATCCAAGAAATTACACTCGTAGCATCGAAAAAGGTTTGTCTTTAGTAACCATCGTCTCTCACTAGATGGTAGTTAAAGCTTCAGCTATATCCATCACGTGGTTTCGCTGTCATAAGCGATTGAATCAACAATCCTGTGCTTCTTTAGAAAGATTGAAAAAAAAAAAAAAAAGGAGTTTCGTGCGGTGATTAAACACGTCTACTTAAAAGATTTAACACCGAAAGAGATCAAAACCGCGCTGGATGAAGTTCGTTGCATATCTACTTCTGCGTTTGCAACAATTTACAATTGGAAAATGAATTTAAATGTGGCCGTATATCCACAAATGAAGAATATCGCTCCGAACGTTCAGTAGAAGTGACTTCCTCAGAAATGGTTAACAAAATCCAGGATATGATTTTGAACGCTCGACGAATCAAGTGTGCTAAACAGTAGAGGCCACAGGCATACCACAACGTACAGTGTTTTCAATTTTGCGCCACAAGTGAGGGTGAAAAAGGTCTCGACAAGATGGGTGCCGCATTTGCTCTCAATGGAGAATAAACGCAATTGTGTGTTCCATTCGGAAGCTGGTCTGGAACTTTCTGCGTCGTTACAAACTATGGATGAAACATGGATACACTATTGCACTCCAGAGGCACAACTACAGTTGAGACAGTGGGTTTTAAAGGCGTACCAGCTCCGAAAAAGGTAAAGGTGGTGAAATCTGCAGACAAGGTGATGGCCTCGGTTGTTTGGGATGTACGCGGAAGTATCTACATTGATTACTTAGAGAGAAGAAAGAGCATTAAGCCTCCTTATTGCACCGATTGGACGGAGAACTAAAGAAAAACCGCCCTCATTGGTCAAAGAAAAACATTCCCTTCCATCAAGACACTGCAAGGATGACACCTGCGCAGTTTCGATGCGAACATTGTAAAATTTGGGTTCTAAATACTACAACATCCATCCTATTCACTGGATTTGACTCCCAGTGACTATTTTTCTTTCTTTTTTTTCAAAATTGAAAAAGGGCTCGGCGGAAAACAATTCACGCCTAACGAAGAGGTCATCTCCAAAATAGGTGCCACTTTGAGGACCTTTCGAAATCCTATCTTTTGGAATGCTTAAAACAGTTGGAGAACGCTGGAAAAAGTGTATCGAGCTAGAAGGTGATTATGTTTAAAAATAAAAAATCTGATGTGTTCCATTCACATGACTTTCTCTACATTTCTGCAATAAATTATTATTAAAAAGATTATGCTTGTATTTACTTCATGCTAATCGAGTAAAAATAGCAGTAATAATCTTATTACTTGCTTCATTGTAAGCAGAAGAGAAATAAGGTTAAAGTGATAGTCAAAAGCTGGTTGCTATGTGACTGAAGTTCCTTGTTTGTTTGGACAAGAGTGACAAATTCCTGTATGAGAAAAGAAAGTTTTTTTAAAGCTGAAACCAAAAACAAGGAATATCTCAAAAACGAGCAATTCCACGAAAAAAAAATATATGAAATAAATTGTGTGTTTTAACGTGCTCTACATTTTTGTTGTGGTAAGTTTTTGTCCATCTCTTACAGTTTAGCAGTCATGTAAAATCCCATAAAATTAATCCAGAATAAAGTAGTCTTCAGAGGCTATTCCCAGAAAATTCAAGATATACGTTTTATTTGTTAGGTAAATATCTTTAATATACGATATTTTAGTCGAAATCGTTAGAGCCATTTTTGAGAAAATCAAAATTTTCGAAAAACGTTCCATGTAAAGAGTAGTTTGGGGTGGAGGGATTTTTTTCAAAATCTTCGTGTCGCATCCCTGGAAGATACTAAACTTAAATACCAAGTTTGGTATTTTACCGTTTTTCGTTTTTGAGTTATCGTGTTCACAGATACATTGACCTTTTTTTTTTTTTTTTTTTTTGAAAATGCTTTTTTTGGTTACAGGGGATCCTAATTTCCCGTGAAATCTCTGTATCGAATTTTTGGGTGGAGTGCAATACCTTCTGTATACTAGTACACGTAGAGAAAGTAAAAAGAATCTGCCAAGAATAATTTGTTTTCTATCTTCTTCTAAGAGCCCCTCGTTCGAAAAGCTTCAATCGGGGCAATTGGCTCTCGGCCCTTGTACGGAAAACAAGACTTGATCTTTAGGATTAGAATGCTGTCGGAGATGTTTCGGAATCAAACTTAAATTAAAATTAAATTGAGTTTTATTTAAGAACGCTCTTTAACTGTTGCGTTTATTAGAGTCCCCTATACTGGGCGTGAAAGAGCACTAAATTTTTCTCAGATGCCTCTTTATCACCTTGAGGTTCTTTTACGACATCTACGACACGGGACCTACGGCTTTATCCCTTCCGAAGGAACCCATGACTCCGCGGTAACGTCTGAGGCTCGCAATCGGGAGGTCGTAAGTTCGATTCTTGCGACCAACCTTCCTGACCAATGGTTTTTCGGAGTTTTCTCAGGTCACCAGGAAAATGCTGGGGAGATTTCGTCATTTCCGAGCTCCTCATTTGCTTTCATATTTAAATCATGGTCGTTTTAGGGAAACGCGTCGGCGACTGCGCTGCGACCGAAGTGATGACACTTCGCTTTGTAACTGCCATTCTCTCCACTGGGATTGCATGCCAGTTGTCTGTCCGCGCGCGGGGGCCTGTTGTAACGCATGTGGACTGGCGGTTGCCTGACGAAACCTAGCGAGGGAAAAAAGTAGTATCAGGATCGTATAGGGCCTACCTCGACCGCGTACTTGCTCGGCACACCTGAAGTCTCATATTGCGCTTCCACTCAGGGGTTGACCTGATGATGTCTGCGCTGGTTGTGTAGGTGGTTTTGTCCGGGCTGACTGCGGTGATGTGTGCCTGCTCTTTGGGTAGAGGGGGCACTGGGCTTGCCCGGTGTAGTGTCCTGTGCCTCCGCAGGAAGCACAGAGTCGGCGGCGTCAGCGAAGGTCGTGCCCAGTACACTCAGCGGTGGTCGAAGCGGCGCCACAGTCAGTCCAAGGAAGCCATGCCAAGACTTTATACGTCCGACATATTCCATCACTCTCAGCAGGGTTTTGAACCCACGACCTTGGGATCTAGAGGCTAGCATGTCATCCCTTGTCAACGGAGGACCACATAAAGTAGAATAGATGTGTCGCGAAGTGATCTCGGCGCCTCCACCATTTGTCGTTCAAGTTTGACAGTTCAAAAACGGTCTAGAGTGTTTGTTTTTAACTGTGCTCAAAAACAACCGCATGTTAGGTTTACTAGCATTAAAAAGAACTCCTACGGCACACCGGTGGCGCTATTATGATCCGCAATAGACAGCGACCTTAACATAAATGAATACGTTTATATACTACACCTACTATGTGTATAGAGAAGGTATTGCATTCCACCAAAAATTCGATACCGAAATATCAGCGGAAATATATGTTTTAGGGTCCCCTGTATAAAAAAGAAGTATTTTCAGAAAAAGGTCCGTGTATCAGCGTGTCCATGTGTCTGTAAACACGATAATTCAAACACGAAACTACGGTAAAATACCAGGCTTTGTATTTAAGTTTAGTATCTTCCACGAAGATTTTTTAAGAAAAATACCCCCACCCCAAACTACCCTTTACACGAAAAAAAATCGAAAATTTTGATTTTCTCAAAAATGCCTCTAGCGATTTTGATTAAAATATCACGTATTAAATATATTTATATGGAAAATGAAATGTATATCTTGAATTTTCTGGGAATAGCCTCTGAAGACAACTTTATTCTGGATGAATTATGCTGAATTTTGTGTAACTGGACAGAAACTTAGTCTATAAAAAATGTAGAGCACGTTAAAGCACACAATTTATATCATATATGCTCTTTTTCTTTGAATTGGCCTTTTCTGAGATATTTCAAGTTATCTGTTTCAGATTTAAAGTACTTAAACGGAAAGTTGTAAACTCCTAGCCCTGCATAGAAACGGATTTCATCCACATGGCAACCAGCTTTTAAAAGAATTGACTATCGTTTTAGCCTAGTGTATTCCCTTATTTCCCTTCTACCTACAAGGAAGCAATCAAGACAATTTATGCTAGTGTTTATTTCGAGTATTATAAAGTAAATAGAAGAATATACTTTTTAACAATTTCTTACAGCGATGTAGAGAAAGTCATGTGAATAGAACACATCAGAATTGTTGTTTGTTAAGGACGCTGCCCATTGCCAGGATCACATCAGCGCCACCGGTGTGCTGGATTTTCTTCCCTCAGGAGTTCTTTTTAATGCTCATAAATCTGACATAGGCCTGTCATTTTTAAACACAGTTAACGACAAACGACCTGGGCTGAGTTTGAAACCGCAAACTTGGAATCAAAAGGCCAGGGCCTAAACTTATAACCTTAGCCTAGAAGATCTTTTGTACTTGTGCCCCTTCAGGGTATCCCTGGGAGCAAGGATGAAGCGACAAGAGACAGAGAGTGGTCGATACAAGGAGTCACGACAGAATAGAAGGCAGAGTTCCTACCATTTCCAGTTGGAAAGTCCCCGACGTGGGCTAGTACAGCCGGGCTCCGTCCCCCCCTCCCCTCCCGCGGGGTTAGCTATCCCACTGGGAAGCTCGTGGACCGAGATCGCCCCGCTAGAGTTAAACGTAGAGCATTCATGGATGTGTAGAGTCAGATTGAAAAATTCAATGCCATAGCCAGGATTTGAACTACTGATCTCCGGGTCTCTAGGCGCTTGCTCTAACCTCTGAGCTACCATTGGAACATGCCAGCACGACCATAAACTCAACTGATTCGCATGTTTCCCGGTAAACCACATATAATATACCCCAATTGCGACTTACAATATCGTAAGTACTTCAAGTCCCGTACTTTAATTACTTTAAGTTGGATAGGTAGAGTCAGGCTGAAAAATTCAATGCCATAGTCGTATAAATAAACATTAATTGACCTAACAGTTGGCTATACTATGAATCCCGTGGACTTAGAACATTGTAAGTCGCCATTGGGGTTGTCATCTCAAAATGATTTGAGATCACCTTGTGGTATACTAGAAAACATGCGAGTCAGTTGAGGAATTCAATGCCACACCGGCATGTTGCCATAGTAGCTAAATGCTTACAGCAACCGGCTAGAGACCGGAACAGCCGTGGTTCAAATCCCGGCTATGATATTGATTTCTTCAGTTTGACTCTACCTATCCAACTCCTGTACTACACACGATTTGTGTGAAAAAACAATTAAACTAGCACATAGAGCATTCTTTTTTCCTTGTCATGCAACGTCGACATTCCAGCCTACACTTACTACCCAAAAACACACTACCATATGAAGAGCGAATTGAAATGAGAAGTAAGTGACAGAAAATTCGAGGGATGTATACCCCGCCGCTGAATCCTTGCACTTGACAGTTGGGACAGTTGGTACCCTAGCAAAAACAGATGAAAAGCTTTACCCGTTTGACTTTCTGAACAATCACAAAGCAGTATACCGGTTGGTCGGTCAGACAACGGAAACGCATCTAGATGCCGCACCGTTGCAATATCTGGCTATTTCCAACCACGTGCTCAGTTTGTGAACTTCTAACACGTGCGTTGAGCTGTTCTGTACAAGATACGTATTATTCGTTGTTATTGTTGATAGTGTTGTTGGTGTTTGTACGTGAGGGAACATAACAAGACTTTCACTTATAGAGGTGGATAGACTTTTGCTGGGAGGTGTAGCGAGGATGGACGCGGCTTCATGGAGGAAGAAAGGGAATCATGTGCACAAAATAATACGAAAACCACAGGAATTAGATGGAATCATCTAGGAATGTGAACCACTAATAATGTGTCTTGGTGATGACGACGATGTTGATGATGATGATGATGATGACGGAGACTTGGGTGGAATTGAGTCATTAAACTTCTAAACTGGTGAAAATCACTTTGTTATACCTTTCTGTCATTGTAACAAGCTATTTTGCATTACTTTGTTCTATATTGACGTAAATACGCAATGTATGCTACATTCGTTACAGTATCACTGTTATTTTCAATAAACATCAATAATAAGCAATTACTTTCATTATTCATCGGCATTAATTTACTATGTACACTGTTTGTATTTACACACCATAGAGACATTTGTAATCGGCTGCTGTTGTTTGCTAGTTACTCTGGCAACGCCGCAAAGGCAGCATAGCCAACCTTACGCGAAACCACCTGAACTGTCAAGTGCAAGGATTCAGCGGAGGGGGTATAATGAACACTACCAGAAATTGCCTATGTCCTCGGGGAACCCCAGAAACGCCAGTCGCGGGAATCG
This sequence comes from Hymenopus coronatus, assembly GCA_030762935.1. Classification (NCBI taxonomy): domain Eukaryota; kingdom Metazoa; phylum Arthropoda; class Insecta; order Mantodea; family Hymenopodidae; genus Hymenopus; species Hymenopus coronatus. The sequence continues at coordinate 18,275,465 of CM060891.1, forward strand.
CACCTACGACTTCCCAATGCACTACCGCTGCGCCGGCTCGCTCTGTAGTATAAAGTAAAAGAAATGAGAGTAAAGTTAAGGGAAGATAAATACACACACACGCGCGGATATAATTCCAGAACACACACACACACACACACACACACACACACACACACACACACACAGTTACCGCTAAACTGTAATTCATGATGTAGGACTCCACAGGAGAAAATTGTTTCTGTCTAATGAATATTATTAAGTTGAACACATTTGCGCGGCCAGGCTTTTATGACGTAAGTAAAGTTGTGAAGGAGAGCTTCACACTTCTCTGCTTCCATCTGGAGCATTTAATAAATTTCGTCAACACGAAACACGTGGAGACGTCGGCGGTTGCTCGTGTTAGCGTAAAGTGAATTTAACAAGCGTACCAGCAACTGCCATCAACTCCTAATAAAATAATATCACACTGGAGACGTCCGTATGCGACAAGAATCGACTTAAAGCGTCAGCGTTTCGCCTTAAACTGTGGAGCAGTTCCTGACGCTTTTCTCGTGTGGCGGCGATTCGCGCCTGTTTTGTTTCTGGGCTTTCTTTTTTATTTTCTCTATACGTACTATGTACGTAGTGTATAGAGAAGGTATTGTAATGCACCCAAAAATTCGATACCGAGATTTCACCGGAAATACATGTTTTAAGGCACCCTGAATACAAAAAAAAGCATTTTTAGAAAAATGTCCGTGTGTGTGTGTCTGGGTAGCATAGCTCAAAAATGAAAAGACCATTAAATACCAAACTTGGTATTTAAGTTCAGTATCTTCCAAGGATGCGACACGAAGATTTTCAAGAAATCCCCCCACCCCCAACTACCTTTCACATGGAAAAATTGTCGAAAATTTTTATTTTCTAAAAAATGGCCCTAACGATTTTGATTAAAATATCGTATATTAAAGATATATATACCTGACAAATAATATGTACATATATCTTGATATTTTTGGGAATATCCTCTGAAGACTACTTTATTCTGGATGAACTTGACGGAATTATGTATAACTGGTAAACCTTAAGAGATAGACAAAAACTACCCACACAAAAATTGAGCACATTAAACACACAATTTATGTGATATATATTTTTTCTCCTGGAGCTGGTTGTTTTTTCAATATCCCTAGTTTTTGGTTTCAGCTTTGAAAACCTTATAATTTTCTCATACAGGAATTTGTCAACTCCTGTCCATACAAAGGAACTTCAGTCACATAGCAACCAGCTTTTGACTATCACTTTAACCTATGGTACTCCCTTATTTCGCTTCTACTTACAAGGAAGCAAGTAATAAGACTATTTCTGCTAATTTTTTCCCGATTAGCATGAAGTAAATAGGAGCATAAGCTTTTTAATAATAATTTGTTGCAGAGATGTAGAGGAAATCATGTGAATGGAACACATCAGATTTTTACTAAATGCCCGGAATATATCTAAAGTTATAGATTGCTTAAGAGAGGTCATATCTAACTTCTCTCAACAAGACTTTCCTTTTTTTTTTTTTGCTTTCTCACGAAGAGTTAAAATATATATCTAAAGTTTCAAAGCTGAAGGAAGTTTTAAAGGGCAATAAATCTTCACAGAAAGGAGAAGAAGAAAGCAGATTAATAAGAAAGGCGAAAAAACTGAAAAGAGGGAACAAGAAAATCAGAACGCGGGCAAACTGCAGCAGAAGAAAAGAAAAAACCGATGAGGCAAAGAAGACGTTTAGAAAAAGGGAAATAAGGATGTCAGAAGAAGCAAGGAACAAAGAAAATTACAGTTCAAACATTATTTTGTCCTTCGTCAATTAAACTTTTACAGTCGCTAAAAGAAAAGCTTTGTCCCTACTAAATTAAAATGAAAAGTGGCTGCCATACCGAATGTTACGGGGCACTAAATGGTGAGATTAAAAACAAGAAGAACAAATATATGTTCCGTGCAATGTCTTCCACTGCATACAAAAACGTATTCTTCTGTCTACTCCAAATTAATCAAGACAAACATTATTTTATTACTATTTCGTAGAAGGTAATAATTGTCTCCATGGCACGACAGCTCTCAAGGAACCTTGGCCTACCGCCCGGCCGCTGCGTCCCCCATCTCGGCCCAAGACAGACGTCATGGATGGGGTGCAGTATTGGAGAGTGAGACGTGGTCAGCACCTCCTTAATGCGGCCCTCATGACCAGCTCCTCAATTGACCCCCCAGAGACTTCACGAGGATGAGTGCACCCCGGACCAGGTCTCCCCATGCCGGTAACGGGAATCGAACCCAGCTCTCGCTTGGTAAGCAGCTGCACTACGACCGTGCTAATGACACGACCTTTCGTTGAAGGTACAAAGGGAATAAGAGGATACACTAGGCTAAAGCAAAAGTCAAATCTTTTAAGAACTGGTTGCTTGTAATACCACACAAATCCAGTTCTCTTTGCCTGGCCAGGGTAAAAAAATGAAAAGAAAGACGAAAAAATCTGATGTTTTCCATTCACATGACTTTCTCAACAAATTATTGTTAAAAAGCTCATGCTTCTATTTACTTCATGCTAATCGAAAAAAAAAAAATAGTAGAAATGCTCTTATTAGTTGCCTCCGTGCAAGTAGAAGGGAAATAAGGGCGTAGCATAGGCTGAAGTAATAGTCAAAAGCTGGTTGCTATGTGACTGAAATTCCTTTGTTTCTATGGACAAGAGTTGACAAATTCCTGTATGAGAAAAGTTAAGTTTTTCGAAGCTGAAACCAAAAACAAGGAATATTTAAAAAACGACCAAATCCACGAAAAAAAGATATACAACATAAATTGTGTGTTTTAATGTGCTCTACATTTTTGTGTAGTAAGTTTTTGTCCATTTCTTACGGTTTAGCAGTTCCGTAAAATTCACTCAGAATAAGTATAGTCTTCAGAGGCTATTCCCAGAAAATTCAAAATATGCATTTTATTTGTCAGGTAAATATCTTTAATACACGATATTTTAATCAAAATCGTTACACTCTTTTTTGAGAAAATCAGAATATTTTCCATGCTAAGGGTAGTTTGGAGTGGGGGATTTTTTTAAAAATCTTCGTGTCGCATCCTTGGAAGGTACCAACTTAAATACCAAGATTGCTATTTAACGGTATTTTCATTTTTAAGCTATGCTGTCCAGACACACAGACACACATGGACCTTTTTCTAAAAATGCTTTTTTTGGATTCAAGGGGACCCAAAACCTGTATCTCCGGTGAAATCTCGGTATCGAATATTTGGGTGGAATGCAACACCTATATACACTATGTGCATGGTACGTTTAGAGAAAGTAAAAAAGGGATAGAATAGAAACAAATATCTGATGTGTTCCATTCACGTGGCTTTCTTACAAAGCATTTATTCTTTTATCCACATCAAGCTAATCGAGATAAGAAGTGAGCAGAAGTGGTCTTATTATTTGATTCCTTGTAAGTAGTAGGGAAGCAAGGGAATACATTATGCTACAGCGATGATCTTAATCTATTAATTAAATCAAACTTGTAACTGGGTACAGGAAAATAGTCGTCAAAGTTGGAACCGCCAAGACATTCGCCTACCGATGTAAGAAAGCCACAGAAAAGCTCGGGGTGCTCGGTGTAATAGAAATCGAAACCGGTCCCTCAGAAGACGTTCTCTCGCAGGGGTGCTTGCAAAAAGACAGGCGCTGACACAGATGTTTACTTCTCCAGATTTGCATATCTGTTCTAGTGGAGAAGGTTGAAAGTCAAAGGTCACAATAAGTTAAGAAAGTTTGCTCAACTCTCAAATGAACGTTGCCATAGAACCGTATAATTATTCCTTTCATCAAAATTGAGTGGCATCAGCCGTCGCTTATTCTGTATACACACAGCTTCGTAAAGCAAAACTGTGGGCCTTCTTGACTTTATAATGAATGAGGTGTGCTCCAATGACACTTCGGAAATCGAGAGCATGTGGATATGTACACTGTGGAATCTTTACACCGTCTTCCCAATATCTCACATAAAGTCAAATGTAAGAGACGAATTACCCCGTATATGCAAGGTTTACTCAATAAATGACCTATTTATTTTCTCTACGCGTACTATGTACACAATGTATAAACAAGGTATTGTAATGCACCCATAAGTTCGATACCGAGATTTCACCCGAAATACATGTTTTGGGATCCCCTGAAACCAAAAAAAAAATTTGTTGTGTTCCACTCACATGACTTTCTCTATATCTCTATATCTTTATTGTTAAAAAACTTATGCTTCTATTTACTTCATGTTAATCGAGAAAACATTAGCAGATATAGTCTTACTACTTGCTTCCTTGTAAGTAGAAGCGAAATAAGGGAGTACCATAGGTTACAGTAATAGTCAAAAGCTGGTTGCTGTGTTACTGAAGTTCCTTTGTTTGTAAGAAAAGGAATTGACAAATTTCGTATGAGAAAAATATAAGTTTTTCAAAGCTGAAGCCAAAAAACAAGGAATATCTAAAAAATGATCAACTCCACGAAAAAAATGTACATGAACATAAATTGTGTGTTTTATCGAAATCTACATTTTTTTGGTAGTAATTTTTTGTGCATCCCTTAGGGTTTACCAGTTATGCAAAACTCAATAAAGCATCCACAATAAATAGGCCTTTAGAGGCTATTCCCAGAAAATTCAAAATATAATTTTATTTGGCATGTAAAGATCTTAAATATAAGAGATTTTAATCGAAATCATTAGATCCATTTTTGAGAAAATCAAAATTTTCTAAATTTGTTGCGTGTAAAGGGTAGTTTGGGGAGGGGGGATTTTCTTGAAAATCTTCGTGTCGCATCCTTGGAAGATGCCAAACCTAAATACCAAGTGTGGTATTTAACGTTTTTGAGCTATGCTGTCTACAGACTTACTCACACTGGACCTTTTTTCAAAAATGTGTTGTTTTTTTTTTGGATTCAGGGGGACCAAAAACATGTATTTCCGGTGAATTTTTGGGTACAATACAGTACCTTCTCTATACACTATGTACATAGGACGTGTAGAGAAAGTAAAAGGAGCAAAATCCGAACACCTGCTGTTTACTTGGGATCTCCCCATCCTTTACCACACGCACATTTGACTGTAGTCACTGAGACTCGACACACATGGTAACCATTAAACCACGGAGAATGATTGGAAGGGAAATAAATTAGGTGGTCCTATGTAATATTTATTTGCACGTAAAAGAACTGTATACCTTGAAAGAAGAAGGTTTCTGGGCAAAATTCCGGCATTTCACGTTCAGAAGTCGTGCTTTCGTCTTACAGTGTCATCTGTGGGCAGCGACCCGATCCGTCGTCACCATGGCGCATAGCGGCGAACTCAAGAACTAGAGAAACAAATCCGATTACGTGATTGTAAGTAAAAAACCGCACAATTGGTCACCTACGGGCGAGGCCGCGCCGTGGCCGAGTGGTTAGACCACTCGACTCTCACCTAGACGGCTGGGGTTCGATCCCAAGCGACCGCATGTGAGATTTGTGGTGGACAAAACGGCGCTGGGGCGGGTTTTCTCCGGGTACTCCGGTTTCCCCCGCCATCACATTCCACCGGTGCTCCATCATCATTTCATGAATCATCAGTGTCACCGCCTGCGGTGCCATTAGTAGTTAAAGCGGGCGTTAAACACTACAAAAAAAAAAAAAAAAAAACCTACGGGCGTCCTGAATGCGAATCCAATGAAAACCGTGGCGCCACCTAGCTCATTGGGAACCTTGGCCTGGAGCCGCTACTTGGCCCTCCCAGGGACCTTAAGAGGCTGAGTGCACCCCGGACCAGGTCTCCCAGCGGGGGGAAAATCCCCACGCCGGTAAGCAGTTGCGCTACCAGCGCGTTAAGGAGACGACCTCGTGTCACCTTACTGGTATAAAATAACGTTTGAATTTGAAGACTCAAACCGTGAAACTTGTAATAGCATGCCTCAACCTTGACAGAACAGAAAGTGATTTACAACGCGGTATAAAACAGTAAACATAGCTGCATATCTCAGGTTTACAGACGTGACATTGAACGCTCTCGGGTTACATGAGGCCAAGTCTAGCTTGCTTGTATGAAGAAGCGTTAAAGGAGAAGCACACACAGACAGAAGCTCTGGTTTTAATATAGAGATGAGTGTAGGTCAGGCTCCAGGATCTGACGTGAGAAACTTTACCCCATCTCTCAAGACGCCTGTAATTAAACAACGCGTCACTCACACCAGCGCCACATCTCATGAGATCACTGCGGACTTCCACCCAATTAAATGGAACAGCCCGTTCTTATTCATGCTCCTCAGTGTTTGGGAAGAAAAATTAAACAGGGCGAATCACTGTGTAGGCTGTAAGCTTCAGGTCTAAACAATTAAAATTAGTTTCTATCTATCGGTATATTATGTATTCGATCAGAAAATAATTGTATAAATAACTGAGGATCATATTATCTCATAATTAATACCACGAGTGTTTCCCTCTTCTCAATAATTCACGACCAAAGCGAAAAGAATCTGATGTGTTCCATTCACATGACTTTCTCTACCTCTCTGCAACAAATTATTATTGTTAAAAAGTTTATACTTCTATTTACTTCATGCTAATCGAGAAAAAAATTAGCTCAGTCTTATTACTTACTTCCTTGTTAGCAGCAGGGAAATAAGGGAGTACTATAGGCTCAACTAATAATCAAAAGCTGGTTGCTATGTGACTGAAGTTTCTTTGTTTTTATGAACAGGAGTTGACAAATTCCTGTGTGGGAAAGTATGTTTTTCATAGCTGAAAACAAAAACAAGGAGTATGTCAAAAACGACCAACTCCACGAAAAAAATGTATATAAGCTAAATTGTGCGTTTTAAGGTGATCTGCATTTTTGTGTGGTAAGTTTTTCTCCATCTCTTACGGTTTAGCAGCTATGCAAAAATTCATAAAATTCATCCAGAATAAAGTAGTCTTCAAAGGGTATTCCCAGAAAATTCAAGATAAACATTTTATTTGTCGTGTAAATATCTTTAATATACGAAATTTTAATCAAAATCGTCAGAGCCATTTTTGAGAAAATTAAAAATTTCGAAAAAAGTTCCATGTAAAGGGTAGTTGAGGGTGGGGGAATTTTTCTCAAAAACTTCGTGTCGCATCCCTGGAAGATACTAAATTTAAATACCAAGTTTTATTTTTTTCGAAAATGTTATTTTTAGATAAAGGGGGCTCTAGAACATACATTTCTAGTGAAATCTCGGTATCGAATTTTTGGATGGAGTGCAATACCTTCTCTATACACTATGTACATAGTGCGTATAGAGAAAGTAAAAATGTTTGTTTCTGATTCTGACATGCATGACAATAAATAATGTTTCTTTGTGTAGAGTAGTCATTTACGAGGGCTGTCCCAGGAGTACCAGAACTAACAGAGAGCACAAAAATTATGGAGAAAAACGTATTTATTTCTCTACGTACTCTCCTTTCAGCTCGATACACTTTTCCCAGCGATGTTCAATAACTTCGATACCCTGTTTATTGTGAGAACTATCAAGGTCTGCAAAATAACCATCAACTGCAGATTCCACCTCTTCAATGTTGGCAAATTTTCTACCACCAAGCCATTTCTTCAAGTTTAGAAACAGAAAATAATCAGAGGGGGCTAAATCTGGCAAAAAGGGTGCATGAGGAAGTAGTTCGAACTTTAACTCATTGTTTTTGACCATGGCGATAATGGACGTGAGAACTGGTGCATTGTGTTGATGAAACAAAACTTTCTTTTTCGCTAAATGCGGCCGTTTTTGCTCGATTTCATCACTCAACGCTGTTACAAGTTCGAATAATATTTGGAATTGATTAATTTTCCTGTTTTGAGATAATCAATGAAAATTATCCCATGCGTCCCAGAAAACTGACGCAATGACCTTGTCTGCAGATGGAATTTTCTTCGCCTTCTTTGCAGCCGATTCTCCCCTTCCAATCCACTGTTTTGAGTGTTCCTTCGTCTCAGGTGTGAAGTGATGGACCCAGGTTCCTTCTATTGTTACGAATTGATGCAAAACCTCAGCTTTATTGCAGCGAAACTTTGCCAAACGCTCGACTGAAATATCCTCACGACGCCGTTTTTGTTCTATTGTGAGCAAACGCGACACCCACTTTGCACACAACTTTCTCATATCCAAATTTTCAGTCAGTATGCGATGTACAGAACTTTTTGAAATGCCTGCAATATCTGCTAGCTCGCGAACTTTCAGTCGACGGTCATTCAATACCATTTTATGGATTTTTTTTTTTTACGATTTCTGAACAGGTAACCTCATTTTGTCGACCACTGCGATGTTCGTCTTGACAGCTCGTACGGCCGCGCTTAAACTCTGATACCCAATATTTCACTGTTGTAAACGAAGAAGCAAACTCCCCCAAAGTAGAATCTAGTTCAGCTTTAATATTAGTTGGACTAAGACCTTTCAAATGAAGGTATTGTATCACATAACGATGACCAGTTTTATCTATGTTTGTAAATTCACTGAGAGCATTCACTAATGATGGCTGCTAAACAATGTAAAATTGTGAAACTTAAGCTTTCTAAGGTAGGTACTTTTTACTATTGTTGTTGTTTGAATTAACAAGCACTATCCATACGTCAGGTTGGGTATTTCTGAGGCAGCCCTCGTATAATGTAAGAGCGTAAACTTATTTTAAATTATTTCCTTTAAAAAGAATATAGAAACAAAACTAAGAACAAAGTGAAATATTTCCCTAACTGCAGTCCCGATAAAAAGTGTTTTATTTCTGTGTAAACTTCGTAATGGCCTGGGTGCATTCCTTTCGCTTGCAGTAGCCATTAAGAAGCAAGTTTAGCTCTCTGCTTTAGGAAATTCGGCAGTAAATTTGCGGGAAGAATTATTCAGTCTGACAGCGTTGATGTGGGCAGTTAGGTGTAGATATATTTGCTAGTTTTGGTTAGAGCTAACTGCTAAAATATTCCTTGTAAGCTATTTGTTTAAAAGCCAGAGACACCCAGAAACCACCTCCCAAGATATTCGCCTTAAAATTAATTTAACCTTACATACAGAAACATTCCATAGTCGGTATCGTTATTTGTACTTATCTATTACTATAGTAAGTTTGGAGAATTACGAATTCCATCTTATTCGTTACATTCACATGAATTTCGCTACACGTTCTTCAACAACTTGCACGTGGGACCGGGCGACCACTGAAGGGATCACCACTGGGCAAATAAAAGCCTTTGTATCTTATTTCCCTGCAAGATCTCTCGAACCTTCTTACTCCCCAGGCCGAGAACTTCTTCTTCCATAGTAATTTATTTCTAATTGACAAAGCATGTAATGTTCTCTTGATTTCTAAATAAGACTGGAACTTTCGGAGGCCGACAATGGACTATACAAGGGGAGGTCGTGCCGGTGAAACGAAGTGAACTGAAGTTGACTGAAGTGAAGTGAGTAAAGATCAATCTAGTGAGAGAGTTTGCTAAGAAAGTGACATGTACGCAGTGACTCAATAGTTTGTGTACCAAGACTGTAAGTGCTGTGTAACGTTTAATGCTCTACTGACCACTAACATGAATTTTACTGATACATGCGAACTCATTCGTTACAATATATTTAACGTTCATCCAGATAAATAGGAGATTAAACAAATGAACGTCAGGCGCAACAAGATTTCAAATAAATGAACATCAGCTGCAATAAGATGTTTCGACAATATCGCTCCAGTCAGACGACAGCGATTGGTTGAAATTGCCTAATCTCGGCCATTGCATTGGCGCTTTAATACCGAGCTGAATTGTCCAAGTAACTCACTCTAAGCTAGATACGAACTTACGACCTGTTGAATGTGAGGCAGACACGCCATCCCTACACTACCAGATTGCAGATTCTAGTTCATGTTTAGGCTGGAACTGTGTCATTGGTCGATTGACCAACATAGCTCTCTGTCATTGGTCAATTGACCAACATTCATGACGGCATCTTTCTATCAGAAATTCAATCTGATGTGATAGCAAAGCTGTAAATGGATTTCGTTAAATGATGCAAGTGTGAGAGCTCGGCGAATAATTTGCAAAATTATCCTTTACTTGGAAAGCGGAAATCTTTATGAACATTTATTGTCACACTGAGAAAGCTAAAGGAAATGTGTCTAGAAGATGAGAAATACGAGGTGTGGAGCGAGGTAATACTCTGGTTTATAATTCTGGGTACAGATCCAAACAAAAGCCTTACGGCAGTCGTACAGCCGGTTCCTTAGCGAACTGGATTATACGAACTTCTGGGAAATGCAGGATTAATTGTGTTGTCTGCCGCACGTACCCGAACTGCTGAAAGCAAATGTGCTCCCATAAAGTGTGAATTGTAGCAGTACATATAACACGTCTTAGCACTTCACACTTCCTAGAACTGCTTTATCATTCCTTGCTCCGTTTTAATTCAAACCTCAACACGACCAATTTAACTGTAGGTATTATCAGATTCTTATTTCTTCACCATTTACGTACAAAATAAATAAACAAACAAATAAAACAATACCTATATACTACACCGTGGCACCTAATGTCTTATGCCAGGAAATAAACCCCAGAACTTATTACTTTCTATAGGTAGAGAAGGTATTGCACTCCACCCAAACATTCAAATTCGAGATTTCACCGGAAATATAAGTTTTAGGATACCCTGTATCCAAAAATGGAAGCACTTGTAGAAAAAGGTTTGTGTGTGTGTTTCTTTGAATACGATAACTCAAAAACGAGAATTCATTAAAACACCATTTAAGTTAAGTATCTTTTGAGGAAAATCCCTCCACCTCAAACTACCGTTTACATGGAAAAATTGTCAAACATTTTTATTTTTAATTTCTCTACACGTACTATGTACATGGCGTATAGAGAAGGTATTGCATTTCAACCAAAAATTCGATATCGTGATTTCATATTTCATATTTCAGAAATATACGTTTTAGGGTCCCCTGTAATAAAAAAAATGCATTCTTAAAAAAAGTTCGTGTCTTTGAACACGATAACTCAGAAACAGTATTTACCTTGAATATCTTCCAAGAATGCGGCACGAAGATTTTCAAGAAAACCCCCCCATCCACAACTACATGGACAAATTTTCGAAAAATTTTAATGGCTCTTATGATTTTGATTAAAATATCATGTATTAAGTATATTTACGTGAAAAATAACATACATGTCTTGAATTATCTGGGAATAACCTCTGAAGACATGTTTATTCTGGATGCATTTTGCCGAATTTTGCATAACTGGTAAACCATAAGAGATAGGCAAAACAGTACTTAACAGAAAATGTAGAGCATATTAAAACACACAATTTATGTTATATACATTTTTTTTTCGTGAAGTGCATCGTTTTTTTGGAAATATTCCTTGTTATTGGTTTCAGCTTTAAAAACGAACACTTTTCTCATACGGGAATTTGTCAACTCCTGTCCATAGAAACAAAAGAACTTCAGTCACATAGCAACCAACTTTCGATTAATACTTTAGCATATGCTTCTCCCTTATTTCTCTTCATTTACATATAAGCTAGTAATAAGACTACTGCTATTAATTTTTTCTCAGTTAGCATCAAGTAAAAAGAAGCATAAGCTTTTTAACAAATTTGTTGTAGAGGTAGAGAAAGTCGTGTGAATGGAACACATCACTTTTTTTTTTTTTTTACTACAATCGTTCAAAATATCTAAAATAGTTTTTTACATGCACTACCAAATATGCTGACTGCGTCGAGGCCTCTCACCAAGACGTCCCGGTTCGATCCCAGGCGATTTCTGTGAGCTTTTTGGAGGACAGAGCGGCGCAGGACGGGTTTTCTCTGGGTTCTGAGGTTTCCCCCGCCATCCATTCTACCGGATGGCGGAATGTAGCGTTAACCGTGCGTATTCCTTTATTTCCCTTCCACTTATAAGGAAGCAAGTGGTGATGTTTATCTCGATTAGCATGAAGTAGATATACATTTTATTTGTTAAGTAAACATCTTGAATGTCAGAGATTTTAATCAAAACAGTTAGAGACATTTTTGAGAATATTAAAATTTTCGAAATTTTTTCCATGTAAAGTTGGGGGTGGAGGGATTTTCTTGAAAATCTTCGTGTCGCATCTTAAGAAGATACCGAACTTATTGGTATTTAACGGTATTTCGTTTTTGAGCTATGCTGCCCACAGACACATACACACAGACAGACACACAAACGGACATTTTTCTAAAAATGCTTTTTTTTGGATTCGGGGGGTCACAAAACATATACTTCTGGTGAAATCTCGGTATCGAATTTTTGGGTGCAATACAATACCTTCTCTATACACTATGTACATAGTGCGTATAGAGAAAGTAGTAAAGTATTCTTGAAACCTTCACATGACTTTCTCTACATCTCTGAAACAAATTATTGTTAATAAACCTTATTTTTTTATCAACTTCATGCTAATCTAGATAAACATCACCAGAAACTGTCTTACTACTTGCCTACTTAGAAAGGCAATAGAGGAATACCTAGGTTAACGTGACATTCCGCCACTCTGCGGAATGGATGGCGGAGGAAACCTCAGAACCCAGAGAAAACCTGCCCTGCACCGCTTTGTCCACCTCAAATCACAAGAGGTCACCTGGGATCGAACCCAGGTGAGAGGTGTCTTAATCCCTCGGCCAATATACTTGGTAGAGAGGATATAAAAAGCTGTTTTCGATATTTTGACCGACTGTAGTAAAACATTAACAGCTGATGAGCCTTAAGGAGAGGACGAGGAGGATAAAGATGAGAGTAAAGCAGAAGCTGTTGAAATTTCCACGACTACTCAAGTGTTATATTACCTGACGTGGAGAGCGATGAACCTGAACCACGCAACAGGCTACTGTTAATAATTTATAGGCTCTAAAACCATTTCTTTGTGTTTAACAGAGGAGAGGTAAAGCAAAGACAGAAGTAGCCTTCAACACAATACCTTTCTCACCTGTCACACACATCTATTAACAAAAGAAGTTACGGTCCGCCATGCATTTTAAAACCCTGTTCTATTGTATGCCAGGCAGGTACACAAACCTGACGGCACGGGGACCTCACAGAAAACTAGCTAACCCTCCACTGGCTTCCATTTTGTGTTGCCCTGTCCAAGACTAACCTATATCACCTCTCTACGTCCTTGTGGAGTGAACAACTTCGCTTATAGGTCAGATATTTTCACCACGCGCTAGCGTATAACCTTTTTCAGAAATATAGTATATACAGAGGCACGATTTTGGTTGACGATCATTTTAAAAATTCGTATTACTTTTATATAGTGGTATTTCTACTTTCTCTATACGTACTATGTATATAGTGTATAGAGTAGGTATTGTATTCCACCGAAAAATTCGATACCAAGATTTCACCAGAAATATATGTTTTGAGACCCCTGAAACAAAAAAAAAAAAAAAACATTTTTAGAAAAATTTCCATGTGTGTGTCTGTGTGTCTCTGAGCAGCATAGCTCAAAAACGAAGAGATCGTTAAATACCAAACTTAGTATTTTAGTTCGGTATCTTCCAAGGATGCGACACGAAGATTTTCAAGAAAATCTCCCCACCCCCAACTACTCTTTACATGCAATTTTTTTCAAAAATGTTGATTTATTCAAAAATGACTAACGATTTTGATTAAAATCTCTCATATTTAAGGTATTTATATGCCAAATAAAATGTAAATCTTGAATTTTATGGGAATAGCCTCTAAAGACTACTTCATTCTGGATGAATTTCACGAAATTTTGCATACTGTTAAACCGTAAGAGATGGACAAAACTTACTACACAAAAAATGTAGAGCACGTTAAAACACACACGTTATGTTAAATACATTTTTTTCGTGGACTTGATCGTTTTTGAGATATTCATTGTTTTTGGTTTCACCTTCGAAAAAACATATTTTTCTCATACAGGAATTTGTCAACTCCTGTCCATACAAACAAAGGAATTTCAGTCACAGAGCAACCAGCTTTTGACTATCACTTTAACCTATGGTACTCCCTTATTTCGCTTCTACTTACAGGTAGCAAGTAATAACACTATTTCTGCTAATTGTTTCTCGATTAGCATGAATTAAATAGAAGCATAAGCTTTTTAACAGTAATTTGTTGCAGAGATGTAGAGAAAGTCATGTGAAAGAAATACATAAGATATTTTTGGGATTCAGGGAGTGCTAAAACATGTATTTCCGATGAAATTTCGACATCGATTTTTTGGGTAGAATACAATACTTCTCTATCCCTATGTACATAAGTACATTGCACATAGGGGGCTAGAGAAAGTAAAAAAAGAAAAAAAAATCACGAACGACTTCTGTTTAAGCAAAGTATTTCAAATACTGAAACATTTCGGAATATCTTCGAAATGATTGGCTCCGCAACAGAAATGTATAGGACATAAATTGTGTGTTTTGACGAAAACTACATTTTTAATTAGTAATGTTCGTTTATCTCTTATGGTTTGCCTACTAGCTATGCAAACGTTGTTTAGAATGAAAAGGACTTCAGAAGCTATTCCCAGAAAATTCAAGATATACATTTCATTTGCCGTGAAAACATCCTACCTAACATATGGTATTTTAATCAAAATCATTGAGCTATTTTTGGGAAAGTCAACATTTTCGGAACATGTTCCATGTAAAGGGTAGTTAGGGTGGTGAATTTTCACGAAAATTTTCGTGTCACATCCTTGGAAGATACTGAATTTCAATATCATGATTGGTATTTAACAGACTTTTCGTTTTTTTTTTTTTAGGTATACGACCCAAGCACACACACATATGAACACGCACATTTAGGATCCGCAAAACAGGTATTTCCTGTGAAATCTTGGTATCAAAATGTTAGGTAGAATACAATACCCTTTCTATCTACTACTAGCTAGAGCAACGGTTCCCAACCGGTGTACCCCGGCACCATAGGGTGCCGTGTGATTGGCTAAGGGGTGCCGCGAGATATTGAGATAAACAAAAAAAAATACCTTCTACTGAAGTCTTAAGTCTTGTAAGGTCTTGAAATAAAATAAGTCAAATCAATTACTCTCATGCACGGCAGATGATGATAGTGGTCGATTCATTTCAATAATTCAGTTATACTAGTATCCCACAGATGGCATTACAGCTATACCCTGCCGAACATTCCCGAGACTACTCGCTTCCTCACGAACATTCCCGAGACTTCGACAGATGAATATATAAAAGTGTACGCCGCTTGGCGCTTTCAGTTGTCTTCCTCGCGTTGATTCACAGTGTTTAGCTATGGATAAGTTCATTGTTAAACGTAAACGCCAGGACAGTGAAAGTGAACAGTCGGCTCCTACTGCTTGCTTTAAGAAGCCAAATCTTACAGATTCTCCCGGACCGTCGAATTCACCACATAAAGAAGACAAACGAAAGAAAAGAACATACCAGGACAGTTACTTAGCGTATGGATTTAAGTGGAATAACAACGAGGAAAACCCTATAGAACATTTGCTTTGCAAGTAGATGAGAGTTTCGATATTGGTGACAAACCGCAACTCCTTGGTTTTATCAGATATATTGATGAAAAAGATATTAGTGAACAGTTTCTGTTCTGTAGACCGCTGGAGACTACAACCACAGGCCATGATATTTTCGTTTCTATTAATTCCTATCTCAATGACCATGATCTTTCATGGAAAGACTGTTGTGGTATATGCACAGATGGTGCACCATCTATGTCTGCCAGAGCTCTCAATGAAAATCCATCCATTATTATAACTCACTGTTTTCTGCATAGAGAGGCATTAGTCGTGAAAGCGTGTAATGAAGATTTTGCTGAAGTGTTTAACCAAGTTGTGAAAATGGTGAACTATATGAAGTCTCGACCTTTAAAGTGCAGAATTTTTGAACAGTTATGTCGCGCAACGGATGCAGCTCATACCTCTTTGTTACTTCACACAGAAGTAAGGTGGTTGTCGCGGGGTCGTGTATTGAACCGGTTTCTCGAACTTAAAGAACAGCTAAAAACTTTTTTTAAGGATGAAAATCAAGACACATTTCATGAGCTCTTACTAAGTGATTCTTGGTGTTTTGAACTGTCGTATCTGGCAGATATTTTTCATAAGCTGAATGAACTGAATGTTTCGATGTAGGGTCGACATGAAACAATTATCTCCTCAACCAATAAAATGAAAAGTTTTAAAAGAAAACTTAGTTCTTGGAAGTCTGCAGTTCAAAAAGGAGATTTGTCGAACTTTCCATCTCTTCTTAATGTGGCAGGAAATAAAGATCTGGGTAAACTGAAAGACAGCATTTGTGATCACTTATCAAGATTGCAAGATGTAATAGATGCGTATTTTCCAACTATTTCCACTACGAATCTCGTCTGGGTTGTCTCACCATTTGATTTCGTAGATAGTGCAGAGGAAATAGATTTCACTGCTTGCGATCGAGATGAATTTATTGATCTTTGCGCTGATTCTACACTCAAAGGTAAGTTCACCAAGAGTGAGGCGTCGGTGGCTAGTTTTTGGCTTCAACGCACAGAGGAGTACCCTAACCTAATGAGGAAAGCAATTAACGCACTTTTGCCCTTTTCAACATCCTATCTATGCGAGCAAGCCTTCTCTGCTATGGTGACAATAAAATGCAAAGCAAGAAATAGACTGAATAACCTTGAGGATGATTTGCGTGTTTCACTGTCAACTGTAAGACCCGACGTCACATATCTGTGCTCTAAGCATCAATCACAAGTTTCACATTAATCATTAATCGAACAAAATTTATTGATGTATTTTTACTCAGTGATTGTAGTAAAGTTTACTGTATTATGTTATGATGTACGTTATTATTATATAATATTTCAATAAATTAACATATTAAGCTTAATTTTCTTTTAATTCAAGGAAGGGTTCCCCTGGTGTTTAATGTTATTCCCAAGGGTGCCGTGAACTTCAAAAGGTTGGGAAACACTGAGCTAGAGAAAGAAAAAAAGAAACACTTGAAATGCATTTTTCATTGGAAATAAACGTTTTTAGACTTCCTGAAGCATTTATGAAAAAATTTGATGTGTACCATTCACATGACTTTCTCTACTTCTCTGTAACAAATTATTGTTAAAAAGCTTATGCCTCTATTTACTTCATGCTACTCGAGATCAAATTAGCAGAAATAGTCTTATTATTTGTTTCCTTGTAAGTAGAAGCTAAATAAGGGAGTACCATAGGTTAAAGTGATAGTCAAAAGCTGGTTGCTAAGTGACAAGTTCCTTTGTTTATATAGACAGCAGTTGGCAAACTCTTATATGAGAAAAGTAAGTATTTCATAGCTGAAACCAAAAACAATGAATGTCTCAAAAACGATCAACTCCACGAAAAAAATGTATATAACATAAATTTTGTGTTTTGAAGTGCTCTACATTTCTTGTGTAGTAAGTTTTTATCTAAGTTTTACGGTTTAGCAGTTATGCAAAATTCCGTAAGATTCGTCCAGATTAAAGTAGTGTTCAGAGGCTATTCCCAGAAAATTCAAGATATACATTTTGTTTGTCAGGCAAATATCTTTAATACTGGATATTTTAATCAAAATCGTTAGAGCCATTTTTGGGAAAATCAAAATTTTCGAAAAAAGTTCCATATAAAGGGTAGTTTGGGGTGGGGGGATTTTTCTCAAAACCTTCGTGTTGCATCCCTGCAAGATACTAAACTTAAATACCAAGTTTGGTATTTTACCGACTGTTCGTTTTTGAGTTATGGTGTTCACAGACATACACACGCGGACCTTTTTGTGAAAATTCTTTTTTTGGATATAAGGGACCCTAAAACATATATTTCCGGTGAAATCGAATTTTTGGGTGGAGTGCAATATCTTCTCTATACACTATGCACATAGTGGGTGTAAAGAAAGTAAAAAGGTTCGTGTGTGAACAGAATAACTCAAATATCTGACGCGTTGCATTCACGTAACCACCTCTAGCTGTTCCATAACCAATTTTTTTTTTTTTTTTACAAAAGGTTACTCTTTTATCTGCATCAAGATAAACGTTACCAGAATTGTTCTTATTAATTGCTTCTTTTTATTAGAAGATATATAACGTAATGCTAAAGTGATGATTAAATCTTTTAAAAAACGGTCGCTCTGTGAAACATTTCAAATTCGGTTTCCTTTGCATGTTAAGAGTAAACAAAACAGAGACGAAAAGAAAGCTCGAAATTTCTCGTAAGAAAAAAAAAATTATATGACTCTTATAGTTTAAATAGATAGATACTTTATTTCACTGCTTAGGGCGTGGCAGCGCTGTCAATGTAATAATACAATGTACAATACAATTGTGTTAAATAAACAACAATGTGAGTAATACCCTGTTAAAATGCCAATGACATCATAGTATACTAATATATACATAATTGTAACAACAGTAATAATAACACAATATTTTTATTTACTATCCTGGCTATAAATCACTCTTCTTTAGTCTTTTTTTAAAACTATTTACACTTTGAGGCAAAGTCTCCAGTAAATCTGCAGGTATTTTGTTCCATTCGTTTATTTTTCTATTTGTGAAGAAAATTTTATCTATGTCTGTTTTCTGTTCCATGCAGGTTCCCCCTTATAGGCTCTAAAAATTGCACATAGCCTTGCTCGTCTCCTACGTTTTTCTAGTGTTTCCCAGGAAGTAGCAGTGTTGGTAAAGGTTTACCAGTTATATAAAAGTTAACAAAAGTTATCAAACCTGCCTGCCTGCCTGTCTAGACAGACAGACACGGACCTTTTTCTAAAAATAATTTTTGGATTCATGGGTTCGCTCAATATATCTCCTATAAAATCTCGGTATCGAATTTTTAGGTGGAATACAATACGTTTTCTGATCGCCTGGGTAGTGTGATGGTAATGTGTTTGCTTCACGATCAGAAGCTCGTGAGTTCGAATTTCACTTAGGGTAAGTTGCCCAGATGAGGTTTTTTTTTTTTTTTTCAGGGTTTTCCCTTATCCTGAAAAGACGAATGTTGAGTAACTTTAAGCTCCAACTTTTTCCAGTTGTTACATAAACAACGTCTCGTACAAAAAATTATTCATGTTAATCAAGATAAACATTACCAGAATTAGCCATATTACTTGCTTCTTTGTTAGTTGAAGAAGAACAAGGGAATGCGCTAGGCTAAAGCGATGGTAATTTTTTTAAAAGCTGGGTGCTATATAAAACAATTGAAATTCGGTTCTCTTTGTTTATTCTCCAGGAATAAACAAAATAGAGAGACAAAAGAAAGATCGACTTCTCGTTTGAGAAAAGTTTAAGTTGTTTAAAACTGAAACCAATAACTCGGGATATATCGAAAATGGTTATCTCTACAAACAAAATCTAAACAAAAATAGAAGAAGAAGAAGTGTATGACATAAATTGTGATTTCTAACGAGCTCTAATCCTTTGTGCAGTAAGTTTTTGTCTGTCTTTTAGATTTAGCTGTTACGCAAAAGTTATACAAAGCAATCCAGAATGAAGAGCTCTTCAGAGCCTCTGTCAAGAAAATTCAAGATATATATTTCGTTAGTCATGAAAACAGCTTAAAAGAATCTGATGTGTTACATTCACATGACTTTATATCTGCAACAAATTATTGTTAAAAAGCTTATACTTCTATTTACTTCATGCTAATCGAGAAAAAAAGAATGTCAGAAATAGTCTTATTACTTGCTTCCTTGTAAGCAGAAGCAAAATAAGGGAGTACCATAGGTTAAAGTGATAGTAAAGTCTGGTTGCTATGTGGCAGAAGTTCTTTTGTTTGCATGGACAGGAGTTGACAAATTCCTGGATGAGAAAATATAAGTTTTTGAAAGGTGAAATAAAAAACAATGAATAACTAAAAAAACGATCAACTCCGCGAAAAAGATGTGTATAACATAAATTGTGTGTTTTAACGTGCTCTACATTTTCTGTGTAGTAAGCTTTTGTCCATCTCTTACCGTTTGGCAGTTAAGCAAAATTCGGCAAAATTCATCCAGAATAAAGAGGTCTTCATAGGCTTTTCCCAGAAAATTCAAGATACACATTTTATTTGGTATGTAAATGTCAGTGATATACGGGATTTTAATCAAAATCGTTAGAGCCATTTTTTATAAAATCAAAATTTTAGAAAATAGTTTCATGTAAAGAGTAGTTTGAGGTGGGGGATTTTCTTGGAAGATACCAAACTTAAATACCAAGTATGGTTTTTAACCGTATTTTCGTTTCTGAGCTATGCTGCCCACAGACACACAGACACACACATACATACAAACAGACAGACACACACGGACATGTTTTTAAAAATGCTTTTTTTTTTATTCAGGCGGTCTCAAAACATATATTTCCGGTGAAATCTCGGTACCGAATTTTTGGGTACAATGCAATACCTTCTCTGTTCACTATGTATATAGTACGTATAGAGAAAGTAATATGGTATTTTAATAAAAATCGTTCAGCCAAATTTTAGAGAGTAAACAATTTCGGAAAACGTTCCAGTGGGGTTTTCTTGAACAATTTCCTGTTGCATCCTTGGAAGATACTGAATATCTTCCAAATTTGATGCATAAAAGACTTCATTTTTGAGCCATGTTGGTCACACACATACATACACGGACCTTTTTCTAAATAGATGTTTTGGATTCATGGGTCCGCAAAACATTTTCTTTGGTATCTCGATATCGAATTTTATAGGTGGAATACACTATTTGCTCTATCTACTACTATGTAAATTGTACAGAGTGCTAAAAAAATGCTATTCTCTACATGCTACTTCACATGCTATTCTCTACATCTCTGCAACAAATTTTTCTATTTACTTCATCTAATCCAGAAAAAATTACCAGAAATACTCGTATTACTTGCTTCCTTGTTAGTGGAAGCGAAATAATACCATGAGTTAAAGTGATAGTCAAAAGCTGGTTGGTATGTGACTGAAGTTCCTTTGTTAGTGTGGACACGGGTTAACAAATTCCTGTATGAGAAAAGTATGTTTTTCAAAGCTGAAGCCAAAAACAAGGAATATCTCAAAATCGACGAACTCCACGAAAAAATTACATAATATAAATCGTGTGTTTTAACGTGCTCTACGGTTTTTGAGTTATAAGTTTTCGTCCATTTCTTACGGTTTAGCAGTTATGCAAAATTCCGTAAAATTTATCCAGAATAAAGTAGTCTTCAGAGGCTATGTCCAGAAAATTCAAGATATACATTTTATTTGGCAACTATATAACTTAAATATAAGAGATTTTAATCAAAATCGTTAAACATTTTTAAGAAAGTAAAATTTTTTTCTGTGTAAAGGGTAGTTTGGGGTGGAGGGATTTTCTTGAAAGTCTTCGTGTTGCATCCTTGGAAGATACCAGACTAAAATACTGAGTTTGGTTTTTAACGGTCTTTTAGTTTTTGAGCTATGCTGCCCACAGACACACACATACGGACATTTTTCTAAAAATGCTTTTTTTTATTCAGGGGTTCTCAAAACATACATTTCCTATGAAATCTCGGTACCGAATATTTGGGTGTAATACAATACCTTCTCTATACACTAAGTACTTAGAATGTATAGAGAAAGTGATAATAATAATAATAATAATAATAACAATAATAATAACAATAATAATATGCCATTTTAGAAAATGCCCACCATCTACTATTCCTTTAAACAGCATCAGGTAACGTATGTATAGATTGAGTTTAGATGTGAAATGTTACCTGTAAAATGTTATGACGGCAACCAGGACTTGAAGAACAAAGAACTCTGTGAAGTAAAGGACACAAAAGAAAATCGGAGCTTCTGGCGGAAAACTCCGTCCCTGGCTAGAAATCGATTACTCTGAAAGGGATTTGTAGTCCTCTTCGTTCCTTCAAGGAATTATAGGATCAGTTGGCAATCGGGTATCTTTAACATTACATCTAAATCTAAGGACAAGGCTTTACTTCTCTTGTGAAGAAAACATTCCATTCTTTTCCTGTCCTTCACAGCTCCTTTGCTTTTACTTACCTCTTTTCATTTTCCTCGTTTCTTCCCAATAACATGCACTTAGTAGATAGCATGGATAACTATAAATGGATAGATGGTTAACTCAATGTTAAAAAATCTGATGTGTTACACTCACATGACTTTCTCTAGCTCTTCTACAAACTTCTTACATAAGATTATTCTTCTTTCTGCACCTTGCTAATCGAGGTACTCATTAGCACAATGTTCTTATTACTTAGTTCCGTAGAAGTAGGAAGAAAAGCTGTCGTTAGGCGATTGTCATTACAAATCGCTTCTTTTCTTGGCCAGGAGTAGAACAAAAAAAAAAAAAAAAAAAAATGGACACTCCCGTCTGGGAAAAGTATAAGTACTTCACAACTGAAACAAATAACAATGAATACCTCGAAAATGGTAAGCTCCACGAGAAAAATGTATATGACATAAGTTGTGTATTTTAAAAAAACCTACATTTTTTGTATAGTAAGTTTTTATCTATCTCCTACGGTTTATTAGTTATGGCAAATTAAGCAAAATTCATCCAGAATAAACATGTCTTCAGAAGCTATTCCCAGAAAATTCAAGATATGCATTTTATTGGTCAGGTAAATATCTTTAATATACGATATTTTAATCAAAATCGTTAGAGCTATTTTTAAGAAAATCAAATTTTTCGAAAAAAGTTCCATGTAAAGGGTAGTTTGGGGTGGGGGGATTTTCTCAAAATCTTCGTGTCGCATCCCTGGAAGATACTAAACTTGAATACCAGGTTTGATATTTTAGCTACTATTCGTTTTTGAGTTATCGTGTTCACAGGCACACGGACACACACACGGACACACACCCACACGGACCTTTTCCTGAAAATGCTTTTTATGGATACAGGGGGTCCTAAAACATGTATTTCCCGTGAAATCTCGGTATCGAAGTTTTGGGTGGAATACAATACTTCTCTATCCCTATGTACATTGTACATACGGGGCTAGAGAAAGTAAAAATTGGACTCTCATTTCACTTCCGGCGATCGACGCGATTCCAAGTGTTCTCACACGGCAGCCAGCAGAAACATATACGAATCTAATTCGATCAATGGAGTTGGACGGGGATGGTAGACAGAGAGTCGCCGGCGGTGCCATTTTTAGTAAAAGCAGGCGTTAAACATTACAAAAAAATCTGATGTCCAATAACCACGATCAACTCCACGAAAATATATATACATAACATAAATAATTATTATGTGCGTTAGTAAGATCTGTATTTTTTGTGTAGTATGTTTTTGTCTATCTCTTATGGTTTGCCAGTTATACAAAAATCATCCAGAATGAAGAGGTATTCAAAGACTATTCCCATAAAAATTCAAGATATGCATTTTATTTGTCATGTAAATATAATAGATATAGCAGATTTTAATTAAAAAATTGTTAGAGCCGTTTTTGAGAAAACCAAAATGTTCGAATTTTTTCCACCCAAAACTAACCTTTATATGGAAAAAATTTCGAAAAATTTTGATTTTCTAAAAAATGGCTCTAACGATTTTGATTAAAATCTGTTATATTTAAGATATTTACATTGTAAATAAAATGTATATCTTGAATTTGCTGGGAACAGCCTCTAAAGACCTCTTTATTCTCGATGATTTTTATTGAATTTTGCATAACTGATAAACCGTAAGAGATAGACAAAAATTTATCACACAAAAAATGTAGAGCACATTAAAACACACACTGTATGTTATATACATTTTTTCGTGGAGTTGATAGTTTTTAAGATGTTCCTTGTTTTTGTTTTCAGGTTTGAAAAACTAATACTTTTCTCATACAGGAATTTGTCAACTCCTGTCTGTACAAACAAAGGAACATCAGTCACATAGCAACTAGCTTTTGACTATCACTTTAACCTATGGTACTCTCTTATTTCGCTCCTACTTACAAGGAAGCAAGTAATAAGACCATTTTGGCTAATTTTTTCTCAATTAGCATGAAGTGAATAGAAGCATAAGCTATTTAATAATAATAATCTGTTATGTGAATGGAACACATCAGATTTTTGTTTGGTGGAATCCAGTACCGTATCTTATACGAAGACTTGAGGTGTAGAAGATGGGAGTTTGATTCTAGGTTTCCGGAGCAGCAGCATCTCTGTTCTAGACGCGGTGAAGAGTTACAGCTGCATTGTGACACAAGGGTATTATACCCTCTTCCTTATTGCCGCCACATGCCTCTGATATATTATCAGGGATTTCCGGTTTAATCTGGTTCCGCCCATCATTTTCGTGGGCGTTCTAAACCCTCCTTCAAATTCATGGGGTCTTGAGAACGTCTGGCTGTTTTATTAGCTTCCTTATTTATGTAAAGTAAACGAATATGCGTTTGATGGACTGCATCCCCTTCATGGCTTGGTGGTTGTAATTCTGCCAGAAGCAGCCTTATTCTCAAGGTGGTAAAACTTCCTTTCAAAGACCGCTGAAACATGGGGCGGTAACGGGGTTACTGGTTCGTATCCCGGGTGCAGGGTTTGGTTACTAGGAATGGTGTGGATATGTGAGTGCCCCAGCTCAGGATTTTGTTAACATGGACTCTCTTTTCAGGGTATGGTACGACACAAGTGATCTATTCATTTAGTTCGGCCTTTTTCCACCGTCGAACACACACGCATTCCTCCTAAATTTTCTATGTTTTACGCGACCGCGACTATTATTACTTATTTCTTTTGATGCACTGATTGCTAGAATTGATGTACCTAAGAAGAGAAGTGAGAATGTGTTTTTGAGTCACACTGTAAACATATCCAGGGACTCAGTCAGAATTGATGTACCTAAGAAGAGAAGTGAGAATATGTTTTTGAGTCACACTGTAACTGTTGCTTCATTGGCAACCCGCCCTGGGACCGTACTCTAATACACGGCCTGTTCTTTGAACCGTTTGTCATCCTTTCAGGGTACAATCTTCCCCTCTTTGGCCAAGGTCGATGATTCAGCGTGCAGGTGTGCTGTGTGTGTGTGTACTGCCAAAACTGACAATGGCGTCGTGGAACACGATTTAGAATGCCCTAGAGTTGGTAAACAAAACCACGTGATCTTGCTTGGAGAACATCCGACTGTCGACTGGAAATCCTGTAGCCAAAGAGGGTCCCTCTGCTCTTTATTTACTGGCCGTATGTTTCGCTTCACAATTACGGAAAACATATTTTCAAATGCTTTTTACTTTCTCTATACGTTCTATATACATAGTGTATACAGAAGGTATTGTATACCACCTAAAAATTCAATACCGAGATTTTACCGGAAATACACGTTTTAGTGTCTCCTGTAACAAAAAAAACAAAAAAAAAAAAAAAGGCCGGGTGTGTGTGTCCGTAGGTCTGTGAACACTTTAACCCAATACCGAAAAGTCGATAAAACACCAAACTGGGTATTTAAAATTAGTAACTTCCAAGGTTGCAACAGGAATACTCTGAAAAAAGTCCCCAAACTATCGTTTAAATGGGCGGGGGGAAATAGAATATTTTGATTTTATCAAAAATAGTTCTGCTAGATTAAAATATCATGATAGTTACATGACAAGAAAAGTGTAGATATTGAATTTTCCAGGAATAAACACTGAAGAGCTCTTTATTTTGGATGAATTTTGCTTAATTTTGTATAACTGGTAAACCGTAAGAAATGGACAAAAACTCACTAAACAAAAAATGTAGATCTTGTAAAAACACATAATTTATGTCATGTAGGTTTTTTTTCGTAGAATTGACCATTTCCGAGATATTGCTTGTAATTGGTTTCAATTTTAAAATACTTTACTCAGACAGGATGTCGCCCGGTTTCTTTGTTTTATTTCTGGCCCAATAAACAAGCGATTTCAAAGACAATGACATAACGGTAGCTTCTAAAGCATCTGACTATCACTTTAGCATAGTGCATTCCTTTAGCTCCCTTCTACTTGTTGGTAGCTAAAGCTTATCTCGATTAGCATGGTGTAGAAGGAAAAATTAATTTTTATCAGAAGTTTGTAGAACAGCTAGAAAAAGTTATGTGAGTGTAACACATCAGAGTTTTTACTGAGATGCAGAGAAAGGCATGTAAATGGAACACATTCGATTTTTACTTTCTCTACATATACTATGAATATAGTGTATGGAGAAGGTATTGCACTCCACCCAAAAATTCGATACCGAGATTTCACCGGAAATATATATTTTAGGGTCCCCTGTATCAAAAAGAAACATTTTCAGAAAAGGGTGCGTGTGTGTGTGTGTGTGTGTGTGAGTTGTTTTTTTTTATAATGTTTAACGCCCGCTTTTACTGCTCCGGCACCGCAGGCGATGACACTGGTGGTACATGAAGATGGAACCCCGGTGGAATGTGCGGACGAGGGAAACCGGAGAACCCGGAGAAAACCCGCCCCTGTGGCGCTTTGTCCACCACAAATCTCACATGCGGTCGCTTGGGATCGAACCTGGGCCGTCAGGTGAGAGGTGAGTGGTCTGACCACTCGGCCACGGGGCGGGTGTGTGTGTGTGTGTGTGTGTGTGTGTGTGTGTGTGTGTGTGTGTGTGTGTGTGAACACGATAACTAAAAAACGAAAAGTCGGTAAAATACCCAACTTGGTATTTAAGTCTAGTATCTTCCAGGGAAGCAACACGAAGATTTTGAGACAAATCCCCCCACCCCAAACTACCATTTACATGGAACATTTTCCGAAATTTTTGATTTATTCAAAAATGGCTCTCACGACTTTGATTAAAATTTCGTATATTAAAGATATTTACCTGACAAATAAAATGTATATTTGAATTTTCTGGAAATATCATCTGAAGACTATTCTGGATGAATTTTACGGACTTTTGCATAACTGCTAAAGCGTAAGAGATGGACAAAACTTACCACACAAAAAATGTAGAGAACGTTAAAACACACAATTTAAGTTATATACATTTTTTTCGTGGAGTTGATCGTTTTTTTTTAGATATTCCTTGTTTTTGGTTTCAGCTTTAAAAAACTTACTTTTCTCATACCGGAATTTGTCAACTCCTGTCCATACAAACAAAGGAACTTCAGTCACATAGCGACCAGCTTTTGACTATCACTTTAACCTATGGTACTCCCTTATTTCCCTTCTACTTACAAGGAAGCAAGTAATAAGACTATTTCTGCTAATTTTTTCTCGATTAGCATGAAGTAAATAGAAGGGTAGGCTTTTTAACAATATTCTGTTGCAGAGATGTAGAGAAAGTCATGTAAATGGAACACATCAGATTTTTGTGGTAGGTATATCCTATTCTCTGTGCTACATCGATGAACTAAACTAGATCGGAACGAAACAAGCGACTGTCGCTGTTTATTACGCTACAATGTTGCCACACGCACATGTTAAGTGCCTCTCCATGAACTCATTCCAGCTGGAGAGAGATGATTCCCCAGGGGTCGCTATCTTTCATTAGTCGCTATTCAAGTAAATGCTATCCTTGCGCCATTAAGGCTTTGAATAATTTACAGCGAAAAGTAGACGGGCATTACTGGAACTTTATCGTGCAATAAGAAGCATGCAAATCCCTTCCAGAACTGCTTAACTTGTAGAGCACGTGCGACTATATATATTAATTAAACATGAGCTCTTTCATTGACATACTCTGCCATGCGCAAGGGCAAAGAAATCCGTTTACTTCAAGATTAACACGCGTGATTTTTCGCAAATGGGATATAGGCTGCGCCGTGGCACAGTGGTTAGACCGCTCGCCTCCCACCTATTTTCCGTCCAGCCTTATTTCACCAGTAATGTAAACAAAAGCAACAGTTCGCAATGGCTATGATTGGTTGCTGAACGTGTTACGAGGGTGGTCTGAAAAGTTCTCAGCCTGGTAGTGAAAAACAAAAATTCTTGCTTTCAAAGTAGTTTTATTTTTCAACATAATCTCCTCTAATATCAATACATTTTTTCCAGCGGTGTTCCAGTGCCATTATCCCCTCTCTGTAGTGTTCCTCTGGAAGTGCTGAAAATACACATTTACAGCCGCAACTGCTTCTTCATTGGAGGAATTTCTACAGTTTTGGAAATAGATGGAAGCCCGAGGGAGCCAAATCTGGAGAATAGGGTGGATGTTCCAGCACTTCATAGTGCAGATTTCTCAATTTCCCTATTACCAAAACACTTTTGTGGGCAGGTGCATTGTCCTGATGGAAAACTTTTTTTTTTTTTTTCTTTTTTAACCTGGGTCTCTTTTCACGAATGCTTGCATTCAGTTTGGTTAGAAGTTGAGATCAGTATTCTTCAGTAATGGTTTCACCCTTTTCGAGATAGTCAATCAACAAAATTCCTTTGGCATCCCAAAATACTGGCCCCATGATCTTTCCCGCCGAAGGCATCATCCTCGCCTTCTTTGGAGCTGAAGAACCAGCTTCTGTCCACTGCCTCGACTGCTACTTGGATTCGGGTGTGTGTAGGGTGAATCCATGTTTCATCCATTGTGGCGTATCGGCGCAAAAAGCCACTTCTGTTCTTCTGAAAATGCGTCAAGCACTTTACAGAAAGTGTCGTGCGAATGCGTTTGTTATCCACTGTAAGGATGCGCGGCACCCATCTTGCGCAAAGCTTTTTCATGTTTAAGTCCTGATGCAGGATGTGACCAATACTTTCGTTTGAAATTACAAGAGCATTAGCAATTTCACGCACCTTTGTACGCCGATCTTCCAAAATCCGGTGAGGTTACACTTTTTGGACGTCCTTCACGTGGATCGTCTTGGATGCTTTCACGGCTACGTTTAAAATCGGCCGCCTATATCTTCACAGTGGAAACTGAAGGTGAAGAGTCACCATACACATTTACAATCCGCAAATGAATGTCTGTAGGTGTTAAACCTTCTTTTACGAAGAATTTAATCACGCCACATTACTCAAATTTCTCCATTTTCAAAGCAATGCTTCACTATTGCCTGGAATAGCTTGTAGGGTCTATTAACATGTGTACAAGGGAAAAAAATCATGCAAGTAGTGCCGCGATAGTGTGAGGAGGAGAACTTTTCAGACCACACTTTTCTCCACAACAAATTAGTTCTTCTTAAATTACCGCGTGAACACAGAAATATAGTACTACTCTAGCGATATTGGTCGCTTGACCAACATGGCTGTCCATGCACCAGCATTGGAAAGCAAAACCGATTCTCAGAAAGTTCATTTTTACCCCTTATTTCGAACCAGTTCATTTACATACATCTAAAATTGAACTAGAATCTGCAATCCCGCTTCACATCTAAGGTCATATCGGGGGCTTTCCACTTGAAACAACTCGTTGGTTTAAATCATTTTGTTTTACTTCAAACTCGCACACATTCACTCTCACATTCAAACTTCCAGACTCTGTGGGGGATAGGGAATAATTCTGGCTAGAGAAAAATTCCCCGCCCCAGTCGGGAATCGAACCCGGGACCCCCGGGTGAGAAGTCAGCACGCTGACCACTCAACCACGAAGGCAGTCTAATTAATATTGTATGATTGATTAAGGAACACTTATATAACAATACACAATGTTGTACAATGCAACGGATAGGTGATCCCAAGTGCCCGCATATGGCATTCCTGCTGGACGAAACGCCGTCTGGGAGGGTTTTCTCCGGGTCTTCCGGCTTCCCTTGCAACTCATTCCAACAAATGCTGCGACATCATCCACTTCCTCATGCTCATACCACTGGATCCAGGCTCTTCATTCTGTGGTTATAGTTTTCTCCTACCACTAAGCAATGACCATTAGCAAACAAAAGACGATCCTGCACTAGGGCGAGAGGCAATATAGTAAAATCTGTTTCCTGGAGACTCTGCTTGCAAGTCGAGAATCGCGTCTCAGTTAAGGTACCAGTAAGTGGAAGACTTGGCAACCGCGAGGGTTGGTTTCCAACCACACACACACCCTAATCCCAAACTTTAAAGTCAGAGTTGGCAAGGTCATCATGTTCTGAAAATGTCTATGGCTCCCCGACAGATTTCTGACCCCTAGACATCAGCTTGTAAGTCCTAGGGAAGTGTCAGTCCTACATACGGGGAAAATATCTGCAACCGACTAAATGCGAGAACTGCTTATAAATAAAACCTGATGTGTTCCATTTACACATGTAAATAATATATGGAGAAAGGATGCGATACGAAGATTTTCAAGAAAATCCTCCCACCGGAAAACCTCCTTTACATGGAACATTTTTCAAAGAATTTTATTCAATAATGGCTCTAACGATTTTGATTAAAATCTCTCATACTTAAGATATTTACATGGGAAATCCTGCATTTTCTGGGAATATCCTCTTGTTTATTCTGGATGAATTTTGCCGAATTTTGCTTAACTGCTAAACCGTAAGAGATAGATAAAACTTACTGCACAAAAAATGTAGATCTCGTCAAAACACACAATTTATATTCTTAACGTTTTTGTTGTGGAGGTAACTGTTTCCGAGATATTCCTTGTTATTGGTTTCATTTGTAAAGTACTTTACTTTTCTCGGACAGGTAGTGTCCGTTTTTCTTTTGTTCTACTCCTGGCCAAGCAAAGAAACGATTTGCAATGACTATCGCACGCTATCTCGATTAGCGTGGTGTAGAAAGAAGAATAACATTTTGTAAGAACTCATTTTGTAGAGCCGCTAGAGAAAGTAATGTGAGTGTAACACATCGGTTAACCATTTTCGAGATATTCTAGATTAGGCATTGCTTTCAATTTTAAGCCAATTAAACTTTTCTCAAGCGGAAAGACATCTTTCTTCTCGTTTCTTGTTTGTTTACTCCTGGAAAAACAATTGTTTCACTTAGCGGCCGTATTTTAAAGGACGAGACTATCGCTTTAGCCTGTACATTTTCTTATTTCCCTTCTACTTCAAAGGAGCTAGAAATAAGATTAATTCTGCTTAAGCTTATCCATCCATCCATCCGTCCGTCCGTCCGTCCATCCATATCCATCCATCCATCCATCCATGCTGACTTCATATACCCACGGTCGCGGGTTCAAACCCGGCGGAGGACGATGGAGTTTTTCGGGTGTAAAAATCCTTAGCATGGCTTCCTTCGGAAGGGAAGTAAAGCCGTGGGTCCCGTGTCGTAGATTTACGGCACGTAAAAGAACCTCAAGCCTGATAGAGAGGCCTCTGAGCAAAATTAAGCGGTCTTTCACGTCCAATTTAGAATGGGACGCTGAGAACCACAGCAGTTAAAGAGCGTCCATAAATAACACGCCATTTACATTTATCCATCCATTTAATGTTTTGAACAAAAGGTTTTTTACCGAACAGCTAGAGGACAACATATAAATGGGACACATCAGATTTTACCTTCTACTTACAAGGAAGCAAGTAATAAGACCATTTCTGCTAATTTTTTTCTCCATTAGTATGAAGTAAATAAAGAATAAGCTTTTTAATAATAATTTGTCACAGAGATGTAGAGAAACTCATTTGAATGGAACACATCGGATTTTGAAGGACATTTTGTTGAAGAATATGGATGTACCACATTAGAGCTTGGTGGGAATCATAACTTGTTGATATGCAAGCTGCAATGAAATGTCCGTCATCTGTCACCATTTTAACAGTGGGTGTTCTCTTTCGCTGGTTTTGATTTGCGGGTGAGTCACACTTCCGGTGCCCGGAAACAGTCTGCCGGCCACGAGATGGCTTGGTGAGATACATTTACAGTTTACAATTAGCCCATGGAAGTCCATGAGGCGCAAGCGCCGGCGACAAATGACAACACGTCTGTGGACACGATGCGTGTGCGCTCTGTCGGAAATATTAACTATTATATTAGCCCTAATGCTCTTCAGAGATAAATATGCGGTAAAAACTGAAGTATGTACAGTCATAAAAAAAAATCTTGTGTTCCATTCACATGACTTTCTCTATATCTCTGTTCACATTTTAAAAAGCTTATGCTTCTATTTACTTCATGCTAATCGAGAAAAAATTAGCAGAAATAGTCTTATTAGTTGCTTTCTTGTAAGTAGAAGCGAAATAAGGTTAAAGTGATAGTCAAAAGCTGGTTGCTATGTGGTTTGTTTGTATGGACAGTAGTAGACAAATTCCGTATGAGAAAGGTGTAATTTTTTTTTAAACCTGAAACCAATAACAAGGAATTTCTCAAAAACAATCCACTCCACGCAAAAAAAGTATATAAATAAATTGTGTGTTTTAACGAGCTCTACATGTTTATGTTGTGTAAGTTTCTGTCTATCACTTACGATCTGCCAGTTATGCAAAATTCCGTAAAATTCATACAGAATAAACTACTCTTCAGAGACTATTCCCAGAAAATTCAAGATATACATTTTATTTGTAAGGTAAACATCTTTAATATACGATATTTTAATCAACATCGTTAGAGCCATTTTTAAGAAAATCAAAATTTTCGAAAAATTTTCCATGTATAGAGTAGTTTGGGAGGGGGGGGATATTCTCCAAAATCTTCGTGTCACATTCCTGGAAGATATTGCACTTAAATGTCAAGTTTGGTACTTTACAACTTTTCCATTTTTAATTATCTGTTCACAGACACCCGGATACACGGACCTTTTTCTGAAATTGCTTTTTAGGTTATATTGGACTCTAAAACGTCTATTACCTGTGAAATCTTGGTACGGAGTTTTTGGGTCGATGCAATACCTTCTCTATACACTATGTACATAGTACGCGAAGAGAAAATAAAAGTGATATTTTCCATTCACATAATTTTCTCTACCTGTTCTACATACAAATTTTTTATAACAAATTATTCTTCCTTTTACTCCATACTAATCAAGATGAGAATTAGCAGAATTAGTCTTATGGCTTACTTGCTTATAAGTAGAAGGTAACCGCCTGTGGTGCCATAAGTAGTTAAAGCGGGCGTTAATCACTACCAAAAAAAAAGTAGAAGGTAAATAAGGGAGTACCCTAGGCTACTAAAACGATAGTAAAATGTTTTAAAAGTTGTCATTATGCGATTGTCATTAAATGTGTTTCTTTGCATCGCTAAGAGTAAAACAAAAGAAACGCGGACAACTTCCTGTTTGAGCAAAGTACAAGTATTTCAAAACTGAAACCAAAAACAAGGAATATCTCGGAAATGGTTAGCTCCACAATAATAATGTAAAGGACATAGGTAAATGACTTTTGAATAACTCTTAAACCGTAAGAGACAGACAAAATATGTATTGCACAAAACATGCAGAGCTCGTTAAAACACACCATAAAAGTTATGTCATATACATTTTTTTTTTCATTGAGTACACCATTTCTGAATTATTCCTTGTTTTTTGGGTTCAATTTTAAATTACCTAATTTTTTCTCAAACGGAAATGTTTTATTACGTTTTCTTTTGTTTTACTTCTAGAATAGAATTTCAGTCCCATAGCAATCATATTTTAAAACATTTGACTGTCGGTTTAGCCTAGTGTACTCCCTTATTTCCCTCCTACTTATCAGGAAGCAAGTACTAAGACCATTTCTGCTAATGTTTATCTTGATAGTATAAAGCAGATAAAATATGCTTTTGTAGGAGTCATTTGTTATAAAATAGATAGAGAAGGTAATGTAAGTGGAACACATCTGGTTTTTCATTTTGGTCGATCTAAGAAAAGGAATAACAGAAACCAGCTTTTAAGAGATTTGGCTATCCTTTTTGCCTAGTGTATTCATTTGTTTGGGATCTACTTGGAAGGAATTAAGTAATTAGACTTTTCTGCTAATGTTTTCACTTTCTGTATACGTATTATTTACATAGTGTATAGAGAAGGTATTGTATTGCACCCAAAAATTCGAGACCGAGATTTCACCGCAAATACATGTTTTGAGACCTCCTGAGTTAAGAAAAACATTTTTAGAAAAATCTGCATGTAAGTGTCTGCCTGTCTGTCTGTCTGTCTGTCTGTCTGTCAGTGGTGTGTGTACTTGCGGGCATAATAGCTCAATAACGAAAAGACCGTGAAATACCAAACTTGGTGTTTAAGTTTAGTATCTTCCAAGAGTGCGAAACGAAGATTTTCAAGAAAAATCCCAACTGCCCTTTACATGAAAAAATGTTCGAAAATTTTTGTTTTCTCAAAAGTGACTATTTTGATGAAAATCTCGTATATTTAACCTATTTACATGACAAATAAAACGTATATTTTGAATTTTCTGGGAATAGCCTCTGAAGACATCTTTATTTTGGATGAATTTTGCTGGATTTTACGTAACTGGTGAACCGTAAGAAATATACAAAAACTTACTATACAAAAATGTAGATCACGTTAAAAAACACAATTTATGTTATATACATTTTTTCGTGGAGTTGATCGTTTCTAAGGTATTCCTTGTTATTCGTTTAGCTATAAAATACTTAATACTTTTCTCATTTTGAAATTTTGACAAATAAAGGAACTTCAGTCACATAGCAACCAGCTTTTGACTATCACTTCAACCTATGGTACTCCCTTATTTTGATTCTTCTTACACGGAAGCAAGTAATAAGAAGATTTCTGCTAAATTTTTTTCGATTTGCACGAAGTAAGTAGAAGCATAAGTTTTTTAACAATAATTTGTTGTAGAGATGTAGAGAAAGTCATGTGAATGGAACAATGCAGATTTTTTTTTTTTTTTTTTTTTTTTTTTTTGCTTTGAGTTGTTGCATTTCTTTTTTTTTTTTTTTTTTTTTGCTTTACTTCTAGAATAGAATTTCATTCTCATAGAAACCATATTTTAAAACATTTGACTGTCGGTTTAGCCTAGTGTACTCCCTTATTTCCCTTCTACTTATCAGGAAGCAAGTACTAAGACCATTTCTGCCAAAGTTTATCTTGATAGTATAAAATAGATAGTAGAATACATTATTGTCAGAATAGTTTGTTACAAAATAGGTAGGGAAGGTGATATAAATGGAAAACATCAGATACTTACTTTCTCTAGCCCCGTATGTACAATGTACATAGGGATAGAGAAGTATTGTATTCCACCTAAAAATTCGATACCGAGATTTCACCGGAAATATATGTTTTAGGGTCCCCTGTATCCAAAAAAAGCATTTTCAGAAAAAGGTTCGCGCGTGTGTGTGTGTGTGTGTGTGTGTGTGTGTGTGTGTATCCGTGTGTCCGTGTGCCCGTGTGTCTGTGAACACGATAACTCAAAAACGAAAAGTCGGTAACATACCAAACTTGGTATTTAAGTTTAGTATCTTCCAGGGATGCGACACTACCCTTTATATGGAACTTTTTTCGAAAATTCTGATTTTCTCAAAAATGGCTCTAACGATTTTGATTAAAATGTCGAATATTAAAGATATTTAGCTGACAAATCAAATGTATAACTTGAATTTTCTGGGAATAGCCTCTGAAGACTAGTTTATTCTGGGTGAATTTTACGGAATTTTTCATAACTGCTAAACCGTAAGAGATGGACAAAAACTTACCGCACAACAAATGTAGATCACTTTAAAACACACAATTTATGTTATATACATTTTTTTTTGTGGAGTTGATTGCTTTTGAGATATTCCTTGTTTTTGGTTTCAGCTATAAAAAACTTATACTTTTCTCATACAGGACTTTGTGAAATCGTGTCCATACAAACAAAGGAACTTCAGTCACATAGCAACTACTTTTGACTATCACTTTAACCTATGATAATCCCTCATTTCGCTTCTGCTTTCAAGGAAGCAAGTAATAAGACTATATCTGCTACTTTTTTTTCGATCAGCATGAAGGAAATGGAAGCAATGGCTTTTTTATAATATTTGTTGCAGAGATGTAGGGAAAGTAATGTGAATGGAACACAGTTTTTTTTCATTTTGGTCAATCTAAGAGAAAGAAATTTCACTTAAATGTCAGTAACCAGCTTTTAAAAGATTGACTAACGTTTTTGTCTAGCATATTTCCTTGTTTCCCTTCTAGTTGGATCGAATTAAGTAATAAGACCTTTTCAGCAAATGTTTTTCTCGATTAGCATGAAGTAAACAGCAGAGAATAAGCTTTTGTAAGAATAGTGTGTTATACAATAGGTAAGGAAAGTCATGTGAACGGAACACATCAGAATTTTTCTTTTGTCACGTCAGCAGATAAACTTAAAGCAGATAAATCATGCACGGTGTTCACTTGGTTTTGCCGTAAAACTGGTCGAAGAATAACCTATTGTTGAAAGTGAAATGTTGCTCGCCACGTGACTACCTAGCCGCAAGTGTTACACATGATTCAATCAGAACATAATAGCGAGATGTAGCCAATTAGTCTGTCTCTATCCCTGAATTGATCAGGTGCTGACCCTCTGATCCTGAGGTCGCGGGTTCAAACCAAGTCCAGACCGCTGGCTTTTAAGTGTGCTTAAAAGCTACAGTCCCATATCAATAGATGTAAAAGAATTCCTGTGGAGAGAAATTCCGTCATACAAGCGGCGCTGATGTGATGCTAGAAGTTGACATTATCGGTAACAATTGTCTTTATCATTGTCACAATAAATAAATGTCCTCAATAATATTTAGTTTTATTTCTTTTAATGATAAAAAGACATTACATACAGTGAAGCTATCATTTTGTTCAAATCTGGACATCTATTTCCATTTGGACATGGTGTAGATGGAGTTACACTGGACACGTTTCAGCAACCTTCGTTGTCATCCTCTTGCAGGTTAGCAGACGTCCAGAGGTTGTAGAAACGTGTCCAGTGTAGCTGCATCTACACCATGTCCAAGTGGAGTACGTGTTGGAAATAGTTGTCCAGATTTGAACACTTAGTTTTATATTTATTGTAGAATTTGTATATTTCTAGAAAAGTATTATTATTTATTATTATTATTATCATCATCATCAGTATCATATTCTTCCTTACAAGTACAGGTGTATATAAATGAATATCGGGGTTTTAACTCTTTATAATATTTATTACATTCAACTTACAGTTATGAATGATATGTCAAATGAAAAAGCAACTCAAACAGTTTTACCAAGAAGCTTATAAGTGTTCAATGTGACTACCCTTTGTCACACGACACACATCAAGTCTATCCCCGAGTTCATCCCAGACGTTGGTAAGTGTATATTCAGTAATTGTAGCAACAGCTGCTTCAATCCGGTTTCTTAATTCAGGGAGGTCAGCTGGTAGCGGAGGCACGTACACACGATCCTTGATGAAACCCCAAAGGTAAAAATCGCATGGCGTTAGGTCAGGAGAACGTGGAGGCCATGCATAGCCAGCCCTGTCATTGGAGCCCTTGCGGCCTATCCAGCGCTCGGGTACAGTGACGTTCAACCAATCGCGTTCTTCTTTATGCCAGTGAGGTGGCGCACCATCCTGCTGGAAAATGAAGTTCTCTGGCTCATTTTCTTCCAACTGAGGGAAGAGCCATTGCTCTAGTGTATCAAGGTAAGAAGTGCCACTCGCTCAACAGTCTCTTCACTTGCTCCTGGTCGTCTCGTGCTCTTCCCTTTACAACAAAGGTAGCCAGTATCTTCAAACTGATTATACCGTCTACGAATGTTTTTATCACTAGGAGGATCACAACCGAACTTACTACGGAACGCACGTTGCACAGTAACTACAGATTCGGTCTTTGCAAACTGCAAAACACAAAACGATTTCTGTTTACTAGTCGCCATCTTTGCTACTACCGCTGCCTAGCGGATTGCGGCAGAAACATTGCACGCACATGCGCACTTTTGCCAACAAACAAAACTGTTTGAGTTGCTTTGTCATTTGACATATCATTTATAACTGTAAGTTGAATGTAATAAATATTATAAAGAGTTAAAACCCCGATATTCATTTATATACACCCTGTATTAGGCCTTGGGGACTTATTACGAGGCTAATGAGAACAGTTCTGTATCTTCTTCGAGGTCTTCCCATTATCTGTTCGTCCTTACTTCACCGGCGATGTAAACAAATCAGTGTATTCTTCCGCGAACACGTTTGGCAGGAAAATATATACGAGGGTTGAATGAAAAGCAATGCCTCCACCTTCGTAACTCTTCAACAGATGCCAGCATTGGTATGCGGCAGGTACTGGCTTGTTCCGTAGGCTCTTCTCTACAGCTCCAGTTGGCGGGAAGTCTTAGCATTCAACGGTCGTGTTGTTACAGTGTAAAATATGGAACCCTGCGTAGACGGTCGGTCAATGCGATTTAAACAACGTGCAGTCATTAAATTCTTGACAGCAGAAGGTGTCACCCCAAATGAGATTCATCAGAGAATGAAAGCAGTTTATGGAGATTGTGTTGATGTGAATACTGTGCGTCCTTGGGCGAGTAAGTTAAAAGATGTTGAGGTGGTAACATCCGACTTGCGCGACAAACAAAGAGTTGGACAAGCAAAATGTTGACAGTCTGATTCAGGACAATCGTCGTATCACTCAGAGAGAAATTGCAAGCACAACCGACATTTCACAAGAACGTGTGGGTCACATTATTGCTTTGCTTGGCTATCGGAAGATCTGTGCACGATAGGTACCCCAGATTGACTCCTGAAATGAAAGCGCACAGATTTGAAATTTGAAAGACCATCTGCAGGGGCATCATTGTGCTTCTGCTCAAGACGTTGAGAGAACTGTGAGACTGGTTGCGGAAAAGACGTGACGGCTTCAGAAAACTTGCTCATGTTGGCAGAAATGTATCAAATTGGCTGGTGATTATGTGGAAAAGTGAATATTGGCAATTAAAGATCACATTCTAAAGATTATTTCTGCGTTTGATTTATTAAAATGTTCTCATCCAAACCCAATAAACGAAGGTGGAGACATTACTTTTCATTCAACCCTCGTAGCTACCTACTTTTACTGCTCACGGATAGTGACTGGCTATATTAAACGTATAATACATAAAACACAATAAAACAGGTAGCTGAGTCGTTAAATATTCAGTACGAAATGTAAAATTCTCCCGTAAAATTATAAAATGTTGACATGTTGTTTTAAAAGTTTGCTGAACTATTACATACGTACATCTTCCAACATGTTTTTACTTTCTCTACATGTACCAAAGTTGATATTTAAGCTCGGTATCTCCCAAGGATGCAACACGAAGATTTTCAAGAAAATTCTCCCACGCCCAATCACCCTTTAAATTTAGATATTCTATTAAAATATTCAGTAATGTTTGGAATTAGAATTGGTACACTGAAAATGTGTTAAAATGCTAACTCTCGTTCAAATCAAGTAGCAACGTTGTCCTCCACAGAAACGCATGAGTCATTACCTCCCGTCTTTTCTTTCCAAACTTCTGACATACACCTAACGTTCCAGGTGTATGGGAACTATAAAAGATATGCAGTGATGTGCGAGGTCTACAGATATTCGCAGAAGTTTTAAAACGGAGCTTAATTTCTGAAAACCCCGGTATTTCCGTTTGTTTCCCGGAACTAAAATCGACATCAAGATTTCCTCATCATTAGATAGCCTGAGGTTTCCACGCCACAAAAACGCCTGCTAATTTACTCAAAAATATAAAGCCGAGAAGCGTGTAAGGGAAGAAAGAAAACAATAACTGTAAGTTCCACATTGTGGAGTAGGAGGAGGAATGAACTCATTCTTTCTCCCACCTACACTCTTTTGTTTCCTGCATTCCTTTCGTTTCTCGTTATCTGGTACGTACGGAGTGAAATAATTAAGTCGCGCCTCAACTTCTGGGGCCACGTAATGGGCGAGCTGAAGAACAATGCTATGGAAATTACTGGCTTTCTCACCGTATTATCTGTTGCAGAAAACTTCACATTTCTTGTCTTTTCCTCTCTAGGTGTAAGGCGTTCGAACCTGTTGCTAAACTACTCTAGAATATGCTTCGCTTTCCGCCCTCCATGGTGTAATGGTTTCCATGCACTCTGCATATAACCAAGGTCGCGGGTTCAAACCCGGCGGTGGCCGCGCCGTGGCCGAGTGATTAGACCATTCGCCTCTCATCTAGAAGGCCCGGGTTAGATCCCAAGCGACGCATGTGAGATTTATGGTGGACAAAGCGACCGGGTTCTCCGGTTTCCCCCGCCATCGCATTCCACCGCTGCGCCATCTTCATTCCATGCGTCACCAGTGTCACCGCCTGCGGTGCCATAAGTAGTTAAAGCGGGCGTTAAACACTACAAAAAAAAACGGTGGAGGACGAATTCGGGCGGAAATATCCCGGTACACGAAGATTATTGATTAATAAAAGTTTATTGAGTGGTCGTCTCCTTAGCACGGTGGTAGCACGGTTGGTTATCAAGCGGGATGCCTGTGTTCGATCCCCAGTACCGGCGTGGGGATTTTTCCCCATTGGGAGACCTGGTGCGGAGTGCACTCAGCCTCGTGAGGTTCCTGGAAATCCAATGGAGCTACTTGATGGAAAAGTAGCGACTCCAAGTCATGAGGACCGCATTAACCGGCCGGGGGGGGGGCGCTGACCACGTCTCACCCTCCAATACTGCACCCCACTCATGACGTATGATGGGGGACGCAACGGCCGGGCGGTAGGCCAAGGTTCCTTGTGTGCTGTTGTGTTGCACCCAAAATTCAATACCGAGATTTCACCCGCTGAATCCAAAAAAAAAGAAGAAAACATTTTTAGAAAAAAGGTCCGTGTATCCCTGTATGTGGTAGGGGGGCAGCATAGCTCAAAAACGAAAAGTCCGTTAAATACCAATTTAAGTTCAGTATCTCCCAAGGATGCGTGCGACTCGAAGATATTCTATGGAAAACAGTTCTAAAATTCGGTTTTGATTAAAATATCTTATATTTAAGATATTTAAATGACAAATAAAATGTATATCTTGAATTTTCAAGGAATAGCCTCTAAAGACCTCCTTGTTCTTGATGATTTTTTTTAAATTCTGCATAACTAGCAAACCTGAAGAGATACACAAAAGCCTTACTGCATAAAAAGAAGATTGGCATTAAAACATACAATTTTGTCATACACATTTTTTTCGTGGAGTTGGTCGTTTTTGAGATATTCCTTGTTATTGGCTTCAGTTTGTCAACTCCTGGCCACGCAAAAAAAAAAAAAAAACCGATTTCAATCCCATAGCAACCACATTTTAAAAGAACATTTGACTGCGTAGTGTATTATCTTATTTCCCTTAAGACCATTTCTCCTAATGTTTATCTCGACTGGCAAGAAGTAGATAGAAGAATACAATAATTTGTTACAGAGATGTTTAGAAAGTTATGTGAATGGAACGCATCAGATTTTTATTTATGCTCTTCATAGACACAGATACATTATTACTTTCTCTATACGTACTATAAGCATATAGAGAAAATATTGTATTCCACCCAAAAATTCTAAACTGAAATTTCACCGGAAATACATGTTTTAGGACCCACTGAATCCCAAAAAAGCATTTTCAGAAAAAAGTCCGCTGTGTATGTATGTATGTATGTGTGTGAGTGTGTGTGTGTGTGTGTGTGTGTCTGTGGACAGCATAGCTCAAAAACGAAAAGACCGTTAAATTAAATTTGGTATCTTCCAAGATGCGACACGAAGATTTTCAAGAAAATCCCCCCACCCCCAGCTACCCTTTACATGGAACTTTTTCCGAAAATTTTGATTTTCTTAAAAATGACTAACAATTTTGATTAAAACGTCAAATATTAAAGATATTTACCTGACAAATAAAATGTATATCTTGAAATTTCTGGGAATAGCCTCTGAGGAATACTTTTTCTGGATGAATTTTACGGAATTTTGCAAAACTGCTAAGCCGTAAGATATATGCAAAAACTTAACACACACAAAATGTAGAGCACATTAAAACACAGAATGTATGTCATGTATATTTTTTTTCGTGAAGTTGATGGTTTTTGACATATTCTTTGTTTTTGGTTCCAGCTTTGAAAAAATGATATTTTTCTCATACAAACAAAGGAACTTCAGACACATAGCAACCAACTTATGGTTATCAGTTTGGCCTATAGTACTCCCTTATTTCCCTTCTACCTACAAGGAAGCAAGTAAGACTATTTCTGTTATTTTTTTTCTCAATTAAAATGAAATAAATAGAAGCATAAGCTTTTTAACAATAATTTGTTACGTGGTGTAGAGTAAGTCATGCGAAGGAACACATTAGATTTATTCTTTTTTGATTCAGAAGTTGCCAAAACAGGTATTTACGTACGGTATCGTACTTTTGGATGGAATACAATACCTCCTCTTGCTGCTGTGTACGTGTAGAGAGAGTGTCCTTTTCACTGTCATGTTGTCTGCGAGCTGAAATAGAGTGCAGAGTTGTAAATTTAAGGTTACCGTAGTATATATACGCATTGAGCTGCTTTGCTTTGACACTGAAAAGGCCACATTACTGAAATCCGAGATGAGGTGTCAGGTTTCAGGTAGTCGGGGAGTTCTCAGGTATACGTACACGACCTTTTACTTGCCAAGAACCATTAGTGTCGCCAACACTTCAGCTACCCTCAAATATTTTCACTACTTCACTGGATTTCACCTACAGGCATTTCTTTTTACTTTGTCTACACGTACTATGTACACAGTGCACAGAGAAAGTATTGCATTCCACCCAAAAGTTCGAAACCGAGATTTCACCGGAAATATATGTTTTAGGTTTCCCTGTATCCAAAAAGAAGCATTTTCAGAAAAAGGTCCGTGTATGTGCGTGTGTGTGTCTCTGCGGTCAGCATTGCTCAAAAACGAAAAGACCGTTGAATACGAATACCAAACTTAAAAGTTTGGTATCTTCCATGAATGCGACACGAGGATTTTCAAGAAAATCCCTCCATCCCCAACTTCCTTTAAATGGAACTTTTTTCGAAAATTTTGATTTTCTTAAAAATGGCTCTAACGATTTTGATTAAAATATCGTATATTAAAGATTTTTACCTGGCAAATAAAATGTATATCTTGAATTTTCTGTGAATAGCCTCTGAAGACTACTTTATTCTAGATCAATTTTACGGAATTTTGCATAACTGCTAAACCGTAAGAGATGGAGAACAACTAACTACCCATAAAATGTAGAGCACGTCAAAACACACAATTTGTGTTATATACATTTTTTTTTTTTTTTTTTCGTGGAGTTGGTCGTTTTTAAGATATTCCTGGTTTTTCGTTTCAGCTTTGAAAAACTTATATACTTTTCTCATACAGGAATTTGTCAACTCCTGTAAATACAAACAATGGAACTTCAGTCACATAACAACCAGTTTTTACTTTCTCCATACGCACTCTGTACATAGTGTATAGAGAAAGTATTGCACTCCACCAAAAATTCGATGCCGAGATTTCACCGGAAATATAT
Organism: Hymenopus coronatus; assembly: GCA_030762935.1. Taxonomy (NCBI): domain Eukaryota; kingdom Metazoa; phylum Arthropoda; class Insecta; order Mantodea; family Hymenopodidae; genus Hymenopus; species Hymenopus coronatus. The sequence continues at coordinate 18,318,578 of CM060891.1, forward strand.
GTTTTAGGGTCTCCAATATCCAAAAAAAGCATTTTCACAAAAAGGTCCGTGTGTGTGTGTGTGTGTGTGTGTGTGTGCGCGCGCGCACGCGCGCGCGTGTGTATGTATGTGTGTGTGAGTCCGTGTGTCTGTGAACCCGATAACTCAAAAACGAAAAGTAGGTAAAATACCAAACTTGGTATTTAAGTTTAGTATCTTCCAGGGATGCGACACGAAGATTTTGAGAAAAATCCCCCCACCCCCAACTACCCTTTACATGGAACTTTTTTCAAAAATTTTGATTTTCTCAAAAATAGCTCTAATGATTTTGATTAAAATTTCATATATTAAAGATATTTATCCGACAAATAAAATGTATATCTTGAATTTTCTGGGAATAGCCTCTGAGAGTAGTTTATTCTGGATGAATTTTACTAAATTTTGAATAACTGTTAAACCGTAAGAGATGGACAAAAACTTACTACACAAAAAATATAGAGCACATTAAAACACACAATTTACGTATGTTATATACATTTTTTTCGTGGAGTTCGTCGTTTTTATGACATTCCTTATTTTTTGTTTCTGCTATAAAAAACGTGTACATTTCTCATACAGGAACTTGTCAACTCCTATCCATATAGACAAAGGAACTTCATTGACATAGCAACCAGCTTTTGACTATCACTTTAACCTACGGTTGTCCCTTATTTCGCTCCTACTTACAAGGAAGCGAGTAATTAGACTATTTCTATTATTTTTTTCGGATTAGCATAAAGTAAATAGAAGTATAAGCTTTTTAAGAATTATTTGTTGCAGGGACATGGAGAAAGTCATGTGAATGGTACACATCAGATTTTTTACTATCATTTTAACTTACGGTACTCTCTTATTTCGCTTCTACTTACAGGGAAGCAAGTAATAAGAATATTTCTAATAATTTTGCTGAATTAGTATGAAGTAAACAGAAGCATAAGCTTTTTAACGATAAAGTATATGATTTTTTTTATGTTTTTCGCATCACAAAGTTTATAATATTTATAATGGTTAAAAGTATGAAGTAACTTTTGAAATATTCCATTAACTAGAAAGGAAAAGGACAAATTCGTAGCCTCCATTTCATGTCACTTGCTCCCATTTCTATATGCCAGTACAGGAAATGGCTGTTTCTTATGATCAGCATTTTTCTCATCTATTTGGAACGGAAGATGATTCTGGAAATAACGAGGAACCTGGGTCTCTCGCTTCGTTTAGCATTATATCGATTTCCGGTAAGCATAAAAAAGAAGGTAGAGGAAAGAAAAATCTGCTCTCTCTTCCTACCGACTTAATATATTTCAGAAAATTGAATGAAATGCAAGGAGCTTGGAACGTAAAAAAAACACAAAAAAAAACGCTTTTCTTTCTTTAATTTCTGATTTAAATGTCAGGCCAAGTTTTTCCCTCTTTTCTCTTAGAAAATTAACCCAGAGAATGTTCTCTCGGTCGATTAAAACTAACTAGTTAATCGATAATCTAGAGTTTTATTCTACCTCAAATTTACCAGCAAGTCTAGTTTGAACAGAAGAAAACCTGATGTAATCCATTCGCATGACTTTCTCTATATCACTGCAACAGATTTTTGTTAAAAAGTTTATGCTTCTATTTACTTCATACTAAGTGACAAAAAATTAGCAGAAATAGTCTTATTACTTGCTTCCCTGTAAGTAGAAGCGAAATAAGGGAGTACCATAGGTTAAAGTGATAGTCAAAAGCTGGTTGCTATGTGTCTGAAGTTTCGTTGTTTGTATGGACAGGATTTGACAAATTCCTGTAAGAGAAAAGTATGCTTTTAAGGCTGAAACAAAAAACAAAGAATATCTAAAAAACGATCTATTCCACGAAAAAATGTATATAACATAAAGTGTGTGTTTTAATGTACTCTACATTTTTTGTGTGGTAAGTTTCTGTCTAACTCTTATGATTTACCAGTTACACAAAAATCCGTAAAATTCATCCAGAATAAAGTAGTCTTCAGAGGCTATTCCCAGAAAATTCAAGATATTTATATTATTTGTCAAGTATATATGTTTAATATATGATATTTTAATCAAAACCGTTAGAGCCATATTTTAGAAAATAAAAATTTTCGAAATTTTTTCCATGTGAAGGGTAGTTGGGGGTGGGGGAATTTTCTTAAAAATCTTTGTGTTGTATTCTTGGAAGATACTGAGCTTAAATACCAATTTTGGCATTTAACGGTCTTTTCGTTTTTGAGCTATTCTGCCCACAGACAGACACACACGCGGACGTTTTTCTAAAAATACTTTTTTGGATTCAGGTGTCTCAAAACATGTATTTCCGGTGAAATCTCGGTAACGACTTTTTGGGTATAATGCAATACCTTCTCTATATACACAGTACGTATAGAGAAAGTAAAAAGAGTCAATGAAATTGGATTGTCTAAGGAGTTCATTACTACGATCCACAGATGAACTGTTTCGTAAATTACAGTTTACCTAATTGAAAGATAATTTTTTTCCTGTACTACGAATTGATTTAAAACACATATATTAGTACTTCCAAGATTTGGTATTATTACTTTCTCTACTTTATACTTTCTCTACACGTATTATGCACATAGTGTATAGAGAAGCTATTGCAATGTACCCAAAAATTCGACACCGAGATTTCAGCAGAAATAGGCGGTTTAGTGACTCCTGTATCCAAAAAAAGCAATTTTAGAAAAATGTTCCATGTGTGTATGTGCGTGTGTACGTGTGTCTGTGAACACGATAACTCAAAAACGAAAAGTCGGTAAAATACCAAGTTTGATAGATGCGGCATGATGGTTTAAGGAAAATCCTCCCACCTCCAACTACCCTTTATATGGAATATTTTTCGAAATTTTTATTTTATCAAAAATGGCTCTAACGATTTTAATTAAAATATCGTATATTAAAGATGTTTACCTGACAAATAAAATGTATATCCTGAATTTTCTGGGAATAACCTCTGAAGACTACTTTATTTTGGATTAATTTTATGGAATTTTGTATAACTGCTAAACCATAACAGATGGACAAAAACTTACCACACAAAAATGCAGAGTACATTAAAACACACACTTTGTGTTATATAATATTTTTTCGTGGTGTTGATCGTTTTTTAGGTATTTCTTGTTTTAGTTTCAGCTTTAAAGGCTTATAATTTTCTTATACAGGAATTTGTCAACTCGTGTCCATACAAACAAAACAACCAGCTTTTGACTGTCACTTTAACCTATAGTACTCTCTTATTTCGCTTTTACTTACAAGGAAGCAAGTAATAAGACTAATTCTGCTATTTTTGTCTCGATTAGCAAGAAGTAAATAGAAAAATAAGCTTTTTAAAAATAATCTGTTATAGAGACGTAGAGAAAGTCATGTGAATGGAACACATCAGCTTTTTTTTTTACTGTATCCAATATGGAATATAATGAACAAATACCCTCATATAATGGGGGGGGGGATAAAAACGTGTTACTTTTAAGATTATATGTTCATGTTGTCCTTATGCTCAGAAGCCTGTCGAAGAGCCAACCGCACAAAACCACAGAATGGAGACGAGCGTGAGGAAGTGGAAGATATAAATACAAGCGAAATGGATGATAGGAAAGGTGATGTGATGATGGAGAAATTGCTGGAATGAGTGGCGAGGGAAATCGGAGACCCGGAGAAAACCCATTCAGACCCCGCTTCGTTCACTACAAATCCCACATGCGGGCGCTTAGGATCGAACCCGAGCCGCCTAGGTGGGAGGCAAACTGTCTAGCTACCCGGCCACGGCTCCAGGGTGTTTCAAAACGACACCAAACGAAGATGTGAACCTTGTTGGTCATAGCGTACGTGATACGTGAATATAATTTTCAGCTCTAAATTCGGCACATTCAAAAACTGTCATAAATCACCATGGATTAGGCAGTCGTACATAACCAAATGGCACATGACTGGCCAACTCCAAGAGAGATGCCAGTTGGTAGCGAAAGTCCCAGTCGTGCGATAGACACGCTGGGCACCTTAGTAATGGAAAACGTAACATGTGGGTGTTTTGTATGTTTCGTATAACACGTTCTGAGGTTGTTTACGGGGCGTATGACAACCGTTGTTCCTTCGCTGCCTAATCCCAAATGTGTGCGATTTTTAAACTCATAAAACTTTAAATAGAAGCGTTTGAAAGTTACGACATCAAGTTTCGGACAGGTCAAAGTGTAAGCTAATCGACTTTCTTCGTTTGGTGTCGTTTTGAAACCTGTGTGTGTGTGTGTGTGTGTGTGTGTTTGTGTGTGTGTGTGTGTGTGTGTGTGTGTAAAGGGAAGTCAAAACATTAATTTAAACCGGAGATAGATCTCGGTATTTGGAACATATTTTGTATTTTAAGTTTTTATCTCTGACTGTTTCTTTTGGAGATATTTTAGTTTTGTCGAAAACAAGAGACAGACGCTGGCAACGCTACAGATTGTGTGAGTGTCACTTAGGATGTTGAAGGCAATCCTTCCGTTTTTACTGAGCGAGTTTAGGGCCAATCAGAATGCCAGTAGCACTTTATCTCCCAAAACATTATACCCCCTGCGTAGTTTTTGCAAACGACCGACGTGTTTACATCCAGAAGTCGGTTCAGATCCCTGACTAACCTGAACGCAATGTTGCTGAGTTATTTCACGTCTGAAAAACTTGATCGGAATATTCCTTTAATTCTTTTAAGTGATTAATTGTTTCGAAACTCTGTGTGATGTCCCATAATTCCTACCGAAACTACAAACTATCTTTGTACATTCTTGTGGAATTACGCATCCGATTTGGAACAATTTTTTTTCTCGAAATCGGCTGATCAAAGAACAAAATGCTATTGGACTCTTTTGTTTGTAATGATTGTATGAAACACATATTAGAAGGAATGTAATAAGTTCCCTTCCACCCGGTATACTAACTTAAGGATAGCCATCTGTGAAAAACCTAGAACCTACAATTGAAGGGGTCAGTGCAACAGTGGTCTAAACCATCTTTTTAAAAAAATGTAGTATAACTCAGTTAAACATACCTGGTTTCTTTGAGAATAACGAAAACCTAATTTTAATCGAACTGATTGTTCACTGACACTTTATCAGATTATTACACAACAACACATTGAGTACTGTTAACATAATGTTGTGATATACCTAAAAATTTTTATTAGTGTGATACAAATCTTTTTCTGGGTTAGACCACTGTTGCGCTGACTCCATCAATTTTACTTGGATTAATTTGAAACGTTAACACAGCAACTGCAGTATTAAGAATAGTTTACATGCTAATGTCCAGACTTTTGTTCAAAACAGTGATATTATTTAATTAAATCATTCCACACGATTCAATTTCAGTTACAGATATATAATACTTTGCAGTTATACTGCTAAATACAGTAGTAGTAAATTGATGAGATGAAATGTTTATCTGACTATTGGTTTAGGAGAAAAAAAATATTTAATTGTCATTTTATTAAATTTTTATTTTAGCTATGGAAATAGGAAGTTTATTATTTAATTACACAAGCACTGGTGATATTAGAAAAAAATCATCTCATTAATTTTCTTTTGTACTATGTTTGTCCAAGTATAAAAATTGTCAAGCTTTTGTTTCGAAAACTGCATCGTGTGAAACAATTTGAAGTTTTGAAAACGCTGAAAAACAAAAACACGAGAAAATAGGTTTTAAAATTTAACATACAATTTAACACTGTTTCTTTGTAAGTCTTATGCTTTCATATTCTCCTGCAGCAATTTTTAAACCATGAATATTTGTCAACTCTCACGGACTGTTTACACAAATTCCGAGTAATATATAAAGCAAAGAAAAACTGCAAGTCATTTGGTCGGAGTCAGACTGCACTCTGCCGCCAAAACAGTCCCTATGCTCTATCTCGCCTGTGGTTTAGGATGGGGAGGGCCCAGGTTAAATAATCGGTGGTACGGCATGCCTGTTTGATGGCGGGGCAGGTAGAAGCACCCGGTGTGAGACCTGTTTTGTAAATTTTGAAACATATTACTATACTCACTTTTTTTACTTTCTCTATACGCACTATGTACATAGTGTATAGAGAAGGTATTGCACTCCACCCAAAAATTCGATACCGAGATTTCACCGGAAATATATGTTTTAGGGTCCCCAATATCCAAAAAAAAAAGCATTTTCACAAAAAGGTCCGTGTGTGTGTGTCCGTGTGTCAGTGTGTCTGTGTGTCCGTGAACACGATAACTCAAAAACGAAAAGTCAGTAAAATACCAAACTTGGTACACGAGACAAATCCCCCCACCCCCAATTACCCTTTACATGGAACTTTTTTCTAACATTTCGATTTTCTAAAAAATGGCTCTAACGATTTTGATTAAAATATCTTATATTAAGGATATTTACCTGACAAATATAATGTATATCTTGAATTTTCTGGGAATAGCCTCTGAAGAGTAGTTTATTCTGGATGAATTTTACTGAATTTTGAATAACTGCTAAACCGTAAGAGAAGGACAAAAACTTACTACGCAAAAAAATGTAGAGCACGTTAAAACACACAATTTATGTTATATACATTTTTTTCGTAAATTCGTCGTTTTTGAGACATTCCTTATTTTTGGTTTCTGCTATGAAAAACTTATACTTTTCTCATACAGGAACTTGTCAACTCCTATCCATATAAACAAAGGAACTTCATTGACATAGCAACCAGTTTTTGACTATCATTTTAACCTATGGTACTCCCTTATTTCACCTCTACTTACAAGGAAGCAAGTGATATGACTATTTCTGCTAATGTTTTACTCATTAGCATAAAGTAAATAGAAGTATAAGCTTTTTAAGAATAATTTGTTACAGGGATATAGAGAAAGTCGTGTGAATGGTACACATAAGATTTTTTTAGTTATGGGTGCATATTATTGTATTTTCAACTTGAAATAGGCATATTTAGGGCAAAATTTTATTGGTCAAAACCAAATTTCGGATTTTTAGCAATTTTTCACCATAGTGAAAAGGTTAAAGCACCACACCCACTTACAGCCATCCATTTAAATTCACACGTGATATGGTTTAAAGCGCCGCATGGTAATACAAATTGAACTATAGGCATATACAGGTTTCCGGACTATTCGGTTTTTCAATATCTCGTCCATCTTCCCTCGCCACGTTTTCCCAAATAATCCAGTGGTTTGAGTCAAAAGTCGCATTACAAATACACAGATATCCAGATTAAGGGTTTCAATAAAAGATATCTGTGTATGCTTATACTCGTATACATGGAATTGGGTAACCGGAATAATTTTCATCTGCGTATTTCATCTGTTCGTTAACCAGTGATCACAAGAGCGCAAATATCGTGGTGAAATCAGAGCAGCATTAATAACAGACCTTTCTGCACATATGTGCACAGTCAAAGATTGGCAACAAAAAATAAACGGGTGTACTCTAAAGCGCTGCAGCCATTATGGATAATTAACGCTTACATTTCGTCTGTTTGCAGAACAGAGACAGAGGGTGTGCAGTAATTGGTGCTGCTGCTGGCGGTAAAATACTAATGTGCTTTTATTTGCTATAAATTAAATTCTATAAGTGTGTTCCAAATGCAACACTCTTGAACCGACCTCGAATAATGAAACCAAACACTCTGAACAACTGAAAAGCAGCTAAAAGCCTAAAATATGTCGATAATTGTGAATACATTCTTCTTACAGAGATAGCAGACGGGTTGGCATTCGAGGAATTGCAAGTTAAAGGACGCCGGCGGTGAAATTTTGACTAATTTGACTAAAAAAATTGAAAATATCTTTTATTATGCATAGCAAATGGTTGTTATAACCTTTAGACATCCCACAGAATCAAAATTTAGCTGTGTTCCATTGCTTTGGGCTCAACAGCCATTTCAAGATCCTACAATACCTGTTTCCAAGTATAGAGGTATTTCACTAAACAGCGTTTTTCTCAAAATTATATTTTCACACCTCGTTCCCGTCTTAGTTTCTATTTGAATATAAAAAAATCTGATATGTTCCATTCACACGACTTCCTCTACATCTCTGCAACAAATGACCGTTAGAAAGATATGCATCTATTTACTTTATGGTAATTGAGAAAAAATTAGCAGAAATAGTCTTATTACTTGCTTCCTTGTAAGTAGAAGCGAAATAAGGGAGTACCATAGGTTAAAGTGATAGTCAAAAGTTGGTTGCTATGTGACTGAAGTTCCTTTGTTTGTATGGGCAGGAGTTGATAAATTCTGGTATGAGAAAAGTATGTTTTTCAAAGCTGAAACAAAAAATAAGGAATATCTAAAAAATGATCAACTCCACGAAAAAAATGTGTATAATATAAATTGTGTGTTTTAACGTGCTCTATATTTTTGTGTGGTAAGTTTTTGTCCAACTCTTACGGTTTAGCAGTTATGCAAAATTTCGTAAAATTCATCCAGAATAAAGTAGTCTTCAGAGGCTATTCCCAGAAAATTCAAGATATACATTTTATTTTTCAGGTAAATATCTTTAATGTACGATATTTTAATCAAAATCGTTAGAGCCATTTTTAAGAAAATCAAAATTTTCGAAAAAAGTTCCATGTAAAGGGTTGCTCGGCGTGGGGGGATTTTCTTGTAAATCTTCGTGTTGCATCCTCGGAAGATGCTAAACTTAAATACCAAGTTTGGTATTCAACGGTCTTTTCGTTTTTGAGCTATGCTACCCACAGACACACACCACACACACATACACACAGACAGACAGACACACGGATATTTTTCTAAAAATGCTTTTTTTTTTTTTTTGGATTCAGGGAGTCTCAAAACATATATTTCCGTTGAAATCTCGGTATCGAATTACAATACCTTCTCTATACATAGTGCGTATAGAGAAAGTAAAAAATGTTCTAGAATGTGCAGACGTACATATTTTAATATTACAGGTGACAATATTATCCAACACTATTAAGCAATATTTTTCAAAACATTAATTTTTAGATTAAAATTACCATGATTCACTAATTAAAGTTATTGTATTATCGTCGCGTAAATCTTTTCTAAGAATTCAAAGCTCTAACTCAAAAAATGTTAATCAATTTTATGAAATTTTGAGGTGCATGGATAATTTTAACTATGGATGTATTTATGTAATAAAATAAAAGTGTTTAAAGTTTTTAAGTGTTTCAAAGCTCCAACTCAAAAAATGTTAATCATTTTTTTTCAAATTTTGAGGTGCATGCAAACATTATAACTATACGATATATTTATATCTAATAAAAGTTATAAAATAATTTATATCTTAAAAATATTTATGCAATTTGAATGATATTTGGTATTCGTATTAACATAATACCAATGCAATCACAGAATTTTGTTTCAGAAAAAAGTAATTCTAAAATATAGACATTTAAAATTTCACTCCCAGTGTATGGGAATTGATGTCATAGAAGGTAGTGGGGGTAGATACATTTAATTTTTACTTTCTCTAGCTGTATGTACAATTTAGATAATGGATAATCTCGATACCGAGATTTTACCGAAAATACATGCTTTGAGGCCCCCTGAATAAAAAATTTTGGAAAAATGTCCTTCTGTGTGTGTCTTGGGAAACAAAACTAAAAACGAAAGGTAGTTAAATAGCAACATTTGTATTTAAGTTCAGTATTTTACAAGGATACGATAGGAAGATTTTCAAGAAAACCCTCCCACCCCCAACTTTACATGACTCTTAACGATTCTTATTAAGATGTATTATATTTAAGATATTTACATGGCAAATAAAAGGTTTATGTTGACTTTACTGGGTATAGCCTCTGAAGACCTCTTTATTTGCCTTTTTTTTTTTAATTTTGTCGCATACACTTTTTCGTGGAGTTGGCCGTTTACGAGATATTCCTTGTTATTTGTTTCAGTTTTAAAACACTTATATTTTTACTTTCTCTATACGCACTATATACATAGTGTATAGAGAAGGTATTATTGCACTTCACTAAAATTCGATACCGAGATTTCACCGGAAATATATGTTTTAGGGTCCTCTTTATCTAAAAAAACGCATTTTCGGAAAAAGGTCCGTGTGTGTGTGTCCGTGTGTCTTTGAACACGATAACTCAAAAATGAAAACTAGGTAAAATACCAAACTTGGTATTTAGGTTTAGTATTTTCCAGGGATGCGACACGAAGACTTTGAGAAAAATCCCCCCACCCCCAACTACCCTTTACATGGACCTTTTTTCGAAAATTTTGATTTTCTCAAAAATGGCTGTAACGATTTTGGTTTAAATTTCGTATATTAAAGATATTCATCTGACAAATAAAATGCATATCTTGAATTTTTTCGGAATAGCCTCTGAAGAGTAGTTTATTCTGGATGAATTTTACTGAATTTTGAATAGCCGCTAAACCGTGAGAGATGGACAAAAGCTTACTACATAAAAACTGTAGAGCACGTTAAAACACACAATTTATTTTATATATTTTTTTTTCGTGGAGTTCGCCATTTTTGTAACATTCCTTATTTTTGGTTTTTGCTATGAAAAACTTTATATTTTTCATACAGAAATTTCTCAACTGCTGTCCATACAAACAAAGGAACTTCAGTGACATAGCAACCAGCTTTTGATTATCACTTTGGCCTATGGTACTCCCTTATTTCACCTCTACTTACAAGGAAGCAAGGAATATGGCTATTTCTCAATATGTTTAACTGATTAGCATGAAGTGAATAGAAGTATAAGCTTTTTAAGAATAATTTGTTGCAGGATTATAGAGAAAGTCATGTGAATGGTACACATCAGATTTTTCTCACACGGGAGCTTGTCAATTGCTGGCCACGCAAAGAAACGCATTTCAGTCCCATAGCGACCACATTTTAAAACATTTGACTGTCGGTTTAGCCTAGTGTGTTCCCTTATTTCCCTCCTACTTATAACAAGCTAAGTAATAAGACCGTTTCTGTTGATGTTTATTCTCGATAAGATGAAGTAGATAGTAGAATAAACTTGCTAACAAGTATTTGTTACAGAGATGTAGAGAAAATCATGTGAATGGAACACATCACAGTCTCTGGATCCGCCCTTGTCTAGAGGATATTCCAGCTCTGGTCTGTGGAAACCAAATTTGCCTCAATTTCAATCAAAGGCTTTCCTTTGATCTACTTGGGCTGCAGCTTTTACTTATCTGCTTCGCGGATGTAGCCTGTGATAAAGCCCTTCAATAATACATAATATATCGTCTGAAAGCAATGTGATATTCTACTAATTAAACTAGGGGTAGCTCTGTGTATTACCCCTATTATGTTGCCGGATTTGTGGTTTCCTTTGAGCATATGAGCATCCCTTCTAATTCAAGATGTTTCAGAGATTCCGAAATTCCTGTGCGCCATTTCTAGTACAAACACAAGCAATCAGTTCTGGCGTACGTAAAACAAATGCCAATCACCTTTCATCAGCACCCAGCAACGACTTCTTTTATACCAGAATTGCCGTTCATCCTTTCCACCAGCTTTGGCGACATATCTCTGCAGTGCAATACTCGTTTCGTCTTCGGCATACCCTCCCCATGTTTGTAAGACTGAAACTCCGCTAGGATTTACAAGTCAATGCTTAGGGGAAAGAAGCCTGTCGGGAAGTCTACGGCACGAAACCACAGATTAGAGAGCCTGTTACGAGGGGTCAGCCCGTAGCCAGGCGTGAGCATGAGGAAACGTAGGCGAAATTGATGATAGGAAAGGTTTTGATGTCGCAATTGGTGGAATGGGTAGCGGGGGAAACCGGAGGGCCCCGAGAAAACGCGCCTAAACACAACTTTGTCCACCACAAACTCCGCATGCGAGCACTCCGGATCGAACCCGGGTAGTGACCAAAATAACTATAGGAAAGTCTGATGTTACATTCACATGGTCGTCCTCCGCGATGTAGTGGTTATATGTAGGACTTACAAGCCAATGCCTGGGGACGTAAGCCTGTCGGGAAGCCTACGGCACGAAACCACAGAATGGAGAGCCTGTTACGAAGGGTCGGCCCGTAGCCAGGCGTGAACATGAGGAAATGGATTATATGAAACGTAGGCGAATTGATGATAGGAAAGGTTTTGATGTAGCAACTGGTGGAATGAGTAGCGGGGGAAACCGGAGGACCCGGATATAAAGAGGCCTCTGAGCAAAATAAATCTTTCTTTCACGCCTAATATAGAACGGTACGTTGAGAGCCACAGAGCGTCCATAAATTACACTAATTTTCCGTTTTTACAGTCTCTGTTAAGCCCAACCCTACCTTCGCCTCTATTAGCACTATATTCCCTAGCCGGGTATATGGTTGTTCTTGAACCGCAACCACTTACTATTTTATATGCAGAGTTAGCACTGAGATGCGCGCGGCGCTCTAGCGTAACAATGCTGGAGGTCATATACAACAGAGATGATGTTCAGCAAGGTCTGGTTCACCGTTACGGGGTCACGTGCTCGCTCGGGCAACACCCGTAACGACCACTCTTTGCGAACCGGACCGTCACGTCCCCTCCCCGCTTTTGGTAACTGTACTGCACTGCCAGGGGAATCCTCAGGGGTCCATTTAAATGCCCTTATCTGGGGCAATTCATGGATTGGGATCGCTGATGGCTGTTGCGTGCAACGGCCATCGGAAAAAGAAGAGAAACGGAAAACAGCCGAACATCTGATCTCACTTTCTCCACTCAAACTTCTACAAATTATTCTTGCAAAAGATTATTCTTCTGTTTAGGTGATCCATCTGTGAAATTTGACAAAAGATTGTAAAACAGATATTTTTTTTTCGATATAAAATGATAAGAATTTCAGATAATATAATTTTTCCCACTTGACAAACTGCATGAAATACTTTGTTCTTCCTCTAATTCGCAAACCGGTATTTATATCCCTTTTACCGGTACGACATTGAATAGCCATCAATTCAAAGCCGAACGTCGCGAATTCGAGTCCCAGCGACTACAGTCAAATGTGCGTGGTAAAGGATGGGAAGGTCCCAAGTAAAATAACTGGTGTGGTGGCACGATTGGATACTGACGGGGTTACATTTAACTGCAGTTGTATGGATTTTGCTCTTTATTACTAAAAATTATTATGTGTTCCATTCATATCACTTTCTCTGCAACTTTGTAGCAAATTATTGTTGAAAAGTTTATTTTTCTATCTGCTTTATGCTAATTGAGTTAAACATTAACACTAAAACTTTCTTAAGTAGAAAGGGAATAATTGAATACTCCAGGCTGGAACGACAGTCAAATCTTTTATAAGCTGGTTACCAAGTATATGAAATCCTTTTTTTTTTTTTTTTTTTTTTTTTTTTTTTTTTTGCATTGCTAGGAGCTGACAAATTTCCGTTTGAGAAAAGTATAAAAAGCGGTCAACTCCTCGAAAAAAAAATGTATATAACATAAATTGTGTGTTTTAAAGAGTTATACATTTTTATTAAGTAAGTTTTTATATATCTCTTATGGTTTACCAGTTATGCAAAATTCCGCAAAATTCAACCAGAATAAACATGACTTCGGAGGCAAATTACCAGAAAATTCAAGATATACATTCTGTTTTTCATATGAATATATTTATATACGATAATTTAAACAAAATTATTAGAGCCATTTTGGTGAAAATCAACATTTTCGAAATATGTTCCATTGAAGGGTAGTTTTGGTGGGGGGATTTTCTTGAAAATCTTCGTGTCGCATCCTTGGAAGATACCAAACTTAAATACCAAGTTTGGTTTTTAACGGTCTTTTCGTTTTTGAGCTGTGCTGTCCACACACACACACACACACACACACACACACACACACACACAGACTTAGTCACACAGACACACACTTGCACACACACGCGCGGACCTTTTTCCAAAAATGCTTTTTTTGGATTCAAGGGGACCCAAAACATGTATTTCCGGTGAAATCTCGGTATCCAATTTTTGGGTGGACGTGTAGAGAAAGTAATAAAACAGTTACAACTAGTCTAATTTTATTGTTGAAGGCTAGTGTGATACGAAATTAGAAAAAAAAAATCCACTAAAAATACTGAAAGCTTTCATTCAACAAAGGGTTAAACAACCAATTAACTAAACCATAAATGTGCAGACGCCAATCTCTTCATTTCCTCGCAGGCATTTTTCCAACACTTTTCCATACTAAAAATGCTCCACAAGATGTCATTTTATTACATATATTTTTCAAAATGTTTATATTGCCTCTCAAATTAATTTTAAACCAAATGATCTTATATATTTTAACTTTCTCTACACGTACTATGTACAGTGTTTAGAGAAGGTATTGTATTGCACCCAAAAATTCGATACCGAGATTTTAACGGAAATATATGTTTTGAGACTCTCTGAATCCAAAAAAAGCATTTTACAAAAAGGTCCGCGTGTGTGTGTGTGTTTTTGGGTAGTGTTTAACCCCACTTTAACTACTTATGGCACCGCAGGCGGTGACACTGATGATACATGAATTAAGATGGAGCATCGGTGGAATGCTATGGCGGGGGAAACCGGAGAACCCGGAGAAAACCCGCCCCAGCGCCGCTTTGTCAACCGCAAATCTCACATGCGCTCGCTTGGGATCGAACCAATCTAAGTGAGAGGCGAATGGTCTAACCACTCAGCCACGGCGCGGCCGTGTGTGTGTGCGTGCGTGGGTGGGTGGGTGTGGGGGTGCGGGTGTGGGTGGATGTGTGGGTGGGTGTGGGGGGTGCGGGTGTGGGTGGATGTGTGTGCGTGTGTGTGTGTGTGTGTGAGAGAGAGAGAGAGAGAGAGAGAGAGAGAGAAAGAGACTCTAAAACGAAAAGACGGTTAAATACCAAACTTGGTATTTAAATTTAGTATCTTGCAAGGATGCGACACGAAGATTTTCAAGAAAATCCCTCCACCCCAACTACCCTTTACATGGAAAAAATTTCGAAAATTTTATTTTCCTTAAAACTGGCTCAAACGATTTTGATTAAAATACCACATATTAAAGTCATTTCTATCACAAATAAAATGTATATCTTGCATTTTCTGGAAATAGCTTCTAAAGACCTGTTTATTCTGGAACAGCTACGGAATAGCTTAAATTTATGTGTTCCAAAACCTCGAGATAGAGAACTGAATGTGGGAATGCGACAATATCGTATCTTAATATCGCCCAGCGACTGCATATAAATCTCCGGGTCCACACAAACAACACAATTGAATTTAATTATATTTTTATGCAAATGAAGGTGTGTCTCTTTCTTTTGATTAAGGAAACCGCCTCCTTCCCTTGGGCTAGAGCTTCAGTGGTTCCTGCTTGGGGAGGCTCAAGGAAACCTCCCTAGTCTTTCCCTAATGATATGAAGAATGCTTTCTGTCGCGACGTGGAGGTTTTTGGTCGCGACTAACTCATTAACGTAGAGAATGTGTTCCGTGTTCCAGGGCATTTCCAGCTAATGCTACTCCACTACCTGTTTTCTTTCCTGGAAATCTCCTTGCGTCCTTACCGAGTTTCACAGCACTAAGGAACAAGGAAGGAGTGTTGTCTTCAAAGAAAACCTGCAGATAGAGCTTAAACTATGATTATGGTCACCGCAGTGATAAAAACTGAATTTGAAGGGACAAACCACAGAATACATAAAATACGCATTAATTACCTATAGTTCATGTAAATAATGTGAAGAAATGATATTAAGATGATTTGACCAAAGATTATGAAAAATTAAAAAAAAAAAAAATCTGGTGTGCTCCATTCACATGACTTTCTCTACATCTCTGCAACAAATTAAAAAATTTATGCTTCTATTTACTTCATGCTAAGTGAGAAAAAATTAGCAGAAATAGTCTTATTACTTGCTTCCCTGTAAGTAGGAGCGAAATAAGGGAG
The DNA here is from genome assembly GCA_030762935.1 of Hymenopus coronatus. Lineage (NCBI taxonomy): Eukaryota > Metazoa > Arthropoda > Insecta > Mantodea > Hymenopodidae > Hymenopus > Hymenopus coronatus. The sequence goes on from CM060891.1 coordinate 18,334,418, forward strand.
TAACATACGTTAAAGTAATAGCAAAAGCTGGTTGCTATGTGACTGAAGTTCCTTAGTTTGTATGGACAGGAGTTGACGAACTCCTGGATGAGAAAAGTATACGTTTTTTAAGGCTGAAACCAAAACCAAGTAATATCTAAAAAACGATCAACTCCACGAAAAATTGTATATAACATAAATTGTGTGTTTTAAAGTTTTGTACATTTGTTGTATGATAAGTTTTTGTCTATTTCTTACGGTTTGCCAGTTATACAAAATTCCATAAAATTCATCCAGAATAAAGTGGTCTTCAGAGGCTATTCCCAGAAAATTCAAGATATACATATTATTTGTCAGGTATATATCTTCAGTATACGATATTTTAATCAAAATCGTTAGAGCCATTTTTAGAAAACCAAAACTTTCGAAATGTTTTTCCATGTGAAGGGTAGTTGGGAGTGGGGGGGATTTTCTTGAAAATCTTCGTGTCGCATCCTTGGAAGATACTGAACTTAAATACTAAGTTTGGTATTTAACGGTCTTTTCGTTTTTGGGACACACACACACACACACACACACACACACACACACAGACATATACACGAACATGTTTCTAAAAATGCTTTTTTTTTTCTTGGTGTGCTAAAACATGTATTTCTGGTGAAATCTCGGTATCGAATTTGTTGGTGCATTACAATACCTTCTCTATACACTATGTACATAGTATATATAAAGAAAGTAAAAAAACGTTTCAGAATAAAATTTAAAGCTTTAAGAAAATATAACGTTTTTCCCACTTGGCGCAGCAATTAACTGAAGCTATAAACGGGTAGGCGCATGCTTGCTAATAGATATTCCTAACTTTAAATCCTTTTTTCTCGCAAACTGTTTCCTAATATTTTCCCATACTCAAAATGATCCAAACGGTGTAGTTTTTACTTTATCTACGCGTACCGTGTACAAAATGCATAGGGAAGTATTGCATTCCACCCAAAAATTCGATACTGGATTTCAGTGGAAATACACACTTTAGGGTTCCTGTATCAAATAAAAAAAAAATCTGATATGTTCCATTCAAATGGCTTTTTTACATTACGTAACAAATTATTGTTACAAAACATATTATTTATCTATTTTATGATAATCGAGATAAACATTAGCAGAAACGGTCTTATTACTTAGTTTCTTATAAGTAGAAGGGAAATAAGTGAATACACCAACAGTCAATTGGGATTGAAATCCGTTTCTTTGCGTGGCCAGAAGATGACAAGTCCCCGCATGAGAAATGTTTTTAGGTATTTTAAAACTGAAACGAATAAAAAGGAATAGCTCAAAAACGGCTAACTCCACGAAAAAAATGTATATCACATAAGTTGTGTGTTTTAAGATCTACATTTTATACAGTATTTTTTTTTTCTATCTCTTACGGTTTAGCAGTTAAGAAAAATTCGTCAATATTCATCCAGAATAAAGATGTCTTCAAAGGCTATTCCCAGAAAATTCAAGATATACATTTTATTTGTCATGTAAATATCTTTAGCATACAAAATTTTAATCAAAATCGTTAGAGCCATTTTTGAGAAAATTAACATTTTCGAAATTTTTTCCATGTAAAGAGTAGTTGGAGGTGGGGGATTTTCTTGAAAATCTTCGTGTCGCATCCTTGGAAGATACTAAATTTAAATACCAATTTTGGTATTTAACGGACTTTTTGTTTTTGAGTTAGTTTTACCCACAGACACCCACACAACACTCACTGACAGACAGACAGAAAGGCAGACACACACAACATGTTTCTAAAAACATTTTTTCTTTTGGATTCTGGAAGTCCTAAAACACGTATTTCTGGTGAAATCTCGGTATCGAATTTTTGGGTGCACTACAATACCTTCTCTATACACTATGTACACAGTACGTTTAGAGAAAGCAACAATTATATGACATAAATTGTGTGAGACCTACATTTTTTAGTTTTTGTCAATATCTTACGGTTCGGCAAAAGTGATCCAGAATAAACAGGTCTTCAGAAACTATTCCCAGAAAATTCAAAATATGCATTTTATTTGTGAAGGAAATATTTTTAATATGTGGTATTTTAATCAAAATCGTTAAGAGTCATTTTTGAGAAAAGATAATTTTCGAAAGTTTTTCCATGTAAAGGGTAATTTAGGGTGAGGGGATTTTCTTGAAAACCTTCTTGTAGAGTTGACCGTTTCCAAGATATTGCTTGTTGTTGGTTTCAAGTTTAAACTAACTTGTCAAACGGGGTTCCCTATCCTTTCCTCTCGCTTTTGGCCTTGCAAAGCGAACCGAAATTCAATTGCTCACATAGCGACCAGCTTTTAAACGATATTACTATCGATTTAAGCATATCTCCCTTCTGCTTACAAGGAAGCAAATAGTAAGACTATTTCTGCGATTGCTTATCTTGATTAGTATGATGTAGATAAAAGACTCCCTTTTGTAAGAATAATTTGTTTGTAGAACGGGTAGAGAACGCTATGTGAATGGAACACAAGATTTTTTGAAGTAATGTTCGTGAGGAAAATTTCACAGTGTTTTAGGATGACTATTATTCCCGATCTCAATCTTGATCTGTCCTTTGCCCTGCCCGACTATTGGTGGAGTGATGCATATAAACACAGAAGAATCATATTTCAGGGCCTGAAATGTGTGCTTTATTTATGACAATGCTATTAATAAACGGATAAAAAGACTTACGTGTTGTACGAATTGTTGTCTACTAAATATCAAACTATTTGTATTGATTCAATTCCCACCTGTATATTGTTTCACAGACCAAACGGAATGAAGAATTAATGGAAAGGTATGAAGGGACAGGCAACTTTGGATATGAGAGAACCTTCTGACGATCTGGGAAACCCCCGATAAAATCCATGGGTTCCCGGGACCTCCCAGATGCACGCGTTACCGTTTCTCTCGGTTCATATACACCCCCGCCGCTGAAACCTTGCACTTGACATTTCGGTGGTTTCGCTTAAAGTTGGCTATGCTACCTTTTCGGCGTTGCCAGAACAACTAGTAAATCACAAGAGCTGATTATAAATGTCTCTATTGTGTGTAAAGACGAATATAAACAGTACATAGTAAATGAATGCCGATGAATAATGAAACTAATTTGTTATTATTGATGTTAACTGAAAATATCAGCGATATTGTAACGCATGTAGCATACATTAGGTATTTACTTTTTTTTTTTTTTTTTTTGTAGTGTTTAACTGCTCTGACACTGATGATACATGAAGATAGAGCCCCGGTGGAATGAGATGGCGGGGGAAACTGGCAAACCCGGAGAAAACCTGCGCCGCTTTGTCCTCCACAATTGGATGGGATCGAACCCGGGCCGTCTAGGTGAGAGGCGAATGGTCTGACCACTCGGCCACGGTGCGGCCAGGTATTTACGACAATATAGAACAAAGTAATGAAAAATAGCTCGTTACAATGAGAGAAAGGTATAACAAAATGATTTTCACCAGTTTAGAATTTTAATGGATCAATTCCACCCTAGTCTCCGTCGTCATTCTGGAAAGGATCATCATCTTTGTCTTCATCAACATCGTCATCACCAAGACATATCATTAGTGGTTCACATTCACTGATGATTTCATCTAATTCCTGTGCTTTTCGTATTATTTTGTGCACATTTCACTTTCTTCTTCCATATAGCCGCGTCCACTCTCGCCACACCTTCCCGCAAAAGTCCTGTTATGTTCCTCCACGTACAAACAAACACCAAAACATTATCAACAAATATAAATAACAACGCACGTGTTAGGAGTGGTTGGAAATAGAGATATTGCAACGGTGCGGCATCTAGAGGCGTTTCCGTTGTTTGACCGACCGACCGACCGACCGGAATGCTTCTTTGTGATTGGTTCAGAAAGTCAAACGGGTAAAGCTTTTCATCTGTTTTATGTGAATGTACCAACTTAACTCCTGTCAAGTGCAAGAATTCAGCGGCCCCCCGATTCTCGCGATTCTTTGTGAACGACGACACCTGCTGTGGTTGACACGATTTATACGATTCTTTTCCATTCATGTGATTCTTTTTGAACGACGATTCATGCCAAGATTGTCACGATTCATGCGATTCTTTCTTATGACCGATTCGTTAATGAATCACCCAATGTCTAATTCGAGTTTTCTGGTCTGTTGTTCCATCCATGCTCATAACAGCTATAAAATTCTATTTTCATTCATGACAAAGATTCATGGTAAACATAAGTGGTATAGATGGTATTAAGGAGTCAGACAGAGTACCCCCCACCGTCAGTAATAGCATAGGAAAACGTCTCCCCAGGGAGTAACAACCCTCTATTTCTGTCAACAAGGGATGAAAGTTGGAGTCAGGAAGCATCAACAAGCATCGCTGGGAACTTTCGTCCTTGAGAACATTACCCATCAGGAACCTTTCTATCTCAGACACGGCACCAGGATGTTACCACTTGCTCAATAGTTGCTTAGCATTTGTTTTCAATTATTTGTGACAAACATGTTTTTACTTTATCTAGGACGTATGTACAATGTACGTAGTAGATAGAGAAGATACTGTATTCTACCCAAAAATTGGGTACCGAGATTTCACATGTTTTGAGATCCTCTGAATCCAAAATAATTATTTTTAGGAAAAGTTCAGTGTGTGTGAGTGAACATCATAGTTCAAAAACTAAAAGACGTTAAATAACAAATCTTCCAAGAATGCGACACAAAGATTTTCAAGAAAATCTCCCCATTCCAAACTATCCTTTACATGAAAAACTTTTTGAAAGTTTTGTTTTTCTTGAAAACAGCTTTAATGATTTTGATTAAAATATCGTAAATTAAAGATGTTTATATGAGAAGTAAGTGTATGTCTTGAATTTTCTGGGAATACCCTCTGAAGACCGCTTCATTCTAGATCCATTTTGCACAATTGGTAAACCTAAGAGACAGGGAAAAACTGAATACATAAAAAATATTATGTGTTCCATTCATGTGATTTTCTCTACATCTCTGCAACAAATTATTGTTAAAAAGCTTATGCTTCTATTTACTTCAAGCTAATCGAGAAAAAAATTAGCAGAAATAGTCTTATTACTTGCTTCCAGCAAGTAGAAGAGAAATAAGGGAGTACCATAGGCTAAAGTATTCGTCAAAAGATGGTTGCTATGTGACTGAAGTTCCTTTGTTTGTGTGGACAGGAGTTGACAAATTCCCGTAGGAGAGAAGTAAGTTTTTAAAGCTGAAACCAATAACAAGGAACATCTAAAAACGACCCACTTCACGAAAAAATTTATATAATATAAATTGTATATTTTAACGTAATCTACATTTTTAGTAAGTTTTTGTCTATCTCTTACGGTTTGCCAGTTATGCAAATTTCCGTAAAATTCATAAGAATAAAGTGGTCTTCAGAGGCTATTCCCAGAAAATTCAAGATACACATTTTATTTGTCAGATAAATGCATTTAATATACGATATTTTAATCAAAACCGTTAGAGCCATTTTTGAGAAAGTTAAAATTTACGAAAAAAAGTTCCATGTAAAGGGATGGGGTGATTTTTCTCAAAATCTTGTGTCGCATCCCTGGAAAATACTAAACTTAAATACCAAGTTTGGTATTTTACCGACTTTTCGTGTTTGAATTATCGTGTTCACAGACACACACTACGGACCCTTTTCTAAGAATTTTTTTTGATAAAGGGGGCCCTAAAACATTTATTTCCGGTGAAATCTCGGTATTGAATTTTTGCTTGCAATACAATACCTTCTCTATACACTATGTACATAGTACGTTTAGAGAAAGTAAAAACCAACGCTAAGAAACCTACAGTTCAGCGTTCAAAACACCAGCAATTATCCCCAATACAACGCCCCTGACTGGTCATAGAAATTAAAATGGATTATACAAAAGGGTAAACTTATAATAAAACAATTCCTGCTAATTGTTACCTTGATAACTATAAAGTAGATAGAACAATAACATTTTACAAGAATAGTGTGCTGCAGCATAGGTAGAGAAAGTTATGTGAATGTAGCGCAATAGATTTTTCATGCAAATATCTAAATATTAGGGAGTCTTTTGACAGAACCAGGTGGCTCAGGAGTTTCGTGTGTACTGGCATTCGGACGGTGGTGGATTTGATTCCTGGCGGCCCCTTTTGGGGGTTTTCCCGGGTCACCAGTCGAATAAGTGAGATTTGTGAGGACAAAGCGGCGTCTGTGCTGTTTTTCCCCGGGTCCTCCAGTTTCCCCCGCCGTTTAGTCCACCAATTGCTCCACTACACCTTTCCAATCATCAATTTCGTTTACATTTCATATATTCCATTTCCTCGTGTTAATTCCTGGCTACGACCTGACCCCTCGTAACAGGTTCTCCATTCTATGGTCTCATGCCGTTGGCTCCCCGACAGGCTTCTGACAGGCACAGGCATTGGCTTGTAAGTCCTAAGGGGTGTCAGTCCTACAAATACGGGGAGGATAAGCCGATTTCGAAACGAAACGAATCAATTGAAGAAGATAGATTTTGAACTTTACTAATAAAATGTATATAAATTAACAGATACAGAAGGACGCTACATATTATGGTGAAATTTGGTATAGTTACTTCTTTTGTTGCTAGTAATGCCCGTGCAAAAAATCCAAACACTTAACTCTAAATACTTAAGAAACTGACCTGTAGAACTGCTATTTAACCAAACAGTTGACGTGAAGACTTGACCTACTCTATGATGTCCTACATATTGTTACTGTCATTGTTATACAATCGGAATTACATAACCCACATAACCGTTACAAACATGGAGGTTTTATTCCACTCCGCGTTGCACAGAATGGTACAGCCTACCCGCTCTGTTTAACCACAATGTATACCACGTGTTCAAGAAGCGGAAACGGCTTAATGCAGCAATATTAATCGATTCTCACTGTATGTGCAGTGTTGCAGTCGAACATGGGCGGCTGTGGAATACAGTACCACTACACGAGTATTAAAACCTGTAAATACACTACAGCTAGAATTCACAAAGACTGAGATAACAAAATTTCTGAAAACGTTTATTATTTCTCTAGCACGTATGTAAAATGTACTTAGTAAATAGAGCAGATATTCTATTCCAGCCAAATTTCAGCGGAAATATACGATTTAGGATCCTATAAATAAAAGTAAAAAAAATCTCTATAATAAAGTATTGTTAAAAAGCTTATGCTTCTATTTACTTCATGCTAAACGAGAAAAAATTAGCAGAAACAGTCTTGCTTCCTTGTAAGCAGAAGCGAAATAAGAGAGTACCATAGGTTAAAGTGATAGTCAAAATCTGGTTGCTATGTGACTGAAGTTCCTTTGTTTATATGGACAGGAGTTGACAAATTCCCATATGAAAAAAGTATGTGTTTTAAAGCTGAAACTAAAAACAAGGAATATCTCAAAAACGATCAGCTCTACGAAAAAAATGTGTATAATATAAATTGCGTGTTTTAACGTGCTCTACGTTTTGTGTGAAAGTTTTGGTCCAACTCTTACGGTTTAGCAGTTATGCAGAACTCCATAAAATTCATTCAGAATAAAGTCTAGTCTTCAGAGGTTATTCCCAGAAAATTCAAGATACACATTTTATTTGTCAGGTAAATATCTTTAATATGTGATATTTTAATCAAAATCGTTAGAACAATTTTTGAGAAAATCAAAATTTTCAAAACAAGTCCCATGTAAAAGTTAATTTGGGGTGGGGGGGGTCTCAAAATCTTCGTGTCGCATCCCTGGAAGATACTAAACTTAAATACCAAGCTTGGTATTTTACCGACTTTTCGTTTTTGAGTTATCGTTTTCACAGACACACACATGTGGACCCTTTTCTGAAAATGCTTTTTTGGATAAAAGGGATCCTAAAACATATATTTCCGGTGAAATCTCGGTATCGAATTTTTGGATGGAGTGTAATTCCTTCTCTATACTCTATGTACATAGTACGCGTAGAGAAAGTAAAAAGAAGATGGAAGAAAGGAAACAGAAAAAGTCAAGTCAGCCAGTTTTTTTTTTTTTTTTTTCAAACTTTGAGGTGCGTAGATTATTTTGATTATTCAGTTAATTTAACTTGGTCAAATGGCCTTATTACTTAGCTCCTTATAATTAGAATTGAAATAAGGGAATACATTAAGCTAAAGCGATGGTCATTTTTTAAAATGTTTAATGATTTTTTTTTTTTCTGTTCTCTTTCCATGACCAAGAGAAAAATAAAAGAGATTTGAAACGGCCAGGACTTTCCGTTTGAGAAAAATTTAAATATTTTAAAATCGAAACAAATATCTCGGAATATCTCGAAAATGACAAGCTCTATATAAAAAATAAATAAATTAAATAAATAAAATAGCAAAAAAGTCATTATACAGAACTTGGGCCGCTCTAAAAATCGAAGTCACCCTCCGTGGTGTAATGGTTACCATGCTAACTTAATATACTCAAGGTCGCGGGTTCAAACCCGGCGGAGGACGATGGATTTTTTCGGGCGTAAAAATCCTTAGTATGGCTTCCTTCGGCTGTTGGTCCCGTGTCGTAGATTTACGGCACGTAAAAGAACCTCAAACCTGAAAGAGGGGCCTCTGAGCAAAATTAAGCAATTTAGAATGGGACGCTGAGAACCGCAGTAGTTAAAGAGCGTCCATAAATAACATGCCATTTCCATTTTCCTGATAGAGAGGCCTCTGAGCAAAATTAAGCGGTCTTTCACGCCCAATTTAGAATGGGACGCTGAAAACCACAGCCGTTAAAGAACGTCCATAACTAACACGCCATTTACAATTTCTAAAAATCGAATGAAACTAAGTGTGATTGATTAACTTTTTATTTCTGATGAACGATTTCCATGGTTTTATTTGTCGAAAAAGCTTGTTTTTTTACTAATTCGTGTGCATGCTGAAACGGTTGGTATTTTGCGAATATGACAGATATTTACTAAATAATTATACATAAACGAGTTTTATACGAATAATAAATGGTTTTATAATGTGTATATGCTGAAATGCTTGCATAACACTTGATTTATATTGAAAAAGTCTGTTTTCGTTGCTAGCGGAAGACTCCGTAATTAATGGTGTACAAGAACGTCATATGTTGCTCTTGGCAACATTACCGTGTCGTGAGAACCCGCAGAAATAATTCACCAGTTAGTGTGACTAAAGCAGTTGCTGGAGGAATATGGTTCTGTACGTTTGTTTGTTTATTTCTGTATGCGAATCCACTGGGTCCGGTGGTTTTCATATTTAGGGCGAGGTTAGGTTCGAATCCGTTAAGGTTAGTGTGTGTGTGTGTATAAATTTGTTTCTAATTTTCTATTGTGCTAGTACTTGCGGAGAAATATGCTTCAGAACATTAGGAAACCATTTATTATTTATATACGACTCGTTTATATATAATTATTTGGTAAATATCCGTCTTTTACGCAAAATACCAACCGTTCCCGCATGCTCACAAATCCGTCTATAATAAAAAAGTAAGTTTTTCCGACAAATAAAACCTTTGAAATCGTCACCAAAAATACAAATTGAAAAAATCACACTTAGTTTTATTCAATGTTTAGAGCGGCCCAAGTTCTGCATAATTGAAAAGAGAGAGAGAGAGAGAGAGAGAGAGAGAGAGAGAGAGACTAATTTAAATTCTATGTTTTAACGAGTTCTACATGTTTTGTGCAGTAAGTTTTTATCTATCTCTTACCGAGCTATCAGTTATGCAAATATCATTCCGATGGAGAGGATTTTGGGGCTATTCCCAAGAAATTAGGTTACACATTTTCACTTTCTCTACACGTACTATGTACATAATACCCAAAAATTCGATACTGAAATTTCACCGGAAATCTATGTTTTAGGGTTCCCTGTATCCAAAAGCATTTTCAGAAAAAGTTCCCTGTGTGTGTGTCTGTGAACAAGATAGCTGAAAAACGAAAAGTCGGTAAATTTGGTATTTAAGTTTAGTATCTTCCAAGGATGCGACACGAAGATTTTGGGAAAAATCCCCCTACTCCAAACCACCCTGGAACATTTTTCGAAAATTTTGATTTTCTCAAAAATGGCTCTAATGATTTTGATTAAAATATCATATATTAAATATATTTACCCGACAAATAAAATGTATATTTTGAATTTTCTGGGAAAAACTTCTGAAGACTACTTTATTCTGGATGAAATTTACGGATTTTTGTATAACGAACAAACGGTAAGAGATAGAGAAAAACTTACTTAACAGAAAAAGTAGAGCACGTTAAAACACACTATTTATGTCATATACATTTTTATCGTGGAGTGGATCGTTTTTTAGATATTCCTTGTTATTGGTTTCAGCTTTAAAGAACTTATACTTTTCTCATACAGGAATTTGTCAACTTCTGTCCATAGAAACAAAGGAGTTCAGTCACATAGCAGCCAGCTTTAGGTAATATTTTAGCCTATGCTACTCCCTTTTCCCCCTTTTACCTGCAATAAGACTATTTCTGCTAACCTTTTCTCGATTAGCATGAAGTGAAAAGTAGCATAAACTTCTTAACAATAATTTGTTGCAGAGATATAGAGAAGTTCATGTAAATGTAACATCATATTCTTTTAATAAAAATTGCTTCTCTTGATTTAGGAAACTTCAAAATATGTATTTCACGTGAAATCTATGTAATGAATGTTTAGGTAGAATAGCTTCTTTCCTACTACATACATTGTATATATGTTATAAAGAAAGTAAATATCAGTTTCAACTTCAGAAGTTCCTTCTCTAATTAAAACATTCGCTTCCTATATAGATTTGAAATTCATGGCCATGTCAAAACACTAGCTTTAATAAAACACACAGAAATAAATATTAAATCAGTTTAACTAAATAATAAAAGACTATTTCGTTTGTATGGATTTCCGATGACCCAGATATGTGTAATTAGCAGTTTTTTGTCTTTGTTCCTAATGAGTCCGGGTATGCTACAAAGCTGATTGGGGAACAAATATGTTGGCGCTAGCTTCGCCAAACAAGCTGAGAATGGAGATCCCGACTTCTACGTTTGTTTACATAATTGATTCACAAACAAAGATAGCTGAACACCCGACCAACGCCAAACCAGAACTCTGTTCCTTCCAGCTATATGTTAATTTGCATTTTTGAAAATTATTAGGTCTAATCAAGAATAAGAAACCATTAGGAATAGACTAAATTAATGGAGAAGTGCTAAAACATACACCGCAATCACTACACGATAGGTTATTGAGATTGTTGAATATGTATTTTAGAAGAGAAAATATAACAGATGAATGTCGAATAGCTTTTGCGACACCTGGACAACTGCGACCAAATACTGGTCTATTGCGGCCTACTACCATTCAGGGGAACAGATGAAAGATGGAAAAATGAAATTGAGTGTTATTTATGCGCCTTCTTTAACTACTGAAGTTCTCAGTGTCCCATTCTATATTGGGCGTGAAAGATCGTTAAATTTGCTCGTTGATTTGTCCGTAAATCAACGACACGGGACCAACGGCTTTACTTCCTTTCCGAATGAAGCTTCCGCCGAGTTTGAACCCACGATCTTGGATATATGAGATAGCCACTACATCACGGAGGGCAAACCACAGGCCAGCATACAAGAAACGAGGGATCTAAGCGCAGAGACGTAGGAAGTCCCTAACAGTTTCACTAAATGGCAGCCTGGAGCACCTAGGAGGCTATACAGACGCCGGGAGCGAGATTGCAGATTCTACTTCAGTTTTAGACTGAGCCTTTCCTATTGGTTACGAAGACAATATGGCTACACAGGTTTCGAGATTTCATCGAGGTTAGGTTACGTTAGGTTAGGTGGGTGTAAATGAACTGGATCGAACTAGAGTTTCTGTAAATCGGCTATTCTTTCCAGCGCGAAATGCAGTCTTCAGTTCGTTCTGTCTGCTTGCGCATGCGCATTATGGTCAATCGACCAATGATAGAGGTCAAATCTAAAACTGAACTGAAATCTGCAATGTCGCGCGCCGGGAGGCCGAAAGGAGGCCTTTACAATGGCACCTAGCCTCAACCAGGAGGAAGAGAGCCTCACTCGCAGTAAGCAACAGTGTCATCTGCCTGCAAAGCCTCAAGCCACACCTGCCACTGACCTGAAAGGGAAAGGAACTGTAGAATTCGCCTAAGCAGCACCAGTAAACCCACGGAAAACCCCAGAGCCGGAGTGCGCGGTTAACTGGGAGCGGATCACCCCGAATGCCACCTGGCTCGGTGTGATACTTATCTTTAAAAAATCTGATGTGTTCCATTCACATGACTTTGTCTACATCTCTGCAATAAATTATTTTTAAAAAGTTTATGCTTCTATTTACTTTCATCTAATCGAGAAAAAATTAGCAGAAATAGCCTTATTTCTTGCTTACTTGTAAGTAGAAGTGAAATAAGGAAGTACCATAGGTTAAAGTAATAGTCAAAAGCTGGTTGCTATGTGACTGAAGTTCCTTTGTTTGTATTGACAGCAGTTCACGAAGTCCCATATGAGAAAAGTATAAGTTTTTTATAGTTGAAACCAAAAACAAGGAATATCTCAAAAACAATCAACACCACGAAAAAAATGTATGTAACATAAATTGTGCGTTTTAAAGTGCTCTACATTTGTTGTGTGGTAAGTTTTTGTCCATCTCTTACGGTTTAGCAGTTATGCAAAATTCCGTAAAATTGACCAAGAATAAAGTAGTCTTCAGAGGCTATTCCCAGAAAATTCAAGATATACATTTTAATTGTCAGGTAAATGTTTTTAATATACGATATTTTAATCAAAATCGTTAGAGCCATTTTTAAGAAAATCAAAATGTTCGAAAAAAGTTCCATGTAAAGGAAAGTTTGGGGTGGGGGGATTTTTCTCAAAAGCTTCGTGTCGCATCCCTGGAAGATACTAAACTTAAATACCAAGTTTGGTATTTTACCGACTTTTCGTTTTTGAGTTATCGTGTTCACAGACACACGGACACTCGGACACACATACGGACCTTTTTCTGAAAATACTTTTTTTGGATACAGGGGTCCCTAAATCACATATTTACGGTGAAATCTCGGTATCGAGTTTTTTGGTGGAGTGCAATACATTCTCTGTACACTATGTACATAGTGAGTACAGAGAAAGTAATAAACAGGAATATCTAGATTATCTCAAAAAAAAAAAAAAAAAAAAAAAAAAAAAAAAAACAGATAAGAAAATATGATAGCTATTAAAAACAATACATGACAAATTCTGTTTTTAACGAGATCTGCGTGTTTGTTGTCCTTTGCGGTTTGCCGGTTAAACAAAATGTATCCTGAATGAAGTCTTCAGAGACTATTCCCAGAACATTCGTTATAATTATACATTTTATTTGTCATCAATATAGGTACGGTATTTTCAACAAAAGAGTTGTTATGAAAAAAAAATTCAAAACATTTCTTTGTAAACGGTAGTTTGGCGTGGCAGGATTTTCGTAAAAACGTTCGTGTCGCATTCTTATAAGATATAGCAAGTTTGGTATTTAACGGACTTTTCGTTTTTGAGTTATGGTGTCCACAGGTATTCACACACATGGAGCTTTTTCCTAAAATTGCTTTTGTTATTAACGATCCTCAAAACATGTATTTAGAGCGAAATACAGTATCTAGCTACTAAGTACATTCTATGTACATGCATGCTAAGAAGTATAAAAAAAGGTCACACATTCAGGCAGCAGAGATAAAGTTCAGTAAGAGATGCAGTAAAATGAATAAAAATCTGATGTGTTCCATTCACATGTCTTTCTCTGCAAATTATTGTTAAAAAGCTTAGGGTTCTATTTACTTCATGCTAATCGAGAAAACTTTAGCAGAAATAGTCTTATTAATTGCTTCCTTGTAAGTAGAAGAGAAATAAGGGAGTACCTTAGGTTAAAGTTATAGTCAAAAGCTGGTTGCTATGTGACTGAAGTTCCTTTGTATTTACAGGAGTTGACAAACTCCTGTATGAGAAAAGTATAGGATTTTTAAAGCTGAAACTAAAATCAAGGAATATCTTAAAAACGATCAACTCCACGAAAAAAATGTATATAATATAAATTGTGGGTTTTAGCGAGATCTACATCTTTTGTGGGGTAAGTTTTTGTCCATCTCTTGCGGGTTAGCAGTTATGTTAAAATCCGTAAAATTCATCCAGAATAAAGTAGTCTTCAGAGGCCTGGAAGATATTAAGTTTAAATATTTGTATTTCAGCTACTTTTCGTTTTTGAGTTATCGTGTTCACAGACACATGGACACACGGGCACACGGACACACACTTGCACACACACACACGGATCTTTTTCTCAAAATGCTTTTTTTTGGATACAGGGGGTCCTAAAACATGTGTTTCTGGTGAAATCTCCGTATCGAATTTTTGGGTGGAATACAATACTTCTCTATCCCTATGTACATTGTACATACGGGGCTAGAGAAAGTAAAAATGCGTGCGTGTATGTGTATGTGTGTGTGTCTGTAGACAGCACAACTTAAAAATAAAAATTTGGTTAAATACCAAACCTGGCATTTGAGTTCAGTATCTTCCAAGTATTGGACTGGAAGATTTTAGGAAAATCCCCCAACGTAAACCACCCTTAACATGGAACATATTCGAAATGTTCGATTTTCTAAGCAATTACTGAAAATATTTTGATTAAAATGCCGTATATTAAAGTCATCAAAATATTTACATGGGAGAATAAAATGTGGAATATCCTGAATTTCTTGGGAATAATCCCTAAATTCCCCTTCATTCTCAATGACTTTTACATATAAAAAAACCGTAAGGGGTAGAAAAAACTTGCTTCAATAAATATAGACCTGGTTAAAATACACAATTTATATAGGATTTAAAGCTTTGGTGGTGGTTAATTCGATTTAGTTACTCGAACTTTCGGCCATCTTTTCTCAGTCACCATATGTCTAAAAGTATATTATAAACATCCCAAGTTTTAGCTAAAATTGATGGAACAAGGAAGACCGAAAGCTCGAGTAACTTATTTGAAATGACTGATAATACGTAACTCGTGAAGCGCTTATTAACAGAATTTATGTATTTTTACTTTCTCTACACGTACTATGCACATAGGCAGTGTATTACACCCAAAAATTCGATACCCAGATTTCACCGGAAATACACGTTTGAGACCCCCTGAATCAAAAAAGAAACATTTCTAGAAAAAGATCCGTGTGTGTTTGTGTGTCTGTGCACAGCATAGTTCAAAAACGAAAAGTCTGTTAAATACCAAACTTGGTATTTAAGTTCAGTATCTTCCATAGATGCAATACAAACTACCATTTACATGGGAAAAGTTTCGAAATTTTTTTATTTTCTCAAAAATAGCTCGTGATTTTGATTAAAATATCGTATATCAAAGATTTTTACATGACAAATAAAATGTATATCTTGAATTTTCTGGGAATAGTCTCTGAAGACATCTTTATTCTGAATGAATTCTGCGGGATTTTGCATAATTAGTAAACTGTAACTCGCTACACAAAAATGTAGAGCTCGATTAAACATACAATTTATGTTACATGCATTTTTTCCCTGGAGTTGACCGTTTTTAAGATATTCCTTGTTATTGATTTCAGTTTTAAAATACTTTTATTTTTCTCATACAGGAACTTGTCAGCACCTGGCCACGCAAAGAATCGAATTTCTATACCATAGCAACCACATTTTAAAGCACTTGACTGTAGGTTTAGCCTAGCGTATTCCCTTATTTCCCTTCTATCTATAAGGAACTAAGTAATAAAACCATATCTGCTAATATTTATCTCGATTAGCATGAAGTAGATAGAAAAATAAGCTTATTAAAAATAATTTGCTATAGAGAGGTAGAGAAAATCTGAAATGTGAATGGAGCACATCAGATTTTATTTTTTCTTAGTTAACCATTTCCGAAATGTTTCTTGTAATTGGTTTCAATTTTAAAATAGTTAATACATTTCTCAATCCAGAACTCGTCATTCATATCTCTTTTGTTTTACTCCTCTCCATGTAAAGATAAACGAATTTCAATGATTTGTTTATAGGTTTAGTCAAGTGTATTCCTTTATTTCCTTCTACTTACATGGAAATAAGTAATGAGAACATTTTGCTAATATTGATCTCGAATAGCATGAAGTGATAGAAGAATACTCTTTTGTAAGAATACTTTGTTTGCAGAACAAGTAGGGAAAGTCATGTGAATGGAACACATCGGATATTTTTGTGAGTGGTGAGCAATTGTATTCAATTGTGGACCAGGTCTAACGCATCTGAGTTTTTGTTCAATTGATGAACAATGATTGGCTTGAAAATAGCAGAGGCAGCAACACATTGTCAGCCATTTTGATATCTTTCAGCGAGTTTTAAATGGCGCTGACAAGAACAAAGGTTCCCATACAGTAAATCTTTGGTATATTATCATTATGCAACATAATGCTTTACAGGAACTATGGCTTATTGTTTAAATTACATTCATCCTACTTCATTCAGTCTTTGAAAGGATTTTTGTCGTGTAATATCCACTTTTGTTTTCCTTCTCTAACAAAAAACAAAAGATGGAAGAGAACAAAAAACCGTTAATAGCATTGGCGAGACTAAAGTGCGTCACGAATACTCGCTAGCTTGCTTTTCAACTTCTCTTTGTTTCACTATTTGTCTAGAGCTTTCGTTCATAAACTTCTGTGGCAGGAAAGCAAATAAGAAAAACAGTTGCCAAGCAGGTGGTTGACCTTCACTTGGACTCGCCTTCTCAAGAGCATGTCATTAAAGATAGCAAAATTATTTTATGTCGGATTACAAATAGTATGTACAGTCACTTCAGAAATTCAAAGTCCTTCGTCAGAGGAACAAAGACGCAAATGTCTATGCAGTGACCAGTGAGAGGCTTTCGTATTTTTTACCCCTCTATCCGTATAGCTTTGTGATTAACATCTGCCTCGCAAAACACCGATCTTTCAGCAACCTCGCGTTCACTTGTTTGTAGTTTCTTTCTCTTTAATGGCTGCATTTTACCAAAGATTCTAAAGTACAACATTTGAAATTTCCCACCATTAAATGCTGTCTTGACATCATTGTTGCCATCTTTTGCAAGTCGGGTAAGCTACTTAGCCGTTTAATAAACGTTTCCAGAGTGTACCACGAGGAGGTAAGCTCAGTTAAGAAATTCAATGCTATACCGGCATGTTGCCATGGTAGCTCAGTGGTAGAGAAACCGGTTAGGAACCGGTAGATCTGTGATTCAAATCCCAGCTATGATATTGAATTTTTCAGTCTGATTCTGCCTATCCAACTCCTGTCCTTTACACGACTTGTGAAAAAAAAAAAAAAAACAAAAAAACAATAAAAACAATTAAATCAACACTAATTGACCATAATATATATGCTATGAACCCTGGGATTTAAAGTACTTGCAACATTGTAAGTCGTCATTGGGGTATAACATCTCAAAATAATTTGATAATCATCTTGTAGTTTACCAGGAAATATGCAAGTCAGTTGAGAAATTCAATGTCATACCGGTATGTTGCCATAGTAGCACAGTGGTAGAGCAACCGGCTAAAGATCGGGAGATCCGTGGTTCAAATTCCGGTTATGGCATTGAATTTTTCAGTCTGACTCTACCCATCCAGGTATTTAAGTGCTATTCCCAGAAATCTCAAGATATTTTATTTGTCATGTAAATATCTTCATTATACGTCATTTTAATAAAAATCGTTAGAGCAAATTTTGATACAAACAATATTTTCAATGCAAAGCGTAGTCTGCGGTGAAGGCATTTTCTTGAAAATCTTCGTGTCACATCCCTGGAGGTTACTAAACATAAATACCAAATAACGGTCTTTTCGTTGTTGAGCTATGCTGTCCACACACACACACACACACACACACACACACACATTAACGTTTTTCTAAAAATGCTTATTACCTTCTCTAGCCCGTATATGCAATGTACATAGTGGATAGAGAAAGTATTGTATTCCACCCAAAAATTCGACACCCATTTTTTGAGGTACCCTGAGTCCGAAAAGTCATGTTTAAGAAAAAGACCGTGTGTCTGTAGCTAGCATAGCTCTAAAACGAAAGGTCGGTTAAGTACCAAACTTGGTATTTAAATTCAGTATCTTCCAAGAATGCGACACGAAGATTTTCAAGAAAATCATCCACACCGAACTACTCTTTACATGGAACAATTTTCGAAAACTCTAATTTTCTCAAAAATGGCTGTAACGATTTTAATCAATATATTAAAGATATTTACATAACAAATAACAGATAGAATAGCTTCGGAATAGCCTCTGAAGAGCCTTTCATTTTGGTTGAGTTTACCAGAATTTAGCACAAGAGATAGACAAAAACTTAACTCGTTAAAACACATAATTTATGTCGTATACGTTTTTCTCGTAGAGTCGACCGTTTCGAGATATTCTTTTATTATTGGCTTCAATTTTAAACTAATTTACTTTTCTCAGACGGGACCATGCAAACCAAGCATAACCTCAATTGTTTCACATAGCGACCAGCTTTTAAAAGATGTGACTATCGTTTTAGCCTAGTATATTCCCTTCTACTTACAAGGAAGCAAGTAATAAGACCAATTGTGCTAATGTTTATCTAGATTAGCATGAAATGGATAACAGAATAATCTTTTGTAAGGAAACTTTGTTTGTGGAACAGCTAGAGAAGGCTATGTGAATTGAACACTTCAGATTTTTTTGCACTTAGGAGGGTCTCAAAGCATGCACTACCGGTGAAATGTTGGTATCATATTTTCGGGTGGAATACAATACCTTCTCTATGCACAATGTACATAATATGTGTAGACTGCTTAGGGGGGAGGTTCCGACCTCTTCAGCTGCTAGAAGCAGGCGTTACTAGAAGTAGTCGGGCCGACCATCTAAGCCACTCAGAAAGGGAGCTTTTCGGATTGGGTTGGACTCGACGTGGAAGTGGCTCGATACCTGTGGGAGATTGGGTACGTCTGGGCGGGGTTATGAGTCACCTTAATGCCCTCCGGCACTAACCTAGAAAGTTAATAGACCTAAACTGGTAAAGGTCGGCCCTCTTGGGGTTGACGCACGTAAGTGGCGTATCCAGTTCCGTTCCTGTATGCAAGCAATTCGGTGCTTGCACGCAGGATAATTCAGTGTATAAAATAGGTACTGGCCTAATGGAAAAAATCTGTGTGTTACACTCACATGACTTTCTCTAGCTACTCTACAAACAAACTTCTTACAAAAGATAATTCTTCTTTCAACACCATGCTAATCGAGATAAACATTAGCAGAATGTCCTTATTGTCATTGCAAATCGCTTCTTTGCTTGGCCAGGAGTGGAAAAAAAAAAAGTATAAGTACTTCACAATTGAAACTAATAACAAGGAATATCTTGAAAAAGGTAAGCTCCACGAAAAAAAATGTATGTGACATAACGTGTTTATTTTAACAAGATCTACATTTATTGTAAAGTAAGTTTTGTTTATTCGTTACGCGAAATTAAGCAAAATTCATCCAGAGTAAACGGGTCTTTAGAAGCTATTCCCAGAAAATTCAAGATATACATTTTATTTGTGATACAAATGTCTTTAATATGTGGCATTTTAAACAAATTCGTTAGAGCCATTTTTAAGAAATACAAAATTTTCTAAAATTTTTCCATGTAAAGGGTAGTTTGGAGTGGAGGATTTTCTTGAAAATCTTCGTGTCGCATCCTTGGAAGATACTAAATTTAAATACCAAGTTTGGTTTTTAACCGTCTTTTCGTTTTTGAGCTATGCTGTCCAAAGACACACACACATGGACCTGTTTCTGAAAATACTTTTTTTTTTGGATTCAGGGGATCCTAAAACATGTATTTCCGGTGAAATCTCGACATCGAATTTTTGGGTAGAACACAATACTTCTCTAGCCCTATGTGCATTGTACATACGGGGCTAGAGAAAGTAAAAACCCACGGATTTGTTCCTGGGTTGGTACGCATCCCTGAGTAGTCAGGTTTTCACGCAGAGAAAGCAAAAACACAAATAAAATGCATAAGTACAGAGTTATAAGTAAAATTAAAAACAGGTAAAATGACACTAAAATCCTTTACCTAAACGAAATGGCATTACGTCGCAGTTTTATGGGCTTTCTACAATTGCTGCTTCCCTTAAACACTAAATAAAATAAGCATTTGGGAAAGTGGCTTTTAAAATTAAGCAATAAAGCAAAGTAAATCCAGATTCAGCTCGCGCACCACAAAAATAAACAAACGAATGCTGGCTAGCACCACCTTTTAGATTTAACCTGCAACCTCAGGAGTAGAGAGAGAGAGTCTGGCCAAATTTGCATAATCCAAGCAGAGAGCAATCTATTTAATCCTTTGCCTCTGCAAGAAGTCAGTCCTTCGCGAGACTCAGCTGGGGATCAAGGAAAACCCGCGCTCCTGTAAAAATAGCCAACCTCCTGTCCGTTTCCAGCGGACGTGGTTTCTCCTTTTTCTTTCGTGCGAACAAAACACTGCACCGTTTGCTTTTTTGTTTCCAGAATGCTTTATTTCTCCAAATTGTCTGCTGCTGTACAAAACCTTGCTGTATTAGCAATCATTTAGAGATCCTTGTTATTTTCTCTACTAAATAGGAGAGTATTTTACTCCACCCAAAAATTTGATATCCAGATTTTATCGGAAATATATGTATCGAGGACCCCTGAATAAAAAATAAAAGCATTTTTAAAAATTTGATGTGTTCCATTCACATGACTTTCTCTACATCTCTGTAACAAATTATTGTTAAAAACGTATGCTTCCATTTACTCCATGCTAATCGAGAAAAAAAAAAATAGCAGAAATAGTTTTATTACTTGCCTCCTTGTAAGTAGAAGCGAAATAAGAGAGTAACATAGGTTAAAGTGATAGTCAAAAGCTGGTTTCTATGTGAATGAAGTTCCTTTGTTTATATGGACAGGAGTTGACAAATTCCTGTATGAGAAAAGTATAAGTTTTTCAAAGCTGAATCCAACAACAAGGAATATCTAAAAAATTATCAACTCCACGAGAAAAAATGTATAGTACCTATATAAATTGTATGTTTTAACGTGTTCTACATTTTTTGTGTGGTAAGTTTTTTTCCATCTCTTACGGTTTAGCAGTTATGC
The DNA here is from genome assembly GCA_030762935.1 of Hymenopus coronatus. Lineage (NCBI taxonomy): Eukaryota > Metazoa > Arthropoda > Insecta > Mantodea > Hymenopodidae > Hymenopus > Hymenopus coronatus. The sequence goes on from CM060891.1 coordinate 18,355,522, forward strand.
AAAATTCCGTAAAATTGATCCAAACCAAAGTAGTCTTCAGAGGCTTTCCCAGAAAATTCAAGATATACATTTTATTTGTCAGGTAAATATCTTTAATATACGATATTTTAATCAAAATCGTTAGGTCCACTTTTGAGAAAATCGAAATTTTCGAAAAAAAATCCATGTAAAGGGTATTTCGGGGTGGGGAAATTTTCTTGAAAATCTTCGTGTCGCATCCTTGGAAGATACTAAACTTAAACACTAACTTTGCTAAGACCATCGGTTTTTTCGTTTTTTAAGCTATGCTGTCCACAGACACACACGCACACACGGACCTTTTTCTGAAAATGCTTTTTTTGGATTCAGGGGGACCCAAAATATGTATTTCCAGTGAAAACTCAGTATCGAATTTTTGGGTGGAATACAATAGCTTCTCTATACACTATGTACATATTACGTGTAGAGAAAGTCAAAATACACTCCTACTTCCGATACGTGCAAAAGTTTTCGTTGTTCCTGATATCAAAAAGTATTAATGGTTTTGATTGAAATACGAGAACAACATGTCTAAAGGTCTCACTTGACAAATAAAATGTATACTTTGAATTTTCTGGGAATAAACTTTTTTTTTTTTCATTCTGCATGGCTTTTCATTACTTGACAAACCCTGAAAAAATACAAAATTTACCACATAAAATGTTAAAGAACAATTTATGTGATTTTATTTTCTCTACACGTACTATGTAGTGCACAGAGAAGGTATTGTATTCAACTTAACATTTCGATGTCGAGATTTCGCCGGAATTATATGTTCTCTGAACTCCAAAAAAAGAATTTAGAAATGACCCGTGTGTGTGTGGGTATGTGTGTGTTTGTGGACAGTATAGCTCAAAAAGTAAAAGAACTTGGTATTTAAGTTTAGTATTTTCCAAAAGTGCGACACGAAGCTTTTCAATAAAATTCCCCCACTACAAACTAACCTTTACATGGAAAAAATGGATCTGACAATTTTGAATAAAATCTCTTATATTTAAGATGTTTACATGGTAAATAAAATGTATATCTTAAATTTTCTGAAAATAGCCTCTGACCACGCTAATAAACGGATTTCAATCCCATATCAACAACATTTTAAAACACCTGACTAACGGTTTACGCAGTGTATTTCCTTATTTGCTTTCCACTTACAAGAAAGCAAGTAATAAGACTGGTTCTGCTAATGTTTATCTTGATTAGCATGAAGTAAAAAGAAGAATAATCTTACTAACAATAATTGTTACAGAGATGTAGAGAAAGTCATGTGAATGGATCACATAAGATGTTTTGTGTAGTAAGCTTTTGTATATCTGTTCAGAGGATATTCCTTGAAATGCAAGATATGCATTTCGTTTGTCATAAAAATATCTTAAACTATAATATCTATCAAAATCATTAAAGCCATTTTCTAGAAAATCACAGGTGGCAGATGTTGCCAATAAACACTCTCCAGGAAGTGAATCATATCTTTGCTAGCTGTACAATCCACAAATGAACAATGTTTGTGTTTGTTTTGGTTGTACCACTGTCATGACTGAGTTGAAGGTCATCTTCCGGTTCTTTAGCGTTCAGTGCTACAGCAGTTATGTTACTTGACCTTGGCAGAATAGGAAATGAAACACTTACGTCATTCTTTTCTGTGCTGTTGTATTTTTTCTTTAATAGCTTCATTTACCGTAAGGCATTTGTATAAATACACACTATTCTATATATTATTAAGGCTTATTCGACTCTTGTTATCGTTTTATTTCAAACAGAATTTTGAAAAAATCTGATGTGTACCATTCACATGGCGTTCTCTACATCTCTGCAACAAATTATTGTTAAAAACCTTATCTTCTATTTACTTCATGCTAATCGAGAAAAAAATAGTAGAAATAGTCTTATTACTTGCTTCCTTATAAGTAGAAGCGAAATAAGGGAGTAGCATACATTAAAGTGATAGTCAAAAGCTGGTTGCTAAGTGACTGAAGTTCCTTTGTTTGTATGGACAGTAGGTTGCAGATTCCTGTATGAGAAAAGTATAAGTTTTTCAAAGCTGAAACCAATAACAAGGAATATCTCAAAAACGATCAACACCACGAAAAACATGTAAATGACATAAAGCATGTGTTTTATAGTGATCTGCATTCTTGCGTAATAAGTTTTTGTCAATCTCTTACGGTTTCCCAGTTATGCAAAAATCACCCCGAATAAAGAGGTCTTTAGAGGATATTCCCATTAATTTAAGATATACATTTTATTTGGCATGTAAATATATTTAATACACGGGATTTTAAACAAAATTGTTAGAGCCATTTTTAAAAAATCAAAATTTTCGAATTTTTTTCCATTTAAAGGGTAGTTGGAGGTGGAGGAATTATATTGAAAATCTTCGTATCGCATCCTTAAATAACAAGTTTGGTACTTATCGTTTTTGAGCTATGCTGTCCACAGACCTTTTTTTAAAAATGTATTTTTTTCTGGACTCAGGGGAGCTGAGTGAAATCGAGGTATCGAATTTTTGGGCGGAATACAATACTTCCTCTAGATACTATATACATAGTACGCGTAGAGAAAGTAAAAGGGCGAATAACGATTTTCATTTAAGAAAACTTAAATAGTGGAAAATTTTAAACCAATAACAAGGAAAATCTCGGGAAAACGAATCTGACTTAAACTGTGTGGTTAACGAGATCTATCTCGGAAACGAAAAAAAGAAAAGGATGCATTGTGTGTTTTAATGAGATCTAGTATAGCTGGAAAAGAAGCTAAATATCAAACTAACCATTTCAGTGATATTCCTTGTTATTGCTTTCAACTTTAAGATATTTAAAACCTTTCTAAAGCGGGATGCCCTAATCCTTCTCTCTTTCTCTCTCTCTCCTCTTCTCTCTCTTTTCTCTCTCTCTCTCTCCTTTTCTCTCTCTCTCCCTTTCTCTCTCTCCCTCCCTCTCTCTCTCCTCTTCTCTCTCTCCTTTTCCCTCTCTCCTCTTCTCTCCCTTTCTCTCTCCTCTTCTCTCTCTTTTCTCTCTTTCCTTTTCCCTCTCTCCTCTTCTCTCCCTTTCTCCCTCTCCATCCTCTTCTCTCTCTTTTCTCTCTCCTTTTCCCTCTCTCCTCTTCTCTCCCTTTCTCTCTCTCCCTCTCTCTCTCTTTTCTCTCTCTCCTTTTCCCTCTCTCCCTCTCTCTCCTCTTCTCTCTCTTTTCTCTCTCTCTCTGCTTTTCCCTCTCTCCTCTTCTCTCTTTCTCTCTCTCCCTCTCTCTCTTTTCTCTCTCTCTCTCCTTTTCCCTCTCTCCTCTTCTCTCTCTCTCCTTTCTCTCACAGCTTAAAAGGTTTAACTATCGCTTTAGACTAGTGTATTCCCTTATTTATTGTATGTTTATAAGGAAATAAGTAATAAGACAATGCCTGCTAATGTTCATATTAATTAGTGTTATGTAAATAAAATAATGGGGGGGGGGTTTTCTTGAAAATCTTCGTGTCACATCCTTGGAAGATACCAAACTTAAATACCAAGTTTGGTATTTAACAGAATTGTCGTTTTTAAGCAACGCTGTCCACAGGCGCACAAAGATGGATCTTTTTCAATTTTTTTTTTTTTTTGACTCAGGGAACCTAAAACATATATTACTTCGAATTTTTGGGTGGAGTACAACACTTGCTCTATATATACTATGTACATAGTACGTGTAGAGAAAGTAAAAGGGATGTATATGACATAAATTGTGTGTTTTAATGAGATCTAGTATAGCTGAAAAAGGAAGAGTTGCTGAAATACCAAACTAACCATTTCAGAGGTATTCTCTGTTATGGCTATCAACTTTAAAATACTTAAAACTTTTTTAAAAGGGGAAGCCCTCATCCGTTCTCTCTCTCTCTCTCTCTCTCTCTCTCTCTCTCTCTCTCTCTCTCTCTCTCTCTCTCTCACTCTCTCTGTTTTTAAAAGGTTTGCCTATCGCTTTGGACTATTGTATTCCATTTCTTTTCTTATAAGGAAATAAGTAACAAGGCAATGTCTGCTAATGTTCACTTTAATCAGCGTTATCTAGATAAAACAACGATCTTTTTGACCGCCTGGTTAGGGTGGTGGTAACGTGTCTGCCTCATGTTCAACAGGTCGTGAGTTCGGATCTCGCTTACGGTAAGTTGTCCGGATACATTTTATTTTTCCCCTCTCTCTCGAGGTTTTCCTTTATCTTGAGAAGACGAATGTCGAGTAACTTTAACCTCCATGGACCCCGAGATCATTTGAGTATCATTTCACCAATTTCATTTATCGCCCGATATGACCAACCGGCTTAAGGGACGTTAAGCTAAAAAAAAAAAGTGTAACATAGTTTGCAGAACAGATAAAATCATGTGAATGGAACTCATCAGATTTCGGGGGAGGGCTACGCTACTAGTGTGTAGAAGGTATATAAAAATAAAAGAGCGTTTTATTCTGTGGTTTTAGCCAGGTTTGCTCCCTCTCCACGCGCTAGGTGGCACGAAAACGCCATTTGTTTCCGAACTGGGGTAAAAGTGCTAAAAATCCAGAAGGGTGATGGCCCAGGAAGACAAAGGACGGAGAAATATTGAGGAACGTGCGGTGGATGATACTGCTGATGCGGAAATCTTAAGGGATGTTCAGGTACTCTTGTATGAAGATCCTTTGTCTGAGGTAACCCACACCGCCTCTATCGGAAGGGCTGGCGGTACTAAAAGTGATGCGTGACACTGGTGTTTACCACAGGTTTCTCTCCCGCGCGCGCGCATGCTCCCTGCGTATCCTTCTCCCTTCGCTTTAATCAGGAAAAAAGAGTCCCCCGAGGGGATGAAACAGACGTCTGTGTTTGGCGGTCGATGCTTCCTCCATCACAGCATGGTTAGTGCACAGCAATTCCAAGAAGTACTGCTCCACTGTTGCTGCTTGATTCCAGCATGGGGGAGAGAGAGAGACCACGTCCATTATTGCTGGTATTAATAATCACAAGCCAACGTTCGTATTGACAACATAACCCAAGTTACATTTTTGTAGGATTTGGCTATGAGAAGATTTAACGTTTTCAGATATACTCTTCACTTTAAAGGGCATTAACGATCTTTGCTACAATAGATCTGTTTTTTACTTTCTCTACACTACTTGTATACTCGTGTATACTATAGAACTTATTGTATTGCATCCAAAATTTCGATACCGAGATTTCACCAGAGTCCCCTGCAACCAATAAAAATATTTTTAGTAAAACGTCTGCGCGCACGCGTACGTGTGTGTGCATCCTTGGACACGATAACTCAAAAATTAAAAGTCAATAAAATATGAAACTTGTTCCTTTCTCTAAATACATCGTGTTTAGAGAATAAAAATATTTGATACCCGGATTTCACCGGAAATATATGTTTTGAGATCCCCTGACTCCAAAGAAAAGCATTATTAAAAATGTAATGTGGTCCATTCATATGACTTTCTCTATATCTCTGCAATAAATTATTTTTAAAAAGCTTATGCTCCTATTTACTTCCTGCTAATCGAGAAAAAGTTAGCAGAAAGAGTCTTATTTCTTGCTTCCTTGTAAGTAGAAGCGAAACAAGGGAGTACCATAGGTTAAAGTGATAGTCAAAAGCTGGTTGCTATGTGACTGAAGTTCCTTTGTTTGTATGGACACGAGTTCACAAAGTCCTGTATGAGAAAAATATAAGTTTCTACAGTTTAAACCAAAAACAAGGAATATCTCAAAAACAATCAACTCAACGAAAAAAATGTATACAGCATAAAGTGTGTGTTTTAATGTGCACTATTTTTTTTTTTTTTTTTTTTTTTTGTGGTAAGTTTTTGTCTCTCTCATACGGTTTAGCACTTATGCAAGATTCCGTAAAATCACTCAGAATAAAGTAGTCTTCAGAGGCTATTCCCAAAAAATTCAAAATATACATTTTATTTGTCAGGTTCTTTAATATACGATATTTTAATCAAAATCGTTAGAGCCATTTTTAGAAAATCAAAATTTTTGAAAAAAGTTCCATGTAAAGGGTAGTTTGGAGTGGGGGGATTTTTCTCAAAATCTTCGTGTCACATCCCCGGAAGATACTAAACTTAAATACCAAGTTTGATATTTTACCGACTTTTCATTTTTGAGTTATCGGGTTCACAGACACACGGACACACACACATGGACCTTTTTCTGAAAATACTTTTTACTTTCTCCATACGCACTATGTACATAGTGTATAGAGAAAGTATTGCACTCCACCCAAAAATTCGATACCGAGATTTCACCGGAAATATATGTTTTAGGGTCCCCAATATCCAAAAAAAGCATTTTCACAAAAAGGTCCCTGTGTGTGTGTGTGTGTGTGTGTGTGTGTGTGTGTGTGTGTGTGTGTGTGTGTCCGTGCGTCCGTGTGTCTGTGAACACGATAACTCAAAAACGAAAAGTCGGTAAAATACCAAACTTGGTATTTAAGTTTAGTATCTGCCGGGATGCGACACGAAGATTTTGAGAAAAATCGCCCCACCCCCAACTACCCTTTACATGGAACTTTGGGTCCCGCGCTGTGGCCGAGTGGTTAGACCACTAGCCTCTCACCTAGAAGGCCGGGGTTCAATCCCAAGCGACCGCATGTGAGATTTGTGGTGGACAAAGCGGCGCTGGGGCGGGTTTCCTCCGGGTACTCCGGTTTCCCCCGCCATCGCATTCCACCGATGCTCCATCATCATTCGTGTATCATCAGTGTCACCGCCTGCGGTGCCATTAGTAGTTAAAGCGGGCGTTAAACACTACCCCCCCAAAAAAAACATGGAACTTTTTTCGAAATTTTTGATTTTCTCAAAAATGGCTCTAACGATTTTGATTAAAATTTCGTATATTAAACATATTTACCTGACAAATAAAATGTATATCTTGAATTTTCTGGAAATAGCCTCTGAAGAGAAGTTTATTCTGGATGAATTTTACTAAATTTTGAATAACTGCTAAACCGTAAGAGATGGACAAAAACTTACTCCACAAAAAATGTAGAGCACATTACAACACACAATTTATGTTATATACATTTTTTTCGTGGAGTTCGTCGTTTTTGTGACATTCCTTATTTTTGGTTTCTGCTATGAAAAACGTATACTTTTCTCATACAGGAACTTGGCAACTCCTATCCATATAAACAAAGGAACTTCATTGACATAGCAACCAGCTTTTGACTATCACTTTAACCTATGGTTGTCCCTTATTTCGCTTCTACTTACAAGGAAGCGAGTAATTAGATTATTTCTGCTATTTTTTTCTGATTAGCATAAAGTAAATAGAAGTATAAGCCTTTTAAGAATTATTTGTTGCAGGGATATGGAGAAAGTCATGTGAATGGTACACATCAAATTTTTTTGGATACAGGAGACCCTAAAAAATATGTTTCCGGTGAAATCTCGGTATCGAATTTTTTGGTGGAGTGCTATACATTCTCTATACACTATGTACATAGTGCATATAAAGAAAGTAAAAAATCTTATGTGTTCCATTCACATGACTTTCTCTACATCTCTGCAAAAAAATATTATTAAAAAGCCATTGCTTCCATTTCCTTCAAGCTTATCGAGAAAAAAATTAGCAGATATAGTCTTATTACTTGCTTCCTTAAAAGTAGGAGCGAAATGAGGGATTATCATAGGTTAAAGTGATAGTCAAAAGTATTTGCTATGTGACTGAAGTTGCTTTGTTTGTATGGACAGGAGTTGATAGATACCTGTATGAGAAAAGTTAAGTTTTTCATAGCTGAAATCAAAAACAAGGAATATCTCAAAAACAACCAACTCCAGGAAAAAAATGTATATAAGATAATTGTGTGTTTTAAAGTGCTCTACATTTTTATGTGGTAAGTTTTTGACTCTCTCTTACGGTTTAGCACTTATCCAAAATTCCGTAAACTTCACTCAGAATAAAGTAGTCCCCAGAGGCTATTACCAGAAAATCAAATTATACATTTTATTTGTCAGGTAAATATCTTTAATATACGATGTTTTAATCAAAATCGTTAGAGCCATTTTATAGAAAATCAAAATTTTCGAAAAAAGTTCCATGCAAATGGTATTTTGGGGTTGGGGGGATTTTTCTCAATATCTTCGTGTGACGTCCCTGGAAGATACTAAACTTAAATACCAAGTTTGGTATTTTACCGACTTTTCGGACACACACACAGACCTTTTTCTGAAAATACTTTTTTTTTTTGGATACAGCGGGCCCTAAAACACATATTTCCGGTGAAATCTCGGTATTGAATTTTTTGGTGGAGTGCAATACCTTCTCTATAGACTATGTACATAGTACGTGTAGAGAAAGTGAGAAAGGCCAGTGTGTGTGTGTGTGTGTGTGTGTGTGTGTGTTTGTGTATGTCTGTAGACAGAATAATTAAAAAACGGAAAGTCCGTTAAATATCAAACCTACTACCTATTTAAGTTCAGTATCTTCCAAGAAGTACTGCTCCACTGTTGCTGCTTGATTCCAGGATAGAGGAGAGACAGACAACGTCCATTATTGCTGGTATTAATAATTACAAGCCAAATTTCGTATTGACAACATAACCCAAGTTACATTTTTGTAGGATTTTGCTATGAGAGGATTTAACGTTTTCAGATGTATCTCCACCGACAATCTCTGCTATGATGGTGTTACTTTTTACTTCTCTACATGTAACTATGTAGTCTACAGAGAAGGTATTCCATAAAAATATTCGATACCAAGATATACCGGAAAAACACGTTTTAGATTCCCCTGTAACCAAAAAATTACACTCTTATGACATTCTCTAGCTACTCTACAAACCATTGTCTTTTACTAGATGACAGTTAAAGTTTTCACATGGTGCAGTGTTCTCAATTTTCATCAAAAATTAGGTCTGACAAAGTGTCGGCAAGATGGGACCCGCGTTTGCTGTCAGTGGAGAATAATCGTGAGCGTGTGATTGATTCGGAAGCTGGTTTGGCACATTTCCGACGCAATCCTCACGAGTTTCTGCGTCGATTAATAACTGTGGATGAAACATGGATACACTACCACATTCCAGAGAAATAAGTACAGTCGAAACAGTGGGTTTTTAAAGGCAAACCGGCTCCGAAGAAGGTAAAGGTGGTGAAATCTGCAGATGGCTTCGGTTTTTTACCTTCTCTATACGCACTATGTGCATAGTGTATAGAGAAGGTATTGCAATCCACCAAAAAATTCGATACCGTGATTTCACCGGAAATATATGTTTTAGGGTCCCCTGTGTCCAAAAAAAGTATTTTCAGAAAAAGGTCCGTGTGTGTGTCCGTGTCTCAGTGTGTCCATGTATTCGTGTCTGTGAACACAATAACTCAAAAACGAAAAGTTTAAAATACCAAACTTGATATTTAAGTTTAGTGTCTTCCAGGGATGCGATATGAAGATTTTGAGATAAATCCCCCCACCCCAAACTACCCTTTACATGGAACTTTTTTCGAAAATTTTGATTATCTTAAAAATGGCTCTAACGATTTTGATTAAAATATCATATATTAAAGATATTTACCTGACAAATAAAATGTATATCTTGAATTTTCTGGGAATAGCCTCTGAAGATTACTTTATTCTAGACGAATTTTACGGAATTTTGCATAACTGCTAAACCGTAACACTTAGATAAAAACTTACTACACAAGAAATGTAGAGCACGTTAAAACACACAATTTATGCTATTTTCCTTTTTTTCGTGGAGTTGATCGTTTTTGAGATATTCATTGTTTTGGGTTTCAGCTATGAAAAACTTACTTTTCTCATATAGGAATTTGTCAACTCCTGTCCATATAAACAAAAGAACTTCAGTCACATAACAACCAGCTTTTGATTATTACTTTAACCTATGGTACTCCCTTATTTCGCTTCTACTTACAAGGAAACACGTAATAAGACTATTTCTGCTAATTTGTTCTCGATTAACATGAAGTAAATAGAAGCATAAGCTTTTTAACCATAATTTGTAGCATAAATGTAGAGAAAGTCATGTGAATGGTACACATCAGATTTTTTTTGTATGTGCGCAGAATCATCTACATCTAACAAAGAGGTCATCTCCCAAATAAACGCTTTTTTTTTCTTCTTTTTTTTTTTAGGTCCTTCCGAAATCCTACCTTTGAAAGGCTTAAAACAGTCGGAGAAACGCTGGGAAAGTAGTATCGAATTAAAAAGACATTATGTTGAAAAATAAAAAAATAAATAAATATTTTGTTTTTCAATGTTTTTCTAAGGACATATTGAACGCCCCTCGTAGTATCCAAACTTTTGAAATATCTTAAGACATATAGTATTTTAATCAAAATCGCTAGACCTATTTTGAGAAAATAAAAATGTTTAAAAATGTTCCGTGTAAAGGGTAATATGGTTCGGAGACACTTTCTTGAAAATTTTCATGTTGCTTCTTGGAAGATACTGACCTTAATATCAAGTTTGGTATTTAACCGACTTCAAAAATTCAATACCGAGATTTCACCGGAACTACGTGTTTTGAGGACCGCTGATCCCCACATAACTTATGGGTTAAAGTAAAGAATGGAAGGAGAAAATATGCGGAAAGCCAAATTCATGAACTGAGGAAAGAAGAATGAAAGGATAGAAGTTTCTTGTAAAGCTTTGTTCACAGTAATTTTATTGCAGTAATGTAAACACATCTGAAGTACAGCAAAACGTGAGAGAAAAGAAAATCGATGAAAACAATACGATACTGCACGAGAAAATGGCCACATTTGCCAACCTTCGTCTGTTAGAAAGACTCCGGTATAAGGTTTCTCAAAAAAAAAAAAAAACAGTTGAGGTTATCTCCCGCGGTGAACTGACTGAAGGAGAAACAGATGAAAAACAAAGAAAGAGCGCTGCACGTGCACATTGCACAATTCGCGTCGTTTCCTTCCGTTGCGTTTATTACATAATAGGATTTAGGTAAATAGGACCATTACTCTTGTCTTTTTTTCTAGAAGAGTGCTCTAAAGGACATTCTCAGATTATTTCTTTAACATTTCCATTCTTGCAATGCGATAATGTACAGAAGAATCAAGACAAGCTGTTGGAATACTTCTCATACCTGGATTTACAACGTGCGTTTTAAGTGAATTCCTACAATCAGTGTAGGATTGTAGGAATTTGTCTATTTACTGTGGGCACCTATGTTCATGGATTTAATAAATATCTACTAACTTTGATATAATGACCGGCTTTAAATGGCTTCGTCCGTGACCCGCATTCGAGAGGTCAGGGGATCCAGCCTACTTGACCTATGAAGTTTTCCGGGGATTTCCCTGGGTCGCCAAGCCTCATATACTTGTTTTATTGTTTCTTGTGTTAAAAAATCATTTTTAACAAAATGTGACTGTGTGGGTGTGTGTCTGTGTGTATCTGTGATCTCAAAAACGAAAAGTCAACAAAATAACAAACTTAGTATTTAAGTTTAGTATCTTCCAAGGATGCAATACGAGGATTTGGATCAAAATCCCCACACCCAAACTACCCTTTACAAATATTGATTTTCTCAAAAATGGCTGTAACGATTTTGACTGAAATACCGTATATTAAAGATATTTATATGACAAATAAAATGTATATCTTGAATTTTCTGGGAAAAGCCTCTGAAGAGCTCTTCGTTCTGGATGAACTTTGCTGAATGTTGTATAACTGTTAAACCGTAAGACTTACTACACAAAAAGTGTAGATCTCGTTAAAACACACAATTAAAGTCATACTGCACTTTTTTTTTTTTTTTTTTTTTCGTGTAGTTAAGCTCTTACAAGATATTTCTTGTTATTGCTTGCAGTTTTAAAATAAATGTTGTCCTTGAGGAATCTATCAACTTCTGCCAATGCAAAGAAATGGATTTCAACCACAAGGCAACCAGCTTTTAAAATATTTGACTATCGTTTTAGTCTAGTGTATTTCCTTAGTTTTCTCCTACTCACAAGGAAGCAAGTTATAAGGTCTACTAATATTTATCTCGATTAGCATGAAGTAGATAGAAGAATACGCGTTTAAACAATAATTTGTTAGAGAGATGTAGAGAAAGTAATGTGAATGGAACCCATCAGACTTTTTGTAAAGGACGAGCTGAAAGCGCTGAGATTTTGACAGCTTTGGTGACAACCCAGAAATGCATCTGATGATTGATCTGATACACATACGAGGGCAATTCAGAAAGTAACAGACATTTGGCATAACTAAATAATAACGAAAGATATCAACAGACTTATTTACAAAGTTACAGTTACTTACCAAACCAGTGGCTCAGATGTTTCGTCTGGGACTGGCATTCGGGAGGTCCGGGTTCGCTCCCCGTTGACCGCTCCCTCTGGCTCTGGATTTTTCCGTGGTTTTCCTAGGGACGCATAGGCGATTGCTAGGGTGCTGTAAATCTACCACGGTTCCTTTCCCTTCATTCCTTTATTTAAAAACCCCTTCTTCATCTTTGAGGTCGGCGTAGGTGTGTTATGAGGCTTTGCAGGCAGATGGAACGGTTGCTTGCTCCGACTGAAGTTATCTTCCCCCTGGTTGCGTTGGTTGAGGCAAGGTGCCGTTTTAGAGACTTCCTTTCGGCCTCCCGGTGCTGTATAGCCTCCGTGGCGCACCAGGGCTGCCATCTAGCTATTGTTAGGGACTTCCGTGCGTCTCAGCGCTTAGCTCCGTCGGTTCCTGTGTGGTGGTCTGTGGCTTACCCTCCTCTCATCTCTTACTCTGTGGGGTGGTTGGCCGCAATAGATCCGTACCTGGTCGCAGTTGCCGAGGTGTCCCCCGCTGTTAACATGCTCTACCCTTTACAGTACCTTACCGGCCCGGGTTCGATCCCAAGCGACCGCATGTGAGATTTGTGGCGGACAAAGCGGCGCAGATTCCGGATTCTCCGGTTTCCCCCGCCATCATATTCCACCGGGGATCCATCTTCATGTATCATCAGAGTCATTGCCTGCGGTGCCAGAGCAGTAAAAGCGGGCGTAAACAAAAACAAAAAAAAATTAGTACCTTACTCTATTTCTCAACGTAATCTTCATTCTGTCAAGACATTTATTGCCACGTTGTATCAGTTGTTCAATGCTGATGTTATACTTTTCTACCGCCAAAGGTCTTATTTTTTTTTTTTTTAATGCACAAATTGTTAGGTCAATCGAATGTTACAGGCAGATGGCACGTGCATGGTGATAATGCAATGAACGAGTCTTCAGTTAGGAGATGGCGCATAATTTACGAGTAATCAAGGAAGAACCAGTATGCTCGACAAAGACCGGAGTGGAAGTTCATCAAGTAGAATGAATTTGCTGACTGACCGACGCAAAGTTGTGAGAGGTAGAAAATAGATCCTTTGTATTGTTTTGGCTTCCTTGTCAGCTTCCTCATTACCAGCTATACTCCTGTGAGAGGGTATTCACATGAAGATAATTTCCTTACCCTGGGGGTTATATATTGCCTTTAGAGAACTCATGGAATCAGAAAGGACCATAGAATGGTTTTTATCTAAGCCAAGCAAAGAAGCGATTTGCAGTGACAATCGCATAACGACAGCTTTTAAAAATTTGACTATCACTTTAGCATAGTGTATTCCTTTAGTTTCCTTCTACTTATAAGGAACTAAGTAATAAGATCATTTTGCTAATGTTTATCTCGGTTGTGTAGAAAGAATTTTTGTAAGAGCAGCTAGAGAAAGTTATGCAGCTAGTTTTAATAATGCCAAATCGTCTGTTACTTTCCGGATGACCCTCGTATTTTGTTATTGAATGTCTAGGTCCTTTCCTGTGGATTTTACTTTCTCTATACGTACTATGTACATAGTGTGTAGAGAAGGTATTGCACTCCACCCAACAATTCGTCACCGAGATTTCACCGGAAATATATGTTTTAGGGTCCCCTGTATCAAAAAAAAAAAAACATTCAGAAAAAGGTCCGTGTATATGTCCGTGTGTCTGTGAACACAATAACTCAAAAACGAAAAGTCGGTAAAGTACTAAACTTAGGTTGTGTTTTCCAGGGATGCGACACGAAGATTTTGAGAAAAATCCCCCCACCCGAAACTACCCTTTACATGGACCATTTTTCGAAAATTTTGATTTTTTAAAAATGGCTCTAACGATTTTTATTAAAGAAATTTCCATCAGAAATAAAATGTATATCTTGAATTTTCTGGGAATAGCTTCTGAAGACCTGTTTATTCTGGATGAATTTTGCTGAATTGTGCATAACTAGTAAACCGGAAGAGATAGACAAAAACTTTCTACACAAAAAATGAGATCTCGCTAAAATACACAATTTATGTACTAACTTTTTTTCGTGGAGTTTACCGTTTTCGAGATATTCCTTGTAATTAATTTCAGATGTAAAGTACTTATATTCAGATTAAAGTGTCCGATTTTCTTTTGTTCTACTTGTGACTGACAATCGCCTAACGACAGCTTTTAAAACATTCGAGTATCGCTTTAGCATAGCGCATTCCATTAGTTTCCTTCAACTTATAAGGAACTAAATAATAATATTCAGAGAATATTATGCAGCTAGTTTTAGTTATGCCAAATCGTCTGTTACTTTCCGGATGGCCCTCGTATTTTGTTATTGAATGCCTAGGTTCTTTCCTGCGGATTTTTGTTGCTGGGTTGCTATTGTTATCCATGAGGTGCTGAGTGAGAAGATAGCGCGGATGCTTTTGTCATGCATTGCCGGTCATGCTAAATTTAACTCCGATACTGACATACATAATGGAGTGTATCACTACTCAATTGGTTGGCGCAATCAGCATCACTTAACCTCTCATCCTGTTTGATATCCTCGACACGATGTTCACATTTGTAATTATAGCATGTTTAAGAAGTGGCTCATACAATTGCGGATTAATAAGTTTGGTAAAATAAATAGTAATAGTTATTTATGTCCCAACAGTTTAATAAAAAATCTGATGTGTTCCATTCACAAAAAATACATATAACATAATTTGTGTGTTTTAATGTGCTCTACAATTTGTGTATGGTAAGTTTTTGTGCTTCTGTTACGGTTTAGTAGTTGTGCAAAATTCCGTAAAATTCACACAGAATAAAGTAGTCTTCAGAGACTATTCCCAGAACATTCAAGATATACATTTTATTTGGCAAGTAAATATCTTTAATATTTGACATTTTAATCAAAATCGTTAGACATTTTTAAGAAAATCAAAATTTTCGAAAAATGTTTCATGTAAAGGGTAGTTGGGGGTGGGGGGATTTACTTGAAAATCTTCGTGTCGCATCCTTGGAAGATGCCAAACATAAATACCAAGTTTGGTATTTAACGGTCTTTTCGTTTTTGAGCTATGCTGTCCACAGACACACACACATTCGCACGCACACACACACGGACCTTTTTGTAAAAATGCTTTCTTTGGATTCAGGGGGACCCAAAACGTATATTTCCGGTGAAATCTCAGTATCGAATTTTTGGGTGCATTACAATACCTTCTCTATACACCATGTACATAGTACGTGTAGAGAAAGTAAAAAACTAGCATACAAAATTTCGGGCCTCTATTTTAATTCTAAACTGCAAAAAGTCAACATTTTATTACTATTCAATTCTTTCTAAAAGCATAATAAATAATTTATATTACAAAACTATTAAAATAAAGCAATGAAATGTGTACTAGTAATATATAATGACAGGTGCAGTTTAACCTAACAATTTCATTAAAATTGGTTGGTTAGGGAAGAAAGTACAAATGGTACTAGAGTATGGCCACGTAATATAAAACTCCACTTAGCTAAACTTAGCTTAAGCTTAAACTGTGAAACCGGGCCTAATCTTCCGATCAAATAACATTACGCAAATTATTCAAGAGACAGATGAAGAGCGACATTTAACCACATTTTGTGGAAAATTCCCTAAGTAAAGAGCAATACACATGTTCCACGCAAGGCGTATCTAATTACCAGACCCCGGAGTTGTATGCAAAAACAATGCCAAAAAATGCATGCAAATATACACTAAAACTCGTAAAATATGTATAAACAATATGCAAAAAAATCTGATGTGTACCATTCACATGACTTTCTCTATATCCCTGCAACAAATTATTCTTAAAAAGCTTATACTTCTATTTACTTTATACTAATCAGAAAAAAATTAGCAGAAATAGTCTTATTACTTGCTTTCTTGTAAGTAGAAGCGAAATAAGGGAATACCATAGGTTAAAGTGGTAGTCAAAAGCTGGTTGCTATGTCAATGAAGTTCCTTTGTTTATATGGATCGGAGTTGACAAGTTCCTGTATGAGAAAAATATAAGTTTTTTCATAGCAGAAACCAAAAATAAGGAATGTCTCAAAAACGACGAACTCCACGAAAAAAATTTATATAATATAAATTGTGTGTTTTAACGTACTCTACATGTTTTGTGTAGTAAGGTTTTGTCCATCTCTTACGGTTTAGCAGTTATACAAAATTCCGTGAAATTCACCCAGAATAAACTACTCTTCAGAGGCTATTCCTAGAAAATTCAAGATATACGTTTTATTTGTCAGGTAAATATATTTTATATTATCAAAATTGTTAGAGCCATTTTTGAGAAAATCAAAATTTTCGAAAAAAGTTCCATGTAAAGGGTAGTTGGGGGTGGGGGGATTTTTCTCAAAATCTTAGTGTCGCATTCCTGGAAGATACTAAACTTAAATACCAAGTTTGGTATTTTACCGACTTTTAGTTTTTGAGTTATCGTGTTCACACACAGACACACTGACACACGGACACACACACGGACCTTTTGATGAAAATGCTTTTTTTGGATATTGGGGACCCTAAAACATATACTTCCGGTGAAATCTCGGTATCGAATTTTTGGGTGGAGTGCAATACCTTCTCTGCAATACACGATGTACATAGTGCGTATAGAAAAAGTAATAAAAATGGTATGCTTCATAACTATTCTCATAAGTTCAAAATTTAATTATGGTTTAAAGTAGTAATTATTATTATTAATTCTTTAAGTTATTAATTCTTATTAATTAATTAATAATAACTGTTAGTTATTACATTTTATTATTATTACTTATTTGTATGGCGCTGTTTTGATTTTAAGAAAGAATGAAAGAATGTGTTATATTAGCGACTCACCCTATTGTCCAAGACTGCTGTTGCAATAGACGAGAAACGTCATCCTGAGGCTCTCTGCAGTGAAACTATTTTATTAGTATGCTGTCCTAAAACAGCTTTAATATGGATATTATTTATCTTCCAAAGAGGAATGTTTGCACTTATAAATGCTGAACACAATTCCTTGGCGAATGAGTCACGTGAACCTCCGGGTACATTGACCTGCTCACTAAATGACGTACTTACAAATTTTTCAGTAAAGCAGATTTTGTGGCTGATTTTTTTTTTTTTTTTTTTTTTTCGTGGTTCACAGTGTTAAGGTGCTGTACTACTTGGAACTTTTTGTCAGAAGCAGTGCTTCGTTCATGACAAACAAAATAATACTTGTCCATCCTCACTAAAATTATCACTCCCAAACTATTTACGTAGCACAGACAAACGTGACAATTTTACCGGTGGCATAACGAAGCAAAGTGTTTTTCACCCCTTACTGTTGCTTCTGAACTGTGATTGCAACTGCAAGTAAACGTAACCAAACACATCCTGCATAATGTTACAGCATACCTCAGATGACATCACGCTATACAGGGGAACGCTAGCTTCTGTTGTAACACGAGTAAACAATTAGCTGATGAGCTGGCTCATTTCATTCGGAGCTTGAACTTCGAGCTGTACACATGGCAAAGAAGAAACTCAGAGCCGCAGCTGCTAAGGCAGCAACCGTCGCCTCTTCCCCGGCAGCCGCCGAGGAGGCAGCATCTGCGAAGCCATTGGTCGCGGCAAGCCCTGTTTCGCCGCCGACCGCCACCGCAGTCTCGCCGCAACTGCAGCCGCAGTTGCCGCCCTCACCGCTGCCACCGACGTCTCCACCCAGCTCTACGACGCCGCCACCCCGGTTCAGTGTTGTGGTACGGGGGGTCCCTAGGGACCTTTCCACCCGGCATCTGCTCACCACCGTGCAGTCGCGGTGGCCTTCTTGCTTGAGGGCCACCCGCATATACTGCGACCGGGGGCCAATGCCGCTCGTTCGTCTGGAGTTAAAGGACCAGGCTGACCTGGAAGCTGCCTTGGCGTCAGGTTTGCCCTTATTAGGGCGACTTCTGGTCGTCGAGGCTAGCCGACAAGAACGCCATCGGCCCTGCCGACGCTGCTGTGCCTACGGACCCACAGCTGAAGTCTGCTCTTCGCCACCGAGATGCCACTACTGTGGTACCAACACCACCACCGCCGAGTGCACTGGGCACGATCTCCGCCGTCGCCGCCGGTTCTGTGCCACACAGGACACTTCACCGGGCAAGCCCAGTGCCCTCTCTACCCCAGGAGCAGACCACTACCACCACCCGCCCGGACTACACCACCGCCGACCATTATCGACACCACACCACCTGCACCCTCGATAGACGCAGCGACACGGGACGCCATTCAGGATCTCCACGCGGAGATCCTGAACGTCGGCGCCCGTTTAGCTGCCCTTGAAGAGCTGTGCAGCGTCATCAACGAAAGGGTACAGGACCTTCAAGCTGCCACCACCGCCGCAATCGCCACAGTACAGTCCACCACCGCTGAGCTGTCCAGCCGGATAGCCAGTTTTCAGCCGCAGCAGCTCCACTCCGCAGAACGGCCCCACTCCAGGGGCCAATCACACATCGGGGCTGTTACAAGACCCGGACCTGAGTCTTGGATTCTTCGTGCACGGCAGTTTCGACTGGAGAAGAACCAACACTAGCTCCAACTCAATCCTTCACCCTCTAATTCCTCTACTCCTCTCCCTGAATGTTCCGCGGTGACAGTCTGGGCCTCGGTCAAGTCTGTCTCCCAGTCCTCATTTCACCCCTCTGACTGCAACCTACAGTCAGTTAAATTATCGCCTTGAATCCGCGGGTGCAATCATGCGGTACCGCCTCTCCTTTCTTCCTTCCAATACCGGTGGAGGGGTTTTTTAGTCGGTATGCCCACATGGGAGACCCCGACACTCCGGGCTTGCCGGGTCAGTCCTCAAAAAAAAAAGAAAAAGAAAAAAAAAAAAAAGCAACGAAATCGCATAACTACAGTCACTAGTGGTCATTTCAAGAACATAAAAAAACTATTTATTCAGGCTAGAAATAGAGAAAATATGCCATTACCTGTTAAATTTTAAGAAATATGCATGCAAAATCAGTTTTTCCCAAAATATGCAATTATATGCATTTTAAAACTGCACTAGTGATCTCTCAAAGGTGAGAATGTTAAAAGAATACTGCTACTTCATACATTTAAACTATTAAACAACTCTATGCATTTTGCATACAAATCCGGGCTCTGCTAAATACATACTATGGGTACTATTTCCATATTAGATAAGCGTCGCGATGAAATAAACCCCTGTGTCCAATTTACATTAGTAGGCATTTATTACTTTCTCTACACGTACTATGTACAATACATGGTTTTGGGACCACCTGAATTAAAAAAAACATTTTCAGAAAAATGTCCGCGTGTGTGTTTATATATATATAAACTACCAACTTGGTACTTAAGCTTAGTATCTTCCAAGGACGTGTTAAGAAAACATTCAAAAAATCCTACCGCCCCAACTACCCTTTACATTGAAAAAATGTCGAAAAGTTTGATTTTTCCAAAAATGGCTCTAACGATTTTAATTAAAATGTCGTTTATTAAAGATATTTGCATGACAAAATGTATATCACGAATTTTCTGGGAACATGCTCTGTAGACGTCTTTATTCTGGATGATTTTTTTTTTTCTGAATTTTGAATAACTTGGATACACAAAAACTTACCTCACAAAAAATTTAGATGTCTTTAAGACACACGGTTTATGTCCTAAACATTTTTTCGTGGAGTTGACCATTTCCTAGATATTTCTTGTTATTGTTTCAGTTTTAAAATAATTAAATGTTATCACTTATGTCAACCACTGGCAATGTAGAGGAACGGATTTCAACCACATGACAACCAGCTTTTAAAAGATTTGACTATCGTTTTAGTCTAGTGTATTCCCCTTTTTCTTCTGCTTACAAGAAAGCAAATAATATCTAAGTCAGTGTCTGCTAATATTTTAGATTAGTATGAAGTAAATAGAAGAATAAGAGTTTAACAATAATTTGTTACTGAGATTTAGTGAAAGTCATGTGATTCGAACATAACAGATTTTTTATTTGTGTCAAGAATAATTTCTGGTTCTATCTTTGTCGACTATTTACTTAATCGAAATCTCTCTTGATTGTTCCGCATTCTGAATATTGTAGATATTTTTTTGTTTTTAATTGTTTCATTTATATAGCCCCCTTTAACTTCAATGGTCATATCGGGGGCTTTGACTTGTGAAACAACTCATATTACTTTAGATTAAGAACATTAAGTTAATCATTTTTAAATGTACATAGGGATAGAGAAGGTATTGTAATGCACCCAAAAATTTGACACCGAGATTTCACCGGAAATATGTGTTTTGGGGTCCCCTGAGTCCGAAAAAAGCATTATTAAAAAAAAGTCCCTGTGTGTGTGTGTGTGTGTGTGTGTGTGTGTCTGTGTGTCTATGGACATCTTAGCCCCCAAACATAAAGACCGTTAAATACCAAACTTGGTATTTAGGTTTAGTATCTTCCAAGGATGCGACACGAAGATTTTCAAAAAATATCCCTCTATTAAAAACTACCCTTTACATGGAACAAATTTCGAAATTTTTTATTTTCTTAAAAATGGCTTTAACGATTATGATCAAAATCCTGTATATTAAAGCTATTTATGTCCGAAATAAAATGTATATTTCGAATTTTTGGGGAATAGCCTCTTATGACCTCTTTATTCAGGGTGAATTTTGCTTAACTGCTAAACCGTAAGAGATAGGAAAAAAAAAAAAAAAAAAAAAAAACTCACTACACAGAAAATGTACATCACGACAAAACACACAATTTATGTGCTTTACGTTTTTTGTTGTGGAGGTAACCGTTTCTGATATATTCCTTGTTATTGGTTTCAATTGTGAAGTTCTTAAACTTTTCTCAGACTATTCTTTTGTTCTACTCCTGGCCATGCAAAGAAGTGATTTGCAATGACAATCGCATAGCGATATTTTAAAACATTTGACAATCATTTTAGCATAGTGCATTCCCTTATTCTCTTCTACTTATTAGGAACTAAGTAATAACATTCTTCTAATATTTATCTCGATTAGCACTGTGTACAAAGAAGAAGAATCTTTTGTAGGAGGTTTGTAGAGCAGCTAGAGAAAGTCATGTGACTATAACACATCAGATTTTTTTATTATTAAGTACAAGCACATTTACTCTCATATTTACACACTTCCAGACTCTATGGGGGATATGGAATACTTCTGGTTAAAGAAAAATTCCCCGATCCAGTCGGGAATCGAACTCGGGACCTCGCTGACCACTCGACCACGGAGGCAGTCTAGATAGTCTGTTGTTGGGCACATAGGTTAAAATAATAAATTTATTCATCACTAATATCGTCTTCTACAGATAACAACATGGCGATTACTGCATGGGTACTACCACTTCATCACTTGAACTATGTAATGTAAAACTCCATTATATCTAAGCATCCCAAATGATGGGCGGCGGGGCTACAACGGGGATTATCAAAGATTGGCTTAAGCGATATTTGGCAAAGGGGCAGCGAAAATAGATATAACGTTGTGAATAAAGTAAAAAGACGACTATAGCGATATAAACAGGCAGGAAATAGAATCGTCACTGCACTTACAAAACGAAAAAAAAATTGAGTGGGGTAAAGAAACATGTATTTTAAAATTCGGTATGAAACAAAGATCGGGATTAGCTTGGCTCAGGTTGGGAGGATGGAAAACCCGTAAGGTAGTTGATGAAGCTGGTAGGCGGATTTGCCCATTATGCGGGGATCAGGAAGACTGGACGCATATTTTGGCAGATTGCGTGCAGATGGAGGATGTTAGGAAAAAAGTATTGCCGGAAGAATTTTTAGCTTCAAACAGATGAAAGACAGCATTCTGGGACTTGATTCTAAACAGCCAAAACTGGCCAAGCTAAGAGATAAAATATTTGTGTAAATATTGTATAGACTTGTTTGGTGTTTGACTAATACGTGGTGTAGTTGTGAGTACAAGTGTGTGTGTGTATTTCTAATGTTTATAAGAGATATAAAACATACATGTAGGTAATATTTTATACTCAAGAATTTTTCGACAGCATTTACGGTCACCCTTCCCATGCGACTGTGTGACGCAATTATTGTATTAGTGTAAACTTAATTAAATACTACTACTTCTACTACTACCATTATATCTAAGCTTACGCTTAAGCCCGGGCCTAAATCTTTCTCTTTGTAAAGCGAATTATTCAAGAGACAGATGAAGAGCGACATTTAACCTCATTTTGTGGAGGATGCCGTAAGTAAAAGGGAATAAACAAGTTCCAGAAAATCACACAGCGTATCTAATTACATGCTATAGTTTGCGATTTCCATATTAGATGAATATCGCGAAGAAATAAACTCCTGTGTGCAATTTACATACTTATGAGGTTACTTTTGTAAAAGGTTTGAGAAGTAACGATAACACTTCCTCGATATCCTTTAACCAACCGTTCTGATCGGCTTTCAACTCTGGTTAGAAGCACTGCTGTATACTTAAATAATTGCAGTATAAATCATAGTAATGGCTTATAGATTTGTAATTTGGCACTTGAGGACCGCACCTGTGGCTGTAATGATAGTTGCACCGGGCCCTAACTGTAATTGCCACAAATTGTTCCTATAATACCGGAAACAATCTAAGGCGCTGTTCCAAGGTTGGATTCGATCTTCAACTTCAAAGGTTTAAAATTCGCGTTCTTCACAGTGTTTATCGAAAACATGGTTGTCATTTGCTTTGCTAGTCTTTTTAAATTTCCTTTTTATTTATCTACTTAGTAGATACATATTACATATGTTAAGACGGTATTGCATTCCACTAAAAAAGTGCTGCCAAGATTTCGCAGGAAAAATCCCGTGTTTATCGAAAACATGGATGTCATTTGTTTTGTTAGTCTTTTCAATATTTCCTTTTTATTTCTCTACTTAGTAGGTATATAGTACATAGGCTGTGAAGGTATTGTATTCCACCCAAAACTTGATACCAAGATTTCGCGCCTTCTTCACAGTGTTTATCGAAAACATGGATGCCATTTGATTTGCTAGTCTTTCCTTTTTATTTCTCTAATTAGTAGGTGCATAGTACCTACATAGGTTAAAAACGTATTTCATTCCACCCAAAAATTGATATCAAGATTTCGCAGGAAAAATCGCACGTGCGCGTGTGTGTTAACACGATAGCTCAAAAACTAAAAGTCGATTAAATACCAAACTGGAGACTTATTTTCAGTTTCTTTCAAGGATGTGACACGAAGATTTTCTGGTAAATCCCCACCTTAAAATACTCTTTACATGGAAGATTTTACGAAAGTTTCCATTTTGTAAAAAATGGCTCTAACGATTTTGATTAAAATACCATATGTTGAATATATTTTAGAACAAAAGAAATGTACAATTATTTTTATTTTCTGGGAATAGGCTCCAATGACCTCTTCATTTTGGATGATATTTGCATAACAGTAAACCGACAAACTTTCTGCACAAAAATGTAGATCTCATTAAAGCACACAATATGCATCATATACTTTTTTTTTTGAGTTAACCAATTCCAACATATTTCTTGTTTTTGGTTTAAATTTTAAATTACTTTAAACTTTTTTCAAACGGGAAATCATCTTTCATTTCATATCTCTTTTGTTTTACTCCTGGCCATGGAAAGAGAACCAAATTTCAGGGACAATTGTAATACAACTCTTAAAAATTTGACTGTTGTTTTTGCCTGGTGTATTCTCTTATTTCCTTTGTACTTATAAGTAATAAGACTATTTAAATAATTTGATCTTGATTACCATGATGTAATAAAGAATAATATTTTGCCTAAATAGTTTGCAGAATAGATAGAGAAGTTTTGTGAATGGAACACATTATTGTTAATAAGTTTATTGTTGTATCTATCTCATTACTTAATTCCTTATATGTAGAAGGAAAATAAGGAAATACACTAGGCTAAACCGATAGTCAAATGTTTTAAAATGTGGTTTCTATGGCATTGAAATTCGTTTGTTTGGTCAGGAGTTGACAAGTTCCAGTATGAGAAAAGTTTTTAAAACTGAAATCAATATCAAGGAATAGCTCGCAAACGGCCAACTGCACGAAAAAATGTGTATGACATAAATTGTGTGTCTTATCGTGATCTAAATTTTTTGTGTAGTAAATTTCTATCTCTTACGGTTTACCACTTATGTAAAATTCAATAAACATCATTCAGAATAAAGAGGCCTTTAGAGGCTATTCCAAGAAAATTCAAGATATACATTTTATTTGCCATGTAAATATCTTAAATATAATAGATTTTAATCAAAATCGTTAGTCATTTTTGAGAAAATCAAAATTTTCGAATGTTTTTCCATGAAAAGAGTATTTTGGGGTGGGGGATTTTCTTGAGAATCTTCGTGTCGCATCCTTGGAAGATACCAAGTTTGGTATTTAACGGTATTTTAATTTTTGAGCTATGCTGTCCACAGACACACACACGCACACACGGGCCTTTTTCTAAAAGTGCGTTTTTGGGATTCTGGGGGACCCAAAACATGTATTTCCGGTGAAATCTCGGTGTCGAATTTTTTGGCACATTAAAATACTTCTGTATACACTATGTACATAGTACGTGTAGAGAAAGTAAAAAAGATGATCATGACTTTCTCTAGCTGTTCTACAAGCAAACCTCTTAAAAAGATTCTTCTTTAATCGAAATAATTATTAGCAGAATGTTCTTATTACTGAGTTTCTTGTAATTAGAAGGGAATTAAAGGAATGTAGTATACTAAATCGATATTTTGAGACATGAGATTCTAATAGTAAAACTACATTTCTATGGAATAAAGTTTAACATATTAGATTGGTCATTTCATACCTAGAGAAGAGAAAACAAAGGGTCTAAATTAATAACTCGAATGGGTGTCAAAACAGTGCCTCAGAATGGAAATCATAAAATCTGGTATTCCCAGGGATGGATCTTAGAGCCTCTTTTAAACATTGCACAGTTTAAATTGATATTTCTGTACTTCTCTCGGCAATTTAAGAGGAACTATTTTGTGATGCAGAAAAGCGGTACATCGTTCAGCAACCAATCAGAGACGTTGCAAGCTATTGCATTTGTTTACATTACCGGTGAATTAAGGATGGATGGAGATTAGTAAAGAAATGAAAACCGAATACTTGGAATAATCGATTGTTGGGAGACTATCGAATAATCCAATAGTTTTCATTCGATGTCCATGCTGGCGGCTGCAGCAGTGAAAACTCGGAATATTCAAACACGTAGAACAAAGGATCGGAAATTAAAATAGGTGTGGTAGAGTGTTAGAGAATAACATACAAATTGTGTTTGTGATGACTTGGTATGTTTTCATCGTGATCTTAGTGACGTAGGTAGAGAGGAAATATCAGCTCAGCAGTTGTTTCTCCTTTACACTGCTGATTGAAGAAGACTCAGCAATACGATTTCCGTTTCTCCATTTACAGGAAGCCTCGTGCGACATTGTCGGTCTTTGAATCACTCCCCGATCACAAAGAAACACTTCCGTTTTAACTTTCTACCTGGCATTTCAGTGACGTCAACAATGTATATCACGAATTTACTGTTATTCTCAATACTTTTGTTATGTGTTTACGCAGACAATGGGACCTGAAAGACTCCTGAGCCGCTGCATCTCATTTTGAGGTTAGGGTTGCATTATGCTCGAAATTTGTCAAGAATTGCCACATTTTGAGACCTTTTGCATAGTCCTGTGAAGTTGTCTATTCTCTCTACTAACATACTTCGGAACAATAAATAAAGGAGATATTGTATTCCAACCCAAATACTTTTTTTGGATACAGGGGACCCTAAAACATATATTTCCGTTGAAATCTCGGTATCGAATTCTTGGGTGGAGTGCAATACTTTCTCTATACGCTATGTACATAGCACGTATAGAGAAAGTAATAAGAAACCGGTGTATCCTGTTGTAGCAAACTAGAATTGGACCAAAAAATAGGACGGAAATTGTATACAATGAAATTATCCGATGTCCCACGATCCAATTTGTAGTTTGAAGAGTATTGGACCAAAATATATGATCGTGGGCCAAGGCTTAAGCTTTTTAACAATAATTTGTTACACAGATGTAAAGAAAGACATGGGAATGGAACACATCAGATGTTTTTACTTTCTCTACATGCACTATGTGCATAGTGTATAGAGAAGGTATTGTACTCCACCAAAAAATTCGATACCGTAATTTCACCGGAAATATATGTTTTAGGGTCTCTTATATCCAAAAAAAGCATTTTCACAAAAAGGTCCGTGTGTGTGTCCGTGTGTCTATGAACACGATAACTCAAAAACGAAAAGTCGGCAAAATACCAAACTTGGTATTTAAATTTAGTATCTTCCAGGGATGTGACACGAAGATTTTGAAAAAAATCCCCCCACCGCAAACTACCCTTTACGTGGAAATTTTTTCGAAATTTTTTATTTTCTTAAAAATGGCTGTAACGATTTTGATTAAAATGTCATATATTAAAGATGTTTACCTGACAAATAAAATGTATATCTTGAATTTTCTGGGAATAGCCTCTTAAGACTACTTTATTCTGGATGAATTTTACGGAAATTTGCATAACTGCTAAACCGTAAGAGATAGACAAAAACTTACCACGTAAAAATGTGGAGCACTTTAAAACACGCAATTTAAGTTATATACATTTTTACGAGGAGTTGATCGTTTAGTTTCAGTTTTGAAAATCATACTGGAATTTGCCAACTCGTGTCCTTACAAACAAAGGAACTTCAGTCACATAGCAACCAGCTCACTTTAGCCTATGGTATTCTCTTATTTCGCTTCTACTTGCAAGGAAAGAAGTAATAAGACTGTTTCGGCTAATGTTTTCTCAATTAGCATGAAGTAAATAGATGCATAAGCTTTTTAACAGCAATTTGTTGCAGAGAGGTAGAGAAAGTCATGGGAATGGAACACATCTGATGTTTTTTTTTTTAAATATCATAAAATGGTTGTTTGTTATCGATGAAGGAGCAGTTGAAATGAGAAGAGTAGAGGTCTAAACCTCGCATTGAGACGGAGAACATAATGTTCCCCGAAGGACCACTTACTGATGCCACTACCCTATACCAGACTCCAGTCTTGCTTCCGCTCGTTAGATGATAAGCGAAACAATGCTGAGAATGGAGGACAGGTGCAGTTTCCTAAACTGTTTCACCAGATCCGTTAGCTTTCTGTCACAGCCACAAACTATGTTCCCGAACGTTCCATGACCTCGCCGAATAATCACATCCGCAGTGCGATAATAGCTTTACCTACGTCTTTCAGAAACCTGGGCCAAATAGCAAATTCACAACTTACAAATTAGATGAGCTAGCAGAAATGGTCTTATTATTTGCTTCCTTGTAAGTAGACGGAAAATAAGTGAATACACTAGTCTAAAGCGACAGTCAATCGTTTAAAAACCCTCAATTGAAACAATTGAAATTTGGTTCTCTTTGTTTGCTAGAAGTAAACAAAAGAGAGAAGAAAAGAAATATGCCTTCCCGTTTTAGAAAAATTTAATTAGCTTAAGCGGAAATCAATAACTCGAATATCTTGAAAACGGTTAACTCTACAAAAAAAAAAAAAAGTATGACATAAATTGTGTGTTTTAATGAGTTCTATATTTTTTGCTTAGTAAGCTTTTGTCTATCTCTTACGGTTTACCAGTTGTGCAAAAGTTATACAGAAGTCATCCAAAATGAAGAGGTCTTCAGAGGCTATTACCAGAAAATTCAGGATATGTATACATTTCGTTCTCCATAAAAATATCTAAAAATATCTGAAAAAATAAATATTTTCTATATTCGAGTTGCATCCTTGGAAGCTACTGAACTTAAATACCAAGGTTGGTATTTAGCTGCCCACACGCACACGTTTCTAAAAATGTGTTCTTTTTTTTTTTTTTCCTTTTTTTTTTAATCAGATGTCTCATGTATTTCCGGTGACATCTCGGTAGCGAATTTAGGTATGTTCATTTGTACATACGTGCTAGATAAAGTAAACATGCCCTTTTTGGATTCAGGTCCTAAAATATGTATTTCCGATGAAATATCTGTGTACAATGCGTAGAATAAAATACTATCTCTACCTTATATGCATATTGTGGCAGAGAAAGTAAAAATAGTCAATAAATATACGAAGTGCGTATAGTTAGGGTGTTCACCCGCTCTTGAGCATTTGGCAATAAGGCGAACAAAGCTGCGAATTGTGTTGGGCGTTGCTAAAATCTAGATGGGGAGGGGGTTCACTAGGTTCCAAATTGGTTTCCTTCCCCATATAGCGGCCGAAAACTCCACTGAGGGTCAACAGAAAACTCCATAATGCTCCTATTCATTGCATTTTCCTTCTGTAACAACATTTGGCGAAGCAGAACATGTGTTAGGAAGTACAGTGAAAAATCTGATGTGGTACAATCACATGATGCCCGCTCCTCTTTGGTATACAAAACTTTTATTCAAAACATTAATCTGTTACCTACATCATGCTAATCAAGATAAACTTAAGCAGAATTAGACTTATTAGTAGCTTCCTTGTAAGTAGAAGGGAAATAAAATGCACGGGCTAAAGCGATAGTCTCGTCCTTTAAAAGCCAGCCGCTATGTGAAACAATTGAAATTCCAATTGCTTTGCTTTCAGGAGTGAACAAACGAGAAACAAGAAGAAAAACGTCTTGCCGTTTGAGAAAAGTTTAAGTGGTTAAAATTTAAACCAATAATCCGAAATATCCCGAAAACGGTTGTCTGCAAAAAAAAAAAAAAAAAAAAAAAAAAAAAAAAAAAAAAAAAAAAAAAAAAAAGTATATAACATTAATTGAATGTTTTAATGACATCTACATCTTTAGCGCAGTATAATAGGTACTCCCAGGCACTTTAAGATATACATTTCGTTTAAGGTACATATATTAATCAAAATTGTTAGAGCCATTTTTGAGAAAATCGAAATTACCGAATAATGCTCCATGTAAAGAGAAGTTGGGGTGGGGGGGGTTCTTGAAAATCTTCGTGTCGCATCCTTGGAAGAGAAAAATCCCCCCACCCCAAACTACCCTTTACATAGAACTTTTTTCGAAAATTTTGATTTTCTAAAAAATAGCTCTAACGATTTTGATTAAAATATCGTATATTAAAACTATTTACATGACAAATAAAATGTATATTTTGTTTTTTCTGGGAATAGCCTCTAAAGACTACTTTATTCTTGGTCAATTTTACGGAATCTTGCATAACTGCTAAACCGTAAGAGATGGACAAAAACTTACCACACAACAAATGCAGAGCACCTTAAAACACACAATTTATGTTATATACATTTTTTTCGTGGAGTTGATTGTTTTTGAGATATTCCTTGTTTTTTTTTTTTCAGCTATAAAGACATACTTTTCTCATACAGGACTTTGTGAACTCGTGTCCATACAAACAAAGGAACTTCAGTCGCAGAGCAACCAGCTTTTGACTATCACTTTAACCTATGGTACCTCCTTATTTCGCTTCTACTAACAAGGAAGCAAGTAATAAGACTATTTCTGCTAATTTTTGCTCCATTAGAAGAAGTAAATAGAATAATTTGTTGCAGTGATATAGAGAAAGTCATTTGAATGGAACACATAAGACTTTTTTATTCAAAGGTATCAAATTTTTGAGTGGAATACTATTTCTGCTCTATACACTATATACATATTACATGTAGAGAAAGTATTTAATAGCTAATAAATATACAAAGTGTGTATAGTTAGGGTGTTCACCCCCTCTTGAGTTTTTGACAATAAGGCGAATAAAGCTACGAATTGTGTTGGGCGTTGTTAAAATCTAGATGGGAGGTAACTTGGCCCCAAATTGGCTTCCTTCACCATTTAGCGGCCGAGGGTCAACAGAAAACTCAACAATGCTCCTATTCATTGCATTTTCCTTCCGTAACAAAATTTGGCGAAGCAGAACATGTGTTAGGAAGAATAGTGAAAAATCTAACATAACTTTCTCTACGCCTCTGTAACAAATTATTCTTAATAAGCTTATTCTTCTATGCACTACATGCTAATCAGGATAAACATTAGCAGGAACGGCATTATTGCTTCGTTCCTTATAGGTAGAAATGAAATAAGTGAACAGACTAAGCTAAACCGACAGTCAAATGTTTTAAAATGCGATTACTATAGGACTGAAATCCGTTTCTTTGCGTGGCTAGGAGTTGACAAGCTGCTGTATGAGAAAATCATAAGTATTTTACAACTGTGTACAATAACAACAAATATCTCAAAAACAGTCAACTCCACGAAAAAAACGTAAATAACATAAATGGTGTGTTTTAACGAGATCTACATTTTTGTTAAATAAGCTTTGTCTATCTCTTACGCTTTACCAGTTATGCAAAATTCCGGAAAATTCATCCAGAATAAAGACATCTTCAAGGGCTATTCCCAGAAAATTCAAGATATACATTTTATTTTTCATGTAAATATATCTTATATACGGTATTTTAATCAAAATCGTTAGGGCCATTTTTGAGAAAATCAACATTTTTGAAAATTTTGCCATTTAAGGGGTAGTTGGGGGTGTCATTTTTTCCTTAAAAATCTTCGCGTTGCATCCTTGGAAGATACTGAACTTAAATACCAAGTTTGACAGACACACACATACGGATATGTTTCTAAAATCATTTTATCTTTTTATTCAGAGGTCTGAAAATATGTATTTCCGGTGAAATCTGGATATTGAATTTTTGGATGCAATACAATATCTTATCTATACACTATGTACATATTACGTGTTGGGAATAAATATACAAAGTTCCAGGGTTCACACGCTCTAGAGTTTTTGACAATAAGGCCAGCAAAGCTGAGAATTGTTTTGGGCATTGCTAAAATCTGGTTGGGGGGTTAACTCTGCTCCAAATTGGTTTCCTTCGTCATGTAGCGTCCGAAAACTCCACAATACTTCTATTCATTGCATTTGTGACAAAACATGTGTTAGGAAGTATAGTTAAAAATGAACCTCAACTTTGCCCAGTGCGGAACAAAAGAAATTAAAGCTCTTATCTGATGGTATTTTCGGAGTGGACGAGCATCGCTGGCTCCAGAACACTGCTATTCTTATGCTAATGAGGTTTTGTGTAAACGACCCGTTACAGAACGTCCTTTCGAGGAAGGCCGGATACCTGTCAGCCCAAGGCCGGTGTGTCACGGCAAATGACGCAAGCCGATGACACTCCTGCATTCTGCAAGCGCTTTCTCGCAAAACACATTCTCTTCGATCGAATCAACGGGTTCCTATCTTATCCTTTGGAATTTTTATCTGTACTGGCCTATCACTTTGATTCAGTGTTCCAGCTAACCCATTTTCCTCTTCCTGGTCAGCTTTAAAAGTATTTTCTTGAAATACTTGATAGGTAAGTTAATCACTCTGAACACATATTTGGTAATATAAGCCAAATTTTTTTTCGGCAGTAGAAAAAATCTTCTAAAGACGCTCTCCTGGCGAGTTGGATTTTTACCAACTAAAAATCTGATGTGTACCATTCACATGACTTTCTCCATATCTTATATATCACTTATGCTAATCAGAAAAAATTAGCAGAAATAGTCTTATTACTGGCATCCTTGTAAGTAGAAGCGAAATAAGGGACAACCTTAGGTTAATGTGATAGTCAAAATCTGGTTGCTATGTCAATGAAGTTCCTTTGTCAATATGGATAGGAGTTGATAAGTTCCTGTATGAGAAAAGTATACGTTTTTCATAGCAGAAACCAAAAATAAGGAATGTCACAAAAACGACGAACTCCACGAAAAAAATGTATATAACATAAATTGTGTGTTTTGATGTTCTCTACACTTTTAGTGTAGTAAGTTTTTGTCCATCTCTTACGGTTTAGCAGTTATTCAAAATTTAGTAAAATTCATCCAGAATAAACTACTCTTCAGAGGCTATTCCCAGAAAATTCAAGATATACATTTCATTTGTCAGGTAAATATGTTTAATATCCGAAATTTTAATCAAAATCGTTAGAGCCATTTTTGAGAAAATCAAAAAGGGTAATCGTGTCGCATCCTTGGAAGATACTAAACTTAAATACCAAGTTTGGTATTTTACCGACTTTTCGTTTTTGAGTTATCGTGTTCACCACACACACACACGGACCTTTTTGTGAAAATGCTTTTTTTGGATATTGGGGACCCTAAAACATATATTTCCGGTGAAATCTCGGTATCGAATTTTATAGTGCGTATGGAGAAAGTAAAAAAAAAAAAACACTGCTTTATCCGCTTACCATTTCGGGACTGCTTGCAGTATTTCATCAAAATGGCAGCTGTCTATGTGTATTGTCAGTTACTGTCTTTCCTCTTTTTCCTTTGTCTCCATAATTTCTTTACTGTATTCCATACTTTTGTACTCCCAGAAATGGTCTGCTCTAAATTATGTACTGACATACTTTTACCCAATTTTGTGTGAGCTTTATTCCTATAGGTCTCCCATCTCGGGCAGTGGAGTAGCGTGTGCTCCGCGGTATCAGTTTCTGGGCAGTAGTTGCATTTCTCGCTATTCGCTTTCCCCTAAATCTTCCATGACCAGATAGTACCTGCGTCATGAAATAATCTGATGATCTGTGCTTGCATAACAGCCACATATCTATATCTGGCATAATTTTCTTCGTCCATTGTGCCGCTTCCATGGTCTTATGCCACCGCTCTTGCTACTCTTCTATGATTTGCTGTCTTATATTTCTTTTGTCTGCATTAGTGGAACCAATAATCCATTTATTAATTGCCATGCCAACAAGCACAGTACAGTACAATTAGGAGATGACGTAACACTCAAGACATGCGCTACTTCAAGTAAAGAATCTATTGCAAAATTCATTAACAAAAGAGTGTATAAGAAGGCTTTGTACGTATAATTTAGACGTAGCCTTTCATTTGTTCACATCGAGACTTTGTTTCTACTTTCTCTACAACTACTATGTACGTAGTATATAGAGAAGGTATGGTATTGCACCCAAAATTTGATACCGATATTTCACCGGAAGTACATGTTTTGGGTTCCCCTGAACCCAAAAAAAAAAAAAAAAAAAAAAAAAAAAGCATTTTTGGAAAAAGGTCCATGTGTGTGCGTGTGTTTGTAGGCAGCATATCTCAAAACCGAACAAGCCATTGGTATTTAAGTTCAGTATCTTTCAAGCATGCGACAGAAAGATTTTCAAGAAAATTTCCCCCACCCCAACTACCTTTTACATGGAAAAATATTCGAAAACTTTGATTTTCTCAAATATAACTCTAATGGTTTTGATTAAAATATCATATATCAAATAAAATGTATATCTTAAATTTTCTGGGAATAGCCTCTGAATAATATCTACTTTATTCTGAATGACTTTTAGGAATTTTGCATAACTGGAAAACCGTAAAAGATAGACAAAAAATGTAGAGCTCGTTGAAACACACAAATTATATTATATACATTTTTTTTTCGTGGAGTGCATCATTTTTTAGGTATTCCTTGTTATTGGTGTCTACTTTAAAATACTTACACTTTTCTCATACGGGAATATGACAACTCCTGTCCATAAAAACAAAGGAACTTCAGTCACGTAGCAACCAACTTTTAACTATCACTTTAACCTATGGCACTCCCTTATTTTGCTTCTACTTACAAGAAAGCAAGTGATAAGACTATTTCTGCTAATGTTTTCTGGATTAGAATGAAATAAATAGATGCATAAGCTTTTTAACAAGAATTTGTTACAGAGATGTAGAGAAAGTCTTGTGAATGGATCACATCAGATTTTTTCATAATGTTCAATAAAATATTTAATTTTTTTTACAGTTTTTTTTTTCAAGTATTTCAAAAATTAATTGGCTAGCTGCGAAGTGTAAATTATTTATCACTTACAGTTCTTAGTACGCAATATACTCTTCCTTCACCTACAAGGTCTTTCCGAAAAGGTTTCCTTTCCTATTACTTATTCCACTACCTAATATGTTAAAAAGAGAAAGTATTCTGTTTCACCCAAAGATTTGATTCTGAAATTTCACCTCAAATACACTTTTCCAAGCTCCCCGAATTGTATTAAAAAAAATCTTATGTAATCCATTCACTTAACGTTTCTAGTTGTTTCACAAAAAAATTGTTCTTACAAAAAATAGCGTATCTATTTCACATTCAACAGGTCGCGACTTCGAATCTCGCTTAGTGTGAGTTACCCGGATAAGGTTTTTTTTCGGGGTTTTCCCTTATCCTGAGAAGACGATTGTCGAATAACTTTGAGCTCCAAAGACCCCAAGATCATTTGAGTATCATTTCACCAATTTCAATCATCATCCGTTAAGACTAACCAGATTAAAGGATATATGTGTGTGTGTGTGTGTGTTCCATACATATGAATTTCTCCACCTATTCTGAAACAAACAGTTCTTACAAAAACTTATTCTTCTATCTATTTCACGTTAACAGAGATAAACATCAGCAGAAATGGTCTTATCACTTAGTTCCGTTTAAATAGAAGGAAATAAGGAAAAACATTAGTTAAAGCGATAGCAAAGTCTTTCAAAAGCTGCCATTATGCTACTGATAATGATGTTTTACTTTCTCTACACGTACTATGTACATAGTGTATACAGAAAGTATTGTATTCCACCCAAAATGTCGATACCGAGATTTCACTGGAAATAAACGTTTTAGGGTCCCCTGTATCCAACAAAAGTATTTTCGAAAAAGGCCCGTGTATGCGTGCGTGTCTGTAAACACAATAACACAATAACTTAAAAACGAAAAGTTGGTAAAATACCAAACTTGGTATTTAAGTTTAGCATCTTCAAGAGATTCGATACGAAGATTTTGAGAAAATAAAAACGCGGGAAACTACTCTTTACACGGAAAAAAGTTCAAGAGCTTTGATTTTCTCAAAAACGGCTTTAACGATTTTCATTAAAATACTGTATATTAAACATATTTATATAGCAAATAAAATTTATATCTTGAATTTTCTGGGAATAGCCTCTAAAGATCGCTTTATTCGGAATTAATTTTGCTGAATTTTGCGTAATTGGTAAACCTTAAGAGATATAAACTACTTACTATACAAAAAATGTGGATCACGTTAAAACGCACACTTATATCATACACGTTTTTTTTTTTCGTGGAATTGACCATTTCTGAGATATTCCTTGTTATTGGTTTCAGTTTCAAAATACTTATTT
This sequence comes from Hymenopus coronatus, assembly GCA_030762935.1. Taxonomy (NCBI): domain Eukaryota; kingdom Metazoa; phylum Arthropoda; class Insecta; order Mantodea; family Hymenopodidae; genus Hymenopus; species Hymenopus coronatus. The sequence continues at coordinate 18,390,924 of CM060891.1, forward strand.
CTCGCACACGGAAAGTTGAAAACTCCTAGCTCTGCACACAAACGGATTTCAACCACATAGCAACCAGCGTTTAAAAACTTTGTCTTTCGTTTTAGCCTAGTGTATTGACTAATTTTCCTTCTACTTATAAAGAAGCATGTAATTAAAATAATTTCTGCTTATGTTTATCTCGACCACCATGAAATAGATAGATGCATAAGTTTTTCTACCATAATTTGTAACAGAGATGTAGAGAAAATCATGTGAATGGAACACATCAGATTTTTACTTTCTCTATACGCACTATGTACATAGTGTATAGAGAAAGTATTGCACTCCACCAAAAAATTCTATACCGAAATTTCACCGGAAATACATGTTTTAGGGTCCCCAATATCCAAAAAAAGCATTTTCACAAAAAGGTCCGTGTCTGTGTGTGTGTGTGTGTGTGTGTGTGTGTGTGTGTGTGTGTGTCCGTGTGTCTGTGAACACGATAACTCAAAAACGAAATGTCGGTAAAATACCAAACTTGGTATTTAAGTTTAGTATCTTCCAGGGATGGGACTCGAAGATTTTGAGACAAATCCCCCCACCCCCAACTACCCTTTACATGGAACTTTTGATTTTCTCAAAAATGGCTTTAAAGATTTTGAATAAAATTTCGTATATTAAACATATTTACCTGACAAATAAAATGTATATCTTGAAGTTTCTGGGAATAGCCTCTGTTGAGTAGTTTATTCTGGATGAATTTTACTAAATTTTGAATAACTGCTAAACCGTAAGGGATGGACAAAAACTTACACCACAAAAATGTAGAGCACATTAAAACACACAATTTATGTTATATACATTTTTTTCGTGGAGTTCGTCGTTTTTGTGGCATTCCTTATTTTTGGTTTCCGCTATGAAAAACGTATACTTTTCTCATACAGGAACTTGTCAACTCCTATCCATATAAACAAAGGAACTTCATTGACATAGCAACCAGCTTTTGACTATCACTTTAACCTACGGTTGTCCCTTATTTCGCTTCTACTTACAAGGAAGCGAGTAATTAGACTATTTCTGCTATTTTTTTCTGATTAGCATAAAGTAAATAGAAGTATAAGCTTTTTAAGAATTATTTGTTGCAGGGATATGGAGAAAGTCATGTGAATGGTATACATCAGATTTTTACTTTCTCTATACGCACTATGTACATAGTGAATAGAGAATGTATTGCACTCCACCAAAAAATTCGATACCGAGATTTCACCGGAAATATACGTTTTAGGGTCCTCTTTATCTAAATAAAACATTTTCACAAAAACGTCCGTGTGTGTGTGTGTGTGTGTGTGTGTGTGTGTATGTGTCCGTGTGTCTGTGAACGATTACTCAAAAACGAAGTCAGTAAAATACCAAACTTGGTATTTAAGTTTATCCTCTTCCAGGGATGCGACACGAAAATTTTGAGAAAAATCCTCCCACCCCAAACTACCCTTTACATGGAACTTTTTTCGAAAATTTTGATTTTCTAGAAAATGGCTGTAACGATTTTGATTAAAATATCACATATTAAAGATATTTACCTGACAAATAAAATGTATATTTTGAATTTTCTGGGAATAGCCTCTGAAGATTATTTTATTCTGGATGAATTTGGCATAACTACTAAACCGTAAGAGATGGACAAAAGCTTAACACACAAAAAATGTAGAGCACGTTAAAACACACAATTTATGTTATATACATTTTTTTCGTGGAGTTGATCGTTTTTGAGATATTCCTTTTTCTTGGTTTCAGCTTTGAAAAACTTATACTTTTCTCATACAGGAATTTGTCAACTCCTGCCCACTCAAACAAAGGAACATCAGTCACATAGCAACCAGCTTTTGGCTTTCACTTTAACCTATGGTATTCCCTTATTTCGCTTGTATTTACAATAAAGCAAGGAATAAGACTATTTCTGCTAATTTTCCTCGAGTAACATGAAATAAATAAAAGATAAGCTTATTAACAATAATTTGTTACAGAGAGATAGAGAAAGTCATGTGAATGGAACACATCAGATTTTTTTCTATTTTCATGGCCAGAAGTAAAACAAAATAAAAACAGATAACGACTCCTGTTTGAGAAAAATATATTTTAAAATTGAAATCAATAACAAGAATAGCTCGGAAAACGTTTACTCCATAACAAAAATATATAAGACATAATTTGTGTTTTAACGAGATCTACATTGTGCAGTACGTTTTTGTCCATTTCTTAAGTTTACTAATTACGCAAGTCATCCAGAATAAGGATATACAATTCATAATAAGTATACATTTTATTTATATAAAATAATTTAAACATTCAGTACATTAATTAAAATAAATAGTCATTTTCAATAAACTCAAAATTATCCAAAAAAAGTTGCATTTAACGGTACATGGTTTTCTTGAAAATGTTTGTGTTGCATACGTGGCAAACGTTGTACCTAAGTATTAAATTTTGCATTTAATAGAGTTTTCGATTTTAAGCTATGCTATTCACAGACACCCGGACACACAAACACACACATTCGCGATTTTTCTGCTAAAAGGGGACACCAAAACGTGTAATTAAAATGAAATCTCGATAAAGAATTTTGGGCAGAATACAATGCTATGTACTATGTAGCTTTATGTGAGTGTGGTTGTGTGTGTGTGTTTGTGTGTGTGTGTGAGAGAGAGAGGGAGAGAGATAACTCAAAATGAAAAGTTGATTACCAAAAATAAAAAATCATATGTTCCATTCACATGACTTTCTCTATCTCTCTGCAACAAATTATTGTTAAAAAATGTATAATTCTTTTTACTTCGTGCTAATCGAGAAAACATTAGCAGGAATAGTCTTATTACTTGCTACCTTGTAAGTAGAAGCGAAATAAGGGAGTACCATAGGTTAAAGTTATAGTCAAAAGCTGGTTGCTATGTGACTGAAGTTCCTTTGTTTGTATGGACAAGAGTTGACAAATTCCTGTATGAGAAAAGTATAAGTCTTTTAAATCTGAAACCAAAAACAAGGAAAATCTCAACGAAAAAAATGTTTATAACATAGATAGTGTGTTTTAAAGAGCTCTACATTCAGTTGAGTAATATTTTGTTAATCTCTTACGGTTTATCAGTTATGTAAAAGTCCGTAAAATTCATTCAGGATAAAGCAGTCTTCAGAAAATTCAAAATATACATTTTATTGGTCAGGTAAAAATCTTTAATATACGTTATTTTAATCAAAATCGTTAGAGCCATTTTTGAGAAAATCAAAAAGATCGATATTTTTCCACGTAAAGGGTAGTTGGGGGTGCGGGGTTTTCTTGGAAACCTTCGTGTCGCAATCTTGGAAGATACTGAACTTAAATACCAAGTTTGGTATTTAACGGACTTTTCGTTTTTGAGCTATGCTGTCCACAGACAGACACATACACACACACACACACACGGGCCTTTTTCCAAAAATGCTTTTTGGATTCAGGAGGATCCAAAACATGTATTTCCTGTGAAATCTCGGTATCAATTTTTGGTGTACATACGTGTAGAGAAAGTAAAAATGTGCAACTCATTTCATACATTTTCGTGACATCCGTTATTATTGGTTAGAGCTGTCGCTATTGAGTTGTTTCTTGGAAAAGTAAGGAATTTCAAAGTTAGCAGATAGCAACCTGATTTTGAAAAATGCCAATATCGATACGGTTTTCTATGTTCCCAATATACATTAAAACTTGTATCGGTTAGCATAGAAGCTAGAGAAAACCTGATGTGTTCCATTCACAGAACCTTCTCTACCTGTTCTGTAAATCAACTATTCTTACAAAAGATTATTGTTCTATATACTTCATGCTAAATAAGCTAAATATTAGCAGAAATAGTCTTATTACTTGCTTCCTTGTAAGTAGAAGGGAAATAAGGGAATACATTAGGCTAAAGCGATACTCAAATTCTTTAAAAAAAGTGAAACAATTGAGGTTTGGTTCGCTTTGCATGGTCCCGTTTGAGAAAAGTTAAGTAATTTAAAACTGAAACCAAAAACAAGGAATATTTCGAAAACGGTCGACTCTACAACAAAAATGTATATGGCATAAATTATGTGCTTTAACGTGATTTGCATTCTTGTGTAGTAAGTTCTATCTGTTAGGGTTTGACCGGTATACAAAATTCTTAAAACTCATCCAGAATAAATTGGTGTTCAGAGAGTATAAAGTTTATTTGTTGTGTAAATATTTTAATATATGACAATTTAATAAAAATAGCTAGAGCCATTTTTTTTATAAAATTACAATATTCAAAAAAATTTCATATAAAGGGTTGTTTGTGGTGGGGTGAATTTTCCTGAAAATGCTGTCCACCCACCCACAAACGCACACACGGACTTTTTTTTTTTAAATGCTTTTCTTTGGATTCAGGGGACCTCAAAAAGTGCGGTTCCGGTGAAATCTTGACATCGAATTTTTGGGTGGAATACAATGCCTTTTCTAGCTATGTACATACGTGCTAAGAAAGTAAAAATAACGGATGAGGATGTCCTGTTCGAGAAAAGTATAAAAATAAAATAAAAATAAAAAGCTTTAAAATTGACGACAATAGAAAGAAATACCTTTGACTCTATAAAAATAAATAAATAGGTAAATAAACAGGAACAATAACTTGTGTTTTAGCGAGATCTACATTTTTAGTGAGATTTTGTCTATCGTTTACGATTATGCAAGTCATTCCAAATTAAGAGAATTTGAGAGTCTATTTCCAGATAATTTAAGATATAAATTTTATTCTAACGTATATATTTTGTATACGATATTTCAATCAAAATCATTAGAGCCACTTTCGAGAAAATAAAGAATTTTTTGAATGGGGACCTTCTTGAAATTGTTCGTGTGGTTTCGTTGGAAGATGCTGAACTTAAATATCAAAACTGGTATTTAACCAACTTTTATTCTATTTACAGAGATACAGATACATATATGCTCACGCGCGCGTCTTTTTCTAAAAACGCCTTTTCTTTTCTTTCTTTCTCTTTTTAAAAATAAAATTCAAGAGATTTAGGCATCGAATTTTTTGGGTGGAATAATCATTTTCTACCTAGTTACTACGAATACGTGCTAGAGAAAGTAATAACCTTTTTTATTAGTCCCCTCCTGGATAATGTGTTGGTAGCGCGTCTGCCTCACATTCAACAGGTGGCGAGTTCGAATCTCGCTTAGGGTGAGTTACCCGGATAAGGGTTTTTTTTGGGTGTTTTCTCTTATTCTGAGAGGAGTGGCTTCTATGTTACAGAACATTGAAGCTACATAAAAAAAAAAAAAAAAAAAAAAAAAAACTTTCTTAGGGTTTTTTTTTTATTTTTTATTTATGAACGCTCTTTAACTTCTGTGGTTCTCAGCGTGCCGTTCAATACTGGGCGTGAATGATCGTTTAATCTTGCTCAGAGGCCTCTTTTTCAGGCTTGAGATTCTTTTATGTGCCGTAAATCTACGACAAGAGACCAAAAGCTTTACTTACGCCCGAAAAAATCCATCCTCCTCCACCGGGTTTGAACCCGCCACCTTGGGTATATGCAGTTACCATGGTAACCATTATACCATGGAGGGCGGCGCAACAGCAGGTTGTAAAAGTCATGTGAATATAAGAATTAGTGTTTTACTTTTCTTCCTGCAAATGGAAAAGCCACACAACAAAGAACTCAAAGATGTTTAGGTAAATGGAAGAAGTAAGTAGAAGAATAGGAAGAACAACAAGACGAAAAGAATAAAGAAAGGAGAAGATATGCAAATTCTCCCTGAAAGTTGACATTTCTTCCTTCAGAAGTTGTTTTGGATTTGGAAGCTTGAATGATGTCATCACTAACTCTACTAGTCACCACTCACTCAAAGACAGCTTCAAGTCGTAATAAAAACGCCTTTGTGCTTCTAGAACGGCCTTGTTCTTGATCCGGAAATGTGGTTGGTATCTGCAGAAGAACACATTTCTCCACGCGCAAGGCAATACTCAACTGTTGTAACATTAGTCATGAGCCCATGTTCCATTCTGATGACAAAGTATTCCTGCAGAAGATTACTCTGTTATCTACGCCATGCCAATCAAGTAAAACATTAGCAGAAATTGTCTTGTTACTTGCTTCCTAAAGTGATAGATCTTTCAAAAGCTGGTAGCTATGTGGAACAAATGAAATTCGGTTCTCTTTACACGACCACAAGCAAAACAAAAGATGTATGAACCGAAAAACGACTTACCGTTTTAGATACGTTTTAAATGAAACCAATAACAAGAAATATCGAGAAAACGGTTGACTCTACAAAAAATGTATATGACATAAATTGTGTGTTATAACGAGATCTACTTTTTTGTGTTGTAAGTTTTTAGTTTTTGTCTACTCTTACGGTGTACCAGCTATGCACAAGTCATCCAGAATGTAGAGGTCTTAAGTGGGTATTCGTAGAAAGTTCAAGAGATAGATAAATAGACAGACAGACAGAGAGAAAAACATGTGAATGGATGGATGTATGGATGGACGGGCGGAGGGATGGATTTTTTATAGAATACTAGTTTTCTTGTATACATTGCGTTTGTCATAAAAATATATTAAATATTTGATATTTGAATCAAAATCGTTAGAGCCATTTTTGGGAAAATCAACATTTTCGAAAATGTTTATATCTAAATGGGATTGAGAGTGGGAGATTTTCCTGAGAATATTCGATCGCATTCTTAAAGTTACGGAGCTTAAATACACAGTTTGCTGTTGAACCGACTTTTAGGTTTTGGGTTAAGCTGTCTACACACACACACACACACACACACACACACACACACACACACACACACACCCAACACATCATCTCCTCCTCCTCTTCTTCTTCCTTCACATATTAGGCATTTTTGCTAAAGCAATCAATATACATGTCTTGTTCATGGCATCTTTTTTTTTTGGGGGGGGGGGATCTTTATATATTTCTTTTTTCCTATCGGTTTATAATTCTTAAATTCTAATGGTACTTTGTCTATATCCATACATGGCGTATCTACTTGGTTTTATATCCATTATTTTTATTATTTAGATTTTTAATACCTATATATAAAATTCGCTTCTTATATATTTTTAATTACAATTTTTGATCGGATACTCTCTTTTCCTCTGAATACTTAGTATACTTACGGATATTGGTATATTATATTCTTTTAATATTCTTTCTTTATTTTTGGATTCAGGAGTTCTCAAAACATATATTTTCGGTGAATTCTCCGTATCAAATGCAGTAGCTTTTCTACCTACTATGTGCTACATACTGCTCGATGAGGCAGTAATTATATTTTTGTTCGTAGAGGCTTAACATTTTGATCAAGTGCAATCAAGAAATAGATTATGGAGTAATGAGGAAAACAACAGCCAGATGATGAACAGAGCATGGAGTGGATCAAGAAAGGACAGGAAAGAAAGAGATGGAGCAGAACGAGTCAACAGATAAACGTTACTTCTTCAGCATACGTTTAGTTTGGGATATCAAGATGTCCTTCCAGCCCACATAGGGAATGGACAAGGAAGAACTTCAACAGACAGACACTTCAAACTTGGCTTGTACCTGAGGCGCCTCAAGGGAGGTCAGAACCTTCCTCGACAAACAAATGTCACATCTCAGTTTAGTGAGTAACGGTCACAGTGTTTACTGAAATAATTCAGACTCTAACTGACCATGTCAGCTATTTGGCCATCGTCAAGGTTCCGTGGTCACTTACGTCCTTGGAGGGGACCAAGAGCCCTATGAGAAGTAATAAAGATTTAGTGTAAAAACCTGATGTGTTCCATTTGCATGACTTTTTCTACATCTTTGCAACAACTTATTATTAAAAAGCTTATGCTTCTATTTACTTCATGATAATCGAGAAAAAATTAGCAGAAATAGTCTTTATTACTTGCTTCCTTGTAAGTAGAAGCGAAATAAGGGAGTACCATAGGTTAAAGTGATAGACAAAAGCTGGTTACTATGTGACTGAAGTTCCTTTGTTTGTATGGATAGGAGTTGATAAATTCCAGTATGAGAAAAGTATAAGTTTTTCAAAGTTGAAACAAAAAACAAGGAAAATCTCAAATATGATAACGCCAAGAAAAAATGTGTATAACATAAATTGTGTGTTTTAATGTGTTCTACATTTTTTGTATGCTAAGTTTTGGTGCATCTCTTACGGTTTAGCAGTTATGCAAAATTCCGTAAAATTCATCTACAATATAGGAGCCTCAGAGGCTATTCCCAGAAAATTCAAGATATACGTTTTATTTGTCAGGTAAATATATTTAATAAACGATATTTTAATCAAAATCGTTAGAGCCATTTTTGAGAAATCAGTTCCAGGTATAGGGTAGTTGGGGGTGTGGGATTTTCTTGAAAATATTCGTATCGCATCCTTGGAAGACACTAAACTTAAATACCAAGTTTGGTATTCAACAGTCTCTTCGTTTTTGAGCTATGCTGTCCACAGGCACACAGACACACTCACACGGACCTTTTTCTAAACATGTTTTTTTTAGATTCAGGAGGACCCAAAACATGTATTTCCGGTGAAATTTCGGTATCGATTTATGAGGTGGAATATAATACTTTCTCTGTGCATTGCGTACATAGTACGTGTAGAGAAAGTAAAAATCTGATGTGTTCCATTAACATGACTTTCTCTAGCTTTTCCATAAACAACAATATTAATATATGTAATTTTCCTTTAAATTTATTTATATTTTATGTAAAATTAGTTTTTTTTAAAAATGTTTCTTACAAAAGATCATTCTACCCTCAACTTCATGCTAATCAAGGTAAGCATTAACAGAAATGATCCATTACTTAGTTCCTTGTAAACAGAACGGAAGTAGGAGAATACATTAGGCTACAGCGGTATCAAATCTTTTAAAAAGTGGTTATCATATGAAACAATTGAAGTTCGGTTCCCTTTACAAGGCCATAATTAAAACAAAAAAGATACAAAAGGAGAGATGACTTCCCGTTTGAGAAAAGTTTAAGTAGTTTAAATTGAAACCAATAAAAAGGAATCTCTCGCAAACCGTTTATTCAACACAAGAAGTGTATGATATAAATTGTGTGTTTTAATGGGATCTACATTTTCTTGAAGTACGTCTTTGTCCAGCTCTTACGGTTTATCAGTTATACAAAATTCATCAACAGTAAAGAGAGGATATTCCCAGAAAATTCAAGACACGCATTTTATACTTATGTAAATATGTTTAATATACGGTATTTTAATCAAAATCTTTAAAGCCATTTTTGAGAAAAACAAAAATTTCAATCTGCCTCACATTCAAGAGGTCGCGATTTCGAATCTCGCTTAGGGTGAGTTACCCCGATAAGGTTTTTTTCGTGGTTTTCCCTTATCCTGAGATTACGAATGTCGAGTAACTAAGTTCCATTGACTCCGAGATCATTTGAGCATCATTTCGCCGATTTTGTTCATCGTCCGATATAACCAACCAGGTTAAATGAAGTTAAACTAAAAAGAGAACAATACATAAAAAAATATTCCACATAAAGGGTAGTTTTGGGCGGGGAGTTTTCTTGAAAATCTTCGTGTCGTATCCTAGGAAGATTTTTTTCGTTGTCGACTTACCCTCCCCGTATTTAGGACTGACGCCCTCTTAGCACTTACCAGTGGATGCCTAGGGGTCAGAAGCCTGTCGAGGAGCCAACGGCACGAAACCACAGAATGGAGAACTTGGAACGAGTGGTCAGCCCATGATGGGTATGAGCATGAGGAAGTGGATGATAGGAAAGCGATGATGGAGCAATTGGTGGAATGAGAAGCGTGGAAAATTGGAGGACCTGGAGAAAATCTCCCAGACGCGGCTTTGTCCACCACAAATCCCACTTGCGGGCGCTTGGGATCGAACCTGGTCCGGTGGGAGACGAGCGGTCTAACCACTCGGCCACGGCGCCGCCGCCCTGGGGTATACTAAACTTAAATACCAAATTTAGTATTTAACAGTCTGTTCGTTTTTGAGCTTAGTTGTCCACACATACACACTAGAGCACACCTTTTTCTAAAAGTGTTTTTACTTTCTCTATATGTACTATGTACATAGAGAAGGTATTGTATTGCACCCAAAAATTGGATACGGAGATTTCACCGGAAATATATGTTTTGAGACCCCCTGAATCCAAAAAAAGCATTTTTAGAAAAATGTCCGTGTGTGTCTGTGTGTATGTGAGTGTGTCTGTAGGCAGCATAACTCAAACGCGAAAAGTGCGTTAAAAACCAAACTTGGTATTTAGGTTTGGTATCTTTCAAGGATGCAACATGAAGATTTTCAAGAAAATCCCCCCACCCCCAACTACCCTTTACATGGAACTTTTTTCGAAATTTTTGATTTTCTTAAAAATGGCTCTAACGATTTTGATTAAAATCTCGTATATATAAGATATTTACTCGACAAATAAAATGTATATTTTGAATTTTCTGGGAATAGCCCAGACTGAAGACTAGTTTATTCTGGATGAATTTTACGGATTTTTGCATAACTACTAAACCGTAAGAGATGGACAAAACTTACCGCACAGAAAATGTAGAGGACATTTAAATACACAATCTATGTTTTATACATTTTTTTCGTGGAGTTGCTCGTTTTTAAGATATTCCTGTGTTTAGTTTCAGCGTTGAAAAACATACTGTTCTTATACGGGAATTAGTCAACTCCTGTCCATACAAAGAAAGGAACTTCAGTCACGTGCTAACCAGGTATTGAGTATGATTTTAACTTATGGTATTCCCTTATTTCGCTTCTACTTAAAAGGAAACAAGTAAGACTATTTCTGCTAATGTTTCCTCAATTAGCAGGGAGTAAATAGAAGCCTAAGCTTTTTAATAATAGTTTCTAGCAGAGATGTAGAGAAAGTCATGTGAATGGAACACATCAGATTTTTTTTTTATTATTATTATTATTATTCAGGAGTGTCGAAACATATTTTCGGTGAAATCTCTGTATCCACTTTGGGTGGAATACAATACGTTTGTACATTGTACATACGTGCTAGAAAAAGTAAAACTGATGTGGTGCCGCTTCACTCTTTGTTGTGTGACATAAAATCGCATGCCGGAGCCAATAATGGCACTGCCGAGCCTTGCCATTGTTGAGATGTTTTGTGCTCTTCTCATGTGCTATTCGTCTCTTGGCTGACCACAAAAAAGGGGGATTTCCGGACATTACTCACGGTTCGCGGGTCCCAAAGACCACAGTTTTGTGTAGGAGTGTAACGTTTTGATGTAACGGCGCGAGAAGTTTCTGTAGCGGTTCACGTTGCGGTTGTGAATGGGCCAGCGTACATCCATTGCGTATCTCCTTCATGCTCACTGCAATCCTTCATCTGTCTTCAAGACACGCTCAATCTTCCCATGACTTCTGGAGAAAAGCATTGTCAATTCTGAACAATAAATAGCAAATTGGTGTCATGACCTCCTGGGAACTAAAAATATCTGAAAGAAATTATGGGATTGAGGCACTGAAAAACGTACAAAAGGTTTGTCAATTGAGTTGGAAAGGTTATCAACAATTATAACTTACGTAAACAAGCTTTTAGGTTACATTAAAACAAGTTCTTTAGATCCGAGTTACTACGTATGAAAAATCAGATATTATATTCCCATGACTTTCTCTAGCTTTCACTAACCTTTCTTTCGAAACCTTATTAATTTCTCTACTAGTGCGAGTATTGCATTCCATCCAAAAACTCAATATCGAGAATTAATACAAATACACGCTTTCAAACCCACTGATTCCGAAAAAGAAGTATTTATAGAAATAATTGTGATGGTGACGGTTGATGATGACGTGGAACACGCGCCACACGTTTTTTCGAAAAACCTCTATCTCTGACAGCTTACGAGTTATACTAAAGGCATGAAAATGAGATCTTCAGAGACTATTCTGAGAAAATTCAAGATATGCATTTCGTTTGTCATGAACAAATCTTAAACATATGTCATTTTAATCAAAATCGTTAGATCCATTTTTGAGAAAATAAAAAATTTCGCAAATGCTCCATGTAAGGGATAGTTTGGGTGGGAAATTTTCTTAAAAATCTTCGTCTTGGAAAATCTGAACTTAAACAATAAGTTTGGTATTCAACCGGCTTTTCGTTTTTGAGCTATGCTGCCCACAGACAGACACGCACACAGAGACACACTCGGATATGTTTCTAATTTTTTTTCAGGGGGTCTCAATTCATGCATTTTGGTGAAATCTCAATCTCGAATTTTTTGGTAGAATGCATAGGTCTGTACAATAGGAATGTACATTTACGTGCGTGCTAGAGAAAGTAAAAATAAAAATATATCTAGAATTTTCTGTGAAAAGTCTGTGAAATCGTCTTCATTCGATAATATTTATATATATATATATATATATATATATATATATATAATTATATATAATTTTGTACAAATGTTAAAGCAATAGACGAAAACGCACTACATAAAATCATGTTGACCTCTGTAAAATAAATTTATTCCAAATAACCATTTTGTCACCAAACATTTACCAGATATTATGTCATTCTGTTAAAGCCCGTCGATATTCGATTGTTACCTGCGATTGCATGTAAAGAATATTGAGTTTTAAGGATCAGCATACAATGCCCAATTCTTAAGCATTTTACAATTGTTATTTCCTTTATATCTAAAATGAAACTGATAGGAAAATAAGCTTTCATATGAATAATTTGTATACCTACCGACTAATAATCGCTAGAGAATAGATTTTCAGATTCTTTTAATACTTCGTATTTTCATATTATGCCTTTTCTTCTATGTTGTCTTTCTCTGCCAGGGGTCCGTAAATAAAACCCACGCTCTGCTTCCACATTTCAGACCTGGAGTTGCCCTCAAAGAAATAATTATCGACAACACTGCAAACATACGAGGGGCGGTCAACAAGTCCTAGAAAAACAAATTCTTTTTGGTGGATTTTTTTCCAACATAATCTCCTGTTAGCTTAAAACTCTTTCCAGCGTTTCTTCAATTGTGTTAAACCTTCCAAAAAGTAGGATTTCGGAAGGTCCTCAAACTAGGTATCTGTTTTCCGCCAAGCCACTTTTTCAAGTTTGGAAATAAAAAAAAGCTGATGTGCTCCATTCACATTACTTTCTCTATCATGACTTGTTAATAAACTAATTCTTCTATCTACTTCATGCTAATCGAGATAAACATTAGCAGAAACGGTTTTATTACTTAGTTCCCTATAGGTAAGTAGAAAAGAAATAAGGTATACACCAGGCTAAACCGACAGTCAAATGTTTTAAAATGTGGTTGCTATGGTACACACACACCACACGGACCTTTTTCTAGAAATGCTTTTTTTTTTTTTTTTTTTTTTTTTGAATCAGAAGGTCCCAAAACATGTGCTTCCAGTGAAATCTCGGTGTCGAATTTTTGGGTGGAGTGCAATGCCTTCTCTATGCACATGTACATAGTACGTGTAGAGAAAGTTAATAAAAGTTACTGGGGGCTAAATCTGGTGCATGCGCAGGATGTTGTAGTAATTCGGACTTTATTTTTACAATTTTCGCCATCAAAACCGCGCAGGTCTGCACCCTTACATTGTCCTGATGGAAGAGAATGTTTTTTTGTCTTTTTTTTTTTTCAACTGAGTTTTTTTGTTTTTGTCTTGATTTCAACCGTTCAGTCGGTGATTTCTCCATTTATCGTTCTTCCTTTCTACAAGTAATCAATGTAGATGATTCCACGTGTACCCCCCCCCCCAAAAAAAAAAAACAAGGCCATCACCTTGTCTGCAGATTTCACCACCTTTGCCTTCTCTGAAGACAGTTCGTTTCCACTGTACTTTTGTCTCTGGGATGTAGTATGCATCCATGTTTCATCCAAAGCTATGTATCGACGCAGAAACTCGTCAGGATTGCGATGAAAAAATACTAAAACAACTTCCGAATCGATCACACAATTGCGTTTATTCTCCATTGAGAGCAAACGCGGCATCCATCCTGCTGAGACCTTTGTCAGACCTAATTTTTAACGCAAAATATTGAGAACACTGTACTTTGTTGATAAGCCTGTGGCCTCTACTATTTCGCGAACTTTGATTCGTCGATCACTCAAAACCATATCCTGGATTTTGTCAACCATTTCGGAGGAAGTCACGTCTACTGGACGTCGGCAACGATTTTCAACATTTGTGGATATACAGCCACGTTTAAAATCATTTATCAAATTGTAAAGTGCTGCAAACGTAGGAGCAGATGTGTTATGAACTTCACCCAAGTCGGCTTTTAGCTCTTTCGGTGTTAAGCCTTTTAAATAGAGGTGTTTAATCACCGCACGATGGCCGAGTGGTTAGTGCACTCGTCTCTCACCTAGATGGCCCCAAGCGACCGATTGTGAGATTTGTAGTGGACAAAGCAGCGCAAAGGGGGGTTTCATCCGGATTCTCCGGTTTCCCCCATTATCGCATTCCACCGGTGATCAATCTTAATTCCATATATCACCAGTGACATCGCCTGCGGTGCCACAAGTAGTAGAAGCGGCCGTTAAACACTACCAAAAAAATCTAATGCGTTCCATTTGCATGACTTTCTCTATATCTCTGCAAAAATTATTGTTAAAAATCTTATGCTTCTATTTACTTCATGCTAATTGAGAAAAAAAAAAAAAAAATAGCAGAAATAGTCGTATTAGTTGCTTCCTTGAAAGTAGAAGCTGGTTGCTATGTGCCTGGAGTTCCTTTGTTTGTATGGACAGGAGTTTACAGATTCCTATATGAGAAAAGTATGTGTTTCATAACTGAAACCAAAAACAAGGAATATCTCATAAACAATCATCTCCACGAAAAAAAAGGTATATAGCATAAATTGTGTGTTTTGAAATGCTCTACATTTTTTGTGTGGTAAGTTTTTGTCCATCTCTTACGGTTTAGCAGTTATGCAAAATTCCGTAAAATTGATCCAGAATAAAGTAGTCTTCAGAGGCTATTCCCAGAAAATTCAAAATATACATTTTATTTGCCAGATAAATATATTTAATATACGATATTTTAATCAAAATCGTTAGAGCCATTTTTTTAGAAAATCAAAATTTTCGAAAAATGTTCCAGGGTGGTTTGGGGTTGGGGGATTTTTCTCAAAATCTTCGTGTCGCATCCCTGGAAGATACTAAACTTAAATACCGAGTTTGGTATTTTACCGACTTTTCGGTTTTGAGTATCATGTTCACAGACACACGCACCTTTTTCTGAAAATACTTTTTTTGGATACGGGGACCCTAAAACATATATTACCGGTGAAATCTCGGTATCGAATGTTTTGGTGGAGTGCAATACCTTCTCTATACACTATGTACATACTACATGTAGAGAAAATAAAAATCACCGCATGAAAGTTGATTCAATCGCCTATGGCAACGAAACCACGTGATGGATATAGCTGAAACTTCAACTGTCATCTAGTGACAGACGGCAGTTACTAAATACAAACTTTTTTCGGTGCTACGAGTGTAATTTCTTGGATTTTCTAAGAACTTACTGAACCCCTCTTGTAGTGAAAGATGTGCCAGTGCGATAGCGATTCTACGCACATATTAAAGGCCCCAAAATAGCTGAAATATCTAGAATATGGCAGCAGTTAGATAAGTAGTAGGCTAAAAACGCAGTATTTGAGTACTGAATGGGGATAATAGTTGCAGAGAAAATCGGAAGTCCATTTCTGGTGCGCTACAGCTC
This sequence comes from Hymenopus coronatus, assembly GCA_030762935.1. NCBI lineage: Eukaryota > Metazoa > Arthropoda > Insecta > Mantodea > Hymenopodidae > Hymenopus > Hymenopus coronatus. Next base: position 18,406,620 of record CM060891.1, read on the forward strand.
ACAGTTTGAAAGCCCCTTGAGTTGAACCTCTAGCAACATGGATTTCCCAGGGAAGGCACAATTCCAAAATAGCAGCTAAAGGCAGTTAGATATTTCTGGGTTAATAGAGAATGTCGTGCGTCGAGGAAAGGTAGAATAAATAACGTTAATGTCACCCGAATGACTCGTTTGCGTGTCCGATGTAGCACACTCCCAATAACCAACTTTTCACCAAAGCTTTTTATCAATGAGAATTCTTAAAATAGAGCTAATTATAACGAGACACGCCACCACCACATTGCGGTCGGGACTGCAGGTCTTCGGAATTTCCTTTCTTTTACTCATCCATCTTCCATTCTCTTCATTAATTTCGTGGCTTCAAGATGAATAATGCCTCATTTCGTTTAATATAACCTTTCTTCTACATAAACCCTGCACAAACAGGAAACCATGAAATATTTATCATGAGTTATATAACGAGAGCTCAAACTTGTATCGATAAATTCGCGAGCAACTTGAGAAAATTTGTAGCTCGAATTGTATCTAATAAGCCTAGTTAGTGAATAAAATAACAATGATTAACCTAAATGAACACGAAGAATAATATTCCTAAAATCTCATTTGTCTTGAGTATATTTGCACCGAAATCACTGCAACTTGTTGTCTATACCATAAATCATCTCTCTATTGTTTTTAGTATTCTGCGGCTTTGAGTACTCAATTAATATGTCTGTTTCAGCGATAGACCTTTCCCCATAACGTTTTGGAACTTCCCTCATTATGTACGAGAATATCACTGCACACTGATACTATTATTATTAGACGAATATTAGTTCATAGAGAAAACAAATGCAAGTGGGTGTGATAAAAAACGATTAAAATGCACAGGTAGTTCTGATTGGTTGGAATTTTACGCGCCAATGTACTGGATTGGCCAATTCCTACGATCATGAACGAAATAGTCAAAGAAAATGACCCATAAGGGCTCTTTAAAAAGCTATACTACATTCACATACTTTATCTATGCCCTGTTTAAGTAACCGAATTGAATATTTCGATTTTTCATAGTTATTATCAAGCAGTAAAATTTTATAAAAATGAGTGATATTGCTATTGAAGAAGCTGCGGATCTAGCATGTGCTTCACTTTTACCAGTGAAGTTGAAGCAAAGATATGTTGATGGTTACGTCATTTCCTAATTGTACTATAAGTACTTACAGTGCTTGTTGACATGGCAATTAAAAATGAATCGTAAATTTAGCTTACATTACTAAATATGTGTTCAGAATGATTTACTTACATATAAAGTATTTCAAAAAATATCTTAAACATATGCTAATTTGATCAAAATCGTTTGATTCGGTTTTGAGAAAATCATCGTGTGACATACTTGCTTTAAGTGTTCTGTTTCTTTGTTTAATACAGATGTCAAGGAGGAAGGGTGCCAGTGCTGCCATTACTGACATGAATCATCACTTTTGATTCTAACCTAGAGGGGGAAAAAACCAAAAAAACATATGAACATTTGCATGTTTTAAATTCGTAATGCCTAATTTAGCATAATGGTTTTGTCCTTGAGAGGGGATGACAGAAAGCAAATCAGCAGAGAAGCAGGCGAGGAAACGTTTGTACTGGCACTGACAGGTTTTTGTGCTCAATGAAAATGAACGGCCCACATATGACAGGAAGACTGCGCCTCGACAAACAAAAAACAACAATAAACGTGGCAACATAGCGATGCAACACTTAAGCCTCATCATCACCGATGATTCTGAGAAGCGACATCACAAACTCGCGCCCGGGCCAGTAAAACTACTCCTCCTCCAACCTTCCTTCCATTGACATGACTTCATGAATAACCATAACCTCTACCTGTTGATACTATCAAATATTTATTATAAGCATAGCCAACATCTGTTTTTAATGACAATTCAGCTCCACTATTAAAGCGCCAATTTCAACCAATCGCGGTCATCTGACTGGAGCGATATTGTCGAAACATCTTATCACAGCTGATGTTCATTCCTTTGAAATCTTGTTGCACCTGACGTTCGTATGTTTTGGTTATTGGTAACAAGGTAACAATCCAGGCACCAACCTTCACTTTTAATAACTGTCAGTTCCACAATTGCACTTTCAATTAATCCAGTTGCAATGCTTATTTAAAATTGTATCCAGTTCATAATGTATTTAGTTAAAAAAAAGCTTGTGTTCCATACACATGGCTTTCTCTATCTCTCTGCAGTAAATTATTGTTAAAAACCTTATTCTTCTTTTTACTTAATGCATATTGATAATGGCCTTATTGCTTGCTTCCTTGTAAGTAGAAGAGAAATAAGGGAATATAGTAAGCTAAAACGATAGTCAAATCTTTTAACAGCTCGTTGTTAATGTGATTGAAATCGTCTTTGTGCATGGCCAGACGTTTACAAATATCTGGTGACAAAACTTTAAATATTTTAAATCTGAAAACAAACAACAAGGAATGTTTCAGAAATAGTCAACTCCACGAAAAAAACGTATATGACATAAGCTGTGTGTTTTAACAAAATCTACAGGTTCTGTATAGTAAGTTTTTGTCTACCACTAACGGTTTTCCAGTTATACAAAATTCAGTAAAATTCATTCACAATAAAGAGGTCTTCACAAGTTATTCCCAAAAATTTCAAGGTATACATTTTATCTGCCGTGTAAATATCTTTAATATAGGGTATACTAATCAAAATTGTTAGAGCCATTTTTAAAAAAATAAAAATTTTCGAAAGTGTTTCCATCTAATGGGTAGTTGAGGTTGAGGGAGGTTTTCATGAAATCTTCGTGACGCATCCTTGGAAGATACTGAACTTAAATACCAACTTTGGTATTTAACGGACTTATTGTTTTTTAGCTATGCTGTCTACAGACACACACACACACACACACACACACACACACACATGGACATTTTTCCAAAAATACTTTTTTCTTGCATTGAAGGGCTCTCAAAGCACATATTTACGTGAAATTTCGGTATCGAATTTTTGGGTTCAATACAATACTTTCTCTAAACACTATGTACATAATACGCGTAGAGAAAATAAAAAAGGAATGAAAATAATCATTATTTGATTTCTTAAGTATGAGATGAGCGCAATAACCTCAAATAAAATAACGTTTGTTTCCATTTCATGTATTACTCATTAAAAGCTGAAATAGAATAATTTTCCCCTATTTCTATAGTTGCTATCGATATTCGTACATAGGGTGTAGATATGGTCGGCCATATCATAATTCAGGAGGCAGTGAAGAAAGAAAGGAAAAAAAAATCTGATGTGTTCCATTCACATGACTTTCTCTATATCTCTGTAAACTATTATTGTTAATAAGCATTTCTTTTATTTATTTCATGCTAATCGAGAAAAATTAGCAGAAATAGTCTTATTTCTTGCTTTATTGTAAGTAGAAGCGAAATAAGGGAGTACCATAAGTTAAAGTGAAAGCCAAAAGCTGGTTGCCATGTGGCTGATGTTCCTTTGTTTGTATGGACAAGAGTTGACAAATTCCTGTATGAGAAAAGCATAAGTTTTTCAAAGCTGAAACCAAGAAAAAGGAATATATCAAAAACGATCAACTCCACGAAAAAATGTATATAACATAAATTGTGTGTTTTAACGTGCTCTACGTTTTTTGTGGGTTAAGTTTTTGTCCATCTCTTACGGTTTAGTAGTTATGAAAAATTCATCCAGAATAAAGTAGTCTTCAGAGGCTATTCCCAAAAAATTCAAAATATACATTTTATTTGTCAGGTAAATAACTTTAATATACGACATTTTAATCAAAATCGTTAGAGCCATTTTTTAGAAAATCAAAATTTTCGAAAAAAGCTCCATCTAAAGGGTAGTTTGGAGTGGGGGGATTTTTCTCAAAATCTTCGTGTCGCATCCCTGGAAGATACTAAACTTAAATACCAAGTTTGGTATTTTACCGACTTTTCGTTTTTGAGTTATCGTGTTCACAGACACACACACACACACACACACACACACACACACACACACACACACACACACACACACACGGACCTTTTCCTGAAAATACTTTTTTTGGATACAGGGGACCCTAAAACATATATTTCCGGTGAAATCTCAGTATCGAATTTTTTGGTGGAGTGCAATACATTCTCTATACACTATGTACATAGTGAGTATAGAGAAAGTAAAAAATTGGTAAATAAACATGGTCGAATGCGCCATCTAGGTGCCGTTTGAGAACTACTGTAAGTATTACAATCATAACCTGATAAAATCTCCCTTCCCATACATTATAAATTGTTAATAGTCTATTTCGCTGAATTGTCTTATCAAATACAACTTGTGTTTTCATCTCTTAGGGCAACTGACTCCCGACGCTTCGCTCCGTCGTGAATTATCGACTAGATGAAAATATTCTTGGCATTACTTATGATGATCCAAATGTCATAATAAATGATCGCACGAACATTTTCTCAAGTTAATTTCATGTTTTCGTTGGAACACAATTTTAAAGTCACTATAAGCAACACAAATAACGCTCCAGTGACAACACATCCGAATAGGTTGTCATCAATGTCAAACTTTCCAGTGGAAACATCAGATGGCACCTACAGCAATTAGTGTTGGCAAGGCTCTAAATATAAACACTAGGGTTGGCTGTCCCGGGCCTCACACAGATATGGTGCCAGTTAGACGGTAGCATCGTATAGTTTAACTCTAGACTAGCTTGTATCCATAGTTACAGGTCAATAGCTTGTTTAGTTTTCGAATGACAGCATTTTAAACAAGACAACTTTAGAGTATTCACGAAAATGGAGGATTTGGAAAAAACGAGCAGTGTTTAAATACTTACATTTGAAAGGCTTAACGCCTAAAGAAATCAAGGAGAAAATTGACAGTACATTGATAGACTCTGCCCCTTCCTATTCAATGATTAAAAGGCGTGTTGCAGAATTTAAAATGGGATGTACGAGCACTACTGATGAGCTTCGCTCTGGACGCCCTGTAGAAGTGACAACTCCAGAGATCATTGAAAAAATGCATTGTTTAGTATTGGAAGACCGCAGATTAAAGCAGAGGCTGTAAACATATCAAAAGAACGTACAGGTAATATTTTAAGTTATGTTTTGGGCTTTCACAAGGTCTGTGCCGAGTTTGTTGACACCTGATCAAAAGTTGTAAAGAAAAACTGTTTCTGTTAAGAATGTGGAGCTCTACCGTAAAAATCCCAGTGAATTTTTGAGACGGCATATTACCAGTGATGAAACTTGGATACATCACTACACTCCAGAAAGTAAATCACAGTTAAAACAGTGGATTGCGCCAGGTGAACCAATTCCAAAAAAGGCAAAGCCAATTTTGTCAGCTAATAAAGTTATGACAAGTGTTTTCTGGGATGCACAGGGAATTATTTTTATTGATTACTTGGAAAAGCGTAAAAGTATCACTGGTGACTACTAAGCAAGCTTACAGCAGCGTTTGAGTGATGAGGTATTCGTTCAGTCTTACAATGGGAAAAATGTATGAATTAAAGTTGGAATTGCTTGAACATCCACCCTATTCGCCAGATCTAGCACCCAGTGACTACGACCTGTTCCCAAACTTCAAAAAATGTCTTGGAGGACAAAGATTTCACAACAATGAGGAGGTCATTGATGTGGTTAACAGCTGTTTTGAGGACCTTGGTAAATCGCACTACAGAGATGGTTTAATTAAATCAGAACACCGATATGACAAATGTATTAGCCTTTCTGGAGATTATGTTGAGAAATAAAGCAACAAAAAATGTTTAAATGCTGTTTTAAATGAGAGATTCGGAACTTATCAGCCGACACAGAGCAGTAATTAAATGATATATCCTTTAAACAAGCATGTAGGTATTTAAATGTGTGACATAGCCCCGTGTTGCACGAGCTGCCACTGTGGTCATTTGTCGCAAAATGTCATTCATTACGCGGCCTGAAGCCTGGCTAAAACAAAGGCCGAGACGAGAGCGATAAAGCGCACGTCTTTGGCCCCATGTTCCGGTGCTTGTGGTCGGCCTTGTTTCCTCCGGCGGCCGACAAACAAAACGACTGTTCCCGGAGCGATACCAAACCAGCACCGGAAAGGCATTATCAGCCTTCTCCCTGCCCCATAATATACTGCTCTCCTTAGCAATATGCTTTTAAACTCCATTAGCTTGTACATGCGAGCGTAATTTAATAGCGGATAATTCGATTGCTTCATGCTACGATACCAAATGATTCACAGTGCAATTAAACTCTAAATATCTTCCTAAATTAGCATAAATAATTAGTTATTTGCACTGGAGTTTTTTGATCCAATATCGCTTACACTTTAATGCATCACTACGCGATAAATCTGTATTCCATGGTCTCTTCATGCAAAAAATTACCCATACACTGCCATTTGTTTCATCAATTCAAATCGACTCTATGTAGAGATTTCAACGAAAAAAAAAATCTGATGTGTTCCATTCACATGACCTTCTCCATATCTGTGCAAAATGATGTAACATAAATTGTGTGTTTTAACCTAATCTACATTGTTTTGTATGGTAAGTTTTTCTCATTCTCTTGCGGTTTAGCATTCCGTAAAATTCATCCAGAATAAAGTAGTCTTCAGAGATTATTCCCAGAAAATTCAAGATATATATTTTATTTGTCAGGTAAATATATTTAATATACGATATTTTAATCAAAATCGTTAGAACCATTTTTGAGAATATCAAACTTTTCGAAAAAAAGTTCCATGTAAAGGGTAGTTCGGATTGGGGGAGTTTTCTTGAAAATCTTCGTGTTGCATCTTTGGAAGATACCAAACTTAAATTAACATGTATTTCCGGTGAAATCTCGGTATCGAAATTTTGGATGCATTGCAATATCTTTTCTATACACTATGCACAGAGTACATGTAGAGAAAGTAAAAATATTTATTGAGTATTTTAGGCTATTTTCGCGACCGGTGTCGTATTTAAAAACTGATATTTAACGGACTTTTCGTTTTTGAGCTATGCTGTCCACAGATACATACACGCACACTCCCACAGGATAGATAGAAAAATGCATGTATACAAGAAAGGAAGGTGCGTTAAAAAGAAAAACCCTATCATCGAAAACAGTATTTTGAGCGAACACAGATATAATTACTTTCTCTACATGTACGATGTACATAGTGTATAGAGACAATATTGCATTCCATCCTGAAATTCGATACCGAGATTTCACCGGAAATATATATTTTGAGGTCCCCTGAGTCCAAAAAATGCATTTTTGAAAGAGGTCCATATGTGTCTGTGTGTGCGTGTTTGTGGGAGCATAGCCCAAAAACGAAAAGTCTGTTAAATACCAAATTTGGTACTTAAGTTGAGTATCTTCCAAGGATGCGACACGAAGATTTTCAAGAAAATCCTCCCACCCCCAACTACCCTTTACATGGAACGTTTTCGAAAATTTTAATTTTTTCAAAAATGACTCTTTAACGATTTTGTTTAAAATACCTTAAGTTTAAGATATTTTTATGACAAGCGAAATAAATGTATATCTTGAATTTTCTGGACTTGGCCTTTGAAGACCTCTTCATTGTGGATGATTTTTGTATAACCGACAAACCGTAAAACTGTTCAAAATCTTACCGCACAAAAAATATACTTCTCATTAAAAAGCACTTAGTCATGGCAAGGAAAGAGATTGGAATTTCAATTGTTTCACATAGCAACCGACTTTTAAAGGACGAGACAATCGCTTTAGCCTGTGTATTTCCCTTCTACTTACAAGGCAACTAGTAATAAGACTAATTATGCTAATCTTTAGTGTGTGACGATAAAAGAATGGTCTTTTAAATAAAATGTTTGTTTGCCGAAAGCTAGAGGACATCATGTGAATGGGACACATTAGATTTTTACTTTCTCTAGCCCCATATTTACAATGTACATGGTGGATAGAGAAGGTATTGTATTGCACCCTAAAATTCGATGTAGAGATTTTACCGGAAATGTATGTTCTGGAGTCCCCTGAGTTCGAAAAAAGCATTCTTATAAAAAGGTGCGTCTGTATGTGTGTCTGTCTGTCTGTCTGTCTATCTGTGTGTGTGTCTGTGGAAAGCATAGCTCAAAAACTAAAAGACCATTAAACACCACATTGTATTTAGGTTTGGTATCTTCCAACGATGCGACACGAAGATTTTCAAGAAAATCCCCCCACCACAAACTATCCTCTACATGGAATTTTTTATTTAAAAATTACGAATTTCTCAAAAATGGTTCTAACGATTGTGATTACAATCCTATATATTAAAGATATTTAATTCCCAAATAAAAAGTACAATTTCACTTTTCTGGGAATAGCTTCTGAAGACTTCTTTATTCTGAATGAATTTTGTAGAATTTCGCTTAACTGTTAAACCGTAAGAGATAGACAAAAACTTACTGCACAAAAAATGTAGATCTAGTCAAAATACACAATTTATGTCCTTTACATTTTTTTGTGAAGGTGACCGTTTCAAAGATATTCCTTGTTATTGGTTTCAATTGTAAAGTATAACTTTTCTCAGACAGGAAGTGTCCACTTTTCTATTGTTCTACTCCTGGCCAAGCAAAGAAGCTATTTGCACTGACAACCGCATAATACAGCTTTTAAAACATTTGACAATCTAGTGTATTGCCTTTAGTTCCCTTCTACTTATAAGGAACTAAGTAATAAGAACATTCTGATAATGTTTATCTCGATTAGCATGGTGTAGAAAGAAGAATAACCTTTTTGTAAGACGTCTGTTTATAGAGCAGGTAGAGAAAGTCTTGTGAGTGTAACACATAAGATTTTTACTTTCTCTACACGTGCTATGTACATAGTGTATAGAGAAGGTATTGTATTGCACCCAAAAATTCGATACCGAGTTTTCACCGGAAATACATATTTTGGGTCCCCCTGAATCCAAAAGACGGATTTTTGGAAAAGGTACGTGTTTGTGTAACTTTGGACAGCATAACTCAAAAACCAAAAGACCGTTGAATACCAAACTTGGTATTTAAGTTTGGTATCTTCCAAGGATGTGACACGAAGATATTCAAGAAAATCCGCCCAACCCCAACTACCCTTTAGATGGAACTTTTTTCGAAAATTTTAATTTTCTCAAAAATGGCTCTAACCATTTCAATTAAAATATCGTATATTAAAGATATTTACCTGACAAATAAAATACATATCTTGAATTTTCTGGGAATAGCCTCTGAAGACTACTTTGTTCCGGATGAATTTTAAGACATTTTGTGTAACTGCTAAACCGTAAGAGATGGAAAAAAACGTACCACAAAAAAAAAGTAGAGCTTTGTTCCATGTAAAGGGTAGTTTGGGGGGGGGGGTTTCTCAAAATCTTCGTGTCGCATTACTGGAAGATACTAAACTTCAATACCAAGTTTGGTACTTTACCGACTTTTCGTTTTTGAGTTATCGTGTTCACAGACACACGGACACACACACGGACCTTTTTCTGAAAATCCTTTTTTTTTTTTGGATACAGGGGACCCTAAAACATATATTTCCGGTGAAATCTCGGTATCGGATTTTTTGGTGGAGTGCAATACTTTCTCTATACACTATGTTTATAGTACGTATAGAGAAAGTAATAACACCACCGCAAATTGAACTTTACAAGAGCTTGTCCTTTAAACGTTTTATTTTGTCAAAATGGCTTCTAAGCCTTTATTTTAAAATGTTATTCCTATACACTACGTACATAGTATACCTAGAGAAAGTAAAAAGCAACGCCATTTGACTTAATTTGCATTGCCCTCCTGCAATTTCTTTTAACCGAAAGTTGAAATAGTAACATATTTCTGGAAGGTGATAATTTCAGATTATACGAGCTGTCGATGCAGAGAAAATTGCTGAACGCTAACTTCTTTCTAACAAGTGCTGCTTTTCGTCTTTCGAGAACTACACCTTTTGACCTGTTTTCCTCAAGTTTGATAGTAATCTTGATGTATTGCACGTGGCCCTCCCACGTTTCCTGGTCCTTAAGGTTTATAATTAATTAGCTCTTTGATTATGCATTAAATGTTCCAGCCTACATACTTGCTTGTACAGTCCTGCCCACTAAGGTTAACCATTTTGATGACGCTGATGTGATATCATTATACTGAATGTCCATAAAAATCTCTAGTGTTCCATTCACATGACTTTCTCTACATCTCTGTAACAGATTGTTAAAAAGCTTATTTTTCTACCTAAATCATGCTAATCGAGAAGAAATTAGCAGAAATAGTCTTATTACTTGCTTCCTTGTAAGTAGAAGCGAAATAAGGGAGTACCATAGGTTAAAGTTATAGTCAAAAGCTGGTTGTTATGTGACTGAAATACCTTTGTTTGTATGGAGAGGCGTTGACGAATTCCCATATGAGAAAAGTATAAGATTTTTGAAGCTGAAACAAATAAAAAGCAATATCTCAAAAAGATCAACTCCTCGAAAAAAATGTATATAAGATAAATTGTGTGTTTTAAGGAGTTTTACATTTTTATGTGGCAAGTTTTTCTCCATCTCTTGTAGTTTAGCAATTATCAACATTCCATAAAATTCATCCTGAATAAAGTAGTCTTCAGAGGCTATTCCCAAAAAATTCAAAATATACATTTTATTTGTCAGGTAAATATCTTCACTATACAATATTTTCATCAAAATCGTTAGAGCCATTTTGAGAAAATCAAAATTTTCGAAAAAAATTCCATGTAAAGGGTAGTTGGGTTGGGGGGATTTTCTTGAAAATCTTCGTGTCGCATCTTTGGAAGATAACAATCTTAATACCGAGTTTGGTATTCAATGGTCTCTTCAGATCAGAATTTTGCGTAGTGAGTTTTTGTCTATCTCTTACGGTTTAGCAGTTAAGCAAAATTCGGATAAATTTATTCAGGATAAAGAAGTCTTCTGAGGCTATTCCCAGAAAATTTGAAATATGCATTTTATTTCGGATACAAATAGCTATAATATCGGCATTTTAATCAAAATTGTTAGAACCATTTTTGAGAAAATCAAAATTTTCGAAATTTTGTCCATGTAAAGGTTAGTTTGTGGTGGAATTTTTTTGAAAATCTTCATGTCGTATCCTTGGAAGATATTGAACCTAAATACTAAGTTTGGTATTTAACAATCTTTTCGTTTTGCGGCTATGCTTTTCACAGTCACACACACACACACACGGACATTTTTTTAAAAATGCTTTTTTTGGACTCAGGGGACTCCAAAACATATATTTTCGGTGAAATCTCGACATCGAGATTGTACATTACTACAATGTACATATAGTTCTAGAGAAAGTAATATAAACTCTTAACAAACAATTAAATGTTGCATACCAGTGAAATTAATTGCGTTTGCTTACTTTATGCAGAGAAAAACAATGTAAATGATCCATGTTATCAAGTTTTAATCTTATGTTCGGGACAAACGATGAACTTGGCAACCTTAGGTTTATGAAGTTGAATACTGAAATGCAAGTTGGTCGTACAAGCATGTCTACGTGATCAGAAATTGGACTGTTTCTTCAGAGGCTTGTAAAGTGGCCAGCTGCACTTTGTGATAATGTGTATGTATGTGTTTACCGAGGCAGTCAATGAACCCTGCAGCGATGTTTATCTCTGCCCACATGAAAGTTCAACATCATTAACATACCGATAATCATACGCTTGCTCTTCACTCCCACACATGCGCACTGTGTTCCATTGTTCCATCACCATCATGGACTCAAGACTCAAATCAGAGCGCCATTATGAAAGAAACCAAGCATGTGTCTTACGCAAATATGCCTCTGAATTAATGAGAATGGATCTCCGATAACTGGGTCGCAAGGACGTTTATTCTCTGCTTTTATCTTAACAAGCACAAAATAACTTGCCATAAAACATAACGAGGAGAAAAAGTTATGAAACTAACACATGCAAAAGTTTTGTTTCGATTGTAGAAATCTCTGCCTGGAGCTAGCTATCCACCTGGAATTATCCTATTAGTTTTCTTGTGGAAACCAGAGTTGGCCATAAATGTCAATCTTCTGTCAAAGTGCAGCAAACTTTATGGAGTTTCTAACAACAATTTGAAGAACAATATAGTGGAACATTCACTTTCTCTTCGTCACATCTAAGATAGTGAATGTACAGTATTTTACTCAAATTATATAAAGGAATTTGAACACGTTTCGCTAGTCTCTGAATATTTACAAAATCTGATGTGTTCCATTCACAGACTCTCTTTATGTCTCGGTAATGAATTAGTGTTAAAGCTTATTCTTCCACCTACTTCCTTCTAATCCAGATAAACATGGTCTTATTACTTGCCTTCTTGTAAGTAGAAGGGGAATAAGGGAATACTAGAGGCTAAACCGATATTCAAATCTTTTAAAAGCTGATTGCCAAGTGTTAAATCTATTGCTTTGCAATGCCAGGAGTTGACAACCTTCCGTATGCGAAAATTTTAAGAATTATAAAACTGAAATCAATAAGAAGGAATATCTAAAAAATCTGATGTGTTCCATTCACATGACTTTCTCTACAGACTTGCAACAAATTATTGTTAAATAGCTTATGCTTCTATTTACTTCGTGCTAATCCAGATAAAAAAAGCATATTACATGCTTGCTTGAAAGTAAAAGCGAAAAAAGGGAGTACCATGGGTTAAAGGGATACTCAAAAGCTGGTTGTTATGTGAATGAAGTTCTTTTGTTTGTATGGACAGGAGTTGACAAATTCCTGTATGAGAAAAGTTAAGTTTTTCAAACCAAACACCAAAAACAATGAACATCTCAAAAATGATTAGCTCCACGAAAAAAACTATATACACAACATAAATTGTGTGTTTTAATGTGCTCTACATTTTTTGTGTAGTAAGTCTTTGTCCATTTCTTACGGTTTAGCGGTTATGCAAAATTCCATAAAATTCACTCAGAATAAAGTAGTCTTCAGAGGCTATTCCCGTAAAAATTCAAAATATACATTTTATTTGTCAGGTAAATATCTTTAATATACGATATTTTAATCAAAATCGTTAGAGCCATTTTTTAGAAAATCAGAGTTTTCGAAAAAAAGTTCCATGTATAGGGTAGTTTGGGGTGGGGGCTTTTTCTCAAAATCTTCGTGTCGCATCCCTGAAAGATACTAAACTTAAATACCAAGTTTGGTATACAAGCGAATTTTCATTTTTGAGTTATCCTGTTCACAGACACACGGACACGCACACACCTACACGGACCTTTTTCTGAAAATACTTATTTTGGTTACAGGGAACCCTAAAACATATATTTCCAGTGAAATCTCAGCATCGAATTTCTGGGTAGAATACAACTGTTGCTCTATATATACAAATTTTTGGTGGAGTTGATGGTTTTTTGAGATATTCCTTGTTTTTGGTTTCAGCTTTAAAAAACTTATAGTTTTCTCATACACGACTTTGTCAACTCCTGTTCATACATACAAACAAAGGAACTTCAATCACATAGCAACCATCTTTTGCTATCACTTTAACCTTTGCTACTCCCTTATTTCGCTTCTACTTACAGGGAAGCAAGTAATAAGTCTATTTGTGCTAATTTTTTCTCACTTAGCATGAAGTAAATAGAAGCGTAAATTATTTAACAAAAATTTGTTGCAGAGATATACAGAAAGTCATGTGAATGGACTACATCAGATTTCTTTGCTACAATACCTACGTTCTCTATCTACTATGTGCATATTACCTGTAGAGAAAGTAACAATTGCGTTCTAAATTCATTGTTATGATAGATAATGTACCCCACAAAATGCATTTTTATAAATATTGGCATCAAAAATTTAAGTTTTACAGTAAATAAGTTTAAAAATGTAAGTATTAAATCAAACTTTTTTAAATTATTAAAGGTAAATTTCTATTTTTTTTCTAATTTTGGTAATCTAATTCTCAAAAATGGGGAGTTTTCTTTAAAGTACTTTCTAGAGGTGGTATTTTCTTTAAAGTCAGAAAAAATGCATAATATGAATCACTTTGATTATGAAAAAATATTGAGCAGGATTTTCCGACGGAAACGATTTAACAGCCAACGCCTGTTTATTTATAAGCTTAATTAATTAGTAATTCAAATGTATCAAGTGGAAAAAAACAATATATTACCTAAAAGTTTAAAATTCATTTTATTTTATAATGAAAACTCTGATGTATTCCATTCACGTGACTTTAAGTTATTGTATGCTTCTATTTACTTCATACTAATCGAGAAAAAATCTTATGTGTTACACTCACATGACTTTCTCTAGCTGTTCTACAAACTTCTTAAATAACATAATTCTTCTTAATTCTGCACCTTGCTAATCGTGCTACTCATTAGTACAATGTTCTTATTATTTAGTTCCGTATAAGTAGGAAGAAAATAAGGGAATACAGCAGGCTAAACCAATAGTCAAATGTTTTAAAAGCTGTCGTTATGCGATTGTCATTACAGATCGCTTCTTTTCTTGGCCAGGAGTAGAACAAAAGAAAAACGGACATTCTCGTCAGACAAAAGTATAAGTAATTCACAACTGAAACTAATAACAACGAATACCTCGAAAACGGTAAGCTCCAGAGAAAATGTATATAACGTAACTTGTGTATTTTAACAAGACGTAAATTTTTTGTATAGTAAGTTTTTGTCTATCTCTTACGGTTTACTAGTTATGCCAAATTAAGTAAAAATTCATCCAGAATAAACAGGTCTTCAGAAGCTATTCCCAGAAAATTCAAAATATACATTTTATTTGTTATGTAAATATCTTTAATATACGATATTTTAATCAAAATCGTTAGAGCCATTTTAAGAAAATCAAAATTTTCCAAAAAAGTTCCATGTAAAGGGTAGTTTGGGGTGGGGGAATTTTTCTCAAAATCTTCATGTCGCATCCCTGGAAGATACTAAACTTAAATACCAAGTTTGGTATTTTACCTACTTTTCGTTTTTGAGTTATGTTCACAACACACGGACACACACGGACCTTTTTCTGAAAATGCTTTTTTTGGATACAGGGGTCCTAAAACGTGTATTTCCGGTGAAATCTCGGTATCGAATTTTTGGGTGGAATACAATACTTCTCTATCCCTATGTACATTGTACATATGGGACTAGAGAAAGTAAAAAATCTGATGCGTGCCATTCACATGACTTTCTCTTTCCCTGTATTCTTAAAAAGCTTATACTTCTATTAACTTCATGTTAATCAGTAAAACATTAGCAGAAATAGCCACATTACTTGCTTCCTTGTAAGTAGGGGTAAAATAAGGGAGTACCATAGGTTAATGTGATAATCAAAAGCTGGTTGCTATGTCACTGAAGTTCCTTGTTTGTATGGACAGCAGTTGACAAATGCCTGTATCAGAAATGTATAAGTTTTCATAGCAGAACCCAAAAATAAGGAATGTCACAAAAACGACAAACTCCACGAAAAAAATGTATATAACATAAAT
The DNA here is from genome assembly GCA_030762935.1 of Hymenopus coronatus. NCBI lineage: Eukaryota > Metazoa > Arthropoda > Insecta > Mantodea > Hymenopodidae > Hymenopus > Hymenopus coronatus. The sequence continues at coordinate 18,422,063 of CM060891.1, forward strand.
TGTATGTTTTAACGTGCTCTACATTTTTTGTGAAGTAAGTTTTTGTCCATCTCTTACGGTTTAGCAGTTATTCAAAATTTAGTAAAATTCATCCAGAATAAACTACTCTTCTGAGGCTATTCCCAGAAAATTCAAGATATACATTTTATTTGGCAGGTAAATAACTTTAATATACGAAATTTTAATCAAAATCGTTAGAGCCATTTTTGAGAAAATCAAAATTTTCGAAAAAAGTTCCACGTAAAGGGTAGTTGAGGGTGAGGGGGGGATTCTCAAAATCTTTGTGTCGCATCCCTGGAAGATAATAAACTGAAATACCAAGTTTGGTATTTTATCTACTTTTCGTTTTTGAGTTATCGTGTTCACAGACACACGGACACACACACACACACACACACACACACACGGACCTTTTTCCGAAAATGGTTTTTTTAGATAAAGGGGACCCTAAAACATATATTTCCGGTGAAATCTCGGTATCGAATTTTTTGGTGGAGTGCAATACATTCTCTATACACTATGTACATAGTGCCTATAGAGAAAGTAAAAATTAGCATAAATAGTCTTATTACTTGCTTCCTTGTGAGCAGAAGCGAAATAAGGGAGTACCATAGCTTAAAGTGATAGTCAAAAGCTGGTTGCTCTGTGACTGAAGTTCTTGTTTGTATGGACACGAGTTGACAAATTCCCGTATGAGAAAAGTATAAGTTTTTCAAAGCTGAAACCAAAAACAAGGAATATCTAAGCAACGATCAACTCCATAAAAATGTATATAACATAAATTGTGTGTTTTAATGTGCTCAACATTTTTATGCGGTAAATTTTTGTGTATCTCTTACGGTTTAGCAGTTATACAAAATTCCATAAAATGAATTCAGAATAAAGCAGTCTTCAGAGGCTATTCCCAGAAAACTCAAAATGTACATATTATTTTTTAGGGAAATAGCTTTAATATACGACATTTTAATCAAAATTTTCGAAAAAAAGTTCCATGCAAAGGGTAGTTGGGGGTGGGGGGATTTTCTTGAAAATCTTCGTGTTGCATCCTTCTTTTATGCTGTCTAAAGTCACAGAGATACACAGACGCACACACATATTCGGACCTTTTTTTTTTTTTTTTGGATTCAGAGGGACACAAAACATGTATTTCCGGTGAAATCTCGATATCGAATTTTTGGCCGGAATGCAATACCTTCTCTATATACTATGTACATAGTACGTGTAGAGAAAGAAAAATTGTTTTGGGTGCTCATAATTTTTGTCAAATTTTACATATGCAGTGCCTTAAACCTAAAACGAATATGTAAATCTGTAGACGTCCACAAAACTGCTGGAAGATGAATTGTCGAATTGCGTCCAGGCAACCACCATCAAAATTAAATGAAATAGCGTAAGGAATAGAGTCAATGAACGTATAACATGAACACTTCACTTTCAATACTGCTTCATATTTGTAAAGTTTATCTCGATTAATAAGAAATAGACAAAAGACTTGGATTTTATAAGAATGTATGTGAGCAGTGAGTAGAAAATTCAATGAAACATTAAATATTTATTTTCAGAAGATATACAGCCTGTTAAGTCATGAGGGAGGTTGCAAGAGAAAGGATATGCTGAAATACTGCAGCATTTTATGATTTAGAATGTCGTTTTTTCTTGTTTCAAATAAATCAACAGACATTCAACATTTTGTTTTGCCTACTTTGTCACAGTTGGAATTGCCTGTAAATCTGCCTTTCAGACCCTCCCACTTTTCTTTGACAGGACAACACAAAAGGGACCACTCGAAAGGGGATGAGGCAAGGGCGACTACCAGGAACGCACGGGTACATTGAAAACCTGGGGAGCTATAAACAGCTCGGATCGACAAAATGCACTTTCTGCGAGGTCTAATGAAGGGAGTGACTTTTAGCTGCAGCTTGATATTGTAAAACTCTCCCTCTATGGTGTCCATAAGAGGTTGTGGGACAGGTAATACACATTGCTGTTCTTAAAATCTGATGTGTTCCACTCACATGACTTTCTCTATATATCTACAATAAATTATTGTTAAAAAGCTTATTCTTATATTTACTTAATGCTAATCTAGAAAAAGTTAGCAGTAATAGTCCTATTAAATGCTTCCCTGAGAGCAGAAGGGAAATAAGGGAGTAGCATAGGCTAAAGTATCAGTCAAAAGCTGGTTGCTATGTGACTGAAATTCCTTTGTTGTATGGACAGGAGTTGACAAATTCCTGTATGACAACAGTATACGTTTTTCAAAGCTAAAACCAAAAACGAGGAATATCTAAAAAAACGATCAACTCCACGAAAAAAAATATATAACATAAATTGTGTGTTTAACGTGCTCTACATTTTTTGTGTGGTAAGTTTTTGTCCGTGTCTTACGGTTTAACAGTTATGCAAAATTCCGTAAAATTCATCTAGAATCAAGTAGTCTTCAGAGGCTATTCTCAGAATATTCAAGATATAGATTTTATTTGTCAGGTAAACAAATACGTTTAATATACGTTGTTTTAATCGAAATCGTTAGAGCCATTTTTGAGAAAATCAAAATTTCCGAAAAAAGTTCCATGTATAGGGTAGTTTGGGGTGGGGGGATTTTTCTCAAAATCTTCGTGTCGCATCCCTGGAAGATACTAAACTTAAATACCAAGTTTGGTATTTTACCGACTTTTCGTTTTTGAGTTATCGTGTTCACAGACACGGATCTTTTTCTGAAAATGCTTTTTTGGATACAGGGGACCCAAAAACATATATTTTCGGTGAAATCTCGGTATCGAATTTTTTGGTGGAGTGCAATACCTTCTCTATTCACTACGTACATAGTACGTATAGAGAAAGTAAAGAATTGGAGAAAGTAAAAACATCGGTAAAGCGTTTGCCACACACTGGCCTGTGCTATTTACTAATCCTATATGCGAAAACACGGTTGATGCACAAGGAATCTGTCTGGCTTGTATATATGCTGGTTGGAACCATTACATCTGGAATATAATGGTTTATCGTATTATTTTTTCAAATTCAATTTTATGTGATAATATCTGAGGAGATAACAAAATTTAATTTCAATTTATTGCAAAGAGCTGATGAAATCAAGGTCGCATAAAATTGGAATTCTCCGCCACTGCTTTTGGATCCTGAAAATTGCTTTTTCTTAATCAGAAATGAAAATATCAATATTTTTCTATGCGAAGGGATGTAATAATCGGATTTTCGTAAAACTCTAACACGCCTTCAATGATTCACTGAGAACCTCGATATAAAGTTTCATTTAAAATCAAATGGTGGAAAATAAGTAATTAATTCTGCCCAGCTAGACCGGGGGAATTTCACACTCTGCCAAATCGTAACGTATTACTTCACAGATATTGGTTTTGCACCATCGATTTACACCCGCTTCTGCGTAGGTAACTGAAAGTAGTTTAAAAATAACCAAGGGAAGGATGTGTCTGTAAATTAACAGTAAACAACTTAACTTTGCTAACTTTTGCGTTCAGATTTGTAGTCGAGATTTCATCGGAAATATATGTTTTGAGTCCGAAAAAATAGCAGTTTTAGAAAAAGGTCTGTGTGTGTGGCTAGCATAGCTGAAAAAACAAGAAGTCCGTTAAATACCTGCCTTGTAATTAAGTTTAGTACCTTCCAAGGATGCGACAGGAACATTTTCAAGAAAATCCCCCCACCCCAAACTAACCTTTACATGGAAAAAGTTTTGAAAATTTTTACTTTCTCAAAATGTGCTGTAACTCTTTTGATTAAAATATCATATACTTACAGATATTTATATATCATTCTGGACGCCTTTTGCATAACTGATAAATAGCAAGAGATGGACAAAAACTAAGTACACAAAATGTAGATTTCAAACACATATTTTTTGCAGAGTTGACCATTTCCGAAATATTCCCTGTTATTGGTTTCAGTCTTAGTCTAGTGTATTCCCTTATTTCCCTTCTGCTTACAAGGAAGCAAGTAATAAGACCATTTCTGCTAATGTTTATCTCGATAGCCATGAAGTAGATAGAAGAATGAGCTTTTAACAATAATTTGCTGCAGAAATAACAGCTAGCTCTGAAAACAATTGAATATAGCCTTAGCCTAGTGAAAGCCCTAATTTCCCTCCTACTTACAAGGAAGTAAGTAATGAGATCATTTCTACTAATGTTTATCTCGATTGCCATGAAGTAGATAGAACAAGCTTTTAAAGAATAATTTGCTACGGATATATAGATAAAGTCATGCAAACGGTTGAGTTGAGGTTGACCAGAAAGTTTTTGTATTTTACTAGTGATACTCAGCAGTAAATAATATCTTATAAAATACATGTGACTGAAGCAAGATAAAATAAACTCTTAACAGTGCGTTTTGTGTTTAAAGTAAGCTGCGTAAATTGTAGCAAAGCTAATTTTAGGACGTCTATGTGAAATATTAGAACTTAAAACAACTAGATAGTTAAAACATTACATTTATGTTGCAGTTCTCTTCTACATCTTTTCTTGTTTTAATTTAAAGACGACTAACAAAAATCGCTATAGAATATTTGAATGATAGCAAAATTCTGGTAAAATCCCTCATTACCAAGGAACCTTCCGGCGTTAACTCGTGACGTAAATAACGCAGAGCAAACAAACAAACAGCGTATGCCAGGAGGTGGGATCGGAAGCGAAACAAAAGAGAAGCTAGTGTTGATCAGCACGGGAAATGAGCAAAGGTTCCGATTGTCTCGATGAAAACACCTCTTTGTCTTTATTTTCATATATATATGCTTTCATTCCTCGTCTGATTGCTCCTTTCTTCCGGTAAATAAGAGAACCAATTGCAAGAGAACGTGAAGCAGCTGAACTAATATGGTGGCCTGCGAAATCGACAGTACACACAACAAAGGAAATTACATACAGTTGAAAATAAAAAATTTGATGTGTTCCATTTGCATGACATTCTGTACATTTCTTCTATCTATTAATGCTAAAACATTAGCAAAAACGGTCTTATTACTTAGTTCCTTATAAGTAGGAGGAAAATAAGGGAATAAACTAGGCTAAACCGACAGTCATTTGTTTTAAAATGTGGTTGCTATGGGATTGACATCCGTTTCTTTGCGCGGCCAGGCGTTGACAAGTTTAAGTATTTTACAACTGAAACTAATAACAAGGAATATCTCGAAAACGGCAACCTCCACGAAAAAAAATGTAAATGACATAAGTTGTATATTTTAACAAGATCTACATTTTTTGTGCAGTAGGTTTTTGTCTATCTCCTGCGGTTTACTGGTTATGCAAAATTCAGCAAAATGCATCCAGAATAAATAGGTCTTCAGAAGTTATTCCCAGAAAATTCAATATATGTATTTTATTTGGCATGTAAATATCTTAAATATAAGAGATTTTAATCAAAATCGTTACAACCATTTTTGAGAAAATCAAAATATTCAAGAAGTTGTCCCTGTAAAGGGTAGTTTGTGGTGGGGGGATGTTGTTTAAAATCTTCACATCGTATGCTTGGAAGATGCCAAACCTAAATACCAGCGGTCTATTCGTTTTTGAGCTATGCTGTCTACACACACACACACACATGCACAGACATTTTTCTAAAACAGTTTTAAATATAATGGGCCTCAAAATATGTATTTCCGGTGACATATCGGTATCGAATCTTTGGGTACAATACAATACCTTCTCTATACATGATGTACATACTTCGTGTAGAGAAAGTAAAAAACGAGTCGATGCGTTTTGTTCCCTATAGTGTTTTTCTATATTTAATGTTGACAGAATACTTTACCCTGCCCCTTGTTGGATTGAACAAAGTGACCTCAGTGGCTGGAAGACACTTGCTAAATGAGTACGTCTAGCTAAGAGGTTGTAATCAGAAGCCTGGGACTTGAACCCCAACTAATAAACAGCGATAAAAATAACGGCGGGCTCAAGAATAGATGAGGTACTTAATGCTAATAGATTGCCTACCTCCGAGGATCCCCTGAAAGAGCGCTAGCCCGAAAGCTTCCGAAGGAGGAACTTACCCTTCCTTTTGGGGAGAACAAGTATTTTTTTTGTTCTTCAAGAACAACCGCCACTGTTACACACGTAACCTCTCCGCTTCTCTGCCAGGTGGAAGGAAAAAGGAAGGGGCGATTGTAGGGGTAGAGCATTTCACACTGCGGGTGTCATCTTGCCGGCCCTGCGATAGGCTACAGTAGTCCCGCGACGACACCAGGAAAAAATTCCTACAATGCGCCCAGTCGCAGCCCACCGAACACCGTCGCCTGGTCCTTCAACCCTGAAGCAGAACACAAAGTGAAGGAAACAGGAAATGATGAACAGAAAATTCGGGAGGTGTAATGAACATCCCTAGTAATAACCTGGCGAGACGGAGAGACCCCGAAAACCCCTTGGGTGAGGAGCCGAATCCACGACCTTCCGAATGCGAGTTGCACACATTACCGCTCTCGTATTTGCATGAGGACAGATTAATCTGGTTTGGAACTTAAAACTGTATTCTGTCGGTTTTTTTCCCCTTCATTTGTTTACTTTTTTGTGAACATTAATAGAGGGATTGAACCCGGGAGGTGTGGGATTTCTGGTGGGCGACGTGGCTTCTGGGCGGGTTTTCCCCGGGTACTCCAGTTTCTTCCACCATTCATTCCACAAATGTCTCCATTTCTCAGCTTTGCTACCATCCATTTCGCCAACATTTCCTCACTGGCAATGGGCTGAACCCCTGTCCCTGGAAAGTATCTGATCCAAAGTTCTTCTGCTCATGAACAGGTATCTGACCCCAGGCGTTCACTTGTAAATCCTGGGGGAGGGGTTGTAAGTCCATCTTTTTTTTTTTTTTTTTTTTTTTTTTGTAGTTTAACGTCCTTTAACCTGGTTGGTCATATCGGACGATGAATGCAATTGGTGAAACGATGCTCAAATGATCTCGGGGTTCATGGAGCTAAAAGTTACTCGACAGCCTCTTCTCAGGATCAGGGAAAACCCCGAAAGAAACTTATCCAGGTAACTCACCCTAAGCAAGATTCGAACTCACATTTGGATGTGAGGTAGACACGCTACTACCACACTGCCGAGGCGGGCTAGTTCCATCTTAAGAGGAGCGTAAGTCGGACAATAATAATGTCTCATAGTCAGCTTACCATCCCCTTATGTAGGACTGACACCCCCCTTAGTACTTACAAGCGGGTTTCTAGGGGTTAGAAACCTGTTGGGGAGTCAACGGTACGAAGCTGCAGAATGGAGAACCTGGTGGTCGATGCCAGTAGCCAGGCATGAGCGTGAGGAAGTGGATGACATGAAATGCAAGCGAAATGGATGATAGGAAAGGGGATGGTGGAGCAATTATGGAATGAGTGGCGGGGGAATCGCAGGATCCTGAGAAAACCCGTCCTGACGCCGCTTCATCCACGGGCGCTTTGGATCGAACCCGGCCCGCCTAGATGGAAGGCGAGCGGTCTAACCACTCGGCCACGACGTCGTCAATGTTAAATTTAACGCCTAAAATTAGCGAGATCCGAAACCAACTGGTGAACTTCAGCTGTGTTTATGCAGAACAGTAACTCGCACACCGCGGAACAAAATTCAAATTAACATTTGGTTCTTTTATTTGCTTCGTTGAAGTAAGACATATATGCAGCGATGGAAATAAGTACTTAGTTGAACCAAAATGCTAATAAGAACGTTATTAGTTCATTTTAAACGAGCTTGGCGCAAAAAGAGACCAACCTGCCTGTTGGTAAATGTTTTTGTTAGGCTTTCATCTGTTTTTAGACCCACGAACCAACCCTGCTTTTCGGTAAGGGGAAGGAGGTATAGATTATCATAATTATGCAGTAGATCCAAACTTACCGGCTGAGGTCTAAAGGACTGGCGCGCAAGTAACTTCTTATACAACATAAGATATACAAATCTGTTGTGCTGCATTCACATGGCTTTCTCTACATCTCTGTAACAAATTATTGTTATAAAAAACTAATTCTTCTATCTATTTCATGATAATCGAGTTAAACACTAGCAGAAATCTTACTTGCCCGCCTGGGTAGTGTGGTGGTAGCGTGTCTGCCTCACATTCAATAGGTCGCGAGTTCGAATGCTTAGGGTGAGTTACCCAGATAAGCGTTTTTTCTTTTTTCCGTTTTTTTTCTTATCCTGAGAAGACGAATGTGGAGTAACTTTAAGCTCTATGGACCCCGAGATTATCTGAGCATCATATCACCAGTTTCCAAAAAGGTTAAGTTAAGTTAAAAAAAAATCTTAGTTGTAAATAGAACGGAAATAATACACTAGGCTAAAACGATAGTCAAATCTTTTAAAAACTGGTTGCCATGTGGATGAAATCCGTCTATTTTATTGCCAGTAGTTGACAAATTCCGTATGTATACGTTTAAGTGTTTTAAACTGAAACCAATAACAAGGAATATCTCGAAAACGGTCAACGCTACATGAAAAAACATAGATACATAGCTTATGTGTTTTAACTAGATCTACATTTGTTGTGTAGGTCTCTTTTGTCAAGTCACGTACACTCGAGTTACAACGGGGGTGAACAGAAAAATTCAGAAGATGGTAATTCTTCATTTTACAAGACTTGTCACGTGAGGTTTGCAGTGCACCCTGGGATAAGGAAATTGATTCTTGGGAAATATTTACGTCAATCGTGTCCAATCAGAAAGAGGCAGCCATGACAGTATTTTTTGTATATATAGAGCCCAAGAAGGCACATCGTGGCCAGTCTTTATTTTCGCCAATCTGTTCTGATCTGTTCGTGAAAGTTATCTGTAGTTGTTATGCTGTCGGTCGTCGGGCTGAACTTAATTACTTCATACAAAGTTAGTCACACTAACGTGTAACAAATCTAAAGTCAGTGACGCGGACTAATATACTACATGTAATCAGCCAAGTGTTAGAATTCGCAACAGGTGTATGAGTTCGAATTATTGTAAGGCAAATGTGCTTATCTCGCTTCTCCTAGTAAGGAATAAACTCCAGAAAATTATATGTTTTAATCATTACAAAACCACTCCCTGAACTACCCCCATTTGCTTTACCACCCCGAGTGAGTCAATCATTGTGCAGGCTGAACAACACCGAGGCAAACTCACCGGTAGTAGGTTCACCTTACCAGGTAAATGGTCTACTCATAGGTAGTGGAGTGAGTCTTGCCCACGTCTTCAATCTGCCCTCACCGCATAAGGCGTCTTAAATGTGGTGCCAAAGACAACACGACAATATCACCGCAAGCTCTTCAGAGGCTATTCCCGGAAAATTCAAAACATACATTTTATTTTTGAAGTAAATAGCTTTAATATACGGTATTTTAATCAAAATCGTTGAAGCCATTTTAGAGAACATGAAAATTTTCGAAAAACGTTCCACGTAAAGAGTAGTTGGTGGTGGTGGTGGGGGGGGGTTCTTGAAAATCTTTGTGTCGCATCCTTGGAAGATACCTAATTTAAATACCAAGTTTGGTCTTTTCGTTTTTGAGACACATACACACATGTATCTTTTTCTGAAAATACGTTTTTTTTTTTATTCAGGGGGAACCAATAAATGTATTTCCAGTGAAATCTCGGTATCGAATTTTTGGGTGGAGTGCAATACCTTTCTCTATGTGGCCGCGCCGTGGCCGAGTGGTCAGACCATTCGCCTCTCACCTAGACGTGTTCGATCCCAAGCAACCATATATGAGATTTGTGGTGGTCAAAGCGGCAGGGTTCTCCGGTTTCCCCCGCCATCACATTCCACCGGGGCTCCATCTTCATGTATTATCAGTTTCATCGCCTGCGGTGCCATTGCAGTAAAAGCGGGCGTTAAACACTACCAAAAATTCTCTACACACTATGTACATAGTAGGTGTAGATAAAGTAAACATTTCCGACCCAGTCGGGAATCGAAGTTAGCTCGCTGACCACTCGACCACGGAGGCAGACAACAATAATTTAGACAATATGAAACACTACGTTTAGTGGGCAGCACAGTATTTATAATTACTACAGATTATCGTTACGTTGTGACTGGTAAAATTTGGAACACAATGCTAGCTGACTTCAGAGGCGTAGAAAATCAGATCATAGTTCGCTGCTTTTCAACAAAGCTAATGTAAAGGAAGTGCACCTCAGGAAATCCAAGGTTGACATCAGCCACGTGACGAATAATATCGATTCCCACAGCTATTTGTTACGGTTCAAGAGTACGACTAAAGGCACGTGCTGTGTGCGGAAAAGAAATATGACGAAACCTGTAGACTCGAAAGTCAGTATCAAAATAAACATTTTGAGGTTAGGAACTAACCTAAAAGATTCGTTTTCATTGCGTTCAGGACTCCCGATAAAACATGCAACATGCGCTGCTACCGGGTTGAACTACCCTGTCGTTTGACAGGATATTAGTTTCTCATTGTGTACACTCAAAGACATTAAAATACGCCGGGAAATACTTATCTTAAGATGGGGTCCGCCCATGTCTTTCATGCAAGTTGAGTATTGCTCAATATTTCGTGTGTTTGACAATCCAGAGAAGTGGATAGACGTGAACGTAACTTGCGACAGAAGAGTTTCTGAGTTGCGAACTTTGATCCCTAAATTTTCTGGTTGGAGAATGCTCGACTTCTCTCATCGGGTGATACAAAATTAGGTTGAAGCATTAAATATGAAGCTTCTATAAGCGCTCGTCAAATGTTGGATCGTAATACTCGCGCTTATGTTTGACTCCTCAGGGTGTTTTTTTTTTTATCGGGCTTGTTGGGCTTCCCAGATCCAGACTACCTGGCGGTTTCTTAAACAATAAGTCGCTAGGATTTTTGTAGAATCGCAGTTTTATGTTTTTATAGTTATTCTTTTACAATTCCAAAGATAAACTGTAATCGCTCTTGGCGTCACCAGCCAGAAAATCAACACGTAACTATAGATACTGTTGAAAAACAAAATCGCATCGGGAAAATCAAAACACTTAAATGCGACGAAAGCACAAGGAGTAATAAAAATTTGCATCCAGCGATTTCAACTTCGGAAACAATTGAACATCAAATATCTCAAACATGACACAAAACTCATAAAATGTCGGTAGATTTTGTGAATAATATATAAATATTACCTCAAGGTTAATCTTTTCTCTGCGCTATGTACTGAAGTTCTAATGCCAAGGTAATTGGCTCACCTGTCTGCCTCACATTCAATATGTCGCTAGCTCGAATCTCGTTTAGGATGAGTTACCGGATAAGGTTTTTTCGGGGTTTTCCCTTATCCTGAGAAGACGAATTCATCATCCAATATGACCAATCAGGTTAAAGGACGTTAAGCTACAAAAAAAAAAAAAACCGCGCACGAGTGAACTAAATTATGACCCACTTTTACATATTAAGGCGTTATGATAGAGCACCGAGCGATATTGAGGGATGAAGGGGTGGTTCAATCGGTTTTGCCTTTTCTTAGTCGCGTGGTATGCTACACCAGAATGGCACCAATGAAAATCGAGGAAAGACTCGAGTTCTCGTCAACGTTCACAATTTCAGCAAAATCACAGCGCCAAGCGTATTTTTATTGTCTTTGAGTGTACCAGAACTCATCAGTTGTGATAGGTCGTACACACTTGTTGTGTGATTTACATTTCATTTTGACTGGCAAATGAAAATATTTCATAAAGTCAGATTTGATTACATTCATGCTGTGCTTCTGTTAAACCAAATCTGTGACCACCTGCTTCTAACCTCAAAATCCTTAGTTTGATACTTCCTTTATTCTCTATAATTACTTTCTCTAGCGCAAACGTACAACGTACATAGTAGGTAGAGAAGGTATTGTATTCCACCGAGATTTTACCGGAAATACCTATATGTTTTGAGACCCCCTGAATAAAACAAACAATGTTTAGAAAGAGGTCAGTGTGTTTATATGTGTATGTGTCTCAAAAACAAAAAGTTTGGTATTTAATGGTCTTTTTGAGGCTATGCTGTCCACACACACACACACAGATACACACACCACATACGACCTTTTTCTATTTTTTATTTATTCAGGAGGACCCAAACATATTTTCGGTGAAATTTCGGTATCGAATTTTTTGGTGCAATACAATAATTTTTCTATACACCATGTACATAGTTCGTGTAGAGAAAGTAAAAATGAATTCTCGATGTGAACAAATGAAAGGCTACATCTAAATTATATGACCAAGCCTTCTTATACACACTTTTGTTAATGAATTTCTTTACCTGAAGTAACATTTCCTAATTGTACTGTAAGATTTAATGACCTCTCAAACTTTTACTGTAAGTACTTACAGTGCTTGTTTGAATGGCAATTAATGAATTGTAAATTTCGCTCACATTACTAAATATGTTAGCGGCGACGTGGGTGAGTGGTTAGACCGCTCGCCTCCCATCTAGGCGACCTGGATTCCGAGCGCTCGCATGTGGGATTTATGGTGGACGAAGTGGCGTCTGGGCGGGTTTTCGGTTTCCCCCACCACTCATTCCACCAATTGCTCCATCATCAATTTCGATTAAAAATGTAAATGACGTGTTATTTATGGCCGCTCTTTAACTACTATGGTTCTCAGCGTCCCATTCTAAATTGGGCGTGAAGGACCGTCTAATTTTGCTCAGAGGCCTCTCTATCAGGCTTGAGGTTCTTTTAAGTGCCGCAAATCTACGACACGGGACCAACGGCTTTACTTCCCTTGCGAAGGAAGCCATGCTAAGGATTTTTACACCCGAAAAAACCCATCGTCCTCCGCCGGGTTTGAACCCGCGACCTTGGGTATATGAAGTTAGCATGGTAACCGTCATACTACGGAGGGCGACTCAATTTCGCTTACATTTCATATCATCCACTTCCTTAGGTTCTCCATTCTGTGGTTTCATACCGTTGGCTCCCCGACAGGCTTCTGACCCCTAGGCATTGCCTCGTCAGACCTACGTCACACGTCCTACAGCCCGCGGCTAAAAATAGGCTCCTGGTGGTAGCCTAAAAGGGTAAGAAGGTTTACTCTGTAGAGATCAATATTCTTTTAAAATAGGTGCATTCAAGTGGACTCGAACCCACACTTCCCCTCGTTCAATCTGTTTTCTACGAGAGACCCAGAGCTTCGATCTGCTCTATTTAGCCCGTTGAGTGGCCTTGGCCGCAGAAAGGTTATGGGACTTTCTGCTCAAGTGGTCAACTCTGCTGCTCAATAAAAACAAGTGATCCGCGCTTGGCGCTCTTCTTATGTCAAATCCAATACTACACAACTGTACAAGCAATTGCGTAAGAGATACCAAGAGTCCAAGGGCCTTTTTGTGACTGGCGTAGTAACCCTTACGGTTTGCGAGGAATGCACAGGCCTTTTTTTATTCTTATTCTAAATTGCTTTATGTACCGCATGCCTGTAAAGGTATATTCTACACGGGGATGATAGTCATATGGTAGCTCCTTTAGCATAGAAACAGTCATTTATATAAAAACGTCCTACTCTTTTCCATCTACTGCAGACATATTTGGTAAATTTCCTCCATTATTCGAAAAAAAAAAACAAAAAAAAAAAAAACAACATAACTAGTTTAAGGCTAAAATTGACATCTGAACTTCGACTGCGTGACGGTATTTGTGTAATGTTAATACGCAGAGTAATTGTTATTCACCTCTGCCGCGGTTGCGCGCCACTAAGTCATGTAATTTTTATAAATAAGTCATTATAAGGCAACGAGAGTACCCAGAATAATTATTGTTTTCTTCAGAATTATTCGAGGTAATTTTAAAGTATTTGAAAAGTATGTTGGAGCATAATTGCCTTATTTGTCGTAAAATGTTGTTTCTGAAGTTATATATCTTGCTAATGTAGTGACGATTCAGCTGTGCATTAATTATATTTAAGATACTGCAATATATGTATATATAAAATAAATAAAACAGTTGTAAATTCTAACGCTTGCTTTTACGTGTACAATAACTCATACCTCAACAATATAAAGACTCTCGTAGCAGCTTCGGCAATGATCGGCAGTTTTCGTTTTCTTATGTATATTGTATATTATGTTTAATTTATATATTTTATCTTATATATTTTATATATTCTTATATTTAGCCTAATGGCCTCAGCACTATTTCTTTTCTCACAATAAAATAAATGGTTATAAATCCCTGTACACATCATCGTGCGCACTCGGTAGTTTTCGTCGAGGCTCGGCTTGGTATATTCCAAAGGTGGAAGCAAAAGAAAAACAAACCTCAATACCTGATCACGATTATTGAAATCTGCGACTCTTTTTGAATAACGATACCTGCTATGGTTGACACGATTCATGCTATTCTTTTTGATTCATATGATTCTTTTCGATTCATGTGATTCTTTTTGAACAGCGATTCATGTTGAGACTAGCACGATTCTCGCGATTCTGTTTTGAACGACGATTCATGCCAAGATTGACACGATTCATATGGTTCTTTCCTTATAGTCGTTCATATGAACTATTCGTTCATGAATCGCTCCATGCCTACACTGAACCACATAGCCAGAGTCGAAAATCTCGTAATAGGTTAGTTTGCAACGAAAGCACCATCATTGCATCATTATATGTTTGTATATTATTATGCCTAACATTAACATAAAAGATAATTACCTGCAACTGCCTGAATTAATTACATGTTTTTAGGACATTCTCTTGTTTTTTTCACACGAAAGGTCCATAGATCTCATTTTGCTTTGGCGGTTCTGCTTGCAATGACATGCTGCTATATTACAAGTAATGAGAGGAAAATGGGCCATTTCACCGTTTATGGCTGAATATATTGTATAGCCTATTAAACACATGAAATTATGTCACGTGATGCTTGCAGAAATGTTTCAGTACAGCGTAAAAAATTATTTTTCTACCTGTTCTGTAAACAAACTGTTATTATAAAAGATTATTCTTCTCTCTGCTTCATCCTAAAATAGATTAATTCCCAGAAATTAATAAAAACGAATTAAAGTGTTGTTACTTTCTCTACATGTATTATTAATATATTAGAGATGGTATTGCATCCCAACCAACATTTTGTTTCGAGATTTCACCAGAAATATATCTTGTGGTATGGTGTGAAAAGATGGGATCTTAAAAGGCTAGTTGCAGTTTAATATCTGACTACGGATGGTGGTTCAGTGAAACTGGACCGTCCACTCACACCATTGCGAAAGGATGGTAATATGATTGAAAGGATGAGACCCTTACAAAAGGCTAATCAACGAGGTATCATATCGAATAGTCGCGATATGACCAAATTGTTAAAGCTACGTAGAATAAAATAGAATTTAAAAAAGTATATTGTGTTTATATATTCCATCGTCAAAATACATTAAATATTATTAAATGATAAATTTCCACTGAACAAACAAATGAAGTGCTAACGTAGGTTTCCGGTTTCTGTTCAAACAACGCCCCTTACAGCTCGAATAAATATAAATATTTGCAATGTAGTTTAAGAATACATTTTGGGACTAAACTTTTCATTTTATACATAGTCGGCTATAGTATGTAGGACTGACATCCTACTAGTACTTACAAGCGGATGCCTACCGGTGAGAAGCCTGTCGGGGAGCCAACGGCATGTTACCACAGATTGAAGAACCTGGAACGAGTGGTCGGCCCGTAGGCATGAGCGTGAGGAAGTGGATGGCATGAAATGGAATCGATGGATGATTGAGCCATCGGTAAAAAGAGTGGAAGGGGAAACCGGAGGACCCGGAGAAAACCCACCCAAACGCAGTTTTGCCCATAAAAAATCTCACATGTTGGCGCTTGGGATCGAACCTGGTCACCTAGGCGGGAGGTGAGCAGTCTAACCACTCTGCCGCGGCACCGCCTTCGTTTTATTTGTGAAATATTACCAGCATTCATGAGATGCTCCTTATTGATGATATCAAAATCGCTAGTGCCATTTTATTCAGTGCTAGTCCTCATCACTTGTTACCCTCAAATTTATGAGGATTTGAAATCACTCGTGGCATTTTACTCAAAATGATTCTAGTCCTTGTTGCTTCGTGACTCACGAATTTGTCAATGATTTGTAAATTCCTCGTGATATTTTATTAACGAAATGATTCTAGTCCCCGTCACTTCGTGACTCACGAATTTGTCAATGATTTGTAAATTCCTCGTGATATTTTATTAACGAAATGATTCTAGACCTCGTCACTTCGTGACTCACGAATTTGTCAATGATTTGTAAATTCCTCGTGATATTTTATTAAAGAAATGATTCTAGACCTCGTCACTTCATGACTCACGAATTTGTCAATGATTTGTAAATTCCTCGTGATATTTTATTAACGAAATGATCCTAGTCCTCGTCGCCTCGTGACTCATGAATTTGACAATGATTTGTAAATTCCTCGTGATACTTTATTAACGAAATGATTTTAGTCCCCGTCACTTGGTGACTCACGAATTTGTCAATGATTTGTAAATTCCTCGTGATATTTTATTCACGAAATGATTCTAGTCCTCGTCACTTCGTGACTCACGAATTTGTCAATGATTTGTAAATTCCTCGTTATATTTTATTAACGAAATGATTCTAGTCCTCGTTGCTTCATGACTCACGAATTTGTCAATGATTTGTAAATTCCTCGTGATATTTTATTAACGAAATGATTCTAGTCCCCGTCACTTCGTGACTCACGAATTTGTCAATGATTTGTAAATTCCTCGTGATATTTTATTAACGAAATGATTCTAGACCTCGTCACTTCGTGACTCACGAATTTGTCAATGATTTGTAAATTCCTCGTGATATTTTATTAAAGAAATGATTCTAGACCTCGTCACTTCGTGACTCACGAATTTGTCAATGATTTGTAAACTCCTCGTGATATTTTATTAACGAAATGATTTTAGTCCCCGTCACTTCGTGACTCACGAATTTGTCAATGATTTGTAAATTCCTCGTGATATTTTATTAACGAAATGATCCTAGTCCTCGTCGCTTCGTGACTCATGAATTTGACAATGATTTGTAAATTCCTCGTGATACTTTATTAACGAAATGATTTTAGTCCCCGTCACTTCGTGACTCACGAATTTGTCAATGATTTGTAAATTCCTCGTTATATTTTATTAACGAAATGATTCTAGTCCTCGTTGCTTCATGACTCACGAATTTGTCAATGATTTGTAAATTCCTCGTGATATTTTATTAACGAAATGATTCTAGTCCCCGTCACTTTGTGACTCACGAATTTGTCAATGATTTGTAAATTCCTCGTGATATTTTATTAACGAAATGATCCTAGTCCTCGTCACTTCGTGATTCACGAATTTGTCAATGCTTTGTAAATTCCTCGTGATATTTTATTAACGAAAAAAAACCATAGTCCTTATTTGTCAATGATTTGGAAATAACTCGTCGCATTTTATTAACGAAATGATGCTAGTTCTCGCCATTTCATCGCTCAAGAATTTTTCAACGATTTGGAAATCACTCGGGGCATTTTATTAAACAAAACAAATCTAGTCCTCGTCACTTTGTGACTCTCGAATTTGTAAATAATTTGCAAATCAAATCACTAGTGGCATTTTATTTACGAAATGATCTCAGTCTTCAGCACTTTGTGACTCAATAATTTGTCAATGATTTGTACATCACTCGTGGTGATTTATTTATTAACGAAACAGACCCTAGTCCTTACAAAACTTACAAAATTGTTGAAGATTTGTAAATCACTCGTGATTTTTTATTTACGAAATGATCCTGATCCTCGACTCTTATTATTTTATTATCGATGATCCTAATCCTCATCACTTTGTGGCTCACATATATGTAGAAGACTTGGAAATCAGTCGTGGTATTTTAGTGGTATGTTCCTAGCCTTCGTCACCTTTTGAATCTGTCAATCATTTGGGAAGCAGTTATCACATTTTACTTACGAAATGATCTTACACATTTATCGATATTCTGGAACTCACTCATGTCATCTGTGTCTAAGTCTTCTGGTTGAGTCACGCGCCGTTCAGAAGAGTAAAGATTAGATTAGACTGTTTTATGCCAACTACTACCTATACGAACCTTAAGGAACTTCGTTTCATTACAAACGTCCATCACAGAGTAGTATGATAAAAATCTAATGTGTTCCATTCACATAGCTTTCTCTAGTTTTTTGGCAAACAAACTTTTTTTACAAAACATGAATTTGTTATCTAAATCATGCCAATCAAGATAAACATAAGCAGAATTAGTCTTATTGCTAGCTTCCTTGTAAATATAATGGAAATAAGAAAATTCGCAGGCTAAAGAAATTGTCTCGTTCTTTAAAAGCCGGTCGCTATATAAGACAACTGAATTCGTTTCTCTTTGCTTGTCAGGAGTAATCAAACGTGAGACGAGAAAAAATATGTTTTCCTTTTGAGACAAGTTTAAGTGGCTTAAGATTCAAACAAATAATCCGGAATGTGTTGAAAACTGTTAATTCTACAAAGAAAATTTTATGACAAATTGTGTATTTTAATGAGATATATGTTATTTGTACAGAAAGTTTTTGTACATCTCTTATGGTATACCAGTTAAATAAAAGTAATCCAGAATGAAGAGGACTTCAGAGGCTGTTTCCAGAAAATTCAAGATATAAATTTCGTTTGTCATAAAAATATAAATATGGCGTTTTAATCAAAATTGTTAGTCATCTTTGAGTAAATCAAAATTTTCGAAAAGAGTTCCATGTAAAGGGTAGTTTGGGATGAGGGAATTTTCTTGAAAATCTTCGTGTTGCATCCTTAGAAGATATCAAACTTAAATACTAAGTTTGGTATTTAACGGCCTTTTCGTTTTTGAGCTATGCTATCCACAGACATGCACACGGACCTGCTTTCTAAAAATGTTTTTTTTCGGACTCAGGACATATATTTCCATTGAAAGCTCAATATCTAATTACTTTCTCTACACGTGCTATGTACATAGTATAGAGAAGGTATTGTAATGCACCCAAAAATTCAGTACCGAGATTTCACCGGAAATATATGTTTTGAGACCCCCTGAATGCAAAAAAAAAGCATTTTTAGAAAAATGTCCGTGTGTATGACTGTCTTGTCTGTGTGTATGTATGGGAGTATGTGTGTGTCTGTGGGCAGCTTAGCTGAAAAACGAAAAGACTGTTAAATACTAAACTTGGTATTTAAGTTTGGTATCTTCCAAGGATGCGACACGAATATTTTCAAGAAAATCCCCCCACACCAAACTAACCTTTACATGGACAGATTTTCGAGAATTTTGATTTTCATAAATGGCTATAGCTATTTTGATTAAAATACCACATATTAAAGCCATTTCTATCACAAAATGTATATCTTGAGTTTTCTGGGAATAGCCTCTGAAGACTACTTTATTCTGAACGAATTTTGCGGAATTTTGCATAGCTGATAAACCGTAAGAGATGGACAAAAACTTACTGCATAAAAATGTAGAGCAGGTTAAAACACACAATTTATGTTAAATACATTTTTTTCATGGAGCTGATCGTTTATCAGATATTCCTTGTTTTTAGTTTCAGCTTTGAAAAACTTGTACATTTCTCATACAGGAAATAGTCAACTCCTGTCCAAACAAATAAAGGAACTTCAGTCATATAATAACCAGCTTTTGATTTTCACTTTAACCTATGGTACTCCCTTATTTCGCTTCTACTTACAAGGAAGCATGTAATTAGACTATTTCTGCTAATTTTTTTCTCGATGGCATGAAGTAAATAGAAACATAGCTTTTTAGCAATAATTTATTGCAGAGAGGTAGAGAAAGTGAATGGAACACATCAGATTTTTTTTAGGTGGAATACAACAGTTTCTCTAGCTACCATGAATATTGTACATTCGGGCTAGAGAAAGTAAAAAGTTCATTTGTGTGTTCAGATTTTACAGACACGTTTTTGAAGCCTCTGGTAGCTATGAGGGAATTAATTTCTGATATGGAGCATTCCTCTACCTCACGATGCTGGTAATGTAATACGGTGGGCACAGCTTAATATGGAATCCTAAACACGGATACTCCTGCAAGCTTCACATTCCGTACTTGGACGCCACTTGGCAGGGTTAATGCAATGGTATATCCGGTATACAGCGCTATATCTCTACCGCGTCTCCCAGGACAGGCTTTGCTTTACATTAAAACATATCTATTTACTGCTGTGAGGATGTATCTATTTATCATTCCATACAAGAATGACTAAATCGTTCAATAAATAACGCACATAATTTTATTTCTCGACAGCTTTTCTTCACCGGCTTGATCAGCAAAAGATATTGGGGAGGGGGATCCTTGTGTTTTTCATAAGTCAAGTGCGGTTGAAGATGTCTTTTCTTAGTTTATATTTAAAATAGAAGATAGGAAAATAAGGTATTAAATAAATAAAAAGTCTTATATGTAAATAATTTACATAAAAGTAATTAATTTAAATAAGTCAATATATAGCCTGGATGGATAGATGGAATGGTTGGATAGATGGATGGATGAATGAATGGAATGGATGGATGGTAGGATGGATGGGTGAATGGGATGGCTGGGATGAATGGATGGATGGATGGGATGGATGGGTGGATGGATGAATGGAGGGGTGGATGGAATAGATGGGTGGATGGGATGGATTGAATGGATGGGTGGATGGAATGGATGGATGAGTGGATGGGATGGATGGGTGGATGGATGGGTGGAGGGGTGGATGGGTGGCTGGATGAATGGATGGTTGGATGGGAGGAATGGGTGGATGCGATGGATGGAATGGATGGGTGGATGGGATGGATGGGTGGATGGATGAATGGAGGGGTGGATGGGATGGATGGGTGGATGCGATGGATGGAAAGGATGGGTGGATGGGATGGATGAGTGGATGGGATGGATGGGATAGATGGGTTGGATGGAATGGATGGATGGGTGGATGGTATGAATGGGTGGATGGGATGGATGAGGATGAATGAGTGGATGGAATGGATGGTGGATGGAATGGATGGGGGATGGGATGAATGGGATATATGGGTGGATGGGATGGAAGAGTGGATGGAATGAATGGATGGGATGGATGTGTGGATGAGTGGATGGGATGGATGGATGAGATGATGGATGGTTGAGATGATGGATGGATGAGATGATGGATGGATGGGTGGATGGGATGAATGGGTGGATGGGATGAATGGGTGGATGGGATGGATGGAATGGATAGGTGGATGGATGGGATGGATGGAATGAATGGATGGGATGGATGTGTGGATGAGTGGATGGAATGGATGGATGAGATGATGGATGGATGAGATGATGGATGAATGGGTGGATGGGCTGAATGGGTGGATGGGATGAATGTGTAGATGGGATTGATGGAATGGATAGGTGGATGGATGGGATGGATGGATGGGATGAATGGGTGGTTGAGATGATGGATGGATGGGTGGATGGGATGAATGGATGGTTATTGTCTGTTGTCATACACTGTACAGATAGACTTGTCATTAAAGGTACTTTAATTAAATAATTCACTTAAATTGTAAAATGCTTTTTCATGTAAAAATGAACGTAGGGATCTTTTAAATTTACGCATATAAAATAGTGCAGGATATTATATTAATAAATCAGTCAAAGTAAAAATATATAAAATTATTTAAAAACATGTCTTAATGAGTATCCTTGCTTCATATTAAAAATTATTCTTAGCCTAGTATACTCCCTTAATTTTCCTTCTACTTACAAGGAAGCAAGTAATAAGACCATGTCTGCTAATATTTATCTCGTTTAGACAAGAGAAGAATCTTTTTAAGAAATTTGTTTGTGATACACCTATAGCAAGTCATGGAGCTTGAATGGAACACATAATATTTTTTTCTACGGGATTAACAGTTTGTTATTCTTTAAATTACGACCTAGCGGAATGGGTCACTTTTTATGGATGCAAGTGTACATCGAGATTATTTTGGCTACTATCTTTCGGAATAGGAGACATGAGGTAAGATGACCTTTTAAAATAAATGAAGTAGAATCCGTCCCAGATCAGCTTTTAAAACATTCCTGTATGGAATATAATTAATGAATGTGGGTAGAAGGCGTTCCAGAATGTAATCGCAAAACTTTCCACTTTGTTTATCGCGCACTTCACCTGAAAACAGGTTATAGCCACATTACACAATGTTTACCTCACACTTCTATAATAAGTTCATTTCAAATAGAAAGTAGAGGTTTGAACCCGGTGCCCCCAAACGGCAACTGCTAAGAACCTGTTGCATATTACTTTCACCCTGGACAGCATGACGAATACGTCCATGTACCGTGCGTACTCGATAATGTAATTTGTTCGGCTCTAAATTCCCTTGCCTCTAGTATGTAGAACCAGCGACCGACCCGTTGTGCGCCTGCCTCTGGCATGGGGAACCCAGATGCGATACCCATTGGGTTTTTCCTTGACCAGAGTTCTTACCCGCTTTCCAGGCCTGGACGTTGCGTCCCTTCGCCTAAATATCTCAGAATGCACACAGAAATCACTACAGTAACTTCCTGTTTATAATTGGTGAGAAATTACCTTGTGATTGACACTCCTGCTGACACGTGGCTGTCTCGGTAAGCTGTTGCCATATTTACTCGCTTTCCGTCTTCATCGGCTGGACTCCCAGATCATCATATTCTTCCAGTTCCTCCTCACTGTTAATTACATCACATTCACTGGAATCGTTATTACTTAAGTTTATAATCATATGTTCTACTACCTCCTATAAAATGCCTTCTTCCCATGCATTTTCTATCATGCTTCTCGTGTGTTAAAACTACTTTACCCCGTTTCTTACTAGTTGCCTTATCTATTCATTTCAACATTGGGTCCAGTAGTTTACTGAAAGTAAACGTTTTTTTTTATTTCGGTTAATGTAACCTCAAATCCTTTATCACTCGTAAGATATTTTCAAATCACAGTGTCTATCTCTTAAGGTTTATCAGTTACACAAAAGTCTTCCAGAATGAAGAGGTCTTCAGAGGCTATTCCCAGAAAATTCAAGATACATATTGGTACTTTCATAATAAGGTATTATAATCACATACATTAGCGCCATTTTTTAGAAAATAAACATTTTCGGAAAATGTTCATATAAAGGGTAGTTGGGGTGGGAGAATTTTCTTCAAAATCTTCACGTTACATCCTTGGAAGATACTGTACTTA
This sequence comes from Hymenopus coronatus, assembly GCA_030762935.1. Taxonomy (NCBI): domain Eukaryota; kingdom Metazoa; phylum Arthropoda; class Insecta; order Mantodea; family Hymenopodidae; genus Hymenopus; species Hymenopus coronatus. The sequence continues at coordinate 18,445,192 of CM060891.1, forward strand.
AATAGCAAGTTTGGTACTCAATGCCCACAGACACAGACAAACGCATAGTTTGCTAAAAATGTTTTTTGGATTCGAGGCTCTCAAAACATGTATTTCCGCTGACATTTCGGTATCGAACTTTTTAGTATAGTACAATACCTTCTCTTCCTCTGTGTTTAGTTATTTAGAATCCGCAAAGTACTTTGATTCATTGAGATTTGCCTTATAGCCAATTCACAGAACCTATGTTTACTTTCTCTATACGCACTATGTACATAGTGTATAGAGAAGGTATTGCACTCCACCAAATAATTCGATACCGAGATTTCACCGGAAATGTATGTTTTAGGGTCCCCTTTATCTAAAAAAAGTATTTTCAGAAAAAGGTCCGTCTGTGTGTCCGTGTGTCTGTGAACACGATAATTCAAAAACGAAAAGTCGGTAAAATACTAAACTTAGTATTTAAGTTTAGTATCTTCCAGGGATGCCACACGAAGATTTTGAGTAAAATGTCCCCACCTCAAACTACCCTTTACATGGAACTTTTGTCGAAAATTTTGATTTTCTAGAAAATGGCTCTAACGATTTTGATTATAATATCATATATTAAAGATATTTACATGACAAATAAAATGTATATTTTGAAGTTTCTGGGAATAGCCTCTGAAGACTACTTTATTCTGAGTGAATTTTCCGGAATTTTGTATAACTGCTAAACGGTAAGAGATGGACAAAAATTTACCACACAACAAATATAGAGCACATTAAAACACACAATTTATGTTGTATGCATTTTTTTCTTAGAGTTGATTCTTTTTGAGATATTCCTTGTTTTTGTTTTCAGGGTCGAAAATCTTAACTTTTCTTATACAAGAATTTGTCAACTTATGTCCATACAAACAAAAGAACTTCAGTCACATAGTAACCAGCTTTTGACTATCGCTTTAACCTATGCTACTCCCTTATTTCCTTTCTACTTGCAAGGAAGAAAGTAATAAGACTATTTCTGCTAATTTTTCTAGATTAGCATGAAGTAAATAGAAGCATAAGCTTTTTAAGAATAATTTGTTGCAGTGATATAAAGTCATGTAAATGGTACACGTCAGATTTTTACGCTGGAAGTGATCCCAAGAAACTGAAAGCAACTATGGGTTCTTTGAGACATGTTTCCATAAGTGCCAAACTAAACTAGTTGCACTATCGCATAAATCAACGACGACATGGTAGTTTAATGGGTTGACCAAACTTGGTCAAGCGGTATCTCGAAAACAAGCGTGAATAATATTAATGGTTACACTTAGAGGAACAAACTGGTTCGCTACACGGAGATAACGCATGCATACCGATCAATTTCCATTAATGCGACGTAGTTTTGCTCCCGAATTGCACAATCTGATCAAATTAAAATTTCCTACACATTTGAATACAACTATGGACATAACAGGGCACATGAGGGGGTCTTCTAGAAAGCGCCCTCACTTTTACTGTTTTCATTTTATTTCATCTCTTCTGAAAAACGCGATTATAACTCCTCTACATTTCTCATATAAGAGTTAATATATCCTTATTATCTGAATATAGAATTGAAAGCGGGCGGCGCCGCGGCCGAGTGGTTAGACCGCTCGCCTCTCACCTAGGCGGCCCGGGTTCGATCCCAAGCGCCCGCATTTGTGGTGGACGAAGCGGCATCTGTTTCCCCCGCCACTCATTCCACCAATTGCACCATCATCACCTTTCCTGTCATCCACTTCCTCATGATCATACGAGCCGACCATTTGTTCCAGGTTCTCCATTCTGCGGTTTCGTGCTGTTGACTACCCGACAGGCTTCTGGCCCCTAGGTATATGCTTGTAAGTCCTAGGAGGGTGTCAGCCCTAAAAAAAAAATACGAGGGAGGGCAAGCCGACTACGAAACGAAACAATTGAAGGCAAATAGCAAAGGAAGATCAAGACATGGAAGAAATTAAGAACGACTTGAGCTGCGCACTTTTACTAGGCGATGACACTGATGATGCATGGAATGCGATGGCGGGGGAAACCGGAGAACCTGGAGAAAACCCGCCCCTGCGCCGCTTTGTCCACCACAAATCTCACATACAGTCGCTTGGGATTGAACCCGGGCCATTTAGGTGAGAGGCAAGTGGTCTAACCACTCTGCCACCGTTCGGCCTGCAGAACGTTGAAGATATGTTTCATTCACATGAGTTTCTCTATCTATTCTGTAAAAAAAAAAACTTACAAGTCTCACAAAAGATTATTTTTCTAACTTCTTCGTGCTAATCAAGATAAATATTGCCAGAAATGGTTGTATAGTACCTACGCGCGGAAACCCCCAAAAAACCCATGGGTGAGGTAGGCAGGCAACGGGGCCGAACCCGCGACCTCCCGTATGTGGCCCTCATACGAAACCGCCTGAGCCATCCCGCTCGACAAGAGTATGGAATTTTGACCATCTGCTGCAAGAGTTATTTTGTTGCACATGCATCAGTTCCTCTTATTTGCACGTTAGTGCGATACGAAGCCATTCAAAGCCGAACGTCGCGAGTTGAGTCCCACCGTCTGCAGTCAAAGGATGGGAAGGTCCCAAGTAAAATAACCGGTGTGATGCCACGGTTGGATACTGACGGGGTTACATTTGACTGCAGCTGCATGCATTTTCCTCTTTATTATTAAAACTCGCAACAGTTTTGTTGCAAAAATATTAAAAATGTTACAAAAAAATCTATAAATCTATAAATAACCTAATTTTATTGTTGAAGGTTAGTGCAATACGAAATTAGAAAAGAGCCCACTAAAATACTAAAACCTTTGATTAGTAATTTTTTTTTTTTTTTTTTGCCAAATGGCAACACTATAGTAAATATCTGGTGTTCGGTTTTAAACAGTTGAACATCGCTACTTTTTTTTGCTTTCGTTTTTAATTGTTACATTTATATAGCCCCATTTAACATCTAAAGTCATATCGGGGGCTTTGCACTAGAAACAACTTGTTATCTGTAGGTTCTTTACGTTGGGTTTAAATTTTTTATTTTCCTCAAGTATATACACATTCACTCTCACATACATATTTTCAGACTTATTGGGGGATAGGGCATAATTCTGGTTAGAGAAAACTCCCCGCCGCAGTCGGGAATCAAACCCGGAACCTCCGGGTGAGAAGTCAGCTCGCTGACCATTCGAACACGGTGACAGTCGGCTAGTTTCTGTGTATATAAGGAAATGTGTAATATTGCTATATCTCCTAAGGTTTATCTGGATTAAAATAAAGTAGATATAAATATAAATTTCGTAAGAATAGTTTGTATACCCACTAATAAACGATAGACGGTAGAGAAAGTAAAGTAATTATAATCTTAATATTGATATAATGTGCGGATAAACGGCTTGCGGCAAAGGCATTGCCTCTTACAGAGGACTAGCGACCGATGGGTAGAAGAGGTGGATATCAACAGTTTCGAGGTCAGCTTAGAGAAATGGGACTTGTGATCACTTCCATCTAGCGTGAAAAGAACGTAGAAAATATCCAGATGAAAAGCAGTTCTGCGCCGCCCAATACATCGACCTGTTGACTAAGTCGGCAATGCAGCAGTCCAAGGTTCAATTCCGAAATTCCCCTTTGAGACGAAGGGCTCGCTGGACTAATAATGCCATTATCCCTTTAAACCAACTGGTGCTAAAGTCGAATACATCTTTTCCATTGAAATCTCAATATCTAAATGACTTTATATCTTATAGATGATACGCAATTACATTACACCTAATAATTCGATACACATATTTCACTGCATATACACGTTTTTGTAGGTTTTTTTTAATTGTATAATTTATATTTAACATTTAGGTCATATTGGAGGCTTTGCATTAGAAACAACTCGTCTGTAGGTTTTTCACGTTGCGTTTTAATAATTTTATTTTGTTCACATACATACACACTCACTTCCACATTCTCTGGAGGGATAGGGAATAATTCTGGTTAAAGTAAAATTCCCCGTCCCAGCCGGGATTCGAACCTGGGACTTCCGGGTGAGAAATCAGCTCGCTAAACACTCGTACACGGAGGCAGTCATACACGTTTTGGTGTTCCTTGCATTAAAAAAAAAGTATTTCTAGAAAAAGGCCCACTTGTATATCTATGTGCGCGCGCCTGCATGTGTTCATGTGTCCGCCTGTAACCAACACAAATCAAAAACGAAACGTCGGTTAAGTATAAAATTTAGTATCTTAATTGAGTATGTACCACGAATGCGATACGAAGATTTTCAGGAAAATTCCTTAACGCCAAACTATTCCTTAAACGAAGACTTTTCGATGTTCTCAAAAATGGCACTAGCGTTTTGATTAAAGTGTCATACATTAAAGATATGTATATGACAAATGAAACGTATATCTTGAGCTTTCTGGGAATAGCCTTTCGAACCCTCTTCTTTTGAATGACTTTTCCACTACAGGTAAACTGTAAGGGATGCACATTAACTATCTTACAATACAAAAACACAAAAATTATATCGTATACATTTTTTGTAGAATTAACGATTTTCGAGAATCCTGGTTGTTGGTTCCAATTTTAAAATACTTATAGTTTCTAAAACAGGAAGTTGTAATCCGTTTTTCTTTTGTTTTGCTTCTGGCCATGCAAAGAGAACTGAATTTCCAAGTCAATCACATGGCAACCAGATTTTAAAAGATTTGAGTATCACTTTAGCCTAATGTATTCTCTTATAACCCTTCTACAGTATATTTCAGAACATGTTGGCCCTGCCCCACTCTTCTTCCCAAAAAAAGTTTGCGGTTAGGGTGCTTGCGGTTGGAAACCAACCCTCGCTGTTGCCAAGTCTTTAACTTGCTGGTCCCTTAATTGAGAGGCGATTGCAAGCAGTGTCTCCAGGAAGCAGATTTTAGTTCATTACCTCTCGCCCCTAGTACAAGTTCGTCTTTTGTTTGCTAATGGTTATTGCCCAGTGGAAGGGGGGAGCAGTCCCGATTCAAGGCCATCATGTTCTAGAGGAAACTACTTATTTCGATTAGCATGAAGTACATAGAGGAATACTCTTTTGTAATAATAGTTATTTGTAGAACAGTTAGAGAAAGCTATGTGAATGGAACATAGATTTTTCTGTGTCGCAAGCCATTTCCGAAATACATGTTATCAATGGTTCGAATTGTCATTCTTTACAAGTTTTTTCGATACGCAGTTGTTTTTTTGCTATCCCAGGTAAAGAGTAAGAAAGAAAGAAAATGTTAAGGTTAACATCGGGTGTTCGGTTTTAAAGGATTGACTATCACTATTACCTTTGGATCTATAATGATGTCTAATGCATCTGATTAAAATGAAATAAATAGAAATATAAACTTTCGTAAGAATATTTTTTACACCAACTAATAAATGATAGACGGTAAGAAAGCAATTTGGATGCAAAATATCAGATGCACACACATATATTAATTTATCTATTTATATTTATTTTATTTATACAGGGAGCTTGAATTTCCATTGAAATTTCATTATATAATTTCTCTCTCTACACGTACTATGTACATAGTGTATACAGAAGGTATTGTATTGCACCCAAAAATTTAATTCCGAGATTTCACTGGAAAAATGTTTGGGTCCCCCTGAATCTAAAAAAAAAAAACAAGAAAAAAACACATTTTTAGAAAAAAGTCCATGTGTGTATGCGTGCGCGCGCGCGCGCGTGTGTGTGTGTGTGTGTGTGTGTGTGTGGACAGTGTAGTTCAAAAACGAAAATACCGTTAAATACCAAACTTGTTATTTAAGTTTCGTATCTTCCAAGGATGCGACACGAAGATTTTCAAGAAAATTTTTGAAAATGTTTATTTTTCTCAAAAATAGCTAACGATTTTGTTTAAAATCTGTTCTATTAAAGATATTTACATGCCATATAAAATGTATATCTTGAATTTTCAGAGAATAGCCTCTGAAGATCTATTTATTCTGGATGAATTTTCCTGAATTTTTCATAACTGGTAAACCGTAATAAATAGACAATAACTTACTTCACAAAAATTTAGAGCTCGTTAAAATACACAATGTTGGTTATACACATTTTTTTCGTGTAATTGACCGTTTTTGAGATATTCCTTATTATTGGTTTCAATTACGAATACTTTTCTCATACGTGAACTTGTCAACGCCTGGCCACGCAAAGAAACAGATTTCAATCCCATAGCAACCACATTTTAAAACATCTGGCTATTGGTTTAGCCAAGTGTATTCCCTTATTTCCTGTCTACTAAATAAAAAGACGATTTCTGCTCAGCACAAAGTAGATAGAAGAATAAGCTTTTTAACAACAATTTATTACAGAGATGTAGAGAAAGCCATGCGAATAGAACACCTAAATTTTTTGGGTGGAATACGTTACTTCCTGGACTCACTATATATGTATATATATAAGACGTAGATAAAGTAAAAAGGAGGAAAGTATTGTTGAGGTCAGATAGAGATATTGATACAGATCGATGTTCGAGAGAGGTGAATCAATGGCCTGACCCTAGTCCAACAAAGAAGGCTAAAAATAAACTTCGCTGTATACCTGGCTGTGACTTTCCGCCAGAAAGAGCGTGTGTATATAAAATCGCCATTTGGTTTTCGTGCTTGCTGCAAGAGGGTCGTTAATCATGTCATTATCTTAGGCTCTCATCTAAAACAGCGAAAACGTGCAAAAAGCAGAAACGAAGAGAGGCATTTTAACGAATTAACACGGATTGCTAATTGAATTTCATTTATCAATGTTTGTATTCTGATAAACGGGTACCAACTGTTAACAGGATTCTTATAATATCTATATAATAATAACACGAGGGAGTTTGATATTGTTGATAGTTGGCTGTCAAGCGAGCAATGTTCTTCAGTTATAACAGACCGAGGATTTACGTATATTCACCACAGATACAGAGAGAATAGATAGGAAATGCCCTACCTAATGCATTGTAGTTGGTGAAGCACGTTTTTCCAAACCGCCATATTACTTTCACTATACGTACCATGTACTCCACCAAAAATTCGATACCGAGATTTCACCGGAAATATATGTTTTAGGGTCTCCTGTATCCAAAAAAAAAAGTATTTTCAGAAAAAAAACCATGTGTGTGTGTGTGAACACGATAACTCAAAAACGAAAAGTACTTAAGTTTAGTATCTTCCAGGGATGCGACACGAAGATTTTGAGAAAAATCCCCCCACCCCAAACTACCCTTTATATGGAACTTTTTTCGAAAATTTTTATTATCTAAAAAATGGCTCTAACGATTTTGATTAAAATATCATATATTAAAGATATTTACCTGACAAATAAAATGTATATTTTGAATTTTCTGGGAATAGCCTCTGAAGACTGCTTTATTATGGATGAATTTTGCATAACTGCTAAACCGTAAGAGATGGACAAAAACTTAACCCACAAAATATGTAGAGCACGTTAAAACACACAATTTATGTTATATACATTTTTTTCGTGGAGTTGATCGTTTTTGAGATATGTCAACTCCTGTCCATACAAACAAAGGAACATCAATCACATAGCAACCAGCTTTTGGCTTTCACTTTAACCTATGGTACTCCCATATTTCGCTTCTACTTACAATAAAGCAAGAAATAAGACTGTTTCTGCTAATTTTTCTCGATAAGCTTATTAACAATAATTTGTTACAGAGATATAGAGAAAGTCATGTGAATGGAACACATCAGATTTTTTTTTGAGATGAGTACGCCTTGTGTGGGTTGAATGTGCCCCAAAATAAAATTTTGTGCTGTTAAATGTTCAATTAAGCAGTAAATTTAGACTGTGAACTTTAAACCAGTACAATGGCCAACATGTGCGTGCGTTTGGTTGTAGTTTCTGAATAGCAGAAACATAAACAGGAAAGGGAAATGCATTTCAATACATGGGTTAGTGTACTTATTTAAGTGATTTTTCGGTGGTATACTTAGTGAAATACGTTATACATTATCAACAGAACGATTCTGTACTGTTTGTTAGATTATAGAGTTCCAACTCGGAAAGACCGTTGAGAGGCATGTGTACCATTCACATTACTTTCTCTATATCCCTGCAACAAATTATTCTTAAAAAGCTTATACTTACATTTACTTTATGCTAATCAGCAAAAAAATAGCAGAAAGTTTTATTACTTGCTTCCTTGTAAGTAGAAGAGAAACAAGGGACTAGCATAGGTTAAAGTGATAGACAAAAGCTGGTTGCTATGTCAATGAAGTTCCTTTGTTTATATGGATAGGAGTTAACAAGTTTCTGTATGAGAAAAGTATACGTTTTTCATAGCAAAAACCAAAAATAAGGAATGTCTCAAAAACGACGAACTCCACGAAAAAAATGTATATAACATAAATTGTGTGTTTTAATGTGCCCTACATTTTTTGTGTGGTAAGTTTTTCTTCATCTCTTACGGTTTAGCAGTTATTCAAAATTCAGTAAAATTCATCCAGGATAAACTACTCTTCAGAGGCTATTCCCAGAAAATTGAAGATATACATTTTATTTGTCAGGTAAATATCATTAATATACGAAATTTTAATCAAAATCGTTAGTCATTTTTGAGAAAATCAAAATTTTCGAAAAAAGTTCCATGTAAAGGGTAGTTGGGGTTGGGGGGATTTTTCTCAAAATCTTCGTGTCGCATCTCTGGAAGATACTAAACTTAAATACAAAGTTTGGTATTTTACCGACTTTTCGTTTTTGAGTTATCGTGTTCACAGACACACGGACACACTGACATACGGACACACGGACATACACACACACACACACACACGGACCTTTTTGTGAAGATGCTTTTTTTGGATATTGGGGACCCTAAAACAAATATTTCCGGTGAAATCTCGGTATCGAATTTTTGGGTGGAGTGCAATACCTGCTCTATACACTATGTACATAGTGCGTATAGAGAAAGTAAAAACAACTACTATCAAATTATGTGTTTATGATACGAGAACCGTGAGAATAGGGGGCGTGTTTCTTAAACTGGGAATGCAATATATGGAGTCCACAGTGAAAGTCATAATCTTCATGATAATCTCTGATACTTGTCACCCATTTTTTACTTTCTCCATATGCACTATGTACATAGTGTATAGAGAATGTATTGCACTCTACCAAAAATTCGATACCGAGATTTCACCGGAAATATATGTTTTAGGGTCCCCAATATCCAAAAAAAGCTTCTTCACAAAAAGGTGTGTGTGTGTGTGTCCGTGTGTCTGTGAACACGATAACTCAAAAATGAAAAGTCGGTAAAATACCAAACTTGGTATTTAAGTTTAGTATCTTCCAGGGGTGCGACACGAAGATTTTGAGAAAAATCTCCCCACCCCCAACTATCCGTTACATGGAACTTTTTTCGAAAATTTTGAGTTTCTCAAAAGTGCCTCTAGCGATTTTGATTAAAATTTCGGATATTAAACATATTTACCTGACAAATGAAATGTATATCTTGAATTTTCTGGGAATAGCCTCTGAAGAGTAGTTTATTCTGGATGAATTTTACTAAATTTTGAATAACTGCTAAACCGTAAGAGATGGACAAAAACTTACTACACAAAAATGTAGAGCACATTAAAACACACAATTTATGTTATTTACATTTTTTTCGTGGAGTTCGTCGTTTTTGTGACATTCCTTATTTTTGGTTTCTGCTATGAAAAACGTATACTTTTCTCATACTGGAACTTGTCAACTAATATCCATATAAACAAAGGAACTTCATTGACATAGCAACCAGCTTTTGACTACCACTTTAACCTACGGTTGTCCCTTATTTGGCTTCTACTTACAAGGATGCGAGTAATAAGACTATTTCTGCTAATTTTTTCTGATTAGCATAAAGTAAATAGAAGTATAAGCTTTTTAAGAATTATTTGTTGCAGGGATATGGAGAAAGTCATGTGAATGGTACACATCAGATTTTTTAGACTTGTATTTAATGATTCCGTCTTTCCCAAACATGCGCGCGCGTGTGTGTTTACGTACTTGCATCCTATATTTGACTGCCTCATACATATATTCAGGATCGTTTATTTAATGCACTCAATAGAGGAATTACAGTAGAATAGCTTTATCAGTTCATGTAGTGGAACTAATGGCTATAAGCATGAGAGACAAACAATAATAAGGTTTGGTCAAAATCTGACATTTTGCCCTTCTTCAGTTTTAGACCAAGAAATTAGAACAAAAATAAGTTATGATCTTGCCGTGATTTTTACTGCAATAATACTAATTTATCAATAATAAATTCTAACAGACAGAAAAATGTGATTGATTTAATATTCTTTCAACTAGAGATCTCCCCCTTCCATTGTCCTTTGTTACTTTCTCTACTATGTACATAGTGCAGAGAAGGTATTGTATCCACTCAAAAATTAGATATCGAGATTTCAGTGGAAATACATGTTTTGTATCCCCCTGAATCCAAAAAAAAGCATTTTTGAAAAAAGGTCCGTGTGTGTGTCTGTGGACAGTATATCACAAAAACGAAAATACCGTTAAATACTAAGCTTGGTATTTGAGTTTTGTATCTTGCAAGGATGCGACACGAAGATTTTCTAGAAAATCCCCCCACCCTCAACTACCCTTTACATGGAACTTTTTTCCGAACATTTTGATTTTCTTTAAAATGGCTCTAACGATTTTGATTCAAATATCGTATATTAAAGATGTTTACCTCACAAATAAAATGCATATCTTGAATTTTCTGAGAATTGCCTCTGAAGACTACTTTATTCTGGATGAATTTTAAGAAATGTTGCATAACTGCTAAACTGTAAGAGATGGACAAAATCTTACCATACAAAAAATGTTGAGCGCATTAAAACATACAATTCATTGCATACACATTTTTTTCGTAGAATTAATCATTTTTTAGATATTCCTTGTTTTTGTTTTCAGCTTTGAAAAACATATTTCTCATACGGGAATTTGTCAACTAGTGTCCATACAAATAAAAGAACTTCAGTGACAGCAAACAGTATTTAACTATCACTTTAACCTATGGTACTCCTTATTTCCCTTCCACTTACAAGGAAGCAAGTAATAAGATTATTTCTGCTAATTTTTTCTCAATTAGCATGAAGTAAATAGAAGCATAGGATTTTTAACAAACAATTTTGCAGAGATGTAGAGAAAGTTGTGTGAATGGAACACATCAGGCTTTTTTACTTCAAAAACTTGGAAGAACAATTAATTTGACAGATGTTGCGAATGGAGTAAATAGTAGTGTGTAGTACTACAAGATGGCGGCTGGACGCAAAGCGTGCCCTAAGTTACAAATCCAGCATGGTTATGTTGGTATATGCACTAAAATATTGAAAATGTAAACTTATATACGCACTAATCAATTAAAGTAGCTCTTAATTTTAACTAATTAAAATTTAGCTCCATGAGTTTCACGCTTCTTTCTAAGGTTGTTTACCTCAACTTTGAAGTATTAAGAGATAGATTCAGTTTTCATAAAGTGAATTTAATGTATCCCATTGCAAATGGTTCCAATTATTTTACAATTATAAAATGGTCCTGTTGGATATAAATATTAAAGTAAAGAATATTTTATGAAACTATAATTAAAACTTTGAAAATGCCAAACATAATTTATTAAAATATATCGGATTAAAGATTGGATGTCGGGGAAGAAAGCTCTCAAATAATTCAATTTTATGGGAAAAAGTACACATAATCACGTTAATTACGATTTTGCCATAGGTATGTTACAATAAATAACAACAAAATCCTCTCCAGATTTTTTGGAGCGAAAGAGTGCCCTTATCCGTCAAGTTTCGTCCCTGTTATGTAAGTATTGACCCTATTTAGAGTTTGCCAAAAGACACAGAATACTTAAAATATGAAATAAATCGCATAAACAATGTGGCATTGGAAAGAAAACTTGACACAACAAAAATAACAACAATAATAATAAAATAAGCAGAAATTCCCATAATAATATATAAGGATATATATACAAATTTAGTTATAGTATATAATTAATGTGTTACCCATAAAGGTGGTTTCCCAAAATGGCTACAGAATATTTTATTTTTGTGACAATGTAGTATTCTATTACTTCTTGAGAGAGAGAAACGATGTGAATACAACACCTCTGAAAACATCCCTCACAGACAGGGACGAAGCGTCAGGTCGAAATATTATAATAAGTCAGAATGTTTTAACTTACAGACTAAGACAAAACAGTCTGGAAACTTTGGATCGTAAAACTATGATCATTGGCCGTGAAAGCTTACGCATTATTTTGTAGTGGCTGAATATTCAGAAAATTTAAAATAGGAAATATTTTAACAAGAATACACTGGTAGCGAATGTGAATGGACACCTGATAGATTAATTTTGGATTTGTTTGGTGAACAAAGATTAGTGAAATATTGTTTATAATCACCATATTTGACCCCTAATTCACAAATGAGTGACTATTAAGGATTTATAACCACTAAAGGACCCAAAATGTGCATGCTCTTATATTTGCTTCATATAAATAAAACAATAAAACTAATAAAATAAAAAGCTGATGTGTTCCATTCACATGACTTTCTCTACATCACTGTAACAAATTATTGTTAAACAGAATATACTTCTAACTACTTTATGATAATCGAGAAAAACTTTAGCTGAAATTTTCTTAATTACTTGCTTCCTTGTAAGTAGAAGGAAAATAAAGGAATGTACTAGGTTAAAAGCAAAGTCAAATCTCTTAAAAATCTGGTTCCCATGTGGTTGAAATCTGTTTTTATGCAAGGCCAGGAGTTTACAACTTTCCATGTGAGAAGTATTTTAAATCTGAAAAGAATAACGCGGAATATTTCAAAAATTGTCAATTCAATGTAAAAAACGTATATGACAAATTGTGTTTTAACGAGTTCTACACCTTTTGTGTAGTAGGTACGTTTTTGTCTATCTGTTACGGTTTACTAGTTATACGAAATTTTTCAAAACTCATCCAGAGTGAAGTGCTCTTCAGAGACAATTCCCAGAAAATTGAAATATACATTTTATTTGACAAGCTTAATATTTAAGTTCAGCAATATCTTTCAAAATTGCGACACGAACATTTTTTTGTGAAATTCATAATTTCAGATATTTCTTGTTATTGGTTTCAGTTCTAAAATACCTTTAAACTTTTTTCGTGTGGGTATTTGTCAACTCCTGATCATGCAAAGAAATGGATTTCAGTCACATAGCAACCGCATTTAAAAAAAAAAAGAAGATTTGACTATCGCTATAGCATGACTATCGCTTATTTCCCTTCTACTTACAAGGAAGCAAGTAATAAGTCCATTTCTGCTAATCGATTAGCATGAAGTAGATAGAAGACTAAGCTTTCAACAATAATTTGTTACAGAGATGTAGAGAGTTTTTTAAACATATAATCAAAACATATTACTGGTGAAACCTCGACATCGAACTTTTGTTTGGAATACAAAGAGAGAAAGAGAGAGAACGTGACAAGAAAGCGAGGGTCATCCGGAAAGTGGCAGACGATTTGGCATAACTAAATAATAACGGAAGTTATCAACACAAAACTTTGTTTACAAAGTTACAGTATTGTCAACCCAATATCCATCCTGTCAAGATATTTATTGTCACGTGGTACAAGTTTTTCAATGCCGATGTTATACTTTTCTACCGCCAAAGAATTTATTCGTTTTTTTTTTAATGCGTAAAATGTTCGGCCAATGGAATTTTATAGGCAAATAACATCAATGTATGGTGAACGAGTCTACAGTGAGGAAATGGCGTATACTTTACGAGTAATCAAGGATGAACCAGTGTGTGCGAAAAAGACCGGAGTGGAAATTCATCGATCGTTATGGAGGAGTTGAAAGGAAATGTTGATAAAAGAATTAAGAAACTCCGGTGTTTCACTTTGGACACCGTACATGACTTTTTGGGTGGAAAAGATTTCCCACCCATGAAGACCTCAAAGTGGCAGTGACAGATCTGCGTTGAAAAACCGGTACCACGTGACAAACACCGTGATAGCAATGACGATAACGCTGAAAAATAGAGTAAGGTACAGTAAATAAAGGTTTGTGTTGATAACTTTCGTTGTTTCGTCTGTCACTGGATAGCCCTAGTAGAAATGGCGCGGCCAAAAATATGACATAAATCTGCCCCTTGCTTATCATGTCGTTTACAGAAGCTTAAGACCACCACAGAACTACACGTAAAGCACGCATAAGCTCTTGTGGCCATAAACCTAAGTTATTATGGGTTTTCGGAAAATACGTTATAGCGGTTGGATGTGTTTCGTTTTTCTTTAACGGCTCGCCGAGACAGAATGTGTGCACGCCTACTATATTACGTCAATTACACGCGCCACTGCTCCCGAGCATTTGCGCAAAATGTTGAGATTTTAACACCTGAGAGTAGATATGGGAAACAGGCTTCATGACTTGCACTTTCAGGCAGCAAATTAGAAATGATGGGGGGTAGTTAAATGAAGACTACCAGTGCAATGAGTGCGGGCGAAGAAGCACACCACCTGGGAAGAAAAGCTAATAAATAAGTGAGAAAGAAAAAATACAGCACAGGTGAGCAGCAGAATTCCCTCCCAGTTGATGGTAGTAATGCTTTCAACTAAGTAATTTTAAATTATTGGATCCAATTATTTCTTTAGTGTTTCTTTTCTTTATTGCTTTCTTTACTTCGTGCAGGAGAAGAAAATCCATTCCATCCAAAAATTCTATACAAGGAAGCAAGTAATAAGACTGTTTCTGCTATTTTTTTTCTCGATTAAAATGAAATAAATAGAAGCATAAGCTTTTTAACAATAATTTGTTGCAGAGATGTAGAGAAAGGCATGTGAATGGAACACAACAGATTTTTGTTAATACGTATCTTGATTATCATGGTGTACATAAAGCAAGCTTTCGTAAGAATAGTTTGAAATGTTAATTTTCGAGAGATTTTGAGCAAATTTCAGAGTTGCATCCATTCGCTTAATGAAATTACTGGTGGTGTGTTTCGTGGAGGACATTCATACTCAAGTGGGGCCCCAATACCGCACTTAGTGCTGGTAATGGTAGTTAAACTCAGTGGATTACTAATGCCTCCCTCTACCGCGCAAACATGCACCACAATCCTGCTCATACACAAACATCGTGAACACAAACACAACGGGGCACGTACATATACTATATGCCCGCCGCCAGCTGGAATCGAACTCACTGCCAGACAATGCACAGGTTCCTAACATTACCGCGAGCTACCAGCATTGTTCTACACGTGCTGCGGAAATAAACCATCTCTTGTTCCATTCACATGACTTTCTCTATATCTCTGTAAAAATTATTGTTCATACGCTTATCTTTTATTTATTTCATGCTAATCGAGAAAAATTAGCAGAAATAGTCTTATTTCTTGCTTTATTGTAAGTAGAACCGAAATAAGGGAGTACCATAGATTAAAGTGAAAGCCAAAAGCTGGTTGCCATGTGACTGATGTTCCTTTGTTAGTATGGACAGGAGTTGACAAATTCCTGTATGAGATGAGTATAAGTTTTTCAAAGCTGAAACCAAGAAAAAGGAATATCTCAAAAAGGATCAACTCCAGGAAAAAAAATGTGTATAACATAAATTGTGTGTTTTAACGTGCTCTACATTTTGTGTGTGTTAAGTTTTTGTCCATCTCTTACGGTTTAGTAGTTATGCAAAATTCATCCATAATAAAGTAGTCTTCAGAGGCTATTCCCAGAAAATTCAAAATATGCATTTTATTTGTCAGGTAAATATCTTTAATATATGATATTTTAATCAAAATTTTCGAAAAAGTTCCATGTAAAGGGTAGTTTGGAGTGGGGGGATTTTTCTCAAAATCTGCGTGTCGCATCCCAGGAAGATACTAAACTTAAATACCAAGTTTGGTATTTTACCGACTTTTCGTTTTTGAGTTATCGTATTCACAGACACACGGACACACTGACACGCAGACACACACACGGACCTTTTTCTGAGAATACTTTTTTTTGGATACAGGAGACCCTAAAACATATATTTCCGGTGAAATCTCGGTATCGAATTTTTTGGTGGAGTGCAATACATTGTCTTTACATATGTACATAGTGCGTATAGAGAAAGTAAAAATAACGTTAGGAAATCTACGGTTCAGCGAGAAAAGCACAAGCAGTTGTTTCACAAGTCAAGCCCCCATTATGGCTGTAGAAGTTAAATGAATCAATAATTCATTCTTGATTCATGATTCATTTCGCATTGCTTTCTCTACACCTCTGTAACAAATTCTTGTTAATAAGTTTATTCTTCTGTCTATTTAATTTAGCAGAAACGGTCTTAATATTTAGTTCCTTTATAAGTGGAAGGAAAATAAAAGAATACACTAGGCTAAATCGAAAGTCAAATGTTTTAAATGTGGTTGCTATGGGATTGAAATCCGTTTCTTTGCGTGACCAGGAGTTGACAGGTTCTCGTATGAGAAATGTAAATCTTTTAAAGCTGAAATCAATAACAAGGAATATCTCTAAAACGGTCAACTCTATGAAAAAATGTATATGACATAAATTCTGAGTTTTATCGAGATCTACATTTTTTGTGTAATAAGTTTTTGTCTATCTCTTACGGTTTACCAGTTATGCAAAATTTCGCAAAATTCGTCCAGAATGAACCTGTCTTCAGAGACTATTCCCATAAAATCCAAGATATACATTTTATTAGTCATATCAATATCTTAATTATAAGCGATTTTAGTCAAAATCGTTAGAGCCATTTTTGAGAAAATCAAAATTTCGAAAAAAGTTTCATGTAAAGGGTAGTTGGGTGTGAGGGGATTTTCTTTAAAATCTTCGTGTCGCATCCTTGGAAGATACCAAACTTAAATACCAAGTTTGGTATTTAACGGTCCTTTCGTTTTTGAGCTATGCTGTCCATAAGCACACACATACACGAAGCTTTTTCTGAAAATGCTCTATTTTGGATTCAGGAGGACCCAAAACACGTATTTCCGGTGAAATCTCGGTATCGAATTTTTGGGTAGAATACAATACTATGTACACAGTACGCGTAGAAAAAGTAAAAACCTCTGTAAGAAAAGTTTGTTTGTGGAACAGCTAGAGAAAGCCATGTGATTGGAACACTTCAGCTGTTTTATAGACGACTGTGAGCCAGTGGCGAAGCACTGGCAATATCCAATATCTACAGAAACGAAGCCCGTTGTTTATATAGACTCGCTTCTCCATATAAGAGGCTGGTAGCGCAGAATCAAGAGGCGTGTCATATCGAAATGAAACCGTTCCCTGTTGAACAGAAGTCGTTGCGGGCCTTACCCTGAGGGAGTCTGTTATTGACAGCATGTCATCTTGCCTTACTCCAGATGCGAGGGAAGCTCGGATCTGTCTGGAACAGACATTCCACGTGAGACAATAGCTGTGGTCATATCACGCTACCGGTGTTATAGGGCTTTCACAATTAACATAACGACGTAAAACTTTTGATGTAAACTTAACCCGTTTTGCTGTGATGCATGACAAATGCAAACAGAACAGAAGATTTGTTTTTTTTAACACATTGAAGCCCGGGCGTTTCGGTAATTTAAGGACCAAGATACCCAGGGTTTTTATGACTAATTTGAGTTATTATTTACAGTAATAATAACTCCATGGCACGACAGCTCACGGGAACCTTGGCCTACCGCCCGGTCGCTGCGTCCCCCATCTCGGTCCATTACAGACGTCAAGGATGGGGTGCGGAATTGGAGGGTGAGACGTGGTCAGCGCCTCGAGCCCCGCGGCCGGTTAATGCGGTTCTCATGACCTGGAACCGATACTTCTCCATCAAGTAGATCCTCAATTGGGCCCCAAGGGACCTTACGAGGCTGAGTGCATCCCGGGCCAGGTCTCCCGCTTGGTAAGCAGCTGCGCTACCACCGTGCTAAGGAGACGAGCTATTATTTACAGTACATCAATCAAATCTGCAAAAAAGTATGTGGACAATCTGATAGTATGGTATTCAAGGAATTCTCTACAACTAAGAAAATAATCATAATTTTGAATTTACAACAAGTATCAAATATGCGTTTGAAAAAATCCGCGTAAAGCTGCTTACACTCAATTTATTGAAAGTTCGAAGAACTCTCCCTCAGAATCAGAATTTTCCTCACCTTCATTTGTATGCTGAATTTCAGCTTCAGTTCATAGAAATCGAGGAAAATGCAGCATTTTAACATTTAAGAGCACAAACGTAGCAAATAGAAAATTGCGCGACTACCCGAGAGCAGCCAATATTATTAAATTTCCTAAATTCCTAATAGTTGACTAAAGCAAGGATAGATGGCAGTAAAATCTGACAACTAAACAATAACTGAAGCATGTTCTTCGCTGCATAGCCCAAGACCGAGTTAAGGTCGTGGAATTGCATTAAAAGTTATGCTCGGGCGTGGGCGGCATGCACATTACGCACGACCCGAGCTATACTCGGGCTTGGGCTTATATGTGTTAATGGACGTTCTTCAACTACTGTGGTTCTCAGCGCCCCATTCTATACAGGGCGTGAAAGACTGCTTAATTTTGCTCAGAGACCTCTTTATCAGGCTTGAAGTTCTTTTTTAAATCTACGTCACGGGAGCAACGGTTTTACTTCCCTTTCAAAGTAAGCCATACTATCTATAAGCATGTTTACACCCAAGAAAATCTTATGTGTTCCACTCACATGACTGTACATCCCTGCAAAAAAAAAAGCTTATTCTTCTATTTACTTAATGCTAATCGAGACAAAATTAGCAGAAATAGTCTTATTACTTGCTTCCCTGTAAGTAGAAGCGAAATGAGGGAGTACCATAGGTTAAAGTGATAGTCAAAAGCTGGTTGCTATGTGACTGATGTTCCTTTTAATGTATGGACAGGAGTTGGCAAGTTCCTGTATGAGAAAAGAATAAGTTTTTAAAGCTGAAACCAATAACAAAGAATATCTAAAAAACGATCAACTCTACGAAAAAAATGTAGGTATATTACATAAATTGTGTGTTTTAACGTGCTCTACATTTATTGTGTAGTAAGTTTCTTTCCATCTCTTACGGTTTAGCAGTTATGCAAAATTCCATAAAATTCATCCAGAATTGAATAATCTTCAGAGGCTATTCCTAGAAAATTCAAAATATACATTTAATGTGTCAGATAAATATCTTTAATATAGGATATTCTAATCAAAATCGTTAGAGCCATTTTTTAGAAAATCAAAATTTTCAAAAAAGTTCCATGTAAAGGGTAGTTTAGGGTGTAGGGATTTTTCTCAAAATCTTCGTGTTGCATCCCTGGTAGATACTAAACTTAAATACCAAGTTTGGTATTTTAACGACTTTTCGTTTTTGATTTATCGTGTTCACAGACACACGGACCTTTTTCTGAAAATGCTTTTTATGGATACAGGGGACCATAAAACATATATTTCCAGTGAAATCTCGGTATCGAATTTTTGGGTGGAGTGCAATACCTTCTCTGTATACTATGTACATAGTGCGTATAGAGAAAGTAAAAAATCCATGGCCCTCCGCCAGGTTTGAGACCACGACCTTAGGAAGTGGAGGCTAGCATGTCACTCCTAGACCACGGTCGTCTGATTCGAGACAGATCCACTGGTGAGATTTTCGCAGAGGAATGTTTCGAAACCTGCCGATATATCTCTTCCGAACACCTCCTCTCAAAATCCCTTCTTTCTGACGGGTAGTAATCCGCTTTGAGACAAATCTATCGCTTTAGCCTAATATATTCTTCTTATATTTGCATCGAAATGTGTAAATGAAATAATGAACATTTATCTGTCGATAAATAGATGAATAAACTTTTGTAAGAGAAAGTCAGATGAATGCATATCAGGTGTTTTTCTCTTTTCTTGATTACTTTTCTTTCTCTATTAATATGAAATCATTCGCAGGGCTTTACTATGCATTTAAATCAGTGCTGTCCAACTTTCTTACGTGCTCGGGCACATTTAACACATACTTAATGAGGTGCGGGCGCCACCACCATTACAATTAAAATTGCTGAGGTTTATAAATTACGTAATTAATTGCCGCACCGTAGCCGAGTGGCTAGACCACTCGAATCTCACCTAGGTGGGCCGGGTTCGATCCCAAGCTGGAATTTGTGCTGGACAAAGCGGCGCAGGGGCATGTTTTCTCATCAGTGCGGTGGCATTTGCAGTAAAAGCGGGCGTTAAACACATCACACCTCTACGTAATTAATGAGTAGTTTGGCAGTGCACATGTTCGCTGTAAGTGCAGACAAATCAGATGTAGATGCAAAACAAGCTGCTATTAATGCATCCTCTAGATATGAGCATGTCAAACTCGATCGGTACTTATTCTTGATGATGGTCTTAGAATGAAAATGTCACCTCGCAAAGACATGTAGCTTATGCTTCTATATACTTCATGCTAATCGAGAAAAAATTAGGAGAAATAGCTTTGTTACTTGCTTCCTTGTAAGTAGAAGCTAAATAAGGGAGCACCATAGGTTAAAATGATAGTCAAAAGCTGGTTGCTATGTGACTGAGGTTCCTCTGTTTGTAGGACAGGAGTTGACAAATTCCTGTGAGAGAAAAGTATACGTTTTTTAAGGCTGAAACCAATAACAAGGAATATCTCAAACATGATCAACTCCTTAAAAAGAATGTATATAACATAAATTGTGTGTTTTAACGTGCTCTGCATTTTTGTGTGGTAAGGTTTTGTCCATCTCTTACGGTTTAGCAGATATGCAAAATTTCGTTAAATTCCTCCAGAATAAAGTAGTGTTCAGAGCCTATTCCCAGAAAATTTAAGATATACATTTTATTTGTGAGGTAAATATATTTAATATGCGATATTTTAATCAAAATCGTTAGAACCATTTTTGAGAAAATCAACATTTTCGAAAAAAGTTCCATGTAATGAGTAGTTGCGGTGGATCGTGTTGCATCCTTGGAAGATACCAAGTTTGGTATTTAACAGTCCACACACACACACACACACATGGACCTTTTTCTGAAAATGCTTTTTTTTATTCAGGGGGTCCTGAAACATGTATTTCCGGTGAAATCTCAGTACTGAATTACAGTACTTCCTCTATATACTATCTACATAGTACGTATAGAGTAAGTAAAAAATATAATTTTTCAAAACAATACTACCGATGATGGGATATTTATTCCTGGTCAGCAGAGTCCATAAATTGCTTAATAAAAATTATTTCAAAGATTCTTGAAGATTTAAAATTAGGGCCCGCCGTGGTTGAGTGGTTAGACTGCTCGCCTCCCATCTAGGCAACCCGGATTCATTCCCAAGCGTCCGAATGTGGGATTTGTGGTGGGCGAAGCAGCGTCTGCGCGGGTTTTCTCCCTCCGGTTTCCTCCGCCACTCATTCCACCAATTGTTCGATCGTCACTTTTACTATTGTCCATTTCGCTTGCATTTCATATCAACCACTTCCTCACACTCATGCCTGGCTACGAGCTGACAACTCGTTCCAGGTTCTGCATTCTTGGTTTCGTGCCGTTGGCTCTCCGACAGGCTTCTGACCCCTAGGCATCCGCTTGCAAGTCCTAGAGGGGTGTCATACGGGAGGGTATGCCGACTACGAAATGAAAGGTAGATTTATAGTTCTGTTTCTAATTCTTCACGATTACAATTTCCAAAAATCTCATATATCTACCTCCCAGTTCAGTAATGGCAACTTAAGCAAATGGATTATTGATAGACATAATCACTGGCTGAAGTGTTGAAAACTGGCTAGTCGCCCTCCGTGGTGTAGGTGTTGCCATGCTAACTTCATATACCCAAGGTCGCGGGTCAAACCCGGCGGAGAACGATGGATTTTTTCGGGCGTAAAAATCCTTAACATGTCCTCCTTCGGAAGGGAAGTAAAGCCGTTGGTCCCGTGTCGTAGATTTACGACACGTAAAAAAACCTCAAGCCTGATAGGCCTCTGAGCAAAATTAAACGGTCTTTCACGCCCAGTATAGAATGGGACGCTGAGGACCATATCAGATAAAGAGCGTCCATAAATAACACTCCATTTGAAAACTGGCTGGATATGTTACTAAATTCCGTGACTGGAATTTCAAGATTGCAAAAATTTCTCCAATTCCCAACAATTGAGGTCTATTTTTTTGTTTAGAGAAATAAAGAGCACAGCTTTGAATGTACAAAAATCAAGTTTCATGGTCATGTGTGCACACTAGGAAGATGTTCGGAAGTAAGTAATTTTGTTCTGGAATTTGATTTAAAATTATAAATTCTCAGAATAAAATTTTGGCCCATGAAGGGCACCAGGATATCACATTTCGGACGCCGCATTGGACAGGGCTGCTTTAAATGTTGAAATTACAAGTATGATATGAAGGAAAGGTGACATTGGGTGTCAAAATAACGCGCGTACTAAAGCTGCAACATTTTACAGTTGTGACCATCAAAGACCTGGTTCGGGGTGCACTAAGCCTCGCGAGGTCCTTGAGGGGAGGGGCCAATTGAGGAGCTACTTGATGGAGAAGTAGCGGCTCCATATTGAGAGGACCGCATTAACCGCCGGGAGGGATTCGAGGCACTGACCACGTCTCATCCTCCAATACTATCACCATCCATGACGCCTGTCGTGGGCCGAGATGGGAGACGCAGCGGCCGGGCAGTACGCCTTGGCCCCTTGTGGGCTGTTGCGCAGGAGTTTAATTTAATTATTATAATTAAAATTGTTAAAAATGATGGGTAACTTTACCACTAAGCTGATTGGCACATTGTAATGTATGTAATATTAGAATTGCTGCCACTATACAATCGCTTTAAATTGTAAATAGAAGCATATGCTTTTTAACTACAATTTGATGCAGAGATATAAAGTCATGTGAATGGAACACATCAGATTTTTAATTTTATATAGTATAAATACAATAGTTATGGAGCCTACGAAAAGCAACTAAATCATAATTTGTTATTGCCTAAACTTCCGCTCTCTGTTTACCATTTAGTAGAAAGAGCTTTAAAATCTTCGGTCCCAAAACTCCATTATTCTCGTGTTTTACTGATCCATCTAATTGAACATAACATTTCTCAGAATCACAGATTTGATAAGAATATTAAAGCATCACAAATATACCCAAAGGCAGGAAGTAGTTAAAATAAGAATGCTGTCTTTTTTTCTCATTATTTTTACAATAGGTTGAACTTAATATGTTTCATAGTTCAGCTTTCTCTGGCTTGTTCAACCAACCACTCCCAAACACTTGAACTCTTGCCACCTTTCTGCCTCCAGCACTGCATTTTAGCTTCCCCAATTATTTTCCACAAGATCTTGATCATCCTCAAATAGTTTCCTAAGAAGTTCGCCCATACTTTTGCGATAGAATTATGGGTTTACATGTCTTCCTGTTTCAGGTCTAATCTTTAATGTCAACATTCCTCTTTCTAGCAATATCCTAAAGCATTTAGGCTGAACCACTAGTTATTATTAACATAGAGGCAAATACAAACATTCTGTTATATCTTCATAATCGCCGTATGGATGAGGCTTCTTCCAGCTTGTAATCAGTAAACCTAAATGTTCTCTGTCTTTTCGATGTACGAGTATAATTCGGAAAATTCCTATGTGTTCCATCCATATGACTTTCTCCATCTCAAAAATACATTATTGTTAAAAAGCTTATTTTTCTATTTACTTCATGTTAATCAGCAGCAATATTGTTATTACTTGCTTCCTTCTAAGTAGAAGGGAAATAAGGGAGTATCATAGGCTAAAGCCTAAAAAAGCTGGTTGCTATGTGATTGATGTTCCTTAGTTTGTACGGTCACAAGCTGAAAAATTCACATATGAGAAAAGTATAAATATTTTAAAACTGAAACCAAACAAAGCAACATTTTAGAAAATTTGTCCATGTAAAGTGTAGTTTTGGGTGTGGGGATTTGGGTGCCAGTGTAGCATAAATAGTACTAGAAGTATGTTTAAGCAACCCAATGTTTAGCAGTAATCTTAAAATTGGATTATTTTCGGAGGGTAGTCCTTTAATATTTTTACTTTCTCTACACATACTATGTACATAGTGCATAGAGAAGGTATTGCACTCCACCCAAAAATTCAATACCGAGATTTCACCGGAAATATATGTTTTAGGGTCCCTTATACCCAAAAAAAGCATTTTCACAAAATGGTCCGTGTGTGTGTGTGTCCGTGTGTCTGTAAATACGATAATTCAAAAACAAAAAGTCGGTAAAATACCAAGTATTTAAGTTTAATATCTTCCAGGGATGCAACACGAAGATTTTGAGAAACCCCCCCCCCCCAAACTACCCTTTACATGGAAAAAAGTTCGAAAATTTTGATTTTCTTAAAAATGGCTCTAACGATTTTGAATTAAAATATCGTATAAGAAAGATATTTAGCTAACAAATAAAATGTATATCTTGAATTTTCTGGGAATAGCCTCTTAAGACTACTTTATTCTGGATCAATTTTACGGAATTTTTTATTACTGCTAAACCGTAAGAGAGGGATAAAAACTTACTACACAAAAATGTAGAGCACGTTAAAACACACAACTTATGTTATATACATTTTTTCATGGAGTTGGTCGTTTTTTTAGATATTTCATGTTTTTAGTTTCAGCTTTGAAAATCATACAGGAATTTGTCAACTCCTGTCCATATAAACAAAGGAACATCAGTCACATAGCAACCAGCTTTTGGCTTTCACTTTAACCTATGGTACTCCCTTATTTCCCATCTACTTACAAAGAAACAAGTAATAAGACTTTGGCTAGTTTTTTCTCTATTAGCATGAAGTAAATGGAGGCAAAAGCTTTTTACAATAATTTGTTGCAGAGATGTAGAGAAAGTCATGTGAATGGAACACATCAGATTTTTTAAACACTGGTCGCCATCTGAAACAGTTGAGTTTCGGTTAGCTTTGTATCGTCCCGTTTGAGTAAAATTAATTTAAAATTGAATCTTATAAGATTGGATACCTCGAAAACGGTCAACTTTACAAGAAAAACGCACATGACCTATATGGTCCGTTTTAACAAGATCTACAACTTTTGTTCAGTAAGTTTTTATCTATCTCTTACGGTTTAACCGTTATGCAAAATTCTTCAAAACTCATCCACAATAAAGGGTTCCTCAGTGCTATTTCCAGAAAATCCCAAATATACATTTTATTTGTGATGTGAATATCTTTAATATACGGTATTTTAATCAAAATCGTTAGAGCCATTTTGGAGAAAATCAAAATTTTCGACAAATGTTCCCTGTAAAAAATAGTTGGGGCTGGGAGATTTTCTTGAAAATCTTCGTGTCACATCCTTAAAAGATACTGAACTTAAATATACCTTAAAATTGGTATTTAACAGACTCTTCGTTTTTAGCTATGCTGCCCAGAGACACATTTTTATAAAAAATACTTTGGGGGGTGGGATTCAGGAGATCTCAAAACATATATTTTCGATGAAATCTCGGTATTAAATTTATGGATGGAATACAATACCTTTTCTGCCACTATGTATAATGTACATACGGGCTAAAGAAAGTAAAAATTATATGCCCGAAGAAAGAAGAAAGTCTGCACGCTTTATTTTGTACTCGGGCATTCGACTTCCAATTGAATAGTTCCGCCACTGTTTTACAATATATGTCGAGCAACATTCTTCCCCTCCGTTTACCAGCTCCCCAGAGCTGACCTAAACGAATCTCCGCCTGCTATACTCGCTGTTTCTACGACTCCGAGGATACCTATGGTTCGCATACCCATACATGCAGTTATGACACATGTGGGTTGTTTTTGACAGGCTGATAACACAAAAGCGTACACTACTGTTGCATCAAGCGCACACGGGATTGAATTCATTGTCACAGCTTATACTGTTTGTTCAAGCGGAATTCATTCGGTGTTTGAACCTTGGCGGTTGCTGTGTAAAGCATTTTGTAGTTGCAAAGTTTAATTAACAGTTCCATTGTAGACAATGTCCCTCTCATGCAACATTGCCACACACTAAGATTTGCTTCCGTTATCAGATTATAGAGAGTTTAGGAAAAATCTGATGTGTACCATTCACATGACTTTCTCCATATCCCTGCAACAAATAATTCTTAAAAAGCTTATACTTCTGTTTACTTTATCGCATCCTTGTAAGTAGAAGCGAAATAAGGGACAACCGTAGGTTAAAGTGATAGTCAAAAGCTGGTTGCTATGTCAATGAAGCTCCTTTGTTTATATGGATAGGAGTTGACAAGTTCCAGTATGAGAAAAGCATACGTTTTTCATAACAGAAACAAAAAATAAGGAATGTCACAAAAACGACGAACTCCACGAAAAAAATTGTATATAACATAAATTGTGTGTTTTAATGTGCTCTACATTTTTTGTGCAGTAAGTTTTTGTTCATCTCTTACGGTTTAGACGTTATTCAAAATTTAGTAAAATTCATCCAGAATAAACTACTCTTCAGAGGCTATTCCCAGAAAATTCAAGATATACATTTCATTTGTCAGGTAAATATGTTTAATATCCGAAATTTTAATCAAAATCGTTAGAGCCATTTTTGAAAAAATCAAAATTTTCGAAAAAATTTCCATGTAAAGGGTAGTTGGGGTGGGGGGATTTTTCTCAAAATTTTCGTGTCGCGTCCCTGGAAGATACTAAACTTAAATACCAAGTTTGGTATTTTATCGACTTTTCGTTTTTGAGTTATCGTGTTCACGGACACACACACACACACACACGGACCTTTTTGTGAAAATGCTTTTTTTGGATATTGGGGACCCTAAAACATATATTTCCGGTGAAATCTCGGTATCGAATTTTTGGTGGAGTGCAATACTTTCTCTATACACTATGTGCATAGTGCGTATGGAGAAAGTAAAAATTTACAGTCAAAGTATAAGGTCTTTCTAAGGTCACTTAAAATTTTAAACTGCTATAAATATTATAGCATGAGATGGAATAAAAACAAAATAAGTGACATACTGGGCAAGCAATGGTTTTGTTTTCTTCTTTTTTTCTCTCTCTCTCTCTTTCTTTCTTTCTTTTTTTTTTTTTTTTCATTCATATTTAGTATGGGTATAGTTTCGTCAAATAGAGCATTAGTAAGTTTACTCATTCTGTTATAAAAAAAAACAACAAAAAAATCGGATGTGTACCATTCACATGACTTTCTCTATATCCCTGCAACAAATTATTCTTAAAAAGCTTATACTTCTATTTACTTCATGCTAATCAGTAAAACATTAGCAGAAATAGCCATATTACTTGCTTCCTTGTAAGTAGAGGTGAAATAAGGGAGTACCATAGGTTAAAGTGATAATCAAAAGCTGGTTGCTATGTCACTGAAGTTCCCTTGTTTGTATGGACAGGAGTCGACAAATTCCTATATGAGAAAAGTAAGTTTATCATAGCTGAAACCAAAATCAATGAATATCTAAAAAACGATCAACTTCACGAAACAATGTATATAACATAAGTTGTGTGTTTTAACGTGCTCTACATTTCTTGTGCAGTAAGTTTTTATCTATCTCTTACGGTTTAGCAGTTATGCAAAATTCCGTAAAATTCGTCCAGAATAAACTAGTCTTCAGAGGTTATTCTCAGAAAATTCAAGATATACATTTTATTTGTCAGGTAAATATGTGATATTTTAATCAAACTCGTTAGAGCCATTTTTACGAAAATCAAAATTTTGGAAAAAAGTTCCATGTAAAGGCTAGTTTGTGGTGGGGGGATTTTTCTCAAAATCTTCGTGTCGCATCTCTGGACGATACTAAAATTAAATACCAATATGTTTTAGGGTCCCCTGTATCCAAAAAAAAAAAAGCATTTTCACAAAAAAGTCCGTGTGTGGGGTATTTAAATTAAGTATCTTCCAGGGATGCGACACGAAGATTTTGAAAAAAAAAAAATCCCCCCACCCCAAACTATCCTTTACAAGGAACTTTTTTCGAAAATGTTGATTTTCTTAAAAATGGCTCTAACGATTTTGATTAAAATTTCATATATTAAAGATATTTACCTGACAAATAAAATGTATATCTTGAATTTTCTGGGAATAGCCTCTGTGGACCTGTTTATTCTGGATGAATTTTGCTTAATTTGGCATAACTAGTAAACCGTAAGAGATAGACAAAAACTTACTGTACAAAAAATTTAGGTCTTGTTAAAATACACAAGTTATGTCATATACATTTTTCTCGTGGAGCTTATCGTTTTCCAGGTATTCATTGTTATTAGTTTCAGTTGTGAAGTACTTATACTCTTCTCAGACGGGAGAGTCCGTTTTTCTTTTGTTCTACTCCTGGCTAAGAAAAGAAGCGATTTGCAATGACAATTACATAACGACAGCTTTTAAAACATTTGACTATTGGTTTAGCCTAGTGTATTCCCTTATTTTCTTCCTACTTATACGGAACTAAATAATAAGAACATGGTGCTAATGAGTACCACGATTAGCAAGGTGCAGAAAGAAGAAGAATCTTATGTATGAAGTTTGTAGAATAGATAGAGTAAGTCATGTGAGTGTTACACATCAGATTTTTGGATATAAGGGACCCTAAAACATATATTTCCAGTGAAATCTCGGTATCGAATTTTTTGGTGGAGTGCAATATCTTCTCTATACACAATACATGGTGCGTGTAAAGTAAAAATCATTCCAGTTCCAGCGGCTTGCCGGCAGGTTTGACAACGCCGATCACTGGAGGCGTTCGAGAATCCAAGTTTTCAGATCAAGAGTTAGAGACTCCTCAACCAAGAGAGGGCGGTCTCCTAAGGGCCACGTAATTGATACGCTGCTTCAGAAACACGATCAAGTTGCCGAGGTAAAGCAACAGGT
This sequence comes from Hymenopus coronatus, assembly GCA_030762935.1. Lineage (NCBI taxonomy): Eukaryota > Metazoa > Arthropoda > Insecta > Mantodea > Hymenopodidae > Hymenopus > Hymenopus coronatus. The sequence goes on from CM060891.1 coordinate 18,473,996, forward strand.
TCCAAGGAGGAAAGGCGGGCGAAACGTGCAATTTGACATCTCATTTCGTCAGATCCATAAATCTGCATGTTAACTAACATCATTAATGCGTTTCGGAAGCAAAACACGAAAAAGGATTCACCCCTCCCGAAAACGAATGGGGTCGACGGTTCTTCTTCTCCCCTGCTGTATTGATTTTCCCGGCAGTAGTCGCGCGCGGAGAACCTGTACCTTTCATTAGCGAGGCAGAAGTGCTTGTCAAGAGACAGACAGGTGAAGTGCTGTTCCTGGGAGACATTTTCCCGCAGCACCCACCAGGAGCGCACTTCGTGTTATCACACACAACCTGTTACAGACATTTCTTATCAGGTTCCCGGGGGAAGTTCTGACATTTTCCCGCAGCACCCACCAGGAGCGCACTTCGTGTTATCACACACAACCTGTTAGAGACATTTCTTATCAGGTTCCCGGGGGAAGTTCTGACATTTTCCCGCAGCACCCACCAGGAGCGCACTTCGTGTTATCACACACAACTCTTTACAGTCATTTCTTATCAGGTTCCCGGAGGAAGTTCTGGCATTTTTCCGCACCACCAACCAGGAGCGCACTTCGTGTTATCACACACAACCTGTTACAGACATTTCTTATCTGGTTCCAGGAGGAAGTTCTGGCATTTTTCCGCAGCACCCACCAGGAGCGCACTTCGTGATATCACACAGAACCTGTTACAGACATTTCCTATCATCTCCTCAGGAGAATTTCTGGCATTTTCCTTAACATCCTCCAGGAGCGTGCTTCGCGTTATCAAACACAATCTGTTAGAGACCCTTCTTATCATGTTCCCAGGAGACATTCTGGAATTTTCCGCGGCATCCACCAGAAATGAACATCGTGTTATCAAACACAATCGGTCAGAGACATTTCTTTTTGTGTTCCCGGTGGAAGTTCTGGCATTTTTCCGCCCCTACAACCAGGAGCGTACTTCGAGTTATAAGAACACAGCCTGTTACAGCCATTTCTTATCTGTTACTGGGAGACATTCCGCTATTTTCCGCAGCACCTCCAGGAGCGTACTTCGTGTTATCACACACAACCTGTTACAGATATTTATTATCATATTCCTGTGAGACATTTCCCCATTTTTCCGTAGCAACCATCAGAAGTGAACTTCATATTAACAAACGCAACCTGTTATAGTCTATTCTTATCATGTTCCTGGGAGACATTCTGGTATTTTTCCGCAGCACCCATCAGAAGTGTTATCAAACCTGTCACTATCATTTCTGGTTACGTCCTGGGAGGCGTTCTCGAGTTTTTCCGCACCACCCACAAGGAGCGAAGTTCGTTTTATTAAACTCAACCTGATATAATGATTCTGATAATGTTAACCCACACAAGGCGTGCTCATCTCAAAAGTGTAGGGGCTAACTATGGCGACTGCGCGAAAATCTTGCTTCACCAATCACAATGCATAGGATAGGACGTTTCCAATTTAACCTAGCTATATATATCTGTGGTTTCAGTCTAACTCAAACTTGCTGCTATGATATACGTTACAAGCTAACCAAAATGGCAGGAAGGCAAGTTTGGCAGCTGATCACAACGAATGTCTCATTGTTACGATAAACGAACATCGCAACGTTGCAATAACATTGTATTATAACAACTTCAGTGTTTTGCAGAATTCAAGGGAAGCAGGATATCTAATAAAGCGTGGAACTATATTGTGGAAGAATAATCAAGCGCAAATATCCACAAGCAAATGTAGTTCATTTCCGCCCCACATGCTTTTGATAATAGCGCGTCTTATGGGTTAAATGAAAAATAACATTTTGTGGGGTTAAATGTTCAACTAAGCAGTAAATTTAGGCTGTAAGTTTTTAAACCAGTATGATGATCAATGCGTGTGTGGTGTTTGGTTGTAGTTTTTCGAATAGCAGAAGCAAAAAACAAGGAAAAGGAAGTGTTTCAATACACAAGTTAGTGTGCTTATTTAAGTGATTTTTTTGGAGGTATATTTAGTGAAATTTATACATTATCAACAGAACCATTCTGTACTGTTTGTTAGACTATTGATTTCCAACTCCGAAAGACCGTTTAGAAGCTTGGATAAAGGCAATTCGCAGACAAAATTGGCTACCTACTACGGTTTGTATGAAACTTCTTGCTAATTTGCCCGTTTAGCAGATATCGCGAGAAACCATTACTATCAAATTGTGTGCTTATGATACCAGAACCGTGAGAATAGGGGGCGTGTTCCTCGGACTCGGAATGCAATAGTAATTATCGCAATATTCCTCGACTGAAATCCTTGATTAATATCACACATTCTACTAAAGCTTTAAACGAATGCTGTCATATATGGTACAGGCTTTTGTTACATTAACAATAGATTTAGACCAAGAAATTAGAACAAAATTAAGTTATGACTTTACCGCGATGTTTTCTGCAATAATAACAATTTATCATAAGTAATATAACGTGAAAAGTTGTAGTTCTAGTTGTACTTAATAAGACTATTTTGTGAACAAAATAAATTAGCCTATATGGACACGAAGAATAATATTCCTAAAGTCCCATTTGACTTGACGTATATTTGCACCGAAATCACTGCAACTCGAGGTCCATATCATAAAGCATAACCTTACCGAATTAGTTGGTTTCACACACTCTATCTGTTGTTTTTAGTATTCTGCAGCTTTGAATTTTCAATTAATATCAATTTTAGCGATAGACCTTCCGCCATCATGTACGGGAATATCACTACACGTTGTCACTATTATTATGAGACAAAATTAGTTCAGAGAGAAAACAAATGCACCTGGGTGCGGTGTATTTAGAAAAAAAATTGCGCGTGGGTATAATTGCATAAATTATTGTTAAAAAGCTTATGCTTCTATTTACTGCATGCTAATCCAGAAAAGTTAGCAGAAATATTCCTTTTACCTTCTTCCTTGTAAGCAGAAGCGAAATAAGGAATACCAAAAGTTAAAGTGATAGTCAAAAGCTGGTTGCTATGTGACTGAAGTTCCTTTGTTTGTATGGAAAGGAGTTGACAAATTCCTGTATGAGAAAAATATAATTTTTTTAAAGCTGAAACCAATAGCAAGAAATATCTAAAATACGATCAACTCCACGAAAAAAAAAGATGTATATGACATAAATTGAGTGTTTTATCGTGATCTACATTGTTTGTGTAGTAAGTTTTTGTCTATCTCTTACGTTTACCAATTATGCTAAATTCAAATAGAGGCTATTCCCAGAGCATTCAAGATATATATTTTATTTGGCATTTAAATATTTTAAATATAAGAGATTTTAATTAAAATCGTTAGAACCACATATGAGAAAATCAAAATTCTTGAAATTTTTTCCATGTTTGGGTGGATTTTCTTGAAAACCTTTGTGTCGCATCCTTGGAGAATACCAAACTTAAATACCAAGTTTTTTTTCATTTTTGAGCTATGCTGCCCACAAACACACACACGCGGACCTTTTTTCCAAAAATGCTTTTTTTTTATTCAGGGGGACACAAAACATGTAATTCCGGTGAAATCTCAGTATCGAATTTTTGGTTGCAATACAGTACCTTCTCTATACACTACGTACATAGTAGATACGTGTAGAGAAAGTAAAAAACGATTAAAATGCAGGGATAATGAGTTCCAATTTGTTGGAATTTTACTGGATTGGCCACTTCCTACGATCACGTGTAATGAACGAAATAGTCTATAATAACTTCTGAGAAACCAAAAAATGTGATTGTATTAAATATTCCTTCAACTAGAGATCTCTCCCCCTTCTATTGTACTTTACTTCAAAAACTTGGAAAAATAATTTGACAGACGAAGGGTACGGTGTATATAGTAATGTTTAGTGACACAATATGGCGGCTGGGCGCAAGACTTGCTTCAGCGCTGTAGAACAGAGAAAATTCCTACCCCCGCAGGGATTGGAACCCAGCTGCTCTGCTACTAAGATACGGGGATAATTAAGCAGTATATGAAACAAAGCCAGACGCATGAAAGACTCGAGTACTGGTTTTTAACCTTGAACACCTTAACGTGATAAAAGTTAAATATCTAACACCTGGCGCCATAAACAAGTTGTCGGAATTTGGCGATTTCTTGCAAGTTGTAAAGCTGTCCATTGCTCCACATCTGCACGTCATTAGCTTGAAAGCACACACATGCCGACAAAGTGTAAAGAGCCGCCGCTGAAGCCAGGATTTATGACAGGGGCCAGTTGGAAATATGGATGTGTTCTTTAACAAGCCATAAACGAAAGGTGTGCAAGCCATATTGCTTCACACGTTTCACTTCCGGAGCGGACCTCACAAAGCGGAAGAGTGGCGTTTCAGTCGTAAAATGGAGCTGTCTCGATTGGAAAAGTTTAACACTGAACACTACAATACTTGGCTCAGTCGGTAGAACTCCTGCCTGCTATGCTAGGGGTCCCGAACTCGATTCCCGGCTTGGGGTGGACAATGTTTCACTAGCCCAGAGTATTCCCTATCCTACCCACAATGTGTACAGTAATGTTACTTTCTCTATACGTACTAAATACATAGTGTATAGAGGAACTATTGTATTGCACCCAAAAATTCGATACCTAAATTTCATCGGAAATACATGGTTTAGGACCCCCTGAATCCAAAATAAAAGCATTTTCAGAAAAAGGTCCGCGCGCGAGTGTGTGTGTGTGTGTCTGTGGACAGCATAGCTCAAAAACGAAAAGATCCTTAAATACCAAACTTGGTATTTAAGTTTGGTATCTTCCAAGGATACGACACGAAGATTTTAAGAAAATCTTCAACCCCAACTACCCTTTACATGGAACTTTTTTCGAAAATTTTGATTTTCTTAAAAATGGCTCTAACGATTTTGATTAAAACATCGTGTATTAAAGATATTTACCCGACAAATAAAATGTATATCTTGTATTTTCTAGGAATAGCCTCTAAAGACTACTTTATTCTGGATAAATTTTATGGAATTTTGCATAACTGCTATCTCCGTAAGAGATAGACAAAAGCTTGCCACACAAAAAATGTAGAGCACGCTAAAACACACAATTTATGTTATATACTTCTTTTTCTTCTTCTTCTTCTTTTTTTTTTTTTTTTTTTTTTTTTTTTGTGGAGTTGATCGTTATTGAGCTATTCCTTGTTATTGGTTTCAGCTTTGAAAAACTTTATATTTTTCTCATACAGGAATTTGTCAACTCGTTGGAACAGAGGAACTTCAGTTACATAACAACCAGCTTTTGGCTATCACTTTAGCCTACGCTACTCCCTTTATTTCCCTTCTACTTGCATGGAAGTAATACGATTAGCATGAAGTAAATAGAAGCGTAACAATAATTTGTTGCAGAGATGTAGAGAAAGTCATTTGAATGGAACACATCAGATTTTTTCAGAATATGATGACCCTGCCCCAAAGATAGCCAAATTCATCCAGAATAAACAGGTCCTCAGAGGCTATTTACAGAAAATTCATTATATACGTTTTATTTGCCGTATAGATGTCTTTAATATTCGCTATTTTAATCAAAACCGTTAAGAGCTATTTTTGAGAAAATCAAAATTTTCTAAAATTTTTCCATGTAAAGGGTAGTTTGGAGTGGGAAAATGTTCCTCAAAATCTTCGTGTCACATCTTTGGAAGATACTTAACTTATATACCAAGCTTGGCAGTTTAGTTTTTGTTATCGTTTTCACAGACACACGGACCTTGTTCCATTTGTTATTGCATACAAGAAACCTTAAAACATCCTATTTACAGTGAATTTTTTGGTGGAATTGAATACCTTCTCTGTACACTATGTATATTGTAGGTATATATAAAGTAAAAATATGATGTATTCCATTCACATGACTTTCTCTATATCTCTACAATGAATTATTGTTAAAAAGCTTATTCTTCTATTTACTTAATGGTAATCGAGAAAAAAATTGGCAGAAAATGGCTTATTACACGCTTCTTTGTAAGTAGAAGGGAAATAAGGGAGTACCATAGGCTAAAGTGATAGTCAAATCTTTTAAAAACTGGTTGCCATGTGGTTGAAATCCGTTTCTATTCTGGGCCAGGAGTTTACAACTTTCCGTGTGAGAAAAGTTTAAGTATTTTAAATCTGAAACAAATAATAAGGATTATCTGAGAAATAGTCAGTTCCACGAAAAAAAAAAAAAAAAAACGCACAACAGAAATTGTGTTTTTAACGTGATCTATATTTTTTGTGTATTAAGTTTTTGTCTGTTTCTGACGGTTTACTAGTTCTGCAAAATCCAGCAAAATTCATCCAGAATAAAAGATCTTCAGAGGCTATTCCCAGAAAATTCAAAATGTACGTTTTATTTGCCTTGTAAATGCCTTTAATACACGCTATTTTAATCAAAATCGTCAGCTATTTTTGAGCAAATCAAAATTTTCTAAAATTTTTCCATTTCAAGGGTAGTTTGGGGTGGGGGATTTTCCCCCAAAATCTTCATGTCACATCCTTGGAAGATACCAAACTTATATACCAAGGGCTTTTAGTTTTTGAGTCATCGTGTTCATAGGCACACGGACCTTTTTCCAAAAATGTTTTTATTGGATACAGGAGACTCTAAAACATCAATTTCCGGTGAAATCTCGGTATCGAATTTTTGTGTGGAATGGAATACCTTCTCTATACAATATGTGCATAGTACGTGTAGAGAAAGTAAAAATCACGTAAATTTACGTCAGACATGTGATTATTCCGAAATTAAAAATTTGGGCTGAGAAATACGTATGTCTACATATAAATCAAAAACGATTATTGGAAATTCGGTATGTAAAGTGAAAAAAGTGCGCATAGATTTTTCCCTGGGTCCAAAAATGGGAACATAAACGTAATCAATCACAACGGAGAGGAAAACAGCTGAATAATAATGGCGGCTGAGGATGAGACAGCTGAACTCGAGATAAAAGAGGTTATGTGCGTACATCAAAATGAATAACAGGAATTAGACACCAACACAATACGTTTCTCTGGAAATTCATATGTAATGTTTATAGATATGGTAGTCGTTCTTGACCTCTGACCTCAGGATAATCGCCCAGTCATCACATGATGAGGTGTTAGGGAAACAAGTTAACGTAATGCTAAACCGCTTTAAAATTGACGTGTTGCATATCTTTCTCTGCTCACTCTTTTACAAAATATTCTTACAAAAGTTTATTATTGTATCTACTTCCTGTAGAAAAGAATACTTTTCTTTACACCTTTACATATTTCTGTATAGGTAAAAGGAAATAGTAGATAAAGTGGTAGTCAAATATTTAAAAATCTGATGCGTACCATTCATATGACTTTCTCTATATCCCTGCAACAAATTATTCTTAAAAAGCTTATGCTCCTATTTACTTCATGCTAATCGAGAAAAATTAGCAGATATAGTCTTATTACTTTCTTCCTTGTAAGTAGAAAGGAAATAAGGAAGTAGCATAGGTTAAAGCGATAGTCAAAAGCTGGTTACTATGTGACTGAAGTTCCTTTGTTTAAATGGACAGGAGTTGACAAATTCCGATATGAGAAAAGTTAAGATTTTCGACCCTGAAAACAAAAACAAGGAATATCTCAAAAACAATCACCTCCACGAAAAAAATGTGTATTTTAATGTGCTCTACATTTTTTGTGTGGTAAGTTTTTGTCTCTCTCTTACGGTTTAGCAGTTATACAACATTCACTCAGAATAAAGTAGTCATCAGAGGCTATTCTCAGAAAATTTAAAATATACATTTTATATGTCAGGTAAATATCTTTAATATACGATATTTTAATCAAAATCGTTAGAGCTATTTTTTAGAAAATCAAAATTTTCGAAAAAAGTTCTATGTAAAGGGTAGTTTGGGGGGGGGAGAATTTTCTCAAAATCTTCGAGTCACATCCCTGGAAGATACTAAACTTAAATACCAAGTTTGGTATTATACCGACTTTTCGTTTTTGAGTTATCGTGTTCACAGACACACGGACACACACGGACCTTTTTCTGAAAATGCTTTTTTGTTTTGGAATCAGGGGACCCTAAAACATATATTTCCAATGAAATCTCGGTATCAAATTTTTGGGTGCATTACAATAGCTTCTCTATACATTTTGTACATAGTACGTGTAGAGAAAGTAAAATGTAGATCTCATTAAAACACACAATTTATGTCATATGTATTTTCCCCATGGAGTTGACCTTTTCGAGATGTTGCTTGTCATTGGTTTCGGCTTTAAAATATTTAAACTTTTCTCATACAAGAACTTGTCAACTCCTGGCCACGCGAAAAAAAAAAGGGGGGGGGTGAAGAAAATGGATTTCCAACCCATAGCAAGCACATTTTAAAACATGTTTCACCTTGTGCATCCCGTATTTCTGCTAGTGTTTATCTCGGTAGTATGAAGTGCAGAGAAGAATAAACTCATTGACAATAATTTGTTACAGAAATGTAGAGAAAGTTATGTGAATAAATGGTTTGAGTTCTAAGCTACTGAAACTCTTCGCAAATGTGGGCGTCATTTTTGTTTCACTTCTAGCCCTGCAAAGCGAACTGAATATCAATTGTTTTACATAGCGACCGGTTTTTATAACATTTGACTATCCGTTTAGTCCAGTGTATTGCCTTGTTTCTCGTCTACTTATAAGGAACTAACACAAACATTTCTGCTAATGCTTATCTAGATTACTCGATGTTGATAAAGGAAACATGCTCAGTTAATAATAGTTTGTAGAGAAAGTCATGTGAATGGAACACATCAGATTTGTTACAGTGGTAATCTACATAATTATTTGAGGTCTAATTCTGCCTTTCAAAGTAAAAGCTTCAAACACATTAATTTGCCTGGAACTCTGGATCACTATGTCATGAGTCATGTCATCAAGTGACTCTCACTGTGAAAAAACTGGAAATTCCGGAATTAGATTCCTCCTTGATTACGTGTCTAAACTTGAAAGTTGTGAGTAGGCAGAAGCTCTTGAAGAATGTGGCCGAAGGGTTGCAGCTTGTTTTGTAATCTGTAGTGTCACCTGCAAGGACCCAACTGGTGCAAGATCAGTGACACTAAATCACTTTCCTGGGAAGCTTCCAAACATTTACTTACTGGTTTTGGTCTTGGGGAAAACCAGACCAAATAGAAAGGGAATCTTTCCTTTTCATTTCACATTATTTCATCCACAGGTGTGGTGTGGTGTAATTGGTTTGCTAGTAGCCAAATGCAGTAATGGACTTGCATCATCTTATGCAACCTTAGTTTCTATGGTGTTATTTATTACTTTCTCTGCATGTACTATGTACATAGTATATAGAGAAGATATTGTATTGATCCCAAAAATTCGATACCGAGTTTTCATCGGAAATACAGTTTTGAGACTCCCTGAATCCCAAAATAAAAAGCATTTTTGAGAAAAATGTCCGTCTATGTGTCTGATTTTTTTGTGTTTTTATCGTGTTTAACACCCGTTTTTATTGCATATGGCATCGCAGGCGATGAACTTGAAGTTACATGGAATGAGGATGGAGCACAAGTGCAATGCGAAAGTGGGGGACACCAGAAAACCCGAAGAAATCCGCCCCAGGGACGATTTTTCCTCTGCAAATCCCAAATGCGGTCGCATGGGATCGAACCCGGGCCACCTAAGTCAGAAACACGTTTTCTAACCATCGGCCATGGCATGGTATGTGTGTGTATCTATGGGCAGCATAGCTCAGAAACGAACAGTGGTTAAATACCAAACTTGATATTTGAGTTCAGTATCTTCCAAGGATGCGTTACGAATATTTTCAAGAAAATCTCCCCATTTTTCAAATATTTTCATTGTTACATGTGGATCTTCTGATTGATGGAAACCTGCACTTTAATGAGGTCGATTAAAGTACAGCTACCAGAAGTATAATTACTACTTTTAGGCATGGTCAAGCACGAAATTTATGTTAAAAATATCACTATTATGTGTGCAATAACTGATATACTTTATTAAAAATATATATATTACCATGGCAGTACCGTATGCGGTTGCTTCGACATTCACCTTGGTATGCGGTAGACACAGGAAGCGACCCGGCGGTAAGCCTTGGAAAGCGCGACATCAGCCGCGACATGCCAGAATCGTCCAGTAGCTTCGATTAACTTCCAGAAATTTCTGCGACGTCATTCACAGCTATATAAAGAAAAATTTCAAGCCAATTTAATGAGTTGAGAGAGTCGTGAGTCAGACTTCGACTGGAGTGTTAGCGTGCAGTGGCGTGCGAGTAGTGGAATGAAAGGCCACAACGTCGAAGCAGCGAGTGAATTATTTGTGAATGTGAATTAAAGACTTCATTTGTAACCAAATTTTACTTTCTCTAGTTTGTATATAATATGTATATAGTGGTAGAGAAGGTATTGTATTCAACCCCAAAAATTCGATGTCGACAATTTCACCGGAAATATGTTTTGAGTTCCCCTGAGTCCGAAAAAGCATTTTAGAAAAAGGTCCGTGTGTGTGGACAGCATAGTTCAAAAAAGAAAAGACTGTTAAATACCAACATTGGTATTTAAGTTTGGTATCTTCCAAGGATAGAGCACAAGATTTTTAAGAAAATCCCCCCACCACAAACTACTCTTTACATGGAAAAGTTTGTTTTTCTCAAAAATGTCTCTAATGGTTTTGATTAAAATATCGTATATTAAATGCATTTTAATGACAAACAAAATGTATATCTTGACTTTTGTGGGAATATTCTCTGAAGACCACTTTTTTCTGGATGCAGAAAATTGCAGATTTCTGCATATCTGCTAAATCGTAACAGACAAAAACTTACTACATAAAAATGTAGATCTCAATAAAACACAATTTATATCATATACGCTTTTTAAGACCGTTTCTCAGATATTACTTGATATTGGTTTCAATCATACTTTTCATACGGGGATTTGTCAATCCCTAGCCACAAAAACAAAGGAACTTCAGTCACATAGCAACCAACTTTTAAAAGATTTGACTATCGCTTTAACCTATGGTACTCCCCCCTTTCGCTTCTAGTCACAAGGAAGCAAGTAATAAAACTTATTTCTGCTAATTTTTTCTCGATTAGCATTAAGTAAATAAAAGCATTAGCTTTTTAAGAATAATTTGTTGCAGAGATGTAGAGAAAGTCATGTGAATGGAACACATCAGAGCTTTTGTTTTGGATATGGATAATTTCTCGAGTCCCTTTCCATTTGCCTTTCATGCATAAGTTAGAATGTACTTTCCTGACTAGTACATAGTTCTTAATTAGTTTTATGTAGGTACTTGTTCTACTAGATACTTTGCTCATTTTATTTCATTTGAAGTTCATTCGACACAATGATAATATGTTTCGTAAATTATGAACCATGCCTACAATTCTGAAGTCTACGTAGGTACATAAAACATCAATGATAATACACTGTGTTTTAGAAACGCCTTCTAGGAATATGGAGAAGTGTTTCTGTTTAGATATTAAATGCAATTGTTAATGACTAGCATCTATAGTTTTCTTCAAAACATGATGGCCCTCAAACGGGACCACTCCTCCCTACCCACTGGGAAATAACCATTAGCAAATAAAAGACTACCCCGTACTAGGGGCGGGAGCCAACGTAGTAAAATCTGTTTCCTGAAGACACTGCTTACAAGTCGAGAATCATGTCTCAGTTAAGGGACCAGTAAGTGGAAGATTTGGCAACAGCGAGGGTTGATTTCCAACCGCAAACTTTAATGCCCTTAGACTTTGGAAAAATACTGTGCATGCTAATCGTGCACTACATTGTATTTTTCAGTAGAATAAAGTCATATTGCATAGCGCAGCAAAATATGAACAGCTCATAAAATGCAAAGACAACATAAAAATAAATGTATGTACGGAGGCTTGAACTTCCCTCAACATCTTAAACAGTTGTCACACGCTATCTATATCACTAAATAATGCTACCATAATTTTATTATGCTCTCTAAAATCGGGTGTTTATCACGGTGTAATTTTATCTGTGGCGTTCAAACTTTTAATACATGTGAAGCTGTAGCAAAATATAGAACCCATAGCCCATTTATTCGCTATCTCAAAAATCAGCAGAATGTTCTAATTGCTTAGTTCCTTATAAGTAGAAGTGAACTAAGGCAATGCACTAGGCTAAAGTGCTAGTCAAATGTTATAAAAGCTGTCGTTATGCGATTACCATTGCAAATCGCTTCTTTGCTTGGCCAGGAGTAGAACAAAAGAAAAACAGACACTTCCTGTTCTGAGAACAGTATAAGTACTTTACAACTGGAACCAAAACAAGGAATATCTTGAAAACGGTTACTTCCACAACAAAAATGTAAAGCACATAAATTGCGTGTTTGACGAGATCTACATTTCTGTTAAGTTAATTTTTGTCAATCTCTTACGGTTTATCAGTTATGGAAAATTCCGTAAAATTAATCCAGAATAGTCTTCAGAGGCTATTCCCAGAAAATTCAAGATATACATTTTATTTGTCATGAAGATATCTTTAATAAACAATATTTTAATCAAAATCATTAGAGCCATTTTTGAGAAAATCAAAATTTTCGAAACTTTTTCCATCTAAAGGGTAGTTTTTGGTGGGAGGATTTTCTTGAAAATCTTCGTGTTGCATCCTTGGAAGATATTAAACCTAAATACCAAGTTTGGTATTTAACGGTCTTTTCGTTTTTGAGCTTTGCTGTCCACAGACATACCACACACACAGACCTTTTTCTAAGAATGCTTTTCTCGGACTCAGAGAACCCCAAAACATATACTTTCCGTGAAATCTCGACATCAAATTTTGGGTGCAATACAATACCTTCTCTATACACTATGTATATAGTACGTGTTGAGAAAGTAAAACGTTTATCTTGGACCCGTTTACAATCCTGCAAATTTGTGCGGATGAATTCTGGGACACTCTGTATAAATATTTCATTTGCTTCTTTCCGTTCCTGGGCAGTTACACCGGTCTTGACCGGTTCAGTTGAACCTTATGATGAACGTATATGAGTCAGTTATTTCGGGGCAGGACTGTAGGACAGCATCCCTACCTACCCAAGTTGTGTTTGATCTGGTGAAGAAGCGGGATATCGCATTTGACCTCGCTCTCTGCTGACAAAAAGCTTTATTTTCCCTGTAGAAAGAAAGAAAATAAAAACTATTCATCTCATATCCTTGCTAGAGGCGACACAGCTGTTCGCCTTGGTAGTGGCGCTTCGAGTAGGTGGAGTTCCCCGAGACAAGGCTAGGCAGCGTGCCAGGCGTTAGGTGTACATCTTCCTTCCGCGTTCTTTTATTGTACCTTTCTTTTGTCTTACGTCTGAACCAAGAGTTGATCTGGGAACTATGATACCAAGACTAGTATATCTGGCGCAACAGATCTGGACATGTGAAAATCTTAATGAGAGCTAGGAAGCGAGTTGTACTTTCAGATAAGCAGTTCACCAAATCACCAGTCGATTCATGCAAGCTGGAAGAGAGCCTATCACAGACAATAGCAAATATGTGTCACCTCTTATGCACCTGCACTATACAGCGCTGCACTGATAAACATGTGTTTTCATATGCATATTAATATCTACAAAACATATATACAAATGGCCTACTATATAAACAATGTCAATTGTCTGCCACCAATTCTTCCACACTTACCAGTCCTTCGTCTTCGCTCACGTCATTGTCATCAACGCTATTGCTACTTTCTACTCCAATTATCCAAGATTAGAATTCTTTCTATTTGATTTTCTATAATTCTTTCTAATGATTTTCAGTGTTCTCAATATGTCGACATACATTTTCCCATTCTGGCCTGCCAATTTCTGCAAAGTGCTGGCGACACAACTGTTCCACGTCTTTTAATTTAAAAATGGTATATTAAGTTTTATTTTTCTTTCTTTTTACTTTCTCTATACGCACTATGTACAGTGTATAGAGAAGGTATTGCACTCCACCCAAAAGTTCGACACCGAGATTTCACCGGAAATATATGTTTCAGGGCCCCCAATATCCAAAAAAAGCATTTTCACAAAAAGTTCCAAGTGTGTGTGTGTGTGTGTGTGTGTGTGTGTGTGTGTGTGTGTGTGTGTGTGTCCGTGTGCCTGTGAACACGATAACTCAAAAACGAAAAGTCGGTAAAATACCAAACTTGGTATTTAAGTTTACTATCTTCCAGGGATGCGACACGAAGAATTTGAGAAAAATTCCCCCGCCCCCAACTACCCTTTACATGGAACTTTTTTCGAAAAATTTTATTTTCTCAAAAATGGCTCTAACGATTTTGATTAAAATTTCGTATATTAAAGATATTTACCTGACAATTAAAATGTATATCTTGAATGTTCTGGGAATAGCCTCTGAAGAGTAGTTTATTATGGATGAATTTTACTGAATTTTGAATAACTGCTAAACCGTAAGAGATGGACAGAAACTTAGTACACAAAAAATGTAGATCACGTTAAAACACACAATTTATGTTATATACACTTTTTTCGTGGAGTTCGTCGTTTTTGAGACATTCCTTATATTTGGTTTCTGCTATGAATAACGTATACATTTCTCATACAGGAACTTCTCAACTCCTATCCATATACACAAAGGAACTTCATTGACATAGCAACCAGCTTTTGACTATCACTTTAACCTATGGTACTCCCTTATTTCCCTCCTACTTACAAGGAAGCAAGTAATAATACTATCTCTGCTAATGTTTTTCTCAATTTGCATGAAGTAGATAGAAGCATAAGCTTTTTAAGAATAACCTGTTACAGAGATGTAGAGAAAGTCATGTGAATGGAACACATCAGATTTTTCATATAGGAATTTGCCAACCCCTGGCCGTGCAAAGAGAACGAAGTTAAATCACATAGCAACCAATTTAAAAGAGATATTTTCGCTTTAGCTTAGTGTGATCCCTAATTTCCTTTTTTCTTATAGGGAACTAAGTAATAAGACCATTTCGCTAATGTTTATCTCTATTACTGTATTTTCATTTAGAATAGACGGTTCAAGGTCATGTCTTGTGGCTTATCATGCATCCCCTCTACAGCGACTTCTGTGCCATCCCTCCCTCCTATCACTCTCTCTTCATGGCATAAACAAGAAAGTACTGCAGAGTGGGGGTAATGTATGTGCGCCATTTGAGAGGAGAATATGACCTTGAACCGCCCAAACTAAATGAACAATAATATAGCATGGCGTAGAAGAATAAGCTGTTTAAGTATAATGTGTTACAGAGACGTAGAGAAAGTCACATGAATGAAACACATCAGAATATTTTTCATTCATGCTAAAATGTTGTTCCTTTCTAATGCCATTATGACGTTTCAGCATTTTGTACATTATTTTGATTTTTTTTTTTTTAATTTCCCTATGATTCCAACCGTAAAGGAGAATAGGTGTAGCCATTGTTTTGTAAAATTTAATTCTAATCAGTTTTCTTGTTTTATTCTTTTATGTCCGATGGAAGGTGTCACACATCTTTTGGAATGTTGATAGATTCTCATTAAAATCATCTTCAGAATCATTTCTTATATTAATATCACAACTTAGTTAAAATTTGAAACTTGTTCCAGTGGTTTTCCTTCTAAAATAATCTTCGAACGCATTTGTAATTTTCTCCAATACCATAAATTAATTTTCCCTGCAGAAATAATAGAATCGTGACATTTGCAAAAATTATTTAAATAATACAAAGATCTCTTCATTATTTGGCTAACATATCATAAGTTATACTGTTTTTTTTTTGTTTTTTTTTAATCTTGTCGATAATTCATGATCGGAGCGTAGCGACCAGATTCAATTGTCCTAATACCAAGTTTGGTATATAACGGTCTTTTCGTTTTTGAGCTATGCTGCCCACGGAAATTTTTCTAAAAACTTTTTTTTTTTTTTTTGCATTCAGGGGGTCTCAAAACATATATTTCGGATGAAAGCTCGGTATCGAATTTTTTAGTGCATTACAATATCTTCTCTATGCACTATGTACATAGTACGTGCAGAGAAAGTAAAAACTTGAAAGACATTGTTAGATTTTTTTTTTTTTTTTTGGTAGCTTAACGTCCTTTAACCTGGTTGGTCATATCGGCCGATGGATGAAATTGGTGAAATGATGCTCAAATGATCTCAGGGTCCATGGAGCTTAAAGTTACTCAACATTGGTCTTCTCAGGATAAGGGAGAACCCCGAAAAAAAAAAAAAAAAAAAAAAAAAAAAAAAAAAAAAACTTACCCAGCGAACTCAGCCGGTCCCCATGGCCGCGCTCGCCAAAGCGTCTCGCTTTGGTGTTTCGCAGCGCAGGGGATCATGGGTTCGAGTCCCGCCTTGGCATGGGTGTTATATGTTTGTGTATGTGTGTGTAAAAAGCAAAACAGAAATTCAGTAATCAAAGTAAACAAATTAGGTAAATAAAAAGTAGGGTATACAGCGCCGGAGTCCCGATCAGACTCCGGAACTGTATTTAAAAAAAAAGAAAAAAAAAACAAAACTCACGATCTGTTGAATGTGAGGCGGTCACGCTACCACTACACTACCCAAGCGGGCAGTTGGAATATTCTTAGGGTATTAAAAGGAAAAAAGTAAACAAATAAAAGATAAATGATTTTAAGTAGATAATTGTAGAAAAATACACCATCTATGTAGTTCACAAAAGTGTGCATACGTCAATATATTTAGATAGGTAGTTTTTCCCATTTGTCAACGGACTTTTGTGTCACGCGGTATATAAGGAAATTTGATGCAAAGAAAGTAGTTAAATAAGAAATAGCAACGTTTAAATAAAATTACTCTTAATCTGGATTCAAATATTTGGTTCAACTCACTCTTTATACAAACTGTAATTATTAAGTTGGATATAATATTTCCACTTAATTCAGTTAAACATCAATTCTCATTTACGTATTATTTCATCATACACGATAGTAGCTAAATCTCGTTAGATGTTTAAAAAAGTCGCTATATAATAGGTTTGAAACGTTATGCTCTTTGTGTGAATAAGGAAACATAATTATTTAATCCTTCAATAACGAGGAATATCTTGGAAATAACTACTGCACAAATAAAGTCCTTCATAAAAATTCTGCACTTTATGAGATCTATACATTTTGTGTAGTCGGACAAGTTATCTCTTATAGGTTTACGAATTAGTCATGCAAAATAAAAATATCTTTATAACCATTTCTAGAAAATACTAGAAGTATATTTTAATTGTCATGTAAATATTCTTAGACAATTTAATAAAATCTTAAACAGCTATCTTTGGGAAAATAAAAAATACCTATGGAAAATTTTTCCATATAAAGGGTAGTTTGGAGTGAAGCATATTTTCTTCGAAAATCTTCGTTTAGCAACTTTTGAAGCTACTGAACTTAAATACAAAATATGTTATTTATTGAACACTTCGTTTCAGAGTGGTGCTGTCCACACACACACACACACACACACACACACACACACACACACACACACACACACACACACAGAGTGAGGGGGAACGAAAGAGGACTTTTTCTTTTTCGGGAGGACATCAAAACATACCTTTCCTATGAAATCTCATCAATATTTTGGATGGAGTGCAATACTTCCTTTAATTGAAAAATGTTGTAACCAAGAGTCACGTGAATAAAATATCCAGGATTCGAATCTCGGTTAGGGTGAATTGGATAAGGTTTTTCCAAGGATTTCCCTCATCCTAAGAAGATGAATGTTGAGTAAATTTAAGTTTCATGGACCGTGGGCTCATTTAATCTATTTTTTCATCGTCCGATATGACCGAGCAGATTAGAGGACGTTAAACTACAAAAAATGTAATAATATAAGAAGAATATTTCGTTCAATCTAATCTTTCTGAACATTGCTTTGGTACAATAGCATAACAACAAACATGAAAACCCCTTTTGCACTCCAAATATTTGCAAAAAAAAAAAAAAAAAATCAACGGGCAAATTTTAAGCGCCCACCTGGGTAGTGTGGTGGTAGCGTGTCTGCCTCACATTCAACAGGTTGCGAGTTCGAATATCGCTTAGGGGAGTTACCCGGGAGAGTTTTTTTCGGGATTTTCCCTTATCCTGAGAAGACAAATGTCGAGTAACTTTAAGCTCCATGGACCCATGCTCATCAATTTCATTCATCATCCGATATGATCAAGCAGGTTAAAGGACGTTAAGCTTAAAAAAACAAAACAAAAAAACATTCTACACGGAAGCGGTGTAGGAGCTGTAATTTTGCTCTCTCCGCTTCTTGCATAAGTTTGTCTAGTTCGACAGATTCCATGTTTGTGACATTCAAATCAGCCGCCGTTTTATGGATCATAGCCTACTTGAATGAGGCCGTGAACGCATACACCAAATAAATAAATGTGTTATTTATGGACGCTCTTTAACTGCTGTGGTTCTCAGCGTCCCACTCTAAATTGGGCGTGAAAGACCGCTTAATTTTGCTCAGAGGCCTCTCAATCAGGCTTGAGGTTCTTTTACGTGCCGTAAATCTACGACACGGGACCAACGGCTTTACTTCCCTTCCGAAGTAAGCCATGCTAAAGATTTTTACGCCCGAAAAAATCCATCGTCCTCCGCCGGGTTTGAACCCGCGACCTTGGGTATATGAAGTCAGCATACACCAAAGTTGGTTACATTGGAGTGTTATAATTTTATAACACTGAGTGACAGATTGTTCTACTTTTAACACTACTGACATCTGGTAACTTACCTACTTTTAACATCAACTGTCAAAAAAAGGAATTTTATCTGAAAATTGCATATCGAGGGGAGGGGGCAGACATTTTTAGAGATTGGAAGTACCTACTCTTTCAAAAAGTTGTTGGTTCCAATCAAAAGAGTTTGTTACCATCTCGTGGTTTCAAATATTGCGTTGTTAGAAGGCCTTGTTGATTCAGATGAAGTTTTATTAAAATACTTGCATTCTATTTGCGCCTGTCCATAATTTCATACAGCAAAAACTAAAACATAACCTAAATAAGATAAGGAAGCCGAAATAAACAATAATTCTGGAAAGTATGATCATTTAAACAATAATTATATACTAGTGAGATGTAAAAGCAAACAATACTACAACAAATGCTACAGAGGTGATAATTAGTCATGACAAGTTTAAACACTAGTTCCGTACATGTTTATTGGTATAAAGTAACAGTAGTGTGAGGTAGTATAGGTTCACAAGAGCTTTGGATTTTAAACAGAGAGAACAAAAACTCGCCTGATATTTGATTATTTCACGATAAAAAGAAAGTACATAAAGATAAGAATAAATAAATACAACAGAGTATTGTATTAATGAAGTATCAAACGCCATTTTAAGTTAACTATCCATGCCAAAAAAAATGATGTTCGCAAAGCGTGCCTTACAGTGAACACAAATGCTAGAGGACTATAAACAAAAATCTGATGTGTTACACTCACATGACTTTCTCTAGCCGTTCTGCAAACTTCTTACATAAGATTATTCTTCTTTCTTCACCTTGTTAATCGAGGTATTGAGCACAATGTTCTTATTACTTAGTTCCTTATAAGTAGGAATAAAATAAGGGAATACACTAGGCTAAAGCCATAGTCAAATGTTTTAAAAGATGTCGCTATGCGATTGTCATTACAAATCGCTTCTTTTCTTGGCAAGGAGTAGAAAAAAAGAAGAACGGACACTCCCGTCTGAGAAAAGTAGAAATACTTCACAACTGAAACTAATAACAATGAATACCTCGAAAACGGTTAGCTCCACGAAAAAAAAGTACATGACGTAAGATGTGTATTTTAACAAGGCCTACATTTTTTGTATAGTAAGTTTTTGACTGTCTCTTACGGTTTACTAGTTATGCCAAATTAAGCAAAATTCATCCAGAATAAACAGGTCTTTAGAAGCTATTCCCAGAAAATTCAGGGTATATATTTTATTTGTCAGGTAAATATCTTTAATATACGATATTTTAATCAAAATCGTTAGAGCCATTTTTAAGAAAATCAAATTTTTTTGAAAAAAGTTCCATGTAAAGGGTAGTTTGGGGTGGGAGGAATTTTCTCAAAATCTTCGTGTCGCATCCCTGGAAGATACTGAACTTAAATACCAAGTTTGGTAGTTTAGCTACTTTTCGTTTTTGAGTTATCGTGTTCACAGACACACACACACGGACCTTTTTCTGGAAATGCTTTTTTTTTTGGATTCAGGGGGTCCTAAAACATGTATTTCCGGTGAAATCTCGACATGGAATTTTTGGGTGGAATGCAATACTTCTCTATCCCTATGTACATTACATATGGGGCTAGAGAAAATAAAAAAAACTGCTAGAAATTAGATAAATTGTGTGAATAAGCAACCACGGTTGGTTTAACCACACTCTCCGTGCCGTTTTATTGGCCAAAAGTAGTATGAAGTAGTAGGAATAAGGAAATTAAATAATATCAAGAGCTCTGGGTTGCATATATATTACAGTAAGTATTTGATGTTGTTTAAATTTGTATTTCTAATAAACAGCAGTAAATATTTTTTATTTTAACCTAATTTTATTCACTGTACGAAGGAGGAAAGGGAAGAAAAAAATTCACATAGTCTTACTTCACATAAGTTATACCGTAACATACTCTTCCTAACACGACGGCGCCGTGGCTTAGTTGGTTAAAGCGCCTGTCTAGTACACAGGAGATCGAGGGTTCGAATCCCTCCGGTGCCTAATGAAAGTTTTTATCCACGACCTAACTGTTTAATGTTCTCTCTCAGTGACGGGCCTGACTTCAAACCGTTTTTATTTACCGCAACAGAACACAGTTTAATAAAAGAAAGGTATACGAAGCGGATTCCATTCTTGCCACAGTTGTATAAAATATTCAATTTGCAGGTATTATGAAATTAAGAATATGAGCCACCGAACCAGCTGATGACGGTCTAGAGCGTGGAATCGCATTCGGAAGCTCTCGGGTTCACACATCCGATGTTATCGAAGGTTTTTTTTTCGTGATTTTCATCGTTGATGGGAGAATGCTGATTTGGATAATTTGGTCTACACGTACTATGCACATAGTTATAGAGAAGGTTTTGTAATGCACCCAAAAATTCCATACCAGAGATTTCATCGGAAATACATATTTTGGGTCCCCCTGAATCCAAAAAAATCATATTTAGAAAAATGTCCCTGTGTGTGTGTGTGTGGGCAATATAGCTCAAAAACAAAAAGACCGTTGTTTGATATCTTCCAAGGATACGACACGAAGATTTTCAAGAAAATCCCCCACCCCAAACTAACCTTTACATGGAGCTTTTATCGAACATTATGATTTTCTCAAAAACGACTCTAACGATTTTGATTAAAATACCGTATATTAAAGATATTTACCTGACAAATAAAATGTATATATTGAATTTACTGGGAATAGCCTCTGAAGACTACTTTATTCTGGATGAATTTTACGGAATTTTTCGTAACTGCTAAGCCGTAAGAGATGGACAAAAACTTACCACACAAAAAATATAGAGCACATTAAAATACACAAATTATGTCATATGCACTTTTTTCGTGGAGTTGGTCTTTTTTGAGATATCCTTTGTTTTTGGTTTCAGCTTTGAAAAACGTATTTTTCTCATACAGGAATTTGTGAACTCCTGTCCATATAAATAAAGGAACTTCAGTCACATAGCAACCAGCTTTTGACTATCACTTTAATCTATGGTACTCCCGTATTTCGCTTCTGCTTACAAGGAAGCAAGTAATAACTATTTCTGCCAATTTTTCTTGATAAATAGAAGCATAAGCTTTTTATAATAAATTGTTGTAGAGATGTAGAGAAAATCAAGTGAATGGAACACATCAGATTTTTCTGTCATGCCTTTCATCATTATGTTCTTCTATACCGCCATGCAAGGCATTGAATCAAACATATTCTGAATATGCTGTAATGTATTTGCTTGATCCTTGATAGGCTGCTGACCCAAGGTGTAATGGGGTAGTAGAAGAGGGTAGTAGAAGAAGAAGACGAAGAAAAAGAAAAAAGTTTATACGTTCTGCCGCTTTGGGTGATTTATTAGAAATTTCTCCCCACCAAACCAATTGTTATTAAAGCAGTATTTCATTGATGTTCTTCACCAGACTTCTGGAAACAAACATGGACGTATTTATTAGTTGGTAAAACCGAGCGGTGGCGTCTGTGGCCAATATTCGGAGGTACCGGTTCGATTCGCATACTCTGAACAATGGGTTTTCCGAGGTTTACCCGGGTCGGTGAGCGAATGTGGTTCATATGCTTACCACGACTTACTTGTGCGTATTTCCTGTACCTATCACCTTGTCATCTGTACAATGTTGATCTGTGCACTCTGTAAATGTTTATTTCTGGAGTCGTTCCGAGATCATGACTGGGGCGCTTCTTCGAAGTGCTGCAGGAGGCCCTGGGGCTTAGGATACGTTCTATCTGGAAACGTTAAGGACCATGCTTGATTCTGTCGTGATCTCTCCCCATTTTCCTCCCTCCCATGGGTCATAATGAGCTACAATGTGCGGTGTCCTGCCCCGGAGACTGGAGTTCCCATTCCGATAATACTAAACTTAGTCCTTAGTTTGATTTAATTGTTTTTCTTTCACGGAAGCCGTGTGTAGGACAGGAGTTGGATAGGTAGAGTCAGACTGAACAATTCAATGCAATAGCCGGTATTTGCGCCACGGATCTCCCGGTCTCTAGCCGGTTGCTCTACCACTGAGCTACCATGGCAACATGCCGACATAGGATAATCAATACTATTTGACCATAATAGTTGGCTATACTATGAATCCTGGGATTAAAAGTACTAACGGCATTGTAAGTCGCCATATGGGTATACCATCTCACCTTGTGGTTTGTCGGGAAACATACGAGTCAGCTGAGAAATTTAGTGCTATGCCGGCATGTTGCCATTGCAGCTCAGTGATAGCCAAACTGGCTTAAGATCGGGAGATCCGTGGTTGAAATCCCGGCTATGGTATTGTATTTTTTATTCTGACTCTCCATACCCTAATCCTTAGTTTTTAAAAGCCATTGTTAGAAAAACAGAAGAGCTCGGTTTTAAATGTCTCTGCTGCTTTGATCATACGACCTCAGCCTTGACTATGTATTACTCGAAAGGTTGCGATTAAACAGATTTCGAGGCGATGAAAAAGTGAAGCAACATTATAATCGATAGTAATGGCTAATGCTCTGCCATCTATTCACGAATAATGAAAGCAGGTAGACTGGACAACACCATAATGCCATCTAACCGGCGCGTGTAGGAGCAAAGATACAGTTGCCTGGTACAGTATGGACATACATCGAAGCAGACATTTTCTCGCCGTGTTTAGAAGCAGAGATTCTGAAGGGTTGAGAACCATAGTGGGCTAAGCACCATTTTTTTAAAAATGGAGAAATAGAAGGTCAGTGTTTTTTCAATATCATAATTTATTGAGCCAAGTTACACATAACTAAATGCCACAGCAATCTAGAATATATTTTCTATCTTATATTAGTACAACATTAATGTGACTTCATGCAAAATGAGGTTTTACAGTTATTTATTTGGAACTATTTTCCTTTGCTGGGATTTGGCTCAGCCTGAAGAAATGTAACTGGGCTATTTCCATTCATCTAATCAAGGTCCGCTGATCATCATTATTGACTTGCACACGCAAACTCTTGTAAATAGTAGTATGGACATAAGATCACCAAATGCGGTAGCGTGATTTGCTGCATGGATTTGGACCACTCTGATTCTAACAGAATTTGCAGTTTCATTTAGACCGATATTTGATGCTCTACTGTTTGTAAACGGGAAATGCTGGACATGGCCCACTGCAATATAAGATGTATAACCATAAACTATACCGACAGATGGCAACAGCTCAATTTTGACCTCACATGGAGATGGTCCGCTATGGTTCTCAGCCCTTCAATTGTCTAGGACTGACTTCTGCAAGATGTTATGGTAGAGTCTGTCTAAGCTGCAACTTCTTAACATCCCCCAATTTTTTTAGAGCGGCTTTCTTTCTATACGGGATGATTCAAAAAATAATTTTACAGCGTTCAGAGATGGATTCCTTACATTGAAACAAGAAAATAGGTTCATATAAGTATAGTTCTCCAAAACATGATGGCCTTCAAACGGGACCGCTATTTCTTGCCACTGGGCAATAACTATTAGCTAACAAAAGACGCGCCTACTAGGAGTGAGATACAGCGTAGTAAAATCTCTGTTTCCTAGAGACTAGAAAAGTGCTTGCAAGATTCACGCCTCAGTTAGGGACTAGTAAGTGGAAGACTTGACAAATGAGACGGTTGGTTTCCAACCGCAAACAACTTAAACTCACACTTCAAAGTCACGAAGTAAATAGAAGCATAAGCTTTTTAACAATCATTTGTTGCAGAGATGTAAAGAAAGTCATGTGAATGAAACACATCAGATTCTTTTTATTGTAGAGTTAACCGTTTTCGAGATATTGCGAGTGATTTCAGTTTTAAGGTACATTTTTCTCATCGTCTCTCCTTTGTGTACTCCTAGCGAGCACTGAATTTCAACTGCTTCACTTAACAACAGGTTTTTAAAAATCTGACAGTCCCTTTAGCTTATTTTCCTTCTACTTACAAATAAGCAAGCAATAAGGCAAATTCTGGCAATGTTTATCTTGATTAACATATCGTGAATAAAAGAATAACCTCTTGTTAGGAAAGTCTGTTTGTGGAACACTAGAGAAAGTCATGTGAATTGCACACACCAAACTGTTTGTAATTAAAACATTAAGTTTAGTGCCTGTCTAGCAAAATGTATATCTGGGATTCGTATTCTTCTGGTGGTGTATATGGTTTAAAGATGAGGGCAAAACAAGTCGGCGCCGTGGCTTAGTTGGTTAAAGCGCCTGTCTAGTAAACAGGAGATCGAGGGTTCGAATCCCTCCGGTGCCTAACTTGAAATTTTCTTCTTAAAAATTAGTAAGTGGTTATCTCAGCTATGACAAGTTTAACTGCAACAACTACGACAGGAAAAAAATAAAACTAATCTACTAAATTCGATTTCGTGGATTCGAAACGCTTCTGTGTTTTACATATCCTATGCTGTTTTTTTTTCTTTATGACATCTGATATTGCTATATATCGTTGGCAAGTCAGAATTTACACGGACTTCCTTGCAATACATTTAAAAAAAATGTATGTGTTCCATCCACATGACTTTCTCCACATTTCTGTAACAATTATTGTTAAAAAAATGTATGCTTTTATTTACTCATGCTAATCGAGATACTCATTAGCAAAAATGCTTTCTTGTAAGTAGAAGGGAAAAAAGGGAATACTCTAGGCTAAAACGATAGTCAAATCTATTAAAAGCTGGCTGTCAAGTGGGTAACTTCGTTTGTTTGCATTGCCAGGAGTTGACAAATTCCCGTAAGGGAAAAGTTTCAAGTATTTTAAAACTGAAACCAATAACAAGGAATATCACAAAAATGGTCAAACCCACAAAAAAAATATTATGACCTATATCGTGTGTTTTAACGAGATATACATTTTTTGTGTAGTGAGTTTTTGTTTATCTCTTATGATATACTAGTTATGCAAAATGCAGAAAAATACCTCCAGAGTAAAGAGGTCTTAAGACGCTAATCCCAGAAAATTAAAGATATACATTTTATTTGTCACGCAAATATCTTAAATATAACAGATTTTAATCAAAATCGTTTGAACCATTTCAGAGAAAACAAAAAATTTCAAAATGTTTTCCATATAAAGGGTAATTGGAATGGGGGGAATTTCTTGAAAATCTTCGTGTCGCATTCTTGGGAGATGTTGAACTTAAATATCAAGTTTGGTATTTAACGAACCTTTCAATTTTGAGCTATGCTACCCACGGACACTCTCTCTCACACACTCACACACACACTGACCTTTTTTCCAAAAAATGCTCAAAAGATATATTTCTTGTGAAATCTCGGTATAGAAATGCTGGGTGGAATATAATATTTCCTCTAAAAACTATGTACATAGTACGTGTAGGGACTAAAACAAAATCAAACTAAATCATCTGATTCCACTAAATAGAATTTCGCGAATTCGAAACCCTTCCGTGGTTACGTGTTCTGTGTTTTTATTTATGTCATAACTGATTATTGCTACATATCGATGACAAGTCAGAGTTATCCGCAGACTTCCTTCCAATAAATTAAAAATAAAAGAGATCAACAAAGGTTCCGTTGATTAGCTTTCTCAGAGCGCCTGGTAAATGGGATGTCAAGGGTTCGAATTCCATCAATTAACTTGTTTTTATCTTTGATACAGCTGATTGGTGTTATGGCTTCTTGACAAAGCCGACATTACAACAGATTTCTTTGTGATCACAGAAGGAACTAACGTTTTCAACGTCTCCTCGTTGGTTAAAGCGTCTGCCTAGAAAATAGGACTTCAAGGGATCGGATCCCTCCAGTGATTTGTGTTACGTTTTACGTTTCTCAC
Source organism: Hymenopus coronatus (assembly GCA_030762935.1). Classification (NCBI taxonomy): domain Eukaryota; kingdom Metazoa; phylum Arthropoda; class Insecta; order Mantodea; family Hymenopodidae; genus Hymenopus; species Hymenopus coronatus. The sequence continues at coordinate 18,500,417 of CM060891.1, forward strand.
TTACTTTACCGTAACAAGCAGGGAAAATATTGCATTTCAAGCAAAAATTCTATACCAAGATTTCTTCAGAATTACTCGCTATGATGGTCCATAAAAAAAAAAGCCTTTCTCTAACTGTCCCACAAGCAAACTTTTGTTACAAAAGATAACACTTTATCAACATAATGCCAATCGAAATAAACATTAGCAGAACTGGTCTTAGATGTTAGAGCATGTTAACGTTAGGACACCTCGGTAACTAAGTCAAAGTACTGATCTACTGCGACATACCATCCCCCGGGGGGAGGGATGAGAGGAGAGAAAACCACAGGCCAGTACACAGGAAATTAAGCGTAGAGACGCACCTAAGTCCCTAACAGTCACTAGATGGTATCCCTGGCGCGAAACGCAGGCTGTACAGGCGCCGGAAGGATACCTCTACAGCGGCACCTGGCCGCAACCAGGGGGAAGAATATTTCTCACTCGGAGGAAGCAACCGTGACATCAGCCACACCTACCGCCGACCTGAAAGAGAAGGGAAAGGAACCATGGTAGATATACAGCACCCCAAATGCCAGTACCAAACAAAACGCCTGAGGCTCCTGGTTTGGTAGAACTGGTCTTATTACTTGCTTCTTTAAAAATAGAAGGGAAATAAAATAATATACTACGCTAAAGCGATATTCAAATATTTAAAAAGCTGTCGCTATGCGATTGTCATTAAAATTCGCCTCTTTGCATAGCACGGAGTAAAACAAAAGAAACACGGACGACTTTCTGTGTGAGAAAATAATAAGTATCTTAAATTGAAACCAATAACAAGGAGTACCTCGGAAACGGTTAGTTCTACAATAAATAGTCTTCGTAGACTATTCCCAGAAAATTCAAGATATACCTACATTTTATTTGAGAGGTAAATATATTTAATATATAGTAGTTAAATCAAAATCGTATGAGCCATTTTTGAGAAAAACAGAATTAAAACAAAATTACAAGTGAAAGGTTACCTACTTTTCTTGAAAATCTTCGCAGTCGCATGCTTGGCAGATCTAACGTATTTAACGGTCCTTTCGTTTTTGAGATATGATATCCATACACACACGTGCGCGCGCGGAGCTTTTTCTAATTTTTTTAAGGTGACCCAAAAGCAATTATATATATATATATATATATATATATATACGGTGATCAAATTTTTGGGCGGAATACAACAACTTCTCTACCTACTATGTGCGTAGTAGATGTAGAGAAGGTAATATCACGTAATCTTGAATTTTCTACGAACAGCCTGTGAAGACCTTATTGTAAATGCCTGTTGTAGGTATAAAAGGTAAACCGTAAGCGATAGACCTAATCTCACTGCATAGAAAAACATACGTATTTGATTTAAAGAATACAGGTTGTTTCAAATAGAAATGTTTGTAGCGTTAAGCATTTTCGAGACACCTCTAGTAAGAAGGGATGAAGTGAGGGAAACACAGGTATCCATAATCATGGTGCAGACGGGCACAGCCACGCGGAAGGGCCTAACAGTTTCTTGGTAGTTCAACATCTCAGCGCCGGAAGCGCCACGCAGGTCCCAGCACCATGGGTTCCAGGTGTCGGTAGGGCAATCGTCCCCGCCACCGGGAAGACAGCAACCTCAGCGCCGCTCCAACGCCGAAGCGCATGCATTCGCGTGCCACCATTCATCACAGCCACACATCACGTGTCCAAAGGCACACACACATACACCTCAAATGTGACAAGGAACTGACACGAAAGGTTAATGTTAACGGAGAATAAGCATTCCAAGTGACAAGTGGGGACCAAGATGTGTGTGTGTGTGTGTGTGTGTGTGTGTAAACAAAAGTCGGATGGTTAAGTACCACATTTGAGGTATAAGCTCTGCATCTTCAAGGATGCGTCACGAAGACTTTAAATAAAGTACCGCCACACCAAGCTACCATTTACATGGACACATTTTCGAAAACCTTCATTTCTATAAAAAGGTCCACGTATTTTGATTTAAATACCATAATGTTTAAGACATATTTATGACAAATAATATGTGTACCTACCTGAAATTTCCTGGGAATAGTCTCTCAAGTTCCCTTCATTCTGGATCACTTTTGCATAACTGGTAAACTGCAAGAGATAGTCAAAATGTGGATCTTGTTAAAGCACAAAATTTAACTCAGATACATTTTTTGGGAATTGTGCATTTCCGAGATATTCCTTAATTTTCCAATACCCACGCTTTTCTCAAATGGGTAGTCCTTGTTCTTTTTTTTTTTTTTTTTCTTTTTGTTTCGTTCTAATAATTAAAAAGAACGGAATTTAGCGACTAGCTCTTAAAATATTTTACTAACACTTGAGCTTACTATATTTCCATTTGCCTACAAGTAAATGTGTAATCAAACCATCCCACAAATTTTTATCACGATTAACGTGAAGCAGAGGAATAAACAGTTTTTACTTTCTCTACACGTACTATGTACATATTGTATAGAGAAGGTATTGTAATGCTCCCAAAAATTCGATACCGAGATTTCACCGGGAATTGATGGATAGATGGACAGACAGACTGACTGATAAAGATTATTTGCCAGAACAAAGTACATTTTGTAGCAACGTCAATTACAAGTAATATCAAAAACAATTGGCAGTGTCATAAAATTCATCGAGACAATAAAATGGATTTAAAGCAAAGTGCGCTTCACTGACCTCTTGAAAAATGCAATGGAGAGAGCTTTAGTGCTGTTACTAAGTCTGTTAAATAGATTTAATGATATTGTCTCAAAGGAATTTTGAATAACTATTGGAACTAGTTCTGATGTGATGAAGATGAATTTCGGAACATAGATTGTATTTATGGCTATTTTTCTTAGCAAATAAGAGGCAGTGGAACACAAACAATGAAGTCAAAGTTAAGACCCAACTTAACAAATAAAGGTTTAAATGAGTTCTGGGGGCTACACGACATAAATATGTATTTTGAGACTCCCTGAATCCCCCCTCTCCCCCAAATTAGAAACTGTCCGTGTGTGTGTGTGTCTGGGCAGCGTAGTTCATAAACGAAAAGACTTTTAAACAACGAATTGGTATTTAAGTTTGGTATCTTCCAATGATTTTCAAGAAAATCTTCCGACATCAAACTACCCTTTACAGGGAAATTTTTCTCAAAAATTTGATTTTCTCAAAAATGGCACTAACGATTTTGATTAAAATACTGTATGCTACAGATATTTACATGGCAAATAAAATGCATATCTTGAATTTTCTGGAAATAGCCTCAAGACCTCTTAATTATGGATGATTCCTGTATAATTGATAAACCGTAAGAGATAGACAAAAACTTACAACACAAAAAGTGTAGATATCGTTAAAGCACACATGCATAGAAACGGATTTCAATCCCATAGCATTCACATTTTAAAACACTTGAATATTGGTTTAGCCTAATATATCCCCCTATTTCCCTTCTAATTATGAAGAATTAAGTAATTAGACCATTTCTGCTAATTATCATCTTGATTAGCATGAATCAGTGAGAAGGATAAGCCTTTTAATAATAATTTACTATGTGATGCAGAGAAAGTCATGTGAATGTAATACGTCAGATTTTTTTATTAAATTTTGTTGAAGATTGTATAACCAAAGTCATAGGAATGCAACTATTTAGATTTTTATAGTTAGCATAACTGATTTCAGTGATGGGATCTAATCTACAGCAAATAAAGCAGCCATTTCTGTCTCCTTTCTAGCAAACAGAAGATGGAGGGTTTGAATCCCTCCGGTTCTTTTGACTATGTTTGTATCTGAAGGTAAAGGCTAGATAACGGTGGGGGACACCTCACATACCGTGACCTATATAGATCTACTATGCGTTAACACTTCCAGGAAGAAGGAATGGTTGTGAGGGAGCAACAGGCCAGGTGCAGACAAGCCAGATGTTCTCGCGGAAGCCCCTAACTGTTTGATACTTCATCTCGGCGTCGGAACGCCACGTTCCCGGAGTCAGCAGGCAAAATTTCGGAGAGGGTAGCGACCACAACGCCGCGCCAACGCCGAGAACAGCACTAAGAAAGATCATGTATCCGCGCGCCACCTGCTAGCACTGCCCAGAGGCACACGCACCTGAAATATGTCAAGGAAATGACATGAAAGGGAATAAGGGGGAGGAAGTAGGGGAGAATAAGCCTAAAGTGACAAGGGAGGACTGCGAGAAGCCCCAAGTCAAGACAGAAATAGCACATGTTACTTTGACGCCGCCTCGCTCGGTATGTTTCTAAGGCCCGATAACGCTGCATTTCAGTAAAGGCTGAATTTAAAACAGATTCCTTTGCGATGCAGATGTATAAAGAAAAGCTATACAGCATTATGTTAATTAGTATACATATTACGTTACGTAGTCGGCTATGTAGGACGGACACCCCACTAGGACTTACAATCGGATGCCTATGAGTCAAAAGTCTGTCGGGGAGCCAACGGCACATAACCACAGAATGAGGAACCTGGAACCAGTGGTCGGCCCGTATCCAGGCATGAGCGTGAGGAAGTGGATGTTTGATAGTGTTTAACGCCCGCCTATGTTACAGGTGATGAATGATGATACATGGAATGAAGATGGAATGCGATGGTGGGGGAAACCGGAGAACCCGGAGAAAATCCGCCTCGGCACTGCTTTGTCCACCACAAATCTCACATGCGGTCGCTTGGACTCCACGTTTAACCCGGTCAGAAAGTGTATGAGGAAAGGTGATGATGGATCAATTGGTGGAATGGGTGGCGAAGGAAACTCGTCCAGCCGCTGCTTCGTCCACCACAAAACCCACAGGCGGGCGCTTTGGATCGAACCCAGGCCGCCTAGGGGGGAGACGAGCGGTCTAACCACTCGGCCACGGCGCCGCTTTAATTTCATTTATAATTTATTAAAATGTATTATGTATGGTATAACACTGTAAACAAGAGGCGGGGATTCGAATCTCGCCAGCTGATGATTTTATCTGTTGTATTAGTGACACGTTTCAGCGATACGAGATTACAACTGATTACTTTGCAATTAAGCGAGGTATAACATCGGTGCCGTGGCTTAGTTGGTTAAAGCGCCTGTCTAGTAAACAGGAGATCGAGGGTTCGAATCCCTCCGGTGCCTCGGTCAACATTTTTTTCTGCGGCGTAAGTAATTAATGTTATACTGTGGTGACGGAATTGTGTTTATAACAAATCTCGGCGACTTGATTTGGTTAAACTTAATTTAGGTGCTGCGTCTGTGAAATTTGACCATAAACTGTGAAAAGTTTACATTCTCTACATAGGACATGGTTCGTTGGTAGAGAAGGTATTGCACTCCACCCGAAAATTCAATACCGAGATTTCACCGGAAATACGCGTTTTAGGGACCCTGTATCTCCCCCCTCCCAATAAAAGAATTTCTAGAAAAAGGTCCTTGTGTGTCAGTGCATCCGTGTGTCTCTGAACACGAAAGTTCATAAACTAAAAGTCGGTGAAATACAAAACTTGGTATTTAAGTTTAGTATCTTCCAAGCATGCGACACAAAGATTTTGAGAAAAATTCCCCCACCCGAAACTACCCTATCAGCTCTTAATATAACCTGTGCAAATATTTTGGATTTTTTTTTGATTTTCTCAAAAATGACTGTAACGATTTTGTTTAAAATACCATATGTAAAAGATATTTATATGTCAAATAAAATGTATATTTGGAATTTCATCCAGAATAAAGTATTCAGAAGCTATTCCCAGAAAATTCAAGATATACATTTTATATGTCAAGTAAATATCTTAAATATACGAGATTTTAATCAAAAATTTTAGAGCCATTTTTAAGAAAATAAAAAATTTCGAAAAATGTTCCATGTAAAGGGTATTTGGGGGTGGGGGGACTTTCTTGAAAATTTTCGTGTCGCATCCTTGGAAGATACCAAACTTAAATACCAAGTTTGGTTTTTAACGGCTTTTTTGTTTTTGAGCTATGCTGCCCATAGACACACACACACGGACATTTTTCTAAAACTTTTTTTTTTTTTTTTTTTTTTTTTTTGGATTTAGGAGGTTTCAAAACATACATTTCCTGTGAAATCTCGGTATCAAATTTTTGGGTGCAATAGAATACCTTCTCTATGTACATAGTACGTATAGAGAAAGGAAAAATCAAATGGCAGTTACTATCGATAATAAGAAGCAAGTTTTCATTCTTCACACTTAATATTGGCATTTTCTGCAAACTTTGTGAACTTGTCTAACGTTGTTAGTAATGGCGCTAAATTGGCCTTCTAGCATGATAACTATATTTTCTAATGCAATTTACGTCTTAGCTTAAAACGTCAACTTTTCAACAGGAATGAATGAATAACATCTTCTGATGCAATTAAAATACGGGTTAATACTTTTACTTGTGAAGTTATTTAGTTATCTACTTTAATGAAAAACTTATGTTTAGAGGAATATTAATTTCAACATTAACTATTATTCAATGATGATTCTTTGCGAATTAACTTTATGTAATATGTATAGCAATACTTATATCATGTAATTAAATACTGACTTACATATTTTAACAGTACACCTCCACGATACTCCTCGCTGTGTTTCTCCATTTCTGCACACTTTATATCCATCTATTATAACCAAACTTTGTCCCCGTTGACTTTTTATAACTTTCAGAAAAGCGTTGGAATCCATTGCTCTATAAAACACACGCGATGGGTACATCGTTTTATATACAGCACGCCATTATATACACTCGGAACAACCGACTATCGTTAACAGTGCTACCGTCAACAACTATTCTCGAAACAAATGAACAACATTACTTACTAATAGTGCCACGCTTGTTTCTTACTAGAGAAATACTGGAAAACATTTGCCGTATTTGTGGCATACGATAAACCAATGGCGGCGTGACTTAATAGGTTAAAGTAGCTATTTAATAAATAGAAGATCGAGAGTTCGACTCCTTCCGGTGCCTTAGAGGTTATTGTTGTATGGCACATGTGATTAATGATGTATTTCCCTGAAGGGATGTAAAGTATCACTTGCGAATAAACCGACCTCGGCTCCGTGGCTTAGTTGGTTAAAGCGCCTGTCTAGTAAACAGGAGATCGAGGGTTCGAATCCCTCCGGTGCCTTACAAGATACTTTTTATTAATGGCATTTCTGATTAATGCTTTATTTCGACTAAAGAATGTAACCCATTACCTTAAAGCGAGCTTAGTGTCGGCGCCGTGGCTTAGTTGGTTAAAGCGCCTGTCTAGTAAACAGGAGATCGAGGGTTCGAATCCCTCCGGTGCCTTAGAAAATACCGTTTTTATTAATGGCATTTCTGATTAATGCTTAATTTCGACTAAAGAATGTAACACATTACTTATCTTAAACCGAACAGAGTGTCGGCGCCGTGGCTTAGTTGGTTAAAGCGCCTGTCTAGTAAACAGGAGATCGAGGGTTCGAATCCCTCCGGTGCCTCAGAAAATACTTTTAGTAATGCCAATTTTGATTAATGCTATATTTCGATAAAAGAGTGCAATATATTGTATTAAATCATAACTTGTCTCGGCGCCGTGGCTTAATTGGTTAAAGCGCCTGTCTAGTAAACAGGAGATCGAGTGTTCGAATCCCTCCGGTGCCTAAATTAATTCTTTTATTAATGCCATTACTGATTAATGCTGTATTTCTACAAAAGAGTGCCCTATACTGCCTTAAGACAAAATCGTCAAAGCGACGATGCTTAGTTGATTAAAGCGCCTGTCTGTAAAACAGGATATTCGAACTGCTCCTGTGATTAAGAAGATATTTTATCATAAATAAAATAACGAAAGCTCCAATTTTATCTAGAGAAAAGTTGTAGCTCGAGTTGTGTTTAATAAGCCTAATTAGTGAATAAAATAAAAATGATTAGCTTATATGGACAAGAACAATATTCCTAAAATCTCATTTGTGTTGTATATTTGCATCGAAATCACTGCAACTTGATGTCCATAACCTCGTTGCTTACAGAATTCGATGAACTGTTTCCACACACTCTCTCTGTTGTTTTTAGTATTCTGCGTCTTTTGAGTTTTCAATTAATATGTCTATTTTAGCGATAGACCTTTCCCCAAAACGTTTTAGAACTTCCGCCATTTTGTACGAAATATCACTACACACTGATACTATTATTAATGAAACGAACATTAGTCCAGAGAGAAAACAATTGCACGTGGGTGTGACAAAAATCTGATGTGTTGTATTCACCTGACTTTCTCTACATCTCTGCACACAAATTATTGTTAAAAAGCCCATGGTTCTATTTACTTCATGCTAATCGAGAAAAAATAAGCAGAAATAGTCTTATTACTTGCTTCCTTGTAAATAGAAACGAAATAAGGGAGTACCATATATTAAAGTGATAGTCAAAAGGTGGTTGTTATATGACTGAAATTCCTTTGTTTGTATGGACACGAGTTGATAAATTCATGTATGAGAAAAGTATAAGTTTTTCAAAGCAAAAACTAAAAACAAGGAATATCTTAAAAAACGATCAACTCCACAAAAAATTCAGCTCTTATAAATACCAGTCTCCGCAAGCTCAAACCATCAGTTCACCCTGAAGACGAAGAAGATGCACTTCTTCGAAACGTTGGTGTCAAGCCAAGTTTTTACCTGGCTAGAAGCCCGAGAAGATTTTGAATTAACACGTCGCCAGGAAAGCTTCAGTTCTTATTCCACAAAAAATGTATATAACATAAATTGTGTGTTATAGTGATGTAGAGAAAGTCATATGAATGAAACACACCATATTTTTGTATTACTAATCGCCAGGATAAATGTATTGTTTCTCTTCATGTACTTTCTCAACAAGAAGACGCTGCACTGTGCCCACCTCACTGCGCTACGCCACTGTTTCTTGTAGAAAGTGGCTTCGTCTCTCCTCAGATATCACAAAGTATAAGCTGTTTTAATGCACCAGAAGGAATTGCCAGATGTTTTAGTTCACACCCTGCGTGACCTTAGCAATAGGAAGGGCGGTGTAAACTTACAACGTATTATACCCAACCTTGACGTTCCGACTTTCTCCATAGCAGATCGTGACTTCCTCTCTCGTACAGGGCAAGCCAGGTAGCTGCAACATTCCTCAAGAATGTGGCTGAAAATGTCTACCTGGAGTCATCAAAACAACCAGCGAACTGAACTCTATAGTCCAGTCATCGGACTACTGTCGGTGAGAAATTTCCTTGTGATTGACACTTGTGGGGTGTGTCGTCTGCTGGTAGGGGCTCTTAGGTTGCTGACCAATCATAATGTAAGAATACATAACCGTCAGAGAATTATGCCCTCAATGTTGCAACACCTACGGGCTCAATGGAAAGTTATGCGCGTATTGTCGTTCATGACTGATCTTACTGTTTGATTTCATTCTGTAAAAAGTTTGGTTATGTTATACATAGTGATTCCGTAGGGATTTACATTTATAATTGTTACTTCATTTTATATATCACGGATATTCCTCTTGTTCTCATCCCGGAACTATCTATCACGAGTGGCACTGTGATTTTAATGTCTTACAGCCGTGATAAACGAGTTGAGGTTATGTTATCCTAAATAATTAAATTTTTATATTTTGCAAAGTACGGGACCCAAAGTTGAAAGGAATAGATGAGGTAACTAGTGAGAAATGGGGAAAAGTAGTTCAACATACGAGAATTGTTATAGAAAATGCATGAAAAGAAGGTATTTTAGAGAAGGTAGTGGAACATGTGTCGATGCAGACGGATAACGAGTAAACATGGCAACAGCGTACCGAGATAGCCACATGTCAGCAGGAATGTCTATCACAAGGTAATTTTTCACCAATTGTGACACCAACTGAAACATTTACCACTTTTCCATAAGGAATTGAAATCGATTTGAGTAGTTATCGTACGAATACTACATGGAAAACCGGATTTAAACCGAATTGAATCTTGGATCCGATCCTCTTAAATGGAAATGGAGTTTTATTTATGGACGCCTTAACTGTCTGGGTCTAAGCCTCCCATTCTATACTGGGCGTGAAAGACTATTTAATTTTGCTCAAAGGCCTCTTTGTCAGGCTTGAGGTTCTTTTATGAGCCGTAAATCTACGACACGGGACCAACGGCTTCACTTCCCTTCCGAAGGAAGCCATGCTAAGGACTTTTATGCCCGAAAAAATCCATCGTCCTCTGCCGAGTTTGAACCTTGGGTACATGAAGTTAGCATGGTAACCATTACACCACGGAGGGCGACTCCGATCCGCTTAAGGGGTTAAGGTACTCTAAAATGCTCAATATTACAATTATTGTTTTAGGCACTAATGACATCTCTATTATTTCCAGCTTCAGAAAATGTATACTTTTTGGAGGTTAAGAGGATTTTAAGAAGTTTAAATACCATTCCCTTAAATCTGTCATGCGATGCTCCTTTTTAGAACATTTGTACCTTCAAATTCATTTTTCCAAAAAACAACATTTTTGGAAACTAATATACCTTTTTCTCAGAAAGCATGAGAGGTAGAGAGCTGGAATTTTCACTACAAATATAAAACCCATAATTGAACTTTCTGAACCAAAATCATAATTTTATAATACACATTAGTGATATTAAAAAGCAAAACAATTGCAAATTTTCTATATTTTGACTTTTTTGACTTTGCAAATAGCATTTTTGTTCAGTTTATAGTGAACTAGTATATACATATTTAAAAGGTACATGGATTCCCATGTTTTCAGAGTACATTTTATTATTTTTCTGCTGAAAAAAACTTTTTACAGACTCAACCACTTGAAATAATTTTCATGATGTTTAAAATAAGCCATAAAATTTCAGGAAAAACCATTGAAACTTTTAAGAGCATGGTAATGTAACTCACTTAAGAAGTAATTTACGTATGTTCAGACTACCTTGTCCCTTAAAAAGTGGGATCGGAATGATATCGATCGAAATATGTTGCATGCAAACACTTCCGTATTCAAATCGTTTTCAATAAGGTATACAAACTCTTCTGATATATCTGTTGCACGCAATAGTCATTTATTTGTTAATATATACAGGCCGTTTCAAAACGACACCAAACGAAGATAGCGGTCGATTAGCTTACACTTTGACTTGTCCGAAACTGGATGTCCCAACTTTCAAACTCTTCTGTTTAAATATCGGATACGTTTGGCGTTAGGCAGCGTAGGAACAACGATTGTAATACGTCACACCCACATGCTACGTTTTCAATTATTAAGGTGACCTGTCCCGCGCCGGCGTGGCTATCAAACCACGCCTACACCACGCGACTGGGTTCTTCGCTACCAACCGACATCTCTCTTGGAGTGGGCCAGGCACGTGCCATTTGGTTATGTATGACTGCCTAATCCATGGTGATTTTATGGCACTTTTTGCATGTGCGGAATTTTTAGAGCTGAAAATTATATTCACATATCACGTACGGTATGATCAAGGTCCACATATTTTTTTTTTTTTTTTTTTATTTGGTGATCTATGGTAGATTATAACAGAAGCACTTTTATGGCTTCTATAGTTTGCAATGTATTCTCAAATATAATTATTTAACATCAAAATCTGCAAATAATATACGGAAAAATAATATACGTTTAACAGGTTCGACAACACAATTAAAAGTTGACAAACACGAATGGATGAATAAAATTACTCTCGAAGCTTACGTATTCAAAACAATCTCAATTCATATTAAATTTAACATGTAAAACGCATACAGTATTGAGATGGAATTGCACTCAAATCGATTTCAATTCCCCATGGAAACGTGGTAATAATTCTGCTCCGCCATGTTTGTTTCAGTGACAACCTTGGCAAACGAGGTTTCCAGAAGTTTTATATATAATACAAGGTGGTTCATCTGTCCCGTATCATTTTGGAGATAGGCAACACTTCATACTCTGAAAGCAATAAGGTCGAAATCACCGTGCTTGTCGACCATTTGGTAACCACGCAAATCTAGCCTGCTTTTAAAAGGAAAATAGACCTTTTTACTTTCTCTATACGTACTATTTACATAGTGTATAGAGAAGGTATTGTATTGCACCCAAAAATTCGATACCGAGATTTCACCGGAAATACATGTTTTGAGACTCCCTGAACCCCCCAAAAAAACATTTTTAGAATAATGTCCGTGTGTATGTGTGTGTGTCTGTGGGCAGCATAGCTCAAAAATGAAAAGACCGTTAAAACCCAAACTTGGTATTTAGGTTTGGTATCTTCCAAGGATGCGACACGAAGATTTTCAAGAAAATCCTACCCTTTACATGGAAAAAAAATCGTATATTTTGATTTTCTAAAAAATGGCTCTAAAGATTTTGATTAAAATCTCGTAAATGTAAGGTATTTACTTGACAAACAAAATGTATATCTTGAATTTTCTGGGAATAGCCTCTGAAGACTACTTTATTCTGGATGAATTTTATGGATTTTTGCATAACTGCTAAACCGTAAGAGATGGACAAAAACTTACCACACAGAAAATGTAGAGCACATTAAAACATACAATTTATATTATATACATTTTTTGTGGAGTTGGTCGTTTTTAAGCTACCCTTTGTTTTTGTTTTCAGCTATCAAAAACTTATACTTTTCTCATTTATCAACTCGTGTCCATACAAACAAAGGAGCTTCAGTCACATAGCAACCAGCTTTTGACTATCACTTTAACCAATGGTACTCCCTTATTTCGCTTCTGCTTACAAGGAAACAAGTAATAAGACTATTTCTGTTAATTTTTTCTCGATTGGCATGAAGTAAATAGAAGTAAGAGCTTTTTAACAATAATTTGTTACAGATATGTAGAGAAAGTCATGTGAATGGAACACATCAGATTTACATGGTTTAAAAATGCTATCATAGCAGTATACACATGAACATTTGGAGTCGCAAGAAATTGATCAACATTGCATAGACCTTGGATATACCTAATTTTTCTATCTGATCCTGGAAATATTGTATTGTTGCCCATAGTTTCTTGCATGTAAAGAATATGTGATCGCAATCTTCTATCTGCTCGTCACAGTAATCGCAGAAAGGAGTATTCTTAATATGAATTCTATAAATATGTCTAGCGAAGCATCCATGATTGAATTTTACGGGCTATCGTTATTATCATTTTCCTTAGGCCTTTGGTACTGTCGTAACCCTGTTTTTCGGGTACGTCAGGAGTATTGAAAAAATAATGTTTACCATTAAATTGTGCTGAATTTTTCCAACAGTTGTTCCAAGATTCCTTAACTTTATTACTTTCTCTATACGAATTATGTACATAGTGTATAGAGAAGGTATTGCACTCCACCAAAAAATTCGATACCGAGATTTCACCGGAAATCTATGTTCGAGGGTCCCTGTTATCTAAAAAAAGTATTTTCAGAAAAAGGTCCGTGTGTCTGTGAACACGATAACTCAAAAACGAAAAGTCGGTAAAATAACAAAACTTGGTATTTAAGTTTAGAATCTTCCAGGTAACGTCTATAAGTTTCTGAAGTGCCAGTACGCCACTTATCACATCACTTCGTCTGGGATGAGAAAAAAAAAACAATAAAAAACATTTACTCTACGACAGGAAACGAACTCATGACTTTTGGAATAGCAGTTTCCCACGTTACGCATTAAGCTACCAACGCATTTGAAAAAAAAAAAAAAAAAAAAAAAAAAAAAAAAAAACCGCCTCCAAAGTAGGCTGCATAACTCAAGAATGTAGTTGATGAATGCTCAGTGTCGTACTGTCAAGAGATTAGTTCGAGATTTTACAGATTTTTGCGACATTAAATCTTGAGAACGCTAGTAACGAGCTGCTGAAAATCGATATTTCTATACTCGGGCAGCAGTTTTAAAGACATTCAAAGCCATGTTTTCAATCTGCTTTGCTTTAACACCGACTTATCAGCACCTGATACCCACACGTTTAACGCTGTGTAGCTGCGTTATGTTTATCCGGGGACCATGCATCGCCGATCTCAAATTACCTATATCAGTCTCGTGCACCATCTAGCAAATTATTTCGGTGTAGTTGTTAACACCCTGTATATTGTACATATTACGTTGTTTCATTTACATAGTCCCTTTAACTTTTATGGTCATATCGAGCACTTTACTTTAAAAACAACTGCTGATGTTTTTATCGCTTATCTGTAAGTTTCTTAACATTTTTTTATTCGCAATATTATATTGTTAAACATATTCACACATTCATCCAGAGAATCACTCCCATACTCATACGTCCAGACTATGGAATAGGGAATAATTCTGGTTAAAGAAAAATTCCGAACTGGGAATCGAACCCGGGACCTCTGGGGTTAGAAGCCAAAAGCAAGCTTTCTAGAAGTGTTGGAGTTCTTTAATATAAAAATCTGATATGTTCCATTCACATGACTTTCTGTACATCTCTGCAACAAATTATTCTATTTACTTCATCTAATCCAGAAAAAAATAGCAAAAACAGTCTTATTTCTTGCTTCCTTGTAAGTAGAAGCGAAATAAGGGACTACCATAGGTTAAAGTGATAGTCAAAAGCTGGTTGTTATTTGACTGAAGTTCCTTTGTTTGTATAGACGGAGTTGACAAATTCCTGTATGAGAAAAGTATAATTTTTTCAAAGCTGAAACCAAAAAACAAGGAATATCTAAAAAACGATCAACTGCACGAAAAAAACGTGTATGACATAAATGTTGTGTGTTTTAACGTGCTCTACATTTTTTGTGTGGTAAGTTTTTGTCCATATCTTACGGTTTAGCAGTTAAGCAAAATTCCGTAAAATTGATCCAGAATAAAGAAGTCTTCAGAGGCTATTCCCAGAAAATTCAAGATATACATTTTATTTGTCAGGTAAACATTTTATGTGCGTTATTTTAATCAAACTCGTTGGAGCCATTTTTGAGAAAATAAACATTTTCGAAAAAAAAATCCATGCAAAGGGTAGTTGGGGTGGGGGGATTTTCTTGCATGGAAAAACTTTTGAAAGTTGTGTTTTTCTCAAAAACAGCTTAAACGATTTTGATTAAAATAAAACGTATATTTTGAATTTTCTGGAAATAGCCTCTGAAGAGCTCTTTATAGTGGCTGAGGTTTGTAGAATTTTGCACAACGGCTAAACCGTAAGAGATAGACCAAAACTTACGACCCAAATATGTCAATCTCCTTGAAAACATAATTTTTATCTCATGTGTTTTTTGTGTAGAGCTGAACGTTTCTGAGATAATCCTCCTTATTGGTTTCAATTTTAAACTATCTGAACTTTTCTCAAACCAGAAGTCACGTTTTTCTGCAACCCATGCAAAGCGAAGCAAACTTCAATTGTTTCAAATAGGACCAGAGTTTAAAAGATTTGACTATCGTGTAGTGTATTTCCCTTCTACTTACAAGGAAACAAGTAATAAGGCAACTTCTGCTAATGTTTACCTTGATTAGCATGTTCTAGATAAAAAGAATAATCTTTTGTTAAGGAAAGTTGTTTGTGTAACATCTAGAGAAAGTCATGTGAATGGAACACATCAGATTTTTACTTTCTCTACACATACTATGTACAGAGTATAAAGAGTAGGTAATGTAATGCACCCAAAAATTCGATACCGAGAATTCACAGGAAATATATGTTTTGAGACCCCCTGAATTAAAAAAAAACATTTTTAGAAAATTTTCCGTGTGTGTGTATGTCTGTGGGTTGCATAGCTCAAAAACGAAAAGTTCGCTGAATATCAAACTTGGTATTTAGGTTCAGCATCTTCCAAGGTTGCGACACGAAATTTTTCTAGAAAATACCTCCATCCCCAACTACCCTTTACATGGAAACATTTTCGAATATTTTGATTTTCTCAAAAATGGCTCTAACGATTTTGATTAAAATATCGTATATTAAAGATATTTATACGACAAATAAAATGTATATCTTGGATTTTTTTGGGAGTAGACTCTGAAGACATCTCTACTATTGATGAATTTTTCGGAATTTTGCATAATTGTTGAACCGTAAGAGATAGACAAAACCTTACTTAACAAAAAATGTAGAGCTAGTTAAAACAAAAATTATGTTATATACATTTTCTTTTCCGTGGATTTGACCGTTTTTGAGATTATTCTGTTATTACTTTCAGTTTTAAAATGCCGATACTTTCTCATGCGGGAACTTGTCAAGTCCTTGCCACCTTCAATCTCATAGCAACCAGCTTTTAAAAGATTTGACTATCGCCTAGCCTATGGTACTCCCTAATTTCCCTTATATACACAAGAAGCAGGTAATAAGAAATTTCTGCTATTTTTTCCCTCGATTAGCATGAAGTAAACAGAAGTGTAAGCGTTTTAACAATATTTTATTGCGGAGATGTATAGAAAGTCAGATTTTTTTGCTATATATTAACAGCATTCTCCACGTTATTTGTCTTACAGTAAACAAAAATAAAATTCTTTTCTCTCCTTTTTAGGACAACTGCCACTTCGAACTGGCGATTAAGTATTTCTAGGGCTGAACTTTATGCAAAGAAAAAAGTCCACCAGTAACCGCAAGCAGTTCCTCTTCACGTTCCCAGCGGAAGACCGGTCATAGCATGCAGTTCCTAGTAATTCTGACACTCACACAAACGGATGGACGACAAGGAAATCCAGCAAGGTCAAAAAGTATTTATGCATCCAACCTAAAAGTTCTAACAGTGCAATATTTAGAGAACAAAGAACTTGATATGTCCCAAACACACTACTTTCTGCTTCTGCTTTAATTTAATTTCATAACCATTTAGTAAACAATCGATGTGTCAGTTTGTTTTTGCTTTCTCTACACGTACTATGTACAGTGTACAGAGGAAGTACTGTATTCCACCCAAAAATTCGATATCGAGATTTCACCGGAAATACATATTTTGGGACTAACTGAATAAAAATAAAATCTGATGGGTTCCATTCACATGACTTTCTCTACAATTCTGCAATAAATTATTGTTAAAGAGCTTATGCCTTAGGTTAAAGTGACAGTCAAAAGCTGGTTGCTATGTGACTGAAGTTCCTTTGTTTGTATGGACAGGAGTTGGCAAAGTCCTGTGTGAGAAAAGTAATTTTTTAAAGCTGAAACCAAAAACAAGGAATATCTCAAAAACGATCAACTCCATTAATATCTTTAATATACAATATTTTAATCAAAATCGTTAGAGTCATTTTTGATAAAATCAAAAATGGAAGATACCAAACTTAAATACCAATTTAATGGTCTTTTCGTTTTTGAGATATGCTGCCCATAGATACACTCACACGGATCTTTTTCCAAAAATGCTTTTTTTTTGGATTCAGGGGGACCCAATTTATTTCCGGTGAAATCTCGGTATCGAATTTTCGGGTGAAATACAATACCTTCTATATAACTATGTACATAGTACGAGTAGAGACATTAAAAATTACGTCACAAAAAGCGTAGATCTCATTAGTAAACACAATTTATGTCTATAAATTTTTCACGTAGAGCTGAGCGTTATTCCTTGTTATTGATTTCAGTTTTAAGCTAGCTAACTTTTCTTAAACAGGACCATGCATAGCGAACCGAAACTCAATTGTTTCACATAGAAGAAAGCCAGTAATAAGACCAATTTTTCTAATGTTTATCTCGATTAGCATGAAGTAGATAAAAGAACAATCTTTTGTAAGAATAGTTTGTGTACGGAACAGCTAGAGAAGGCTATGTGAATCAGATTTTTTTTTCTCCTGACAAAAAGAAATTTAAGGTCTTTCTTTACACTATGTATTTTTTCTCGCATAACACAACTATACGAAGATAATATCTATCTCAACTTCTTTCATGCTAATAGTTTTTGTTTAGTAATTTAATTTCACTTTACAGGCCATGTTTCTTGTCATCAGATAAACGTTTCTTCACCTGCGGTTTTGAAATAAGTGTCGTGACAAGAAACATTCATTAAACTCAATTAAAGTGCCCTAAAACTGCAACATCGTGATATAGCATTCCACCTTGTTTACAGTTTCACTTTCTTGGCTCATTCACTTGCTCGGGTTCGCAAACTGTGCGAGTGAAATGTTTTTACTTTCTCTACGCGTACTAAAAATAAAAAAATCTGTATAAAAAACCTTGGTACCTAATTTCTAAACCCAGAGCTAATATGTCAAATTTTTAAAATGTTATTTATTTCCATACAACATACATTTATTATTAACCGATTAATTATAAACATATATTAAAAAATCTGATGTGATCCATTCACATAACTTTCTCTACATCTCTGCAACAAATTATTGTTAAAAAGTTTGTGCTACTATTTACTTCACGTTAATCGAGAATAAAAAAACTAGCATAAATAGTCTTATTACTTACTTCCTTGAAAGTAGAAGTGAAATAAGGGAGTACCATAGGTTAAAGTGATAGTCGAAAGCTGGTTGCTATGTGACTGAGGTTCCTTAGTATGGACAGGAGTTGACAAATTCCTGTATGAGAAAAGTATGTTTTCCAAAGCTGAAAACAAAAGCAAGGGATATCTCAAAAACAATCAACTCCACGAAAAAAATGTATATGACATAAATTGTGTGTTTTAATGTGCTCAACATCTTTTGTGTGGTAAGTTTTTGTCCATCTCTTACGGTTTACCAACTGTGCATAATTACGTAAAATTCATCCAGAATAAAGAAGGCTTCAGAGGCTATTCCCAGAAAATTCAAGATATATATTTTATTTGTCAGGTAAATCTCTTTAACATACAATAGTTTAATCAAAATCGTTAGAGTCATTTTTGAGAAAATCAAAATGTTCGAACACTTTTCCATATAAAGGGTAGTTGGGGGTGGGGGGATTTCTTCAAAATCTTCGTGTCGCATCCTTGGAGGATACTGAACTTAAATACCAAGTTTTTTTGTTTTTTTTTTGAGCTAAGCTGCCTACAGACACACAGACAAACACACACTGACATTTTTCTAAAACTCTGATGTGTTCCATTCACATGATTTTCTCTACATCTCTGTAACACATTATTGTTAAAAAGCTTATTCTTCTATCTACTTCATGCTAATCGAGATACAGATAGCAGATATGCTTTCTTATAAGTAGAAGATGAATAATGAAATACACTAAGCTAAAACGATACTTAAATCGTTTAAAAGCTGGTTGCCATGTGGTTGAAATCCGTTTCTATCTATGCATTGCCAGGAGTTGACAAATCCCCATATGTGAAAAGTTCAAGTATTTTAAAACTGAAACCAATAACAAGGAATATCTCGAAAACAGCCAACTCAAGAAAAAAATGTATATGACATAAATTGTGTGTTTCAACGAGATCTACATATTTTGCGTAATTAGTTTTTCTCTATTTCTTACGGTTTACCAGTTATGCAAAATTCTGTAAAATTCATCCAGAATAAAGCAGTCTTCAGAGACTATTCCCAGAAAATTCAAGATAACCATTTTATTTCTCAGGTACACATCTTTAACATACGATACTTTAATTAAAATCGTTAAAGCCATTTTTGAAAAAATCAAAATTTTCGAACATTTTTTCATGTAAAGGGTAGTTGGAGCGGGCGATTTTCTTGAAAATCTTCGTGTCGCATCCTTGGAGGATACTGAACTTAAATACATAGTTTGGTATTTAACGAATTTTTCGTTTTTAAGCTATGCTATTCACAGGCGCGCATGCGCGCGCACACACACACACACACACACATTTTTCTAAAAATGCTTTTCTTGAATTCAGAAGGTCTCAAAACATACATATATTTCCGATGAAATCTCAGTATGGAATTTTTTGGTGGAATGTAATATCTTCTTTATACACTACGTACATAATACTGTAGAAAAAGTAATAATACAACACAACACAGGAAGCTCTGACCAACATACTATACCTCACTTGGAAATTTGAATCTTTCACGTAATTCTGTAAACATTTTTAATTTCTCTACAATATAAGTAACAGGTGGAGAAGGTATTACATACTCCAAAAATTCAATGTTGATATTTCACTCCAAATACATTTTCTGAGGACCCCAAATCCAAAAAAAAAATTCCAAATTAAAGCATTTTTACTTTTCCCAGCACTATATGCATACAATATACATTAGAGCTAGAGAAGGTATTGTATTCCACCCATAAATTCAATGTCTGCGCGTGTGTACGTGCCTGTGCGTATGTGTGCGCGTGTGTGTGGACAGCATAGCTCAAAAACGAAAAGTTGGTTAAATACCAAACTTGGTATTTAACTTCAGTATCTTCCATTGGTGCGACATGAAGATTTTCAAGAAAATCCTCACATCTCCAACTACCGTTTACATGGAACTATTTTGAAAATATTGATAGTCAACAATTTTAAAAGTCAGTTGCTATGGATGTTATTGAAATTATGTTCTGTTTGCCTTGACGAGGGTAAAAAAAAAATAAGAATAACGACTTCCAACATATGAAAATTTAAATATATAAAAAACAAATTTTTGGAAATGGTGAGCTCCTCAACAACAATGTATTTGACTAAAATGGGTGTGCTTTAATGATATCTAAATTTGTTTGCGTACTGTTTTTGTTTATCTCTTACGGTTTACTAGTTACGCAAGTCATTCAGAATGAAGAGATCCAAAGGCGATTCCCGGAAAATTCAATATCTTTAATATAAGGCATTTTAATTAAAATTTTGGGTCATTTTGAGAAAATATTTTTTTTTTGAAAATTTTCTATGTAAAGGGTACTTTGGAACGTGGGTTTTCCTGAAAATCATCCTCCAAAGTACAGAATTTAAATAATAAATATGGTATTTAACCTACGTATCGTTTTTGAGTTACATTATTCAAACACACGCGCGCGAATCTTTTTCTAATAATCTGTGTTCCATTCAAATGTCTTTTTCTACATCTCTACAATAAATTGATGTTAAAACGTTCATTCTTCTATTTACTTCATGCTAATCGAGAAAACATTAGCAGGAACGATCTTATTACTTGCTTCCTTTTAAATAGAAGGGAATAAGGAAGTACTATTGGCTAAAGCGATAGTCAAATCTTTTAAAAACTGATTGCTCTGTGATTGAAGTTGCTTTGATTTTATGGCCAGGAGTTCACAAATTCCCTTATGAGAAAAGTGTGGGTATTTTAAAACTGTGACCACTAACAAGGGATATCTCAAAAACGCTCAAATCCATAAACTCTGTGTTTTAACGAGCTCTACATTTTTTGTGTAGGAAGTTTTGTCTATTTGACCGTCATGCAAAATTCTGCAAAACTCTATCAGAATGAGGAACTCCTCGAGGCTATTCCCAACATATTCAAAATATACATCTTATTTGTCATGTAAATATCTTTAATTTACCGTGTTTGAAACAAAATCGTTACAGCCATTTTTGAGAAAACTGTTCCATGTAAAGGACAATTGAGGGTGGGGATTTTTTCCTGACAATCTTTGTATCGTATCCTTGGATGATACAGGTTTGTATTAAACTAACGTTTTTGTGCTATGTTGTCCACAGATACACATAGTACAGTTTTCTAAAAATTATCTTTTTAGAGTGTCTCAAAACATGTATTTCCGGTGAAATCTCGGTATCGAATTTTTGCGTGGAATACTATACCTCCTCTACCTACTATATGTATGGTACGTGTAGAGGAAGTAAAAATAATAATTAAAAAAAAACACGCGATGAGAACAAACCCCCAAAGTGATTTCTATAAAATACTTATTTTGCAATTTGGTAGCATAAAAAATCACTACAGAGGTATGCAAAAACAACAGTAATAATAATAATAATAATAGTAATATGACTAGCCCCATAGCTCAGTCGTAGAGCACCTGCCTGCTGTGCGAAGTTCCGGGTTCGATTCCCGGCTAGGGGGTGGGAATTTTTTCTCTAGCACAGGTTATTCAGTATCCTCGCCAGAGTCTGGATTGTTATATTATTGTAAAAATTAATAATAATAACAACAATAATATTAATTTCATCCTGAGGACCAAAAAATCAAATTAAAGGGATTCCTTTTAAATTGAATTGCTGTCCTGAGAATTTGAAAAGCTTCTAGCCCGTCCCTGGATTACGTGCCGCTTGACATAAAATCACTAACCCCCTTTGGGTTGTGTTTGAACGCAAATCTGATTTACTGATAGCCGATTTCCGAGCCAAATTAAACTTGTAGCTCTGCACACGCCACGAGGGGTCAAATCAGTCGCGTATACTTATTATAAATTTATCCATGGCGAATGACACTCAACTATGGAGGCCAAACAAAACAAACACGAATAAACAGCACTTGTATGTCAGTAGCGGCTGTCGCTGAAGGAGACAATTGATAATCGTAAAGCTAGAATGAAACAACAATATGCCCATCGTTACCATTAATTATACATGAGTGTTTTGATTTGTATTACTTTCTCTACACGTGCTGTGTTCATAGTACAGGCGTCGCCAAAGATACTGTACCGCACTACAAAGGTGTTGGGGGCAGTTGGCGCAGTGATGCCAACCGTAGCGCAATTCCACTACGCGTAGCGAAATTCAGGAGACATTGCGGAGAAAAACGAAAAAGTGGGAAAAAAATCAGCCAACTTATCGTAAACGCCATGTTAGGCAACTATGTTGAGGGAAGTAAGCTCAAGAAATCTCTCATGTGAAATATTGATAACTCATGTTAATATTTATTTAATGCAAGCGCCAAGCGTGGCAATATTTATAAACATATTCAATAATCAGTATACAGTTAGTTGATGCTTTTCAAAAACTTTATGCAAGCTATGATAACCTAATTTATACCTTGGGCAGCACTCGCTCATCGCAGGCACAGGTCTTATTTCAAGTTATAATATCATACCGTCAGCTTGCCGACTAAAGTATTGGATTAAATCAAATAGTGCGGTACTTTTAATTGTTACTAATTATAGTTTATAATGAGTGATAAGGGTATTCCACCCCTAAGAAGAAGAAGAAGAATAGAGAATACCACGGAGAATTGTCGAAAGATGAGAAGAAAGCGAGATAACAGTTGTTTTTGGACAAGTCGTTGAAAGAAGATATTTTTTTTCGAAATGGTTACAACCAGTTACAGAAAACAGTGCAAATAATTTCACCTCATCATAATCATTTAATCAATCATCTTGGTCATCTGGAACGCCATAGAAAAGTTATGTTATATCCATTTTTATGGTAATTTAATGTGTGTATTTTTGTAGCGGAATTTTGCTCGACTTTAGCGACATTCAATGGTTTTTGGTTGGTAACACTGAGTTGCCGGTAGAGACAGAGTCACAGTACCTGCCACAGGTAACAGTGAATTTAGTACAGGAGTTATATGACAAGAGATCTATCCAACATAGATTTGCATCTGGTATCCGAGATCGTGAATGCCATTTTACTGTTTTCAATTTGGAAAAAAAATCTACAGGTCCTGGAGTTATATTGCAGATCCCATCCCTTTAGTACGATTATGGCTTATACACTTTTATTCATTATGATTATTCATAAGAACATATTAAGCTCTCATTTACAATACCCTTTAACGCATGTTTAAAATTTGATGAATTTATCAAATTATACTCGTAAATACCATTTAATGATAATGTTAATAAATATAATGATTATAGTGCTACCAGTACCACTACTACTAATAATTACAATAAAAATAATTATAAAATAATAATAATAATAACAAAAATAATATTATTATATATTGCATATCTAAACATACAAAATTAAGACATTATAACACTGGCATTAAACCAGAATTTCTATATGGAGCAGAAACATTAATTTTGAATCGAAAAGCAGATTTAGAAAACATGGTGAAAAAAGAATGCAAAATTGTAAAGAAAATTTTAGGCCCACAAGTCGTAGGTGAACAGTACAGACTCAGAAGCAAGAAATAAAATTATATACATATATTCATAGAGATAATAAAAAACGAAGATTAAAATTTTATGGGCATATCAAACGAAAGAATTCTAGCAGACTCACAAAACAAGTCATTGAATTTTATGAAAATAGAAGCAAATCACATGTAGATACTATGAAATGGACTGGGGAAGTAAAAAATTATTTAAAATTAGCAGGAATTACACAAGGAGATATGTTAAACAGAGAGCTCTTCAGAAACAAAGTTCATAAATGGCAAGTTGACCACGAGGACAGACCGAAGAAAAAAAAAACTGGAGCAATGTGGACAGACGAGAGAAAAGAAGCCCACAGCCAAAGAATGAGAGAAATATGGGTTCAAAGGAAAACAAAGAGACGTTTCTAAGTACTTTGCGTAGTCCCTCATGGGCTCATTCGTGAAAATAATAATAATAATAATAATGGATGATGGACAGGAAAGTTGTAAAAGAGAAATCAATGTAATTATTGGCCTATCGGCCCGGTGAAACCACGAAAAACTCGGGAATCGAACTCATGGCCTCCCGAATGAGGGCCACAAACTTTACCGCCCGAGTCATACCGCTCGATAATCTTTAAGTCATAGACAACTGTATATTTCCTCTTCCTGCGTGCGCACTCGAGAAAGAAATTCTTGCAAATACGTCAAACCTTTATTAAGGAATGGCGTCCAGTTCATTATCGACTGCAAACATTACCAAACCACTGTGTAGTGTTGCGGAAAGTTGAAGATGATCTGTCAGCGAGTTAATGATCGTAACAAACGCTACATGGCACACTTCAATTTATTAACGTAGCAAAATTCTGACGTGTTACAGTCAGACTGTATTCGCATTCTACAAAATGTACTTACAAAAATCTGATATGTTCCATTCACATTTCTATATCTATATCTCTACAATAAATTATTGTTCAAAAGTTTATTCTTCTATTTAATTAATGCTAATCGAGAAAAATCTAGCAAAATTACTTCTTATTACTTGCTTCCTTTTAAGTATAGGTTAAACCGATACTCAAATCTTTTAAAAGCTGGTTGCTATGTCATTGAAGTTCCTTTGTTTGTATGGACAGGAGTTGACAAATTCCTGTATGAGAAAAGTATAAGTAGATATTTTAAAGCTGAAATAATAAAAAGGATTATCTCAAAAACGGTCAACTCCACGAAAAAAATCTGATGTGTACCATTCACATGACTTTCTCTATATCCCTGCAACAAATTATTCTTAAAAAGCCTTATTCTCCTATTAACTTCATGCTAATCAGTAAAACATTAGCAGCAATATCCATATTACTTGCTTCCTTGTAAGTAGAGGTGAAATAAGGGAGTACCATAGGTTAAAGTGAAAGCCAAAAGCTGGTTGCCATGTGACTGAAGTTATTTGTTTGTATGGACTGCAGTTGACAAATTCCTGTATGAGAAATGTATGTTTTTCATAGCAGAAACCAAAAATAAGGAATGTCACAAAAACGACGAACTCTCTCTATACCCCTGCAACAAATTATTTTTAAAAAGCTTATACTTCTATTAACTTCATGCTAATCAGTAAAACATTAGCAGAAATAGTACATATTACTTGCTTCCTTGTAAGCAGAGGTGAAATAAGGGAGTACCTTAGGAATGTCACAAAAACGACGAACTCCACGAAAAAAATGTATATGACATAAATTGTGTGTTTTAACGTGCTCTACATTTTTTGTGTGGTAAGGTTTTGTCCATCCCTTACGGTTTAGCAGTTATTCAAAATTTATAAAATTCATTCAGAATAAACTACTCTTCAGAGGCTATTCCCAGAAAATTCAAGATATACATTTCATTTGTCAGGTAAAAATATCTTTAATATAGGAAATTTTAATCAAAATCATTAGAGCCATTTTTGAGAAAATCAAAATTTTCGAAAAATGTTCCATGTAGAGGATAGTTGGGGGTGGGGGGATTTTTCTCAAAATCTTCGTGTCGCATCCCTGGAAGATACTAAACTTAAATACCAAGTTTGGTATTTTACCTACTTTTCGTTTTTGAGTTATCGTGTTCACAGACACACGGACACACACACACACACACACACACACACACACACACACACACGGTCCTTTTTCCGAAAATGCTTTTTTTAGATAAAGGGGACCCTAAAACATATATTTCCGGTGAAATCTCGGTATCGAATTTTTTGGTGGAGTGCAATACGTTCTCTATACACTATGTACATAGTGCCTATAAAGAAAGTAAAAATTAAGGTGTTCCATTCACATGCGTTTCTGTATCTGTTCTGCAATCAAATTATTCTTTCAAAATATAATTTTTTACTTACATTATGCTAAACAGAAATGGTATTATTACTTAGTCTCTTATAAGCAGTAGGAATATAAGGGAATATACTAGGCTAAAGCGAGTCACATCCATTAAAATGATTTTCATTTAAATTTGCTTCTCTTTCCATGAGCAGGTGTAAGACAAAACGATATGAAACTAAAGACAACTTCCCGTTTGAGAAAAGTATATGTTAAAACTGGAACTAATAACAGAAATCTGATGTGCTCCATTTACAATGACTTTCTCTATTTGTTCTGCACACAAACTATTCTTACAAAAGGTTACTCTTTTATTTATAGCATGCTAATCGAGGTAAACATTAGCAGAAACATGTTGTCTTACTAGTTCCCTATGAGTTGAAGGTAAACAAGGGAATACATTAGGCTAAAGCGACAGTCAACTGTTTTAAATGTTTTCATTATTGTTTAGCTATACCAAATCGTCTGTCATTTTCTGGATGGCCATCGTAATATATAATTACTACGAGTAGTTATCCAATAAAGCAGTTTCACGTATTGCATTGTCTTATTTTTACGATCTTTTAGGCCTCCCTGTGAAAATGTATCACTGAAGTAATGCTGTATTGTTATCTATGCATTGCCTTGCAGATTACTGGCTCTTGAAGGTGGTTTTGCGCACGCGCAAGGAGCCGAGTGCCTTGTGTTTCTCAAAAGAGAATCCCGTCGCACGTTCCAGATCCCAAACTACACAGATATATGAGCACTAAAGCTCTAAAGAAAGGCCTATTACATAAGCACGAGGCAGGTTTGACAATGTGGTCCTAGAAATGACATTCCGTGCTGTGAAAGCAACGTGAGAAAACGCGGATAATCTTGTTTCCTCTGATGACGCAATGCTCCCACAGCGTGTAAGCAAGCGTGTTCTTCATCTGTTTGTTTAAGATGGAATTCTGCCAGGATCATACGGATAGTCAAATGTACCTTTAAGGGCGCAAATGCGTGTCATTTTGTCATTATCGGTAAACAAATCACTTTTTTGCCGCGAAAAATCAACTGTTTCAACTTGTTTTACGCCTTTTTCAAGCTTCGTAGCCCCACGAAGGTTGTAATTTTAACAAACTACGCCATTTTTACTTTCTCTATTCGTACTATGTGCATAATGTATATAGAAGGTATTGCATTCCACCCAAAAATTCGATACCGAGATTTCATCGGAAATAGACGTTTTAGGGTCTCCTGTATCCCAAAAAAAGCATTTTTAGAAAAAAGTCCGTGTGTGACCGTGTGTCTTTGAACTCGATAACTCCAAAACGAAAAGCCGTTAAAATACCAAACTTGGAATATAAGTTTAGCATCTTCCAAAGATGCGACACACAGATTTTGAGGGGGAAAAAAAGCCAACCCTTAACTACCCTTTACATGGAAAATTTTTCGAAAATGTTGATTTTCTCAAAAATGGCTCAAAAGATTTTGATAAAAATAATGTGTATTAAAGATATTTACCTGACAAATAAAATGTATATCTTGAATATTCTGGGAATAGCCTCTGAAGACCTCTTCATTCTGAATTTTGCATAATTAGTAAGCTGTAAGAGATAGGCAAAAATTTACTACACAAAACATGTAGATCTCTTTGAAACTCATGATCTCTTTATGTCATATACATTTTTCTTCGTGGAGTTGGCCATTTTTAAGATACTCCTTGTTATTGGTTTCAGTTTTAAAGTACTTAAAACTTTTCACATACGCAAATTTGTCAACTCCTGGCAATGCAAAGAAACGGATTTCATTTGTATTTCGTTGTATTGTTTTATAACTGAAGCCAATAAAAAGGAATGAAACGAAAAATGAACCCGTTTGAGAAGATGCGTTGTTTAACATTGAAACCAAAAACTTGGAATATCTCGGTAACGGTCAATTCTGCAACAAAATGTATATGACATAAATTATGTGTTCTAACAAGATCTACATTTTCGTATGTCTTTCACGGTTTACCATTTACGCAACATTCATCCAGAATGAACAGCTTTTCAGAAGCTTTTCCCAGAAAATTCAATATACACATTTTATATGCGAGTAAATGGGTATAATATATGGCATTTTAAATAAAATCGTTCAATTTCCATGTAAAGGGTAGTTTGAGATGGGGGGGGGGGGTTATCTCGAAAACCTTCGTGTCGCATCCTTGGAAGATACCAAACTTAAATACTAAGTTAGGTATTTAACAGTATTTTAGTTTTTGAGCTGTGCTGTCCACAGACACACACATACCTTTTTCTATTTTTTGTTTGATATAGGGGACTTGAAAACATGTATTTCCGATTAAATCTCGGTATTGCATTTTTGGGTGGAATACAATAAATACACTATATACATAGAACGTATAGAGAAAGTAAAAATACCCTTTTGAAAGTCCATTTTTGAAGTTGCCTGTGGTTAACACCACATCTACAAAAGGATATCATCTTAATTTCCAAGTTGCCCCAGCAGACCTAAAGGTCGACCTCGTTACAGACAATATTCTAAGAGATGAGACATTTCTTTCCTTCTCCTTAAACACTCATGTACCGCTATTAACATTTCTTGGCGCTGAGTCATAAGCTATGCGCAAACTTTCATTCCCAGTTAACACTGAACTGGCAAATTCCCTTGAACAGGAATTATTTAGAAACGTTTACAAAGACTACCTGTTGATCCGCTTCCCTTGCATTTGTTAAAACTGCGCTCATCGTCCAGCTGATGGAAACGCTTTCCGGAAATAGATGAGCATCGCCTCTCTTGGCGACATACAGGTTAAAAATCTGATGTGTTCCATTCACATGACTTTCTCTACCTCTCTGTAACAAATTATTGTTAAAAAGCTTATGCTTCTATTTACTCCATGCTAATCGAGAAAAAAATAGCAGAAATAGTATTATTACTTGCCATATCATAGGCTAAAGTGATAGTCAAAAGCTGGTTGCTATCTGATTGAAGTTCCTTTGTATGGACAGGAGTTGACATATTCCTGTATGAGAAAAGTATGTTTTTCAAAGCTGAAACCAAAAACAAGGAATATCTAAAAAACGACCAACTCCACGAAAAAAATGCATATAACTTAAAGTGTGTGTTTCAACGCGCTCTACATTTTCTGTGTAGTAAGCTTTTGTCCATCTTTTACGGTTTAGCACTTATTCAAAATTCAATAAAATTCATCCATAATAAACTACTCTTCAGGGGCTATTCCCAGAAAATTCAAGATATACATTTTATTTGTCAGGTAAATATCTTTAATATACGAAATTTTAATCAAAATCGTTAGGGCCATTTTTGAGAAAATCAAAATTTTCGAAAAAAGTTCCATGTAAAAGGTACTTGGGGGTGGGGGGATTTTTCTCAAAATCTTCGTGTTGCATCCCTGGAAGATGCTAAACTTAAATATCAAGTTTGGTATTTTACCTACTTTTCGTTTTTGAGTTATCTTGTTCCAGAAACACGGACACACACACACGGACTTTTTTCCGAAAATGCTTTTTTTAGATAAAGGGGACCTTAAAACATATATTTCCGGTGAAATCTCGGTATCGAATTTTTGGGTGGAGTGCAATACCTTCTCTATATACCATGTACATAATGCGTATAGAGAAAGTAAAAATCTGATGTGTTCCATTCACAAAATTTTCTCTAACAGCTTCACATACAAACTATTCTTTTATCTGCATCATGCTAATCGAGACAAACGGAATATACATTTTATTTCTGATGCAAATATCTATAATATACGGCATTTTAAACAAAATCGTTTGAGCCATTTTTGAGAAAAACAAAAATTTCAAAAACTTTTCCATGTAAAAGGTAGTTTGGGGTGGCAGGGTTTTCTTTAAAATTCTTCGTGCTACTTCCTTGGACTATACGAAACTTAAATACCAACTGAAATATTTAACGGTCCTTTAGTTTTGGAGATATGGTGTCCACAAAGTCACACGTGCGCGCGGACTTTTTTTCTAAAAATTAATTCTTTTCTTTTGTAATCAGGTCCTCCTCAAAACATGTATTTCCGGTGACAATTTTGCTCAGAGACCTCTTTTTCACGCTTGAGGTTCTTTTATGTGCCGTAAATCTACGACACGGAACTAACACCTTTACTTCACTTTCGAAGGAAGCAAAGGCTTTTTACGCCCGAAAAAATCCATTGTCCTCCGCCAGGTTTGAACCCGCGGACTTGGGTATATGAAGTTAGCATGGTAACCATTACACTCTGGAGGGTGACTTTCTCTAGAGTTCAATATATAAACTATTCTTACAAAAGATTATTCTTTTATCTACATCATGCTATTAGAGATAAACCGAATATACATGTTATTTCTAATGTAAATATTATAATATACAGTATAGTAAACAAAATCGTTAGAGCCATTTCTAAGAAAAGCAAAATGTTCAAACATTTTTTCATGTAAAAGGTAGTTTGGGGTGCGAGGATTTTCCTGAAAATCCTTCCTTTTTTGGGAATAAGGGACCTCAAACATGTATTTCCTGTGGAATCTTGGTATCCGATTTTTGGGTGAAATACATACCTTCTCTAAATACTATGTACATAGTACGTGTAGAGAAAGTAAAAGATCTGATGTATTCCATTTACAAGACTTTCTCTACATTTCTGTAATAAATTGTTGTTAAAACGTAGAAGGGAAATAACGGAATACACTAGGTTAAACCGATACTCAAATGTTTTAAAACGTGGTTGCTATGGGATTAATATTCATTTCTTCGTATGGTCAGGACTATCTCGAAAACGGCCAACTCAATAAAAATTGCATCTTTTGTGTGTATCTCTTACGATTTACTAGTTATGCAAAAGTCAGAAAAATTCATCCAGAATAAAGAAGGCCTCAAATGCAATTCCAGAAAATTCAAGATATACACATGATATATTATCATGTAAATATTTTAAATATAAACGTTAGAATCTTTTTTGATAAAATAAAAATTTTCGAGATTTTTTCATTGTAAAGAGGTATTTTCTTGACAATCTTCGTGTCGCATCTTAAATATAAAGTTTGGTATTTCACGAAATTTTCGTTTTTGAGCTATGCTACCTTCAGAGACCCGGACATTTTTTTTCGAAAACATCTATTTTCGTGAAATCTCGGTTTCAAATATTTGGGTGGAATACAATACCTTCTCTATTCACTGTGTACATAGTACGTGTAGAGAAAGTAATAATTCTTGCGAAAGGTGGGCAATTTAAAAAGCAGTATTTGTTTAACTGTATTCGCAGATAAGAGACACACCCGACCTAGATAAAATAGATTAATGATAAAAGATATCACAAAGAAGTATCAAAACAATCGCTGTTCAAATAGAGTAATGAAAGGCAGACAACACGAGTGAGAGAAAATATAATGTGACATGACATCATATTTCATATGACTTTCTGTAGTCACTATCTCTGATTTTAATATAGTTTCTACTAAGTATCCTTTAAAAAAGCAATTGCGTAAGCCTTTATACTTTCTCTAGACGTATTATGTACATAGTCTATAGAGAAGGTATTCTAATGCACCCAAAAATTCGATACGGTGATTTCACTGGAAATACATGTTTTGAGTTCCCCTGAATAAAAAAAGCATTTTAGAAAAAAGTCCGTGTGTGTGTCTCTGGGCAGCATAGCTCAAAAACGAAAAGACCGTTAAAAGCCAAACTTGGTATTTAAGTTTGGTATCTTCCATGGATGCGACAAACTACCCTTTAAAAAAATCGATCATTTTTATTTTCTTAAAAATGGCTCTAACGATTTTGATTAAAATTTCTTTTATTTAAGATGTTTACTTATCAAATAAAATGTATATCTTGAATTTTCTGGGAATAGCATCAAAAGATCTCTTTATTCTGGATGATTTTATTGAATTTTGCATAACTGGTAAACAGTAAGATATACACAAAAACTTACTAAACAAAAAAATATAGATCACAATAAAATATACAATTTATGTCATTCATTTTTTTCGTGAAGTTGATCTTTTTTTTTAGGTAGTCCTTGTTATTCAACTTAAAAAAAAACTTATACCTACTTTTCTCATACAGGAATTTGTCAGCTCCTGTCCATACAAACAAAGGAACTTCAGGCACATAGCAACCAGCTTTTGACTATCACTTTAATCTATGGTACTCCCTTATTTCACTTCTACTTACAAGGAAACAAGTAATATGACTATTTCTGCGAATATTTCTCGATTAGATTGGTGTAAATAGAAGCATAAGCTTTTTAACAATACATTTGTTGCAGAGACGTAGAGAAAGTCAAGTGAATGGAGCACATCAGATTTTTTTTTTTTTTTTTTATTTTAGTAAGGGCCAAATTACTTGCTTCACACCAATTGATATTTTTATTTGATAGATTTGTTTTACATATGTGCATACAAGCACACATATTTGTGATGCCAATAAGGATACGCATGTTTGAATTTATTGCTCTTAGGAAGTCCGTGAAAATTCCCTACTTAGTTCACTAATTTCATTTTGCATCTGTTTCGAACCAAAGCATTCGCGCAATATTGCGTTATTGCTTATTCCCTGGAAATGCTGCTGACACTTTTTGACAGGCTGTTGCTTTTTGCCGACGTCATTTGTCCTACATAGAGTAACCTACCCGCTGGCATCTCTCTGCCAAATGATTATACACTTATCGACTACTTGGTAATCAACTTTGTGTGACGCAGTTGTTCACGGTAAATAACGATGATTCAGTTCCTTGCTATGTTAACTTTCAGCATGGTCCAATGTTAGGAAACCAGAAAACTCTTTATCAGTAGCGCTTGCCTTGCATGCAAAGGAGATAATGAAATATGCAAGAGCGATCCTTTAAAACATGCACTGCTGTGCGGGGAGAAATTACACAGAAACAGGTCACGCTACTCTTATTGCG
The DNA here is from genome assembly GCA_030762935.1 of Hymenopus coronatus. Lineage (NCBI taxonomy): Eukaryota > Metazoa > Arthropoda > Insecta > Mantodea > Hymenopodidae > Hymenopus > Hymenopus coronatus. The sequence continues at coordinate 18,533,405 of CM060891.1, forward strand.
AGTTCTTAAATGTCTACCTGCTTTTATCATAGAGCTTACCTATGTGTAGGACAGGAAAAAACAGCGCTACAAACAGCCTTGCCATCCAGCATTTTGCGGATAAAAACATCTGATGTGTTCAATGTCTCTGCAACAAATTATTATTACTAAAAAGCTTATTCTTCTATTTACTTCATGTTAATCGAGATAACATTAGCAGAATCTTCTTATTACTTAGTTTCTTATAAGTAGAAAGCTACTAAAGGAATGCGCTAAGCTAATGTGATAGTCAAATGTTTTAAGCTATCGTTATGCGATTGTTAATGCACATTGCTTCTTTAGTTGGTCAGACGCAGAACAAAAGAGTGGTCGAGTGGTCAGCGAGCTGACTTCTCACCCGGAGGTCCCGGGTTCGATTCCCTGCTGGGGCGGGGAATTTTTCTTTAACCGGAATTATTCTCTATCCCCCATAGAGTCTGGAAGTATGAATGTGAGAGTGAATGTGCGCGTGTTTAGTAATATAAAGTTTAACCCAATGTTCTGAACCTACAGTTTCACAAGTGAAAGCCCCGATATGACCATTGATGTTATACAAATGAAGCAATAAAAAAAAAAAAAAAGAAGAAGAAGAAAAACGGACACTTCCTGTATGAGAGAAGTATAAGTACAGGTTGTTTATTGCATTCAAGTTACAGTTACATTCAAACAGTTTTACCAAGAAGCTTATAAATGTTCAATGTGACTACCCTTTGTCACACGGCACACATCAAGTCTATAGCCGAGTTCTTCCCAAACGTTGATAAGTGTGTATTCAGTAATTGTAGCAACAGCTGCTTCAATTCGGTTTCTTAATTCAGGGAGGTCAGCTGGTAGCGGAGGCTACCGTATACACGATCCTTGTTGAAGCCCCAAAGGTAAAAATCGCATGGCGTTAGGTCTGGAAAACGTAGAGGCCATGCATAGCAAGCCCTATCATTGGGGCCCTTGCGGCCTATCCAGCGCTCGGGTACAGTTATGCCAGTGAGGTGGCGCACCATCCTGCTGGAAAATGAAGTTCTCTGGAATCTCGTTGCATTTGTACCATCTCGTGAGGATTTTCTGAGCCCCAGATGCGCACATTATGAGTGTTAAGGTGAAAGGTCGATTCATCACTGCAAACAACACGATAAAATCGTCATGAAACAACATGTCGTTTGTGAATTTGGCACACAATCCGTGGTCTGTCGGCTTTAGAGCCTGTAATAACTGTAAACGGCAAGGACGTAGCTGTAAGCGTTTTCTTACAACTTTCCAAACAGTCGACATGGGAACTTGTAATTCACGACTAACCTTCCGGACTGATTTCTTTGGGCTACGAGTGAACGACTCTCTCACTCGCTCAACAGTCTCTTCCCTTTACAAAGGCAGCCGGTATCTTCAAACTGATTATACCATCTACGAATGTTTTTATCACTAGGAGGATCAAAACCAAACTTACTACGGAACGCTAGTTGCACAATAACTACAGATTCGGTCTTTGCAAACTGCAAAACACAAAACGCTTTCTGTTTACTAGTCGCCATCTTTGCTACTACCGCTGTCTAGCGGATTGCGGCAGAAACATTGCACGCACATGCCCACTTGTGCCAACACACAAAACTGTTTGAGTTGCTTTTTCATTTGACATATCATTTATAACTGTAAGTTGAATGTAATAAATATTATAAAGAGTTAAACCCCCGATATTCATTTATATACACCTGTACTTTACAATTGAAAACAATAACAAGGAATATCTCGGAAACGGTTACTTCCACAACAAAAACGTATGGGAGATAAATTGTATGTTTTGGCCAGATCTACATTTTTTGTGCCAGATCTACATTTAAGTTTTTGTCTATATCTTACGGTTTAACATTTATACAAAATTCATTTGTCATGTGAATAGCTTTAATATACGTATTTTAATCGAAATAGTTAAAGACATTGTTTAGAAAAAAGCTTTTCCATGTGAAGGACAGTTTGTGGTAAGCGGATTATCTTAAAAATCTTCGTGTGGCAACCTTGGAAGATGTTTACATAAATACCAAGTTTGGTATTTACAGGTCTTCTCGCTTTTGAGCTATGTTGTCCACAGACACACACACATAAACACAGACCTTTTACTAAAAATGCCCTTTTTGGACTCAGAGGTCGTCAAAAATATATTTCCGGTGAAATTTCAACATCGAATTTTTGGGTGGAATACGATACCTTCCTTCTCTACCTACTTTGTGCATATATACGTGCTAAAGAAAGTAAATATCTTATTTGTTCCATTCACAAGACTTTCTCTACTTATTCTGCAACAAATGATCTATACAAAAACTTATTTTTCTATCTAATGCATGTAAAACATTGACGAAAATAGTCGTAAATCTTTTAAAAGCTGATCGCAAAGCGTTTACACTGATATTCTATTTTCTTTGCAAAATCAGGAAGTTATACACAAAAAAAAAAAAAAAAAAAATTTCTGATGTAATACATTCACATGACTTTCTCTATATCTCTGCAACAAATGTTTGTTAAAAAGTTTATGCTTCTATTTACTTCATGCTAAGAGAGAAACAATTAGCAGAAATAGTCTTATTACTTGCTTCCCTGTAAGTAGAAGCGAAATAAGGGAGTACCATAGGTTAAAGTGATAGCAGAAGATGGCTACTATGTGACTGAAGTTCCTTTGTTTGTATGGACAGGAGTTGACAAAGTCGTGTATGAGAAAAGTATGTTTTTTAAAGCTGAAACCAAAAACAAGGAATAGCTCAAAAACGATCAACTCCACGAAAAAAATGTTTATAACATAAATTGTGTGATTTAATGTGCTCTACACTTTTTGTGTGGTAAGTCTTTGTCTATCTCTTACGGTTTACCAGTTACACAAAATTCCGTAAAATTCATCCAGAATAAAGCAGTCTTCAGAGGTTATTCCCAGAAAATTCAAGATATACATATTATTTGTCAAGTATATATCTTTATATTTTAATAAGAATCGTTTGAGCCATTGTTTAGAAATTCAAAATTTTCGAAAATTTTTCCATATGAAGGGTAGTTGGGATTGGGGGGATTTTCTTGAAAATCTTCGTGTCGCATCCTTGGAAGATGCTGAACTTAAATATCAAGTTTGGTATTCAATGGCCTTTTCGTTTTGGAGCAATGCAGACACACAAATAAGCACACACACGGACCTTTTTGTAAAAATGCTTTTTTTGGATTCAGGGGGACCCAAAACATGTATTTCTGGTGAAATCTCGGTATCGAATTTTGGGTGGAATGCAATACCTTCTCTATACACTATGTACAGAGTACGTGTAGAGAAAGTAGTACTAGCAATTTCCAAAATAATTTTACTTATTTAAAGATTTATTGAATTTGTCCATAGGAAAGAGTTTCAAAATTGCCAGCACTGTTTTCCGCCCTAGAATATTTAAACAAGAAGCATGTAGTGCTTTTCCCTTCTCTTTATATATCTTCCTTGACTAGCAGATACATTACCCTGCCAAGGTAATACACACAGATTCTCCATTTTCTCAGAGAGCTTGTGTTGCGTAATTTAAGAGCTAAGTTAGGAAAGCAATTATTTCCTAAGTCTGGGAAGGCCGCACTTTTGTTCCGGAACAAGGCAAGGGGAGTGCACACTAATTTCCCAGAAACTCTTCAGCAAGATTGCGTTTATGGATAGTACAAATTTGCTATATGCTTCCTTACTATATTGCTAACTGAATCCTGTGAATCCCTCATGATTAGGGGCAGAGTTTTTAGGTGGCATAAACCTTCATTTTAAGATTCTTGTGTGTACAAAAAAAATTTCACTTTCTCTGTACGTACTATGTACAGTGTATAGAGAAGGTATTGTATTGCACCCAAAAATGTGATACCGAGATTTCCACGGAAATACATGTTTTGAGACCCCCTGAATACAAAAAATATTTCTAGAAAAACATCTCTGTGTGTTGTGGGCAGCATAGCTCAAAAACGAAAAGACCGTTAAATACCAAACTTTATATATATAGAAAATAGCCACCAATGTCAAAGAAGGCATTTTAGGCCCCACAAAAGAAGCGGAAAATCATGTAAAGAAAAATCACAGCGAACTTGATCGAAATGTGATTCCGCGGGAGTAGTTGAAATCTGAAACATAATACCAGTTGTGGAAACAATATCGGTTTAGTGAATAAAAACAAGAGAAGAAAGAATATAATCTGATGTGTTCCATTCTCATGCCTTTCTCTACATCTCTGCAACAAAGTATTGTTAAAAAGCTTATGCTTCTATTTACTTCATGCTAATCGAGAAAAATTAGCAGAAATAGTCTTATTACTTGCTTCCTTGTAAGTAGAAGCGAAATAAGGGAGTACCATAGGTTAAAGTGAAATCAAAAGCTGGTTGCTTTGTGACTGAAGTTCCTTTGTATGTATGGACAGGAATTGAGAAATTCTTGTATGAGAAAAGTATAAGTTTTTTAAAGCTGAAAACAAAAACATGGGATATCTCAAAAACGACCAACTCTACCACGAAAAAAATGTATATGACATAAATTGTGTGTTTTAATGTGCTCAACATTTTTTTAGTGATAAGTTTTTGTCCATCTCTTACGGTTTAGCAGTTATGCAAAATTCCGTAAAAGTTCATCCAAGTAGTCTTCAGAGGGTATTCCCAGAAAATTCAAGTTATACATTTTATTTGCCTGGTGAATGTCTTTCATATACATTTTAATAAAAGCCGTTAGAGCCATTTTTGAGAAATTCAAAATTTTCGAAAATTTTTCCATGTAAGGGGTAATTGCGGTGGGGGGATTTTCTTGAGAATCTTCGTGTCGCATCCTTGTAGATACCAAACCCAAATACCAAGATTGGTTTATAATGGACTTTTCTTTTTTGAGCTATGCTGCCCACAGACACACACACACACACACACACACACACACACACACACACACACCACACCACACACACGGACATTTCTCTAAAAATACATTTTTTTTTTTTTGATTCAGGGAGTCTCAAAACATATATTTACGGTGAAATCTCGGTATCGAATTTTTGAGTGCATTACAATGCCTTCTCTATACACTATGTACATAGTACGTGTAGACAAACTAATAAAACAACATTGAAGTAAATACATTTCTTGCGTTAAGGATGTCACCACGACAAAGTCCAAGGAACACAAAATATCATTTATATCTTTTTAAGTCTAAATACTTCAAGAAAAGCTCGACTTATGACAACAAGAATAACTAATGAAAAAACGTTCCATTTATTTGGAAAACTGCGGCGTCAAAACACATTGTGGAAGCGTCTGGGCCGCGGGAAACAAAAGAGCAACGAATGCAAGAAAAGATTTGTTGAAGAAAATTCAGCTAAACATTGCCTGACAATTTTTTTACTTCCATTTGTTTTTTCTAAGGTTGCTCTTGGAGGACGCGAGAAATAACAAAAATGGAGAAATCTCAATATCAAATATTATTTATTTGTATTAGTTAATTCCTGCAGAGGAGTATAGGGCATCGCTACGTTTCCGTTATCGGATTTGAATTTCTAGTTCGTGGGTTCGCCGCTATGCGCCATGGTGACGAGGAATCAACTCGTCGTCCACAGATGGCATTGTAGGGCGAAATCATGAGTTGCGGACGCCAAATGGCGGAATTTTGCTCAGGAACCTTCTTCTTTCAAGGTAAGGGGTTCTTTTGCGTGCAAAGAAACATTACATCGGATCACCGGCTTTACTGTCCTTCCAAAGGAAGCATGCTAAGGGTTTTTGCATCTGAAAAAAGTCCACTTCCCTCCGCCAAGTTTGTGTTTTAGTGGCTAGCATGGTAACCACTACACCACGGAGGGCGACAGTTGCTTATGTGGAGGGTAAATTTTGCAACATTATATAGAAATATTTGCACTAAAAGTGGAAAAATGATGATGTGGGCTGTGCTCTATTTTCTATAGAGGTCTTTTAGTACATGAGTAATAAACATATACATTTATATTTATTTTTTCATACCTGCAACATTACAATCTGTTCAGAATTTTAACAAGATGTAACAATGAAAACATTACAATATATTTTACAAACTATGGGCATTTGGCCATATATTTTGGTTTAATGATTATTAAAATCTGTGAAACAGTTCTAAAACCTGGTTCCTCTGCAGAAGGTTGATTCTATTGATGCTGTTGTCTAGTAGATTTGTCACCAGGTGTTGGGATGACTGCCCAAGACTTTTATGGTAGGGGATACTTACTATATGCTGTACTTTCCTGTTTCACTGTTGGAAGCTGTAAATCATAATAAAAGTAGGAATTACTGATATACCAGGGAATATTTATAGTAATGTGTGTTACGGAGGAGTATTCCGCACTGCAGCCGTTGGCTTATTGTACGTCGGACCTCTGGAGAAGAAGGTGAGTACTTTCAAAGAGCGGCCGACATCCGTACAGGGAGAGAGCCGCTGTGGACTGTTCCTAGCAGTACATGGAGAGCGCCAGGAACCCATGGCGCAATCCCGAATAGAAAACCTGAGTCTGCAGAAAACCACTAAGCCATCCCGCCGCCGAGAGTTGTATTTCCAGAGCGCAGTCGTCTCCATGGAATGGCGCTTCAACCGCAGTCCTTGTCGACGCTTACAACCCTGAAAGAGACGATTTAGGATGAAATAAAGAGACAGGAAGTTCGAGGGAATGAGGAATCCTCCGTGGCCGAGTGGTTAGACCACTCGCCTCTCACCTAGACGGCCCGGGTTCGATCCCAAGCGACCGCATGTGAGAGGCTGAGTACACCCCGGGCCAGGTCTCCCAGCGGGGGAAAAAATCCCACGCCAGTACTGGGGATCGAACCCAAGTCTCCCGCCTCGTAAGGTCCCTGGGGGGGGGGCCAATTGAAGAGCTACTTGATGGAGAAGTAGCGGCTCCAGGTCATGAGAACCGCATTAATCGGCCGGAGGGGCTCGAGGTGCTGACCACGCCTCACCCTCCAATTCTGCACCACATCCATGAGTCTGTAATGGACCGAGATGGAGGACGCAGCAGCCGGGCAGTAGGTCAAGGTTCCCCGTGAGCTGCCCTGCCATGGAAAAAAAAAAATCTTGTGAATATCCTTTGAAGTTCTTTTATTTTGAATGACTTTTGCAAAATTGGTAAACCTAAAGAGATAGACACAAAAACTGTAGATCTCGTTAAATAACACACCTTATGCCATATAAGGTTTGTTATTATAATTATTATTATATATTTATTTTTATTTGTAGAACTAACCATTTCTGAGATGTTTCCTGTTATTGCTTAGAACATGGGAAGTCTTCCTCCGTTTCATCTCTCTGTTGTTTTGCTCCTAGGCCTGGAAAGAGGACTGGGCAGTTTTTAAAACATTTGACAGTCACCATAGTCTAGTATTTTCCTTTATTTCCCTTCTACTTATAAGGAAGTGAGTAATAATACCACTTCTGGTAATGATCATCTTGACTAGCATTGTGTAGTTATAATCTTTTGTAAGAATAGTTTGTTTGGAGAACAGACGGAGAAAATATGAATAGAATATATCAAATATTTTTATTTAGCATATGTACATCGTTTACTTAGGATCATATTTATTTTAGTATTATTGTGTCCAAGCGTTAAACTTTATTTGAGAATTATGTTTCAAACTGTATTTTTACTTTCATTATTTAATACATAGGTAGAGAACTGAGCCAGTTGGCTCAGGCGTTTTATCTTGAGACTGGCATTTGGGAGATCGTGGGATCGATTTCCAGTCTCTTTCAATGCTGTAAGTGTCGGCGAAAACTGCAGTGACGGCGCCCTTCCTTTCTGAAAATACAGCTCTCAGCGGCAGGATGGTGTTGGAAGTTGCTTGTAGATTTAAGGGGTTTGGTCAGACTGTGTCGCGGGCTCCTAGCGCTCCGCGCGTCGAGATTAAGAACTACTTGGAATGGCAGGGACAATCCACAGTGCTCTTCCCCGCCATCCGGTTTCGGCCGCCCTTTGAAATTACTCACATCTCATTCTATCCTCCTGGGGTCTGATGCACATTAAGCCAATGGCGGAATGCCCTCCGACACCACACACACATACACATATATAGGTAGAGAAGGTATTGCATTCCACCCAAAAATTTGATACCGAGATTTCACTGGAAGCACGCGTTTAGAAAATACCCCCGAATAAAAAAAAAGAGAACAATGTTAGAAAAAGATCCAGGCGCTCATGTGTATAAATACGATAACTCAAAAACGAGAAGTCAGTTCAACATCAAACTTGATATTTAAGTTCAAACTCTTCAAAGACACAACACGAAGATTTTGAAGAAATTCCCACCCACCCCAAACTACCCTTTAAAACGAAAAAAATAGAAAATTTTGTTTTCTCAAAAATGGCGCCAACAATTTTGATTAAAATACTATATATTAAATATATATCTACACCGGAAAAGTAAAATCATATTTTGAATTTCCTGAGAATAGCCTCAGAAGTCTACATTTAGAAGAGAAGTTGCATAACTCGTAGACCCTAAGAGATACAGTATTTTTCAGAATTGATGACTCTAACCCACTCTTCTTTCAAAGACTTTTAAGTTTGGGATTAGGATGTGTGCGGTTGGAAACCAACCCTCGTTGTTGCCAAGTTTTCCACTTACTGGTCCCTTAATTGAGGCGCGATTCTCCACTTGCAAGCAGTCTCCAGGAAATAAATTCTACTACGTTGCCTCTCGCCCCTAGTACAGGGGTAGTCTTGTTTGCTAATGGTAGGGGGGAGCGGTCCAATTTGAGGGCCAAATGTTTTGGGGAAAATATACACAACAACCTACTTCACGAAAATGTATATCTCGTTAAAACACGCATTTTATGCCATATACAGATTTTTCTCCGTAGATCATATCACCGAGATATTCCTTGTTTCAATTTTAAAATACTTAAAAAAACATTTCTCACACCGGAATTTGTCAATTCCTAGGCATTCATAGAGAATAAATATCAATCATCAATCAATAGCGCCTAGTTTTAAAATATTTGACTTTCGCTTTAATATAGTGTATGCCCTTTTTATTTCTCTACACGTACTATGTACACAGTGTATAGAGAAGATATTGTATTGTAATTCGATACCGATATTTCACTAGAAATACATATTTTGAGACCCCTGAATAAAAAAGCTGATGTGTTCCATTCACATGGCTTTCTCTATATCTCTGCAACAAATTGCTGTTAAAAAGCTTATGCTTCTATTTACTTCATGCTAATCGAGAAAAAAAAAAATGTCAGAAATAGTCTTATTACTTGCTTCCTTTTAAGTAAAAGAGAAATAAGGGAGTACCATAGGTTAAAGTGATAGTCAAAGGTTGGTTGCTATGTGACGGAAGTTCCTTTGTTTGCATGGACAGGAGTCGACAAATTCCTGTATGAGAAAATATAAGTTTTTGAAAGGTGAAATCAAAAACAATGAATAACTAAAAAACGATCAACTCCACGAAAAAAAATTATATAACATAAATTGTGTGTTTTAACGTGCTCTACATTTTCTGTGCAGTAAGCTTTTGTCTATCTTTTACCGTTTAGCAGTTAAGCAAAATTCATCCAGAATAAAGATAGATTTTACTGAATGTTGCATAACAGGTAAACCATAAGAGATATACAAAAATTTACTACAAAAAATGTAGATCTCGTTAAAATATACAATTTATGTCACACTTTTTTTTTTTTTTTTTTTTTTTTTTTTTTTTTTTTGCGTGGAGTTGACAGTTTTCGAGATATTCCTTATTAATGGGTTGTGTTTTAAAATACGTACTTAAACGTTTCTCATACGGGAATCTTGTCAACTCCTGGTCATACAAACAAACTTGAATCATATAGCAATCAACTTTTTAAATATTTGACTATCGCTTTAGCCTATGGTACTCCCATATTTCCCTTCTACTTACAAGGAAACAAGTAATAAGACTATTTCTGCTAATTTTATCTCGATAAGGATGAATTGGAGAGAAGAATAAGGATTTTAACAGAGATGTAGAGAAAGTAACGTGAACGAAACACACCAGATCTTTTTGTGGAGTTCACATATTCGAGATATTCCTTGCTTCAATTTTAAAATGCCTAAAAACTTTTCTCATATCGTCATTTGTCAACTCCCGGCCATCTAAAGAAAACAAATAATAATCAGCGATCACATAGCAACTAGCTTTAAAATATTTGACTATCGCTTTAAGTTGTCAACTGCTGACCATTCAAAGAAAACAAATACCAATCAGCAATCCCATAGCAACTAGCTTTAAAATAGTTGACTATCGCATTAATCTGTGTATGCCTTCCCTTCAACTTAAAAGGAACTAAGTAATAAGGCCATTTCTCACGCACCCTCCCCCTGTCTGGATCCGACATTTACTGGTCACGTTTCACAGGACATTTCCTATTTACCCCTGCTGAATACAACAAATCTGCCATCTGCATTCGATACACGTAATTTTTTACACGTTTAAGGAAGAAGAGACAACGAGGAAGAAAAATAAAAGTTTAGTGAGAGCGTCCTTCAGCAGAAAATACAGCCTTGTCACACAATACAGGAATTCAGCGCGATTTAGATGCAGTACCTTTTTAGGCTCTAATCAAGGACGAATGATGTCAGTATTTGGAATGTATGTAAGCTACAGACGCTTGCAAAACCACCATTTTTGCAATTAGTGTCATCAGACGTTAACATAAACAGAAAAATGTTGCATAATGACATAGTATCTAAAAGGACACTAGCAGTTCATTTCCCTATTGGGAACAATGGTTACATTTACACAATGATGAAGCGAATTATTCAGAAACAAATAAGGACATGGACTCAAGACAGCTTAATGTGTAGAGAAAGTGGACTTACTGATTCTGGGAAATAACGACGTAACTTTACAACAAAGAAATATTAATCAAACGAAAAGAAAGTAGTCACCTTTTACTAGACCTTTATTGAGGTTTTCATGTGTCGCAATAATTACGGAAAGTTTGTAATACTTTATTTAAACTATAAAGTTTCAACTACGAGGGGCGTTCAATAAGTCCTTATATATTGTGTTTTACTTTCTCTGTACATACTATGTACATAGTGCATAGAGTAGGTATTGCATTGCACGCAAAATTCGATATCGAGATTTCACCGGAAATACATGTTTTGAGGCCACCTGAATAAAAAAAAGCATTTTTAGAAAAATGTCCCTTTGTGTCTGTGGGCAACATAGCTCAAAAACGAAAAGTTAAGTTCAGTATCTTCCAAGGATGCGACAGGAAAATTTTCAAGAAAATTCCCCCACCCCCAACTACCCTTCACATGGAAACATTTTCGAAAATTTTGATTTTCTAAAAAATGGCTATAACGATTTTGATTAAAATATCGTATATTAAAGATATATAACTGAAAAATAATATGTATATTTTGAATTTTCTGGGAATAGCCTCTGAGACTATTTTATTCTGAATGAATTTTACGAATTTTGTGTAACTGGTAAACCGTAAGAGATAGACAAAAACTTACCAAACAAAAAATGTAGAGCACATCAAAACACACAATTTATGTTATATACATTTTTTTCGTGAAGTTGATCGTTTTCTAGATATTCCTTGTTTTTGGTTTCAGCCTTGAAAAACTTATACTTTTCTCATAAAGGAATCTGTCAACTCCTGTCCATACAAACATAGGAACTTCAGTCACATAGCAACCAGCTTTTGACTATCACTTTAACCTATGGTACTCCCTTTTTTCCCTTCTACTTACAAGGAAATAAGTAATAAGACAATTTCTGTTTTTTTTTTGTTTTTTTTTTTCACTTAGCAGGAAGTAAATAGAAGCATAAGCTTTTTAACAATAATTTGTTGCAGAGATGTAGAGAAAAGGTGAATGGTACATATCAATTTTTTTTTTTCTCCAACTGTTTTAAGCCTTCCAAAAAGTGGGATTTCGGAAGGTCCTCAAAATAATCATGTTTGGGAGATGAACTCTTTGTTAGACGTGAATCGTTTTTCAAGTTTGGAAATAAAAAAATCACTGGGATGCGTGTGTGTGTGTTTGTGTGTGGGTAGGGGGGGGAGGACTGTTGCTGTGAACAGTATAGCTCAAAAACGAAAAGACCGTTCAATACAAACTCGATATTTATGTTAAATATCTTCCAAGGATGCGACACGAAGGTTTTCAAGTAAATCCCCCACTCAAACTACCATTTACATGGAAGAAGTTTGAATATTTTATTTTTCTCTAAAAAGTCTCTAACAAGTCTGATTAAAATACCGTACATTAAAATATATTTATACAAATAAAAAATATATATTTTGAATCTTCTGGAAAAAGCCTCTGAAAAGCTCTTCATTCTGAATGAATTTTGCATAACTGGTAAACCGTAAGAGATAGAAAAAAACTTACTTTTACTGAAGCTGTTTATTTTATGGTTAAGGTAAATGCATCTATGAAATTTGGAAAATCTACAATATGCAAAGCAACTAATGTCTATTAATTCAAAAATCTGATGTGTCCATTCACGTGACTTTCTCTAGGTGTTACACAAACAACTTTACAAAAGATTCTTCTTTTATCAACGACGTGCTAATCAACGTAAACATTAACAGAAAATGTCTTATTATTATAGATATAAAGAGAATAGATATGAAATGTCCTATCCTTATACACTGTGGTGTGAAGCAAGTTTTGTCAAGCCGCCATATTTTGATTCTACACCAATAAGATTAGTACGGCTTTTGTGGGCTAAATGTGCACCCAAAAGTAAGATTTTGTGGTGTTAAATGCCAATTTAGCAGTACATTTGGATTGTAGGCTTTAAACCAGTATGATGAATACGTGCGTGGTGCTTGGTTGTGTTTTCTCGTATAGCAGATGAAAAAAACGAGGAAATGTTTCAATATATTGGTTAGTGTACTTTTAAGTAATTTTTCGGCGGTATACTTACTGAAATATGAACTCAGTATCAACAGAACAATTCTGTATTGTTGATTTCCAACTCGAAAGACCTTGAAAATCTTCGTGTTGCATCGTTGAAAGATCCTAAATATAAATACCAAGTTTGGTTTTTAACGGTCTTTTCGTTTTTGAGCTATGCTGTGCACAGACACACACACTCGGACTCAGGGGAACTCAAAACGTATATTTCTGGTGAAACCTCGACATCGAACTTTTGGGTGGAATACAACCTCTATCCACATTGCACATACGAGCTAGAGAGTGTAAAAATTAGTCACAAATAAAGTCTTTGATTCATTCTTATAAATATTTCACTCGATGCTTTGACAGCTGCACTACTAGCACGTCACTGTGTGCTAACACTCCAGTGGTAATGCGACGATATTTACCTATATAAATACATAAATAAAAACGAACAAATAAAATGATAAACAGAAAAAAAATCTGATGTGTGCCATTCACATGACTTTCTATACTTCTGTGTAACAAACTATTGTTAATAAGCTTATGCTTCTATTTACTTCATGCTAATCCAGAAAAAAAAAAAAAAAATAGCAGAAATAGTCTCATTACCTGCTTCCTTGTAAGTAGAATAGAAATATGGGAATATCATAGGTTAAAGTGAAGTCAAAAGCTGGTTGCTATGTGACTGAAGTTCCTTTGTTTGTATGGACAGGAGTTGACACATTCCTGTATGAGAAAAGTACAAGTTTTTTAAACCTGAAACCAAAAACAAGGAATATCTCAAAAACGATCAACTCCACGAAAAATTTTATATAACATAAATTGTGTGTTTTAATGTGCTCTACATTTTCTGTGTGGTAAGTTTTTGTCCATCTCCTACGGTTTAGCAGAAATGCTCAATTCCGTAAAATTGATCCAGAATAAAGTAGTCTTCAGAGGCTATTCCCAGAAAATTCAAGATATACATTTTATTTGTCAGGTAAATATCTTTAATATACGATATTTTAATCAAAATCGTTAGAGCCATTTTTAAGAAAATCAAAAGTTTCGTAAAATTTTCCATGTAAAGGGTAGTTGGGTGTGGGGAGATTTTCTTGAAAATCTTAGTGTCGCATCCTTGGAAGATACTATACCTAAATACCAAGTTTGGTTTTTAACGGTCTTTTCATTTTGAGCTATGTTGTCCACAGACACACACACGGATTTTTTTTGGATTCAGGGGAACCTAAAACATGCATTTCCGCCGAAATCTCGGTATCGAATTTTTGGGTGGACAACAATACTCCCTCTATACACTATATGCATAGTACGGGTAGAGAAAGTAATAAAATAAACGTGCAATTAGATATCCATATTCCTCATCAGTAAACTATATTCAATACATTAAGTAAATATTTTTTATCATTATTTGTAATATATTTGAGTTAGATAAGATAAATATTTAATATGCGCACCACAGGAGAGTATGGGCTGTGCTACCTGAGATACTTGATAAGCACATCTAAAACCAGAATCGATTCTTTATGTTCTAACACTTTTGCGAAATCCCTTTTGAGCACCCTGTGGGGTTGTGTCTCAGTCTGAATTTGCAGATTTGAAAAACTAACTTATTCGAGATTGCGGGTAATTTTTTAAATTTAGAATAAATTCTAATATAATCTAATATTTAGCACTGCTTTCTAATGCTAATGAACATTTAAAAATAATCATAAGAATGACATTAGCGTTCTCGTTACCTTTGTCAGATGAGAAGGGAAACTAAATAATCAAGGAACTGTGTCAGGGTTTAGCATCATCTTGCCTTTATCCTCATGGAAACACTTCTTAGCAAAATGCATTGAGTACCTATAGTCTATGGTATTTCGATGGCACAAACTCGTCACGTCTCAGTTCTGGTTTATGTATTAGAAACCTAAAATAAATTATCATTCGCTTAGTGACCGAGGAAACCCACGGGAATAAAACGGAATGACTTTGGAACATAAATCACAAATGTTATAATTTATTCTTACCGAAGGAAAGTGATCTCGGAACTTTTGTCCGGTGGTTGGTACAGCTATGCAGCATAAGAGTGCACCTTGTTAGTTATTAAACCCTAATACCTTTAAACCACCTCACTTTTAAAGCCTTTTAAGCGTACTGAACAAATGGCAAAAAGCACGTTTGCCCTCCAGCTGCCTATGCGCGAGAGGTTTCAATTAGGACAGCAACACTAGCGCAAACGGTGAGTCTAGGTAATATAATTCCAAGGTCTTTGAATTCTGCTAATGTTTATCTTGATTACCATAATGCAGACAAAAGAATAATCTTTTGAATAAAAGGTTTATTTACCAAACAGCTAATGGCATCATGTGAATAGAACACATAAGACATTTTGTCTTCTACTTACAAGGAACCAAGTAATAAGGACAAATTCTGCAAATATTTATTTCGATTAGCATGAAGTAGGTATATAAAAAGTAAGCTTAATAATAATAACTATAGAGATGGAGAGAAAGTCATGTGAATGGAACATATAAGATTTTTAACATTTCAGATTTACTTTCTCTACACGTACTATGTACATAGTGTATAGAGAGGTATTGCGCTCCACTAAAAAGTTCGACACTGAAATTTCACCGGGAATATATATTTTAGGGTCCTCTGTATCTACAAAAAAAGCATTTTCAGAAAAAGGTCCGTGTATCTGAACACGATAACCCAAAAACGAAAAATCTGTAAAATACCAAACTTGGGATACCATCTTCCAGGGATGCGACAGTCGCATAGTGGTTACCATAATAACTCCATGGCACGACAGCTTACAAGGAACCTAGGCCTACCCCCTGGCCGCTGCGTCACCCATTTCGGTCCATGACAGACGTCATGGATGGGGTAAAGTATTGGAGGATGAGACGTGGTCAGCGTCTCGAATCCCTCCCGGCCGGTTAATGCGATCCTCATGACCTGGAGCCGCTACTTCTCCATCAAGCAGCTCCTCAATTGGTCCCCCAGGGAACTCACGAGGCTGAGTGCACCCCGGTCCAGGTCTCCCAGCGGAGGAAAGATCCCCACGCCGGTACTGGGTATCGAACCCAGGTCTCCTGCTTGGCAAGCAGCAATGCTACCACCGCGCTAAGGAGACGACCATAGTGGTTACCATATACCTACCCAAGGTCGCGGGTTCAATGGGCGTAAAAATCCTTACTCTGGCTTCCTTCGGAAGGGAAGTAAAACCGGAGGTCCGGTGCAAATTTACGGCACGTAAAAGAACCTCAAGCCTGAAAGAATAGGCCTCTGAGCAAACTTAAGCGGTCTTAAACGCCCAATATAGAATGGGTCGCTAAGGACCACAGCAGTTCAAGAGCGTCCATATATAAGGCTCAATTTAGGGATGCGACACGAAGATTTTGAGAAAAATCTCCCCTCCCCAAACTACCCTTTATATGGAACTTCTTTTAAAAATGTCGATTTTCTCAAAAATGAGTCTTAAGATTTTGATTAAAATATAGTATATTAAAAATATTTACCTGACAAATAAAATGTATATCTTGAATTTTCTGGGAATAGTCTCTCAAGACTACTTCATTCTGATGAATTTTACGGAATTTTGCATAACTGCTAAACCGTAAGACATGGACAAAAACTTATCACACAAAAATGTAGAGCACTTAAAACACACAATTTATTTGATACATATTTTTTTCGTAGAGTTGATCGTTTTTTGAGATATTCCTTGTTTTTGGTTTGTTTTAAAAAACTTGCACTTTTGTCATACAGGAATTTGTCAACTCCTGTCCATACAAACGAATAAACTTCAGTCACATAGCAACCAGCTTTTTACTGTCACTTTAACCTATAGTACTCCCTTATTTCGCTTCTACTTACAAGAAAGCAAGTAATAAGACTATTTCTGCTAATGTTTATCTCGATTAGCAGGACGTATATAGAAGCAAAAGCTTTTTTTTAACAATATTTTGTTGCAGAGATGTAGAGAAAGTCATGTGAATGGAACATACTAGATTTTTCAAAGTTAGATACTGCTGGCAGGTAATTATAATTAGAGAGCCTGACCGTTATATAATAATATGTGTAGGTATACGTCGCAGGTCTTTACTCTGCTCAACGTTGCGCAGAGATCGGGTCCTCGATGCATAAAGATTTTCCACCAGCTGACCTACAAGTGCAACTTCTTACGGTACGCTGAGTACAACGTAATCTCAAAGGAAAACCAGCGAAGGTTTAACAATAAGAAAAACACCACACTTTGCGCATCACCCAAGAGTAACCGCTAAAAATACTGCACATAATGGCGGCTTGCAACCTCCTTGCTGTTGGAACACTTACAAGGAGCAAGCAATTCCGGATGAAGCTCCAGAGATCCATCCCTTACATTTATCTACAGTCCAGCGCGCACACAACACAATCAAAGAGAGCACGTTGTGAGCTCTAAGCAGTGTTGCCAACTCAGTATTATTGAAAGTTCCCAAAAGTCATTTAAAAGTCGCAGTTTGTTATCAAAATACCCCAAATTTGAACAAATATAGAAATAAATAATGAATAGTAGCTTAAAATTCATTATTATTATTATTATTATTATTATTATTATTATTATTATTATAGTTAAACCAAAAGGATACCTAATGATAATCAGGTATTACCTAAAATAAAAGTAATTTTTACTTTCTCTACACGTACTATGTACATAATGTATAGAGAAGATATTGTAATGCACCAAAAATTCGATAGCGAGATTTCACCGGAAATACATGTTTTGAGACCCTGTGAATAAAAAAAAAATAGAAAAATGTCCATGTGTGCATGTGTCTGTGGGCAGCATAACTAAAAAACGAA
The DNA here is from genome assembly GCA_030762935.1 of Hymenopus coronatus. Classification (NCBI taxonomy): domain Eukaryota; kingdom Metazoa; phylum Arthropoda; class Insecta; order Mantodea; family Hymenopodidae; genus Hymenopus; species Hymenopus coronatus. The sequence goes on from CM060891.1 coordinate 18,551,125, forward strand.
AAGACCATTATTTACCAAACTTGGTATTTAAGTTTGGTAGCTTCCAAGGATGCGACACGAAGATTTTCAAAAAAAATCCCCCAACCCCCAACTACTCTTTATATGGAAAAAATTTCGAAAATTTTGATTTTCTCAAAAATGGCTTTTTCGATTTTGATTAAAATATTTATATGGCAAATAAAAGGTATATCTTGAATTTTCTCCAAAGACCTTTCTGAATGAATTTTGCTAAAGTTTGTGTAACTGCTAAACTGTAAGAGATAGATGGAAACTTACTACACAAAACATGTAGATCACGTTAAAACACACAATTTGTCATTTTTCCCCCCCGTGGAGTTGACCATTTCTGAGATATTCCTTGTTATTTGTTTGAGATTTAAAATATATACTTAAACTTTTTTTCACATGGAAACGACATGGAAACCAACTTTTAAGAAATTTTACATTCGTTTTAACCTAGTGTATTGCCTTATTTTCCTTCTACTTACAAGGAAGCAAGTAATTCAGAACATTTCTGCTAATGTTTAACTGAATTATCATAAAGAATATGCATTTTAACAACAATTTGTTACAGCGACTTGTGAATGGAACACTCACTTCCATATTCCTGCATTGTTGAAGACGTCTGACTGCTCCACTGTCTGGTATACCTATCAACTTTAACACGGAGTTAGATAGTTCACAGGGATGGCAACACTTGCTTATGCGATTTCTTTCTTAATGTAAGGATCGAGTACTTATCTTTTATTCATCCTACCACGTAATTTTGATTTTACTACGCTCATTTGACTGAAAACCCTCCCCAATTCCGAACTTGAATGAGACATCATAACTCTTGAAAGTAATTCATTCCTGTAGGATCCTTTATAAGCACCTACTTCAGCCCAAAAATCCATTGTATTACTAATTTTGCACCATTTTATGAAAATGATATTCCGCCACTTTCTCTGTATCCCTCTCTACATTATTGCGAAATTATTATAGCAATACTGAGTATAAAATAAGTGCATTAATTTGGGAGTACTTAATTCTATTGCAAAATCTTCAAAAGTTTCCCTGATATATCCAAGCAAACCCCAAAAAAGTCGCCAATCCCAAACATGAATTTTTGTTGTTGTGCTTAAGTACCCAGATTTAGCTACTTTTACCTCAAATTGACAACACTACTCTTAAGAATGCGACCAATAATGGTACTGAGAGTTATACCGAAGAAGAAGAAGAAAGTGGCAATGAAAAAAGTGTTCCATTCACATTTCTTTCTCTAGCTGTTCCACAAACAAACTTTCTTTACAAAATATTATTCTTTTATCTACGAGGGCCGTTTTTTTTTCAACCTCCGATAGGCTATACATAAAAGACAAGTTCATACAAAACAACTATTTTACTACTAAAAGTCTTGTACATTTATGGTTACTTTTCAACATAATCACCGAAAAGAACGAGACATTTATCACACCTGTGCACAAGCTTTGCAATACCCGCTTCAAAAAAAGTGTGAAACAATCGAAAGTCGATTCTCTGTGTTAGGAGTAAACCAAAAATGGCTTCCCGTTTGATAAATGTTTTAATAGTTTAAAGTTGAAACCCATAACAAAGAATATCTCAGAATCGGTGTATCTAAAAAAAAAAAAAAAATAAACATTAAAATATAAATAAATACATTTATATGATATAAATTGTGTTTTAACGAGCTCTACATTTTTTGTGCAGCAAGTTTTTGTCCATCTCTAACGGCTAACTTGCAAAGTTATGCATTTATACAAAAATCATTCAGCTCTTCAAGAGGCTATTTCCAGAAATACCTTAAACATATGGTGTTTTAATCAAAATCCTTAAGGGCTATTTTTGAGAAGATAAAATTGTTCAAAAAAGTTCCATTAAAGGGTAGTTTGGTGTGGGAGATTTTGTTAAAATCTCCGTGTCACACATACTTGGAAGATACTGAACTTAAATACAAAGTTCGATATTTAACCGACATTTCGTTTTTGAGCTATGCTGCCCACAAACACACACACATAATTACAGAAAATTTGACGTACCTGTATGTGTGTGTGTGTGTGTGTGTGTGTGTGTGTGTGTGTGTGTGTGAGAATTGGGAACTTTTTAGATTAAGAGTTGAAAAGGAAACAATGTTTCAAATGCTGTTTTCTAAGCATATTTTTATTCTTTGGAGAGTTAAAAACACGACTCTATAACTATTTTTCAAAAGATTATTGCTTATCTACATCATAGTAATCGAGATAAACTTTACCAGAAATGATCTTATACGTGCTTTCTTGTAAGTAGAAGGGAAATAAGAGAATACACTAGGCTAACGTGATAGTAAAATTCTTTTAAAAGCTAGTCACTATGTGAATCAACTGAAATTCGGTTTTCGCGTTGCACGGCCAGGAAATGCAACAAAAGACGACCTACCGTTTGAAAGAGCTTAGCTTAAAATTGAAGCCAAAAACACGGACTATCCCAAAAAGGTTAACTCTGCATTAAAATATCTCCAGAATGAAGAAGGCTATTTCTAGAAAATTCATTATATACATTTTATTTGTCATGTAAATATCTTTAATATTCGGTATTTTAATCAAAATTGTTAAGCATTTTTGGGGGAAAAAAATCCATATGAACGGTAGTTTGGGGTCGAGGAATTTTCTTGAAAATCTTTGTGTCGCATTCTTGGAAGATATTAAACTTAAATATCACAAACATACACCACACCCACTCACACCTTTTTGGATTGAGGGGGCCTCAAAAAAAAAAAAAAATATATATATATATCTGTTGAAATCTTGGTATTGAATTTTTGGACGGAATACAATACCTTCTCTACAAAAAAGGCTCTGTTACATTCACATGACTTATTGCTTATTACTTGGTGTAAACTGCTTACGAAAGTTTATTTCTCTATATACCCCATTTTAACCCAGATAAACCTTCGCGCCCGCATGGGTAGTGTGGTGGTAGCGTGTCTGCTTCACATTCAAAAGGTGGTGAGTTCGAATCTCGCTTAGGGTGAGTTACCCGGATAAGGTTTTTTTTCGGGGTTTTCCCTTATCCTGAGAAGACGAATGTCGAGTAACTTTAAGCTCCATGGACCCCGAGATCATTTAAGCATCATTTCACCAATTTCATTCATCGTCCAATATGACCAACCAGGTTAAAGGACGTTGGACGCTATATGGCATTAACATCACATACTGTTTCCATGCAATGATGGGAATCAGTTGAATGGTAAGCGAGGAGTACCGGGTTCGATTCCCAGCTGGAGAGTGCCAATCTATCTCTATCCAAGGTTGTTCCTGTTCTTCCTCGAGTCTGGAATAAGCCTGGGGCGCGCGCTCACATTCGTGCGCAGATATTACCACCCCTTCCTCACTCACTCCACTACGTCTGATTAGCTGAGTACATGACGAATAACAAGACTGGTGTTTCATTGAGGATGACACTTCTGAATGCTACATATAAATTTCGCATACAGTAGGAAAGTGATTATTTCTGAACTCAGAATGGTAAAGAGGCTGAATATTTTTCTAAATGCTTTATTAATTTTTTGTAACTTGGCGTCCTCTAACCTAGTTGGTCATATCGAACGATGAACGAAGTCAGTGAAATGAAGCTTGGCCCAAGCAGCTTACAGCTATTCGACATTCCTCTTCTCATCCAGATAAAATTGAAACTAATAACATGAAATATCTCGGAAATAGTTCTACAAGAAAACTGTATATGACAAATTCTGCAGCAAGTTTTTGTCTCTCTCTTACGGTTTACCAGTTATGCAAAAGTCATCGGGATGAACAGGGCTTCAGTGTCTATTCCCAAGATATTCAGGATATATATTTTATTTGGCATTAAATATCTTCAACATTCATTAATCAAAACCGATAGAGCATGTTTTAGAAAATGGAACATTTCGAAAACATTCCAAGTAAACGATACTTTAGGGTGGCGGAAGTTTCCTGATAATCTTTATGTCGTATCCTTGGAAAATACTAAAACTTAACCTAAAGTTTGGTATTTAACAGACTTTTCGTTTTATGAGTTATGCTGTCCACAGACACACAGACTTTCTCCCCTCCCTTTCTTCCTGAAAATGCTTTTTCCTCTTGATTCAGGGGTCTCGAAACACGTATTTCAGGCAAAATCTCGGTATCTATTTTTGGGTGGAATGCAACACTTGATCCATTATGCAAATTTTACATGCGTGCTAGAGAAAAGTAGAACTATACTAAGAATGATAACGTTCCAGTATATCACTGGGCATTGCGTCTCCTTGTGACTGTACACCCAGGGGGGAAAGACTGCAAGGCATATTTTGGTATTCTGCCGCTCGCCTTTGAAATTGTCTAGCTCCGCCACTGCTGTACTTTACATGCCGAACAACTTCTTAATAACTCCAGGTGGAATGGGGAGATCTCACGCTTCCCCTCCGTTTATGTATTAGCTTCCCAGGAACTGGTCTGGAAGCATGAATGAGTGTGGTTATGTGTGCTGTTTTTGCTTTCTCTATACGCACTATATAGTGTATAGAGAAGGTATTGCACTCCACCCAAAAATTCGATACCGAGATTTCACCAGAAATATATGTTTTAGGGCCCCCTTTAACTAAAAAAAGCATTTTCGGAAAAAGGTCCGTGTGTCTGTGAACACGATCAAAAACGAAAAGTCGGTAAAATACCAAACTTGGTATTTACGTTTAGTATCTTCCAGGGATGTGACACGAAGATTTTGAGAAAAATCCCCCACCCCCAACTACCCGTTACATGGAACTTTTTTCGAACATTTTGATTTTCTCAAAAATGGCTCAAACGATTTTGATTAAAATATCGTATATTAAAACTATTTACCTGACAAATAAAATGTATATTTCGGATTTTCTGGGAATAGCCTCTGAAGAGTACTTATTCTGGATGAATTTTACAGAATTTGAATAACTGCTAAACCGTAAGAGATGGACAAAAACTTACTACACGAAAAATGTAGAGCACGTTAAAACACACAATTTATGTTACATACATTTTTTTAGTGGAGTTCATAAATTTTGAGACATTCCTTGTTTTTTGTTTCAGCTTTGAAAAACTTATACTTTTCTCATACAGGAATTTGTCAACCCCTGTCCATACAAAGGAACTTCAGTGACATAGCAACCAGCTTTTGACTATCACTTTAACCTATGGTGGTCACTCATTTCGCCTCTACTTACAAGGAACAAAGGAATTAGACTATTTCTGCTAATTTTTTATAAGCATGAAGTAAATAGAAGTATAAGCTTTTTAGGAGCAATTTATTGCAGGGATATAGAGAAAGTAATGTGAATGGTACACATCAGATTTTTTCTTTATTGTTCCATTTAAACCCCATCTTTTAACTCCGTCCCATGCTGTTAACTCGTGTACTAGTCGTAAGGTAGTAATAATTAGATGCCACATACTCATAGGGAATAATCTGGACTGGAGAAAAATCGTTACCCACCAACCAGGAATCGAACCCGGGACCCCTCGCACAGCAGGCAAGCGCTACGGGGCCAGCCTATGTGTGATATCTAATGAATAAACTCTAAAGAAACCCAGTTCACACCATTGCCTATAGGCATTATGCTCCAAAGCTAAAGTGTTGCCGATATGACCGTTAAAAGATCGGTATAATTAGGGTAGGGGAGATCGCTCAATCGGTAGAGCACCTGCGTTCCTGTTTGGGAGGTAGGGTCTTTCTCTGGCTAAAGTTAATTCTTTACCTGAGTTGGACGTATGAACGAGATAGTGAATGTGAGCATACACAGCGAACGAGTGGTTGTTCCAAACAAAAATGTCGCTAATATTACCTAGAGTCAAATGCAGCATATACATAGGGAAGGGGGATAATCGAACCATTAATAAAGAATATCTCGGAAATGGTTCACGGCAAAAAGGCTTATTTGAAACATTTTTGTAGCATGTTTTAGTCTTCGCTAAACGTCCTTTCACCTGGTTGGTTATGTCGGACAATGAATGGAATTGGTGAAATGGTGCTCAAATGATCTCGGGGTCCATGGAGCTTAAAGTTATTCGAATTTGTTTTCTCAGGATAAGGGACCCTGCTCCCCCAGAAAAAAATATTGGGGTAACACCCTAAGCGAGATTCCAACTCGCGACTTCTTGAATGTGAGGCAGACACGTTACCCCCAACACCACCGAGGCTGGCTTATCAAAATCCCTTCTCAAATGAAGAGGAATTCAGGCTATTTCCAGAAAAATCAAGATATACATTTATTTGCCATATAACTATGTTTAATACATAACATTTTAATCAAAATCGTCTGCCATTTTTGAGAAAATAAAATATTTCGAAATGTAAAGAATAGTTATGGAGGGGATTTTCTTGAAAATCTTAGTGTCGCATCAACACAAACATAAATTTGGTAGTCAACTTTTCGTTTTTAAGTATTGCTATTCACAGACACACCTACATTTTTCTAAAATGGCATTATTTTATATAGAGGTCGTCAAAACATGTATTTCCGGTGAAATCTCAGTATTCATAAAAACAAAATTTGACGTAAATGTGCTTTAAGGAGATCTACAGGTTTTTATGCAGTAATATTTTGTCTTTGTCTATATCTGGCGTTTATCGTTATACAAAATCGTTAGCCATTTTAGAGAATATCAATACTTTCGTTATGGCCACTCACCTTTCAACAATATTCAATGACCAAAAAACTATTCAGTGTGTTAAAATTTCTTCATTCAACATCACTATACAACAAACAGCAACTGTAAACATCCGTTCTGAGTTTTCTTTGTTAAACGCTGTTCATAACGATTTTATTATAATTCATTGTAATGATTATTTATGTGATGTGTTGTAATGACTTGTATTGTAATTAACTGTTGTACAGTTCTGTTTTTATGTCGCAAAAATTGCAATTAAGCGACAGTAAATAAACAAATAAAAACACTTTCGAAAAATGTTCCAGATTATGAAATGTTAGATTGGAGTAGGAGATTTTCTTGAAAATTTTCGTGATTCATCTTTGATATACGCTGAACTTAAAAACCAAGTTTGGTATTTCTCGCTCTAACTCACGTACACTCTTTTCTAAAAAAATGTTGGGAGGGTTTAAGGGTCCTCAAGCATACATTTCCGATGAAATCTTGTCATAGAATGTTTGGGTTATATGCGATACTTTCCCTATTTTCTATGCGTATTAGAGGGTCGGGGGGGGGGCTATTAGAAAACTTGTTTGGGAAGCGTAAACATGCAAAAAGGTTTATCTCGAAAACGTTGACTGCGAACATGTTTGTCAGTAATATTGGATCGTTAGATACACTCTACATACACATAACTTAATATTTCATTTTGCATAAACTGTGTTTTATATTATATTAAAACAGAGGTTTTTAGTTACACAAGGGACTTGATCAAATGATTCTAAGACAAAGCAAGCACGAGAACTGATGACCTTGGAGGTTCAGTGTGTTTATTTTTCCCCACCAGGAAGCTGGGAATGACGTAAACAGCATAGCTGTTTTATTTTTCCGCCATGTAACAATATATTTTAACATGTTTTAGAGCGCCAATGTTGCGGTGGAGATAAGAGTTGATAGTGCTTCTTCCTTTGTTTCTTATTTGGTTTGTAACATCATGGCTAATATAATTACACCGAATTCATTTTTGACATTCTCAGTAGAAAAACCGTGGTTTGACTAACATTCCTTTCGAACATTTGTGAGCAATAGAAAGTGGATATAACAATAAAAATCTGATGTGTTACTCTCACATGACTTTCTCTATATCTCTGTAACAAATTATTGTTAAAAAGCTTATTCTTTTATTTATTTCATGCTAATCGAGAAAAAATTAGCAGAAATAGTCTTATTTCTTGCTTTATTTTAAGTAAAAGCGAAATAAGGGAGTACCATAGGTTAAAGGGAAAGCCAAAAGCTGATTGCTATGTGACTGAAGTTCGTTTGTCTGTATGGACACGAGTTGGCAAATTCCTGTATGGGAAAATAAGAAGTTTTTCAAAGCTGAAACCAAAAACAAGGAATATCTTAAAAACGATCAATTCCACGAAAAAAATGTATACAACAATAATTGTGTGTTTTAACGTGCTCTACATTTTTTGTGTGTTAAGTTTTTGTCCATCTCTTACGGTTTAGTAGTTATGCAAAATTCATCCACAATGAAGTAGTCTTCAGAGGCTATTCCAGAAAATTAATACTTTTATTTGTCAGGTAAATATCTTTAATATACGATATTTTAATCAAAATCGTTAGAGCCATTTTTTAGAAAATTTTCGAAAAAAGTTCCATGTAAAGGGTGGTTGGGAGTGGGGGGGGGGGAGTTTCTTGAAAATCTTCGTGTCGCATCCTTCGAAGATACCAAACCTAAATACCAAGTTTGGTTTTTAACGGACTTTTCGTTTTTGAGCTATGCTGTCCACAGACACACGCACGCACACACACACACGGACCTTTTTGTAAAAATGCTTTTTTTGGGTGGAATACAATACATTCTCTAGACACTATGTACATAGTTCGTATAGAGAAAGTAAAAATTAAGTTTGATATACATAAACCGTAGACCAGCTAAGAAAATAATTCTAAACGAAGACATGCGACTGTTACACATCGGATTTTATATTATTAATGGAGCTAATTGTCAGACTGAGGAAATATTTGGTCAATAGAACCAATTATGTTTAATATGCTGTGCATTGAACGCTTCCTCTTCTTTTTCGTATTAATATTGAAAGGAGAGTCAAAATGAAAAACACAATGCCATAATCGGGATTCGAACCAGGGCTCTCCCGGTGGCCCTCCGGTTCCTGTAACCAATAAGCTACTATTTTTTTTTTTGGTAGGTAGTGTTTAACGCCCGCTTTAACTACTTATGGCACCGCAGGCGGTGACACTGATACATGAATGAAGATGGAGCACCGGTGGAATGCGATGGCGGGGGAAACCGGAGAACCCGGAGAAAACCCGCCGCAGAATAAGCTACTATGGCAACATAGTACCTGTAAAAGGTAAATCACAAGATCTCATATTTTTTCGTTCTCTTGCACGTATGTACGATATACCCAGTAGGTAGAGAAGATATTTTATTTCACTAAAAAATTCGATACCGAAATTTCACCGAAAATACATGTTTGAGCTCCCCTGAAAAAAAAAACCACCTCCCTCCCCCTATCCCAAACTTCCCTTTACATGGAACAATTTTCAAAAGGTTCGATTTCCTCAAGAATGGTTCCTAACTATTTTGATTAAAATGCCGTATATTAAAGATATTTACATGGTAAATAAAATGGATTTTCCTGGGAATAGCCCCTGAAGTCCTCTTCATCCTGAATTACTTCTGCATAACTTAAACCGCAAGAAAAAAGAAAGATTCGTTGAAACACAATTTATATTTGATATGCTTTTGCCTAGTATATTCCCTTATTTTCCTCCTACTTACAAGGTATTGTCTATTCATTCCTACTTCGGCGGCGGTGTAAACAAACCAGAATGTATTCTTCCGCGCAAGCACGTGCACACAACACGTGGTGCTAAGCTATGTTCGTCTGCTGTACATTGTAGAACTGCATGCCTACATACGTTTCAATAATTTGACAGGAGAAGAAATACTATCTGCTACCACTGTTCACAGATAATGGTTAACTCTATGAAACACACATCAAATAAAACACAATGAAACAGATAGGCGAGTATTAAATGTAAAATTACAAAATGCAGACATGCTGTTTTGGAAGTTTTTTCTTCACAGTATTCACATTTGGACAACACACACTGTGCATTTGTTTAATATTCTACATCATGGAGTGACATACCGAGAACAGCTAATATAAAGACTGAAATGGTCCTACTCCTTCAAAATACGACTCATCTGTTGCAATTGCACTCGAACTGTCTAAACTCTAAATAATCACCGAGCTCGATAATTTAGTCGCTCAACGGCAATGTCCACCATTCCCTCCTCCAAACCCCACTTGTTTGCTTTTCTCGAACAATGTGCACTACAGTTTTCGGCTGTCACTTGTTAAAAACCTGCTAGCACAAGATGTCGCACCTCAGCTGATTTAAAAGTTTTGCTTTCGGAATGCCAGTAAATTCTGTTGCTAAGCTGAGAATATTATTTAATGGCAAAGTAGAGAACTTTTCATAAAACTTATTATAAACTGTTTTCTCGCCACCTTTTGTATGTTTCAATATTACCTACATGCCGCCGTCATTACTTGGTGACTGGAAGCAGCCGTTATAGCCGAACTGCACAAAGCACGCTCATTGTTACATAAAGGAATAATGATTACAACTCAGTAAATTTGTTCCTTAATCATTCATACTAAATTAGACAACAATGTATAGTTTAATACATTTTTGTACTCTTGGCAATTTAAGAGGAACTCTTGTGGTGCTGAAAAGAGTTAAAACATTCAGCAACCTATTATTATTATTATTATTAGAGTCGTTGCAACCTGTTTCTTTTATTTACTTACCGGTTAAGTAAGGATGGATGGAGAATAAGTAATAAAAGTATGAAGTACAGAGAAAAAAAAAACATTTGTGAGAATAATTTGTTGCAGAATAGACACAGAAAGTTATGTAAATGGAAGAAACAAAATTGTACCCAAATGGCGACTTGCAACAAGTCTCGCGCTTCATAGTTTAACAACAATTAGGTCAATCATTGTCAATTTTATTAATGTTGATAGAACACCTATGCAAGTTTGCCGATTTTGTTTACTTAAGCTTCAGGACCTCGAGATTGAAAAAGAAATTTTCCCGGCGAGCCTCCTACAAACTGTTTCATATATTTACTGCATCGGATATTTTGAGAACAGTAGAAAGGAAATGTGGAGGTTTAAAGGAAACCGCTGACAAATAATTTATGTTACAAGCACGCTATTTCAGAGAGCTGGGATATTGCCGAACACAAAGCCGTTCAGCTAAATTCTGAATATAAAAATCGGATGTGCTCCACTCACATAACCTTCTCTAGCTGCTCCAAACACGAACTATTCTTACAAAAGCTTATTCTTTTATCTATAACATAACTGGTCTTGTTCTTACTTCCGTTTAAGTATAAGGGAAATAAGACCTACATTAGCGTAATGCGATAGTCAACTCCGTTAAAGGCCCGTCGCTATGTAAAACAACTGACGTACGTTTCGCTTTGTATGGTCTCGTTTGAGAAAAGTATTAAGTATTTTAAAACTTAAACCAATAACGAGTAATATCTCAGAAACTGTCAGTTCTACGAAACAAATGTGTATATGACAAAAATTACGTGTTTTAACGAGTTCATTTTTTGTACTGGAAGTTTTATTTATCTTTTAACGTTTACAAGTTATGTAAGTTTCATCCAGGATAAATGGTTCTTCAGAGACTATTATTCCCTGAAAAATCAAGTTATACATATTATTTGTGATGTAAATATCTTTAATATATGACAATTTAACTAAAATCGTTGTCATTTTTGAGAAAATCAAAAGTTTTCCATGTAAAGGGTAGTTGGGTTGGGGGGGGGGGGTGTTCATGAGAATCTTCGTGTGAATCCTTGGGGGATAGAAATACCAAACTTAAACACATACACCTTACGCACTCAGAGAACCTCAAACACATATTTCCGGTGAAATCTCGACAACGAATTTTTGGGTGGAATACGATACCTTTTCTATCCACTATATACCCACATACGAGATAGAGAAAGCCGGATCCAAGTCTAACTTTCAGGGAGGTTTTTAAATACGCTTTCGCTTTTCCAACACTAATAAATGCAATTTACATTCTTATTATATTGGGATCACTCGCTGAACTGTCTTTGCAGGGTTATTGTGGTTCTAATAAATGCCTCCTTGCACGTTGGATCAAGGGAAAAGATTTTACTGAACGCAATGGAGATATATTCTGTGATTTTTGCAGTAAACATGTAAGCACTGCTTTTCTACTTCCGAATCTGTTCTATGGAAGTTGTTTTTGTGAAACTTACAAAACTTCTTTAGGTGTTTTAATTTAGGTAACTATAAGATTTATTATAATTTAGGTAAAATTTACTGATAAAGTCGGATCAACATGTGGCAAACCCTTACAGATTGAAAAAGTTTTTTTTTAGATACGAGGGACCTAAAAACAATTTTCGCTAAAATCTCAACATTGAATTCTTGGTTAGAATAAAATATCTTCTCTACCTTCTATGTACATACTGCGTATAAAGAAAGTAAAAATTCTGATAAGGTACATCTACTGATTCTTCAGCCAACTTATCTTAAAAAAAAAAAAAAAAAAAAAAAAAAAAAAAAAAAAAAAAAAAAACTATTCTTCTGTCTACATTGTGTTAATCGTGAGACATCTGGAGAAATATTTTTATTGCCTATTACCGCGTAGATCAAAGGGAATTAGATGAATTCATTAGAGTTAAATAATAATAATAAATAATAATAATAATAAAAATTTGCTACGTCAGGGCTTTGAAATTCCATTCTCTTTGCTTGACTAACAGAAGGAAAAAATAATAACGATTTTTCATTTGAGCACAGTGGAAGTATGAAGTATGGAAAAGCTGAAGTGAATAATATGGAATTTCTCGGAAATGGATAAAGCATTAAAAAAAAAAAAAAAAAAAAAATCGACATTATTATGTGTTTTCATGAGACCTATGTACATCTTTGTAGTGAGATTTTACTGTCTATTACGGTTTACAAGCTATACTTTCGAGATGTACATTTCATTTGTCAAAATGTTGAACTTAATATCAAGTAAGGTATTTAACCGACTTTTAATTTTGAAGTTACCATGTCCAAAAACACAAATCTTTTTCTAAAAAAATCTCGGTACGAATTCTTGGGTGGAATGCAATGCATTCTCCAAAACATGATGGTCTAAAAACGACACCCCTCCACCCTTCCTCTGGGCAACAACCATTAATAAACATCTGTTTCCTGGAGACTTGAAGACTCTGCTTGGAAGTCGAGATTCGCGCCCGAGTTAAGGGACCAATAAGTGGAAGACTTGGCAACTGCGAGGGGTGGTTTCTAACCGCAAACCTCCTGAACCCAAACTTAAAAGTAACGCCGAGGGTTTTGTTCTGAAAAATCTGATATATTCCAGTCACATAACTTTCTCTACATCTCTGCAACAAATTATTATTAAAAAGTTTATGCTTCCATTTATTTATTTCTAATTGAGGAAAAATGAGCAGAAATAGTCTTATTACTTGCTTCCTTGTAAGTAGAAGCGAAAGAGGGAGTACCATAGGTTAAAGTGACAGTCAAAAGCTGGTTGCTATGTGACTGAAGTTCCTTTGTTTGTATGGACAGGAGTTGACCAATTCCTGTATGACAAAAGTTTTTCAAAGCTGAAACCAATAACAAGGAATATCTAAAAAACGATCAACTCCACGAAAAAAATGTATATAACATAAATTGTGTGTTTTAACGTGTTCTACATTTTGCTATGGTAAGTTTTTGTCTATCTCTTACGGTTTAGCAGTTATGCAAAATTCCATAAAATTCATCTAGAATAAAGTAGTCTTCAAAGGCTATTCACAGAAAATTCAAGATATACATATTATTTGTCTGCTAAAAATCTTTAATATACAATATTTTAATCAAAATCGTTAGCCATTTTTTAGAAAATCAAAATTTTCGAAAAAAGTTCCAGGTATAGGATAGTTAGGGGTGGGGGGATTTTCTTGAAAATTTCCATGTCACAACTTCGGAAGAGACCAAACTTAAATACCAAGTTTGGTATTTCACCGGCTTTTGGTTTTTGAGTTATCGTGTTCACAGACACACACGGACCTTTTTCTGAAAATGCTTTTTTTTGGATACTGGGGACCATAAAACATATATTTCCGGTGAAATCTCGGTATCGAATTTTTGGGTGGAGTGCAATACCTTCTCTATACACTATGTACGTGTAGAGAACGTAAAAATGAACACAAATGAATGCATCTTTTGGGATTTTATAGTGCTGCGCACACGATATGTTCTGAGGATCTGGATTTGGTTGAGGAACTCGTATCTTTATAGCAATATTATAAATAGATGCAGTTGAACCGTAACACAGTAAAACATTATTTGATGCTTCAGTGCACACCGGTTGTTTTCGAGAGCGAGAGTGCTTCTTGCGGCTACCAGCTGCAGCAGCAAAAAACCTGTGGTTCCTGAGGCCTCCCTGAAACCTTTTATGAACTTCTGTACGAGGGAAGCCGAACAGGGTCAAATGTCAACAAGAGTCGAGTCTTGCATCTTTTACAGCACACTAACACGCACAAAGAACATCTCCTCAAGCAATTATTACAAATACCAGACATTTCTACTTTCTCTAGCCCACATGCACAACATATATAGTGGATAGAGAATGTATTGTATTGCACCCAAAAATTCGATGTCGAGATTTTACCGGAAATATGTTTTGAGGTTCCCTGAGTTCGAAAAATGTATCATTACTTTCTCTACACGTACTATGTACATAGTAGAAGGTATTGCATTCCATTAAAAAATTCGATACCGAGATTTCACCGAAATAGAAGTTTTAGGGCCTCCTGTATAAAAAAAAAAAAAGTATTTTCAGAAAAAGGCCCGTGTGTGTATTGGTATTTAAGTTTAGTACCTTCCAGGGATGCGACACGAATATTTTCAGGAAACTCCCCCACCCCAAACTACCCTTTACATGGAAAAAAAATCGAACATTTTGATATTTTCAAAAACGGCTGTAACGATTTTGATTAAAATGCCGCATATTAAAAATACTTATATGGCAAATAAAATGCATATCAAATTTTCTGGGAATAGCCTCTAAAGACCTCTCTATTCTGAACAAAGTTTGCGGAATTTTGAGTAACTGGTAAATCGTAAGACATAGATTTGTACAAAAATGTAGAGCACGTTAAAACACACAATCTATGTTATATGCATTTTTTTCGTGGAGTTAATCGTTTTTGAGATATTCCTTGTTTGTAGTTTAAAAACTTATACTTTTCTCATATAGGAATTTGTCAACTCCTGTTCATACAAAGGAACTTCAGTCACATAGCAACCAGCTTTTGACTATCACTTTAACCTATGGTACTCCCTTATTTCGCTTCTACTTACAAGGAAGCAAGTACTAAGACTATTTCGGCTATTTTTTCTCTCGATTTGCATGAAGTAAATAGAATCATTAGCTAACAATAATTTGTAGCAGAGATGTAGAGAAAGCCATGTGAATGTAACACATCAGCTTTTTTTGGCTTCAGGGGGACCCAAAACATGTATTTCCGGTGAAATTTCGACATCGAATTTTGATTATGGCCTTTTAAGCATCAGTCTGTCTTCACTATCCCCCATTACTCGGACAAGCATGTCATGATTCATGAAGCAGCCTTCGTCGTATTCATGAGGATGTTTACAGTGCTGATGTTCTATATGACGCATACTGACTCATTTGATGTGTCTATGAAGACAGTTCGCAGGGGGGGGGGGGGAGATTTACTACTTTCTATTCTCTTTTTGGTTGATCCGCGCTAAAACGCATCCATGTGTCCAGTGCACTGCGGTACAACACAGTAGCAGTGCACGCAAGAATGTAATCCTATGCTAACAACCTAAATTACAACATTAATTTATTCTTAAATGGTATAATATTCTATACAAATACCTAAGAGTTAAATTGACGTCGATTTGTTAAACAAAGCTACACGTTCCAACATGCTATTCGTATAAGCCACCCGATTTCCCCAATATTGCGTATATAGTAACGGTTGCTGGTTGTTTCTGTTTAGAATCATGGAGGGCGGTCGCCGTGAGGTTCCTCTTGCATCTTCGTCGAGTTAAATAAAGTATAAGGCTGGTAAACTGTTGACGATTGGTCAAAAAACTATGAAGTTGAATGTTTATTGCAAGTTTTGTGAGAAATATCCAACATTTCACCGGTGTTTCGGCTACAAGTATAAATAGTGCTCGCAAAGAAAAACCTGAAACGGAAAATGGGATTACACCCGGGAAAAAAGAAATACGCGATGCAAGAATGTGATGATTTTGTTATTTATACCATTCGCGTAATACTACACAATTTATTTTTTTAACAATGTGCGCCAACAGTTGATACAGTGTTACATGTGACGAAAGAAGAAGCGTTGTTTTGGGAGATGAATAGTTTAAGTGACACCGTTGTTAATCTTGGGGTGAAAGGCAGCAGCACAAACAGCTCAAACAGCGATTTTGATCTGAAGGGAATAGAGCCGCTTCTAAAGAGCGAATAAATAAATGTGTTTTTAGAGCTAATTATTACATGGGCACCCATTTATTTTGTTATGACTATCAATATTATCACCATTATACCACACAGAATATTTTTGTCACCGTTTAAGTTTTCGGAATAAGGGCTCTGTTCGTTTTACATTACAATATGCAGTGTTTACGCGCCACGTGGTCGTGAAAAGTATGACAGCATTTCTGGCGCGAATGGCGGAAGGCTACATTATAATGGAGCACTGGTGACCCGACTTTTGTTTGGCACGGATCAACTTTAGGCTGAACAGATATAGACATGAGCTACGAACATTCAAAATAGATACCAACTTTAAACTACAATTGTGCAAATTATAAATACTGTAAACTCAGCTTTGTAAACAAGTGCATCTAACTTTGATTAAAAAAAAAAAAGCCTACCGCCTGCCTTCCGTCTCTAACAATAAATCCTGGCTGAAGAGGGAAAAATCCCTGAAACAGCCAAGGGTAAATTTCCCTACCTACCCCCGTTCAGAAGAAAAACGAAGCCTCGATGTATAGATGATTAATAATAATAATAATTAAATAGTCACGACCTTGCCACAGCATAAACCACTTTAACGGTATTAGAAATAGATAATACTTTGATACTATGTATACAAATGACTTGACTATTACTTTCTCTACACGTACTATGTACATAGTGTATAGAGAAGGTATTGCATTTCACCCAAAAATTCGATACCGAGATTTTACCGGAAATACATGTTTTGGGCCCACCCCTGAATACAAAAAAACAAAAACAGTTTTACAGAAAGGTCCTTGTGTATTTAAGTTTGGTACCTTCCAAGGATGTGACACAAAGATTTTCAAGAAATCTCCCCACCCTCAGCTATCCTTTAAATGGGGCTTTTTTTCGAAAATTTTGATTTTCTCAAAAATGGCTCAAACGATTTTTATTTACAATTTCTTATATTTAAGATATTTACATGCCAAATAAAATGTATATCTTGAATTTTCTGGGAATAGCCTCTGAAGACTACTTTATTCTGGATGCATTTTACGGAATTTTGCATAACCGCTAAACCATAAGAGATGGACAAAAACTCACCGCACATTAAAACACACAATTTATATTATATACATTTTTTCGTGTAGTTGATCGATTTTTAAGATATTCCTTATTTTTTGTTTCAGTTTTTAAAAACTTAAACTTTTCTCATACAGGAATTTGTCAACTCCTGTCCATACATACAAAGGAACTTCAGTCACAAGGCAACCAGCTTTTGACTATCACTTTAACCTATGGCATTCCATTATTTCGCTTCTACTTACAAGGAAGCAAGTAATAAGACTGTTTCTGCTATTTTTTTCTCGTTTAGCATGAAGTAAATAGAAACATTAGCTTTTTAACAATAATTTGTTGCCGAGATGTGGACAAAGTCGTGTGAATAGAACACATCAGACTTTAATTGTTTGGAAGTGGGAGGATTTTGTTGAAAATCATGTCGCATCTTTGGAAGATACTGAGCTTAAACACTCACAACCGGACC
This sequence comes from Hymenopus coronatus, assembly GCA_030762935.1. NCBI lineage: Eukaryota > Metazoa > Arthropoda > Insecta > Mantodea > Hymenopodidae > Hymenopus > Hymenopus coronatus. Next base: position 18,568,861 of record CM060891.1, read on the forward strand.
TTTTTTTTTTAAACGGTGTTTGATTCATTTGGATTTGCGGTGAAATATCGGTATTGAACTTTTGGATAGAACGCAGTACCTTCTCTACCTACCATACTGTACGTGGTAGAAAAAAATCTATTAATTACAGACATCCAGTTATTTTTTATTTTTTTTTTTTCAGTAGGCGAAAACTATAACTTTATATCTGCATAACATAACGTATAGAACAAGAGATTTTATTTTTAAAAAATGGCTTGACTTTAGTATGACTCTACGCATGCCAAATTCACACATCGGCTATATATTGCAGTATTCATATCAAAAATGATTCCATCGTTGTGTTATTCACGATATACATTATGCTTTTATGGTTTAAAAACTAAGGACTTTGTTATGGAAACAGCGTAACCGAGCTCTTATGGAAAGAAAGCAGAAAAAAATGTCGGCCAGATGATGTTTTTGGAAAAGGTTTAAAAAGTGCAACATATCCCAAAAGACAATTATGAAAAAAATTAGGCTGAAGTTATTTTAATGAGTTGAGATTTTTCCCGGGGAACATCATCCATCTCCTATGATTTTTCAGTTCTTGAAAATTCAATCACTATGAAGAGAACTTCACAGGTATTCATAGAGCACTCAAGATAATTTATTACATCAGTAATATCTAAAACATTAATCATAATTATTACTCGTTTTTAAGAAAATGGAAAATAGCAAACTCTTACCTTCAAAAGGTAGTTTGGGGGAGTAGCAATTCTGTTGACGTTCGTTTGTTTAATTTCCTGTATGGTTATTGGTAACACGGTGACAATCCAGCCAGCTAACCTTCACTTTTAATAACTGTCAGTTACATGTGTACTTTCAATTATTTCAGTTACAATTTTTATAAATAAAGTTTTATCCAGTTCATACTGTATTTAGTTAAAAAAAAAAGGAGTGAAAATAATCGTTATATTTCCTATGCATGAGATGACGGTAGGCCATATCATAAATACAGGAGGCAGTGAAAAAAAAAAAAATACATAATGTACGTCATCTACCATTCGTAAACTAATGTATTACAATCATGACCTGATAAAATCTCTCATTCCTATGAATTATATATTATTAAGATTCTATTTCGCTGAATTGTATTTTCAAATACAACTCGTGTTTTCATATCTTTACTTTTTATTTTGGAGCTATGCTGTTCAAAACACACACTTTTTTTGGGGGGGGGGGGGATTCAGGGGACCTAAAACATACATTTCCAGTGAAATCTCAGCATTGATTTTCTCTGGGTGGAAAGCAACACTTCTCTATCCTTTCAGTATATGGCAGAGAAAATAAACATGACAAAACACTGAAAAATTCAAACCAATAAGGTTGATGCTACAAAAGGCATTGTGTGAAATAAATTATAAGTTTAAACAGACATCTTTTTGTCTATCTCTTATGGCTTACCAATTATACATAGTTCGTTAAGTGTCTCCAAAGACTATTTCAAAAAAATACATTTCTCATGTAGATATCTTAAACATTTGAGGAATATCCTTAGTCATTTTTGAGAAAATTAAATGCTTTCTCTTTTTATTTGTGGTCTCAAAAAATGTGATTCTGGTGAAATACCTAGATCAATTTTTGGAAGGAACCTCATTTCCACCTAGTCAATATAGAGAAACTCAGAGGAAGTAAAATCTAAGACAATACCACAGTTATTGGCAGCAAAATATTACATGTTATGGTCCATGCCCATTTCAGATCTAATACAGGATTAGAGTCTTGTACTTTCTGTTTAGAATTGGGCTTGAAAGCCTGCTTCAGTGTTACATCTTTTCCTGGTTCTTTTTACATTCATTTGAACAATTAGTTTATATTCTAAAATATTTATTAGAAAGCTTTGTGCAGATGTATGCAAAATATGTTCCTTTCACCTGCTATATTTTAGTGGTCATTTTAATAACTTGCAGTATCTTAATTTCTCTTATTCTGCCCATTGTACAGGCTTTTATGGAACTAAAAATGTTAAATTCTATTTGTTGCAAATGTATCCCCCGCTAAATCATCTAATTAACTGAACTATAAAATAAGAAAACAATGACATTAATTCGTAACATTTCTACCTTGAATGCCTTCTTAACCAGTACTGTGCTTATACTGTATATTAATTGCAATTATATTTTTAGCTTTTTAATATGTAATGGTGTTAACCAAATATTGTAAATGTGCAGTATCAGTCAGCGTGTCATTATTTGTAACATTTTTATTTCTTTTAATTTCATCTTTCAAGTGAGTTACCGTTTTGCTGCCAATAAGTGTAGTATTGTCTCAGATTTTACTTCCTCTATATTGCCTAAGGGGAAATGAGGTTCCTTCCAAAAATTGATCTAGACATTGAACCAGAATAGGTTAGTAAAAAAGGTATTGCATTCCACCCCATAATTCGATACCAGAAATCGCTGTAAATACACATTTTAGTGCTTCCTGTATGCATAAAAAACAAACAAACAAACGAAAACAGTGTTAGAAAATGGTCTATTAATACCAAATTTGATACTTTAGTCTAAAATCTTCCAAGGATATGACATGAGGAATTCCCCCAAACTACCCTTTACATGGATAAAGTTTCCATTATTTTAATGTTCTCAAAAATCTAACTATTTTGATTAAAGTACTGTATATTCAAGATATTTTCATGACAAATAGAATGTATTTCTTGAATTTTGTGGGAAAAGTCCTCTTCATTCTAAATGAAATTTCCTAAACTACTAAACCATAAAAGAGAAACAAAATCGTACTACAAAAAATGTAGATCTCATTAAAACATATTACTGGTTTCAATTTTAAAATTTTTATATAGCTTTCTCAAACAGAAATTTGTCATCCATTTTTCTTTATTCCTGGCCATGCAAAGAAAACTTAAAATTGCTTTTAAAAGATTTGACTATCCTTCTAGCCTAGTATATTTGCTTATTTCCCTTCTACTTACATAAGAACTATGTACCTAATAATATTATTTCTGCTAATGTTTATGTTGGTTAGCATCAAGTAGATAGAGGAATGATCTTTTGTAAGAATATTTTGTTTACAGAACATGTATCGAAAGCAATGTGAATGGAACAAATGAGATTTTTTGTTTTGAAATAATGACATTGTATACAAGATAATTTTTATGCTTATATACTGCCATGCATGTCAGCATATAATGCAGTGAAGGCGAGTCTATCTTATTAAGTTATGTGTTTAAATATTAACTATGATGGATGAATGTTATTTTGCAATTGTTGTTCCTTTCTTAATTCTTGGTTGTCAAATCTTAAATTTAACACCTAGTTCCTAATAAAACCATGCAATAAGTGCATCATTTCAGTGTTCAATATCTGGAATTTCACGAATATTGACCAAAAATCCATTTTTTGTTGCTCTTAACATTACAAAATACCTTAAACATTCCTGAATGCACAAAGAAAGGCACAACTGGTTACCGAGTCAATTTGTAAACATCCTACTGCATGTTTAAATGTAGTAAATACAGAAAACTTCAACACAATGAGATCTGACCTGACTAATGCAAAGTAAAAAGGGAAGTTCTTCAGAAGCAACTAAAGAAGGCAAAAAAGCTGCAACAGAGAAGAGCAAATAAAATCCAAGGGCCAACCTAATCAGATTCAAGTTGTTAGGCATTCAAATCTTTGTTGTTGCTTTGCAGTTATTGATATTTCTAGCACCTCCCCCCATAATTTGTCCTTACAAAGGTTCAATGAATAAAAATCTGGTGTGTTACATGACTTCCTCTATGATTGCAACATACTATTCTTGCAAAAGCTTATTCTTCATACTAATTGAGATAAGCATTAACAGAAATGGTCTTATTAGGTAGAAAAGAAATAAGGGAAACACAAAGTAAAAGTGAGAGTCACCAGTTGCATTGTGATGAAATTCCAATTTCTTTATAAATGAATAACTACCCATTTGAGAAAAGTATAAGTATTGAAAAATTGAAACCATTAACTAGAATATCTTGGAAATGGTCAACTCCAAAAAACAATGTACACCTTATATATGACAAACTAAATGCTTTACGAGATCTACATTTTTTGTGTAGTAAGATTTTGCTTATCTCTTATGGTTCACAAATTATGCTAAAGTCATCTATAATGAAGAGAGGAAGTTTTGAGATTATTCCCAGAATAATTCAAGATCAGTATTTTCCTCAAAGTCAGTAAAGCCATTTTGAGAAATTGTTCATGTAAAGAGTAGTTTGAGGTAGATTTTCTTGAAAGATGCAGAAGGTTAAATATAAAATTTGGTATTTAAAAGACTCTTTGCTTTTGGGTTATACTCTTTACAGACACATAAAGAAACACAACCTTAGGGCAATTTTTAAAAATGCATATAATGTGACCCAAGATATAATTTTATTTTTATTTTATTGGTCTTAACATACCTCTTTTAGCAATGTAAGAATAAAACAAATTTAACCATAACTTTCAAAATAGAGCAAAATGGATAAAATTGGGATGTAACATATTTGCATCATAAAAGATTTACAATACAAATTTGAAAAATACTACTATTAGAATTTTAAAATTTCATACATAGGTGAGTTGGTAATACATAAAGTGATAAGGTTAGCTGTCAATTCATTGTTTACAATCTGACAATGTGTTCCAGTTCATATAATACTAATATAGTCCACGATGAGGATTGAGCACTTTCAGTTGTTTACTCTTAAGAGCAAGTTATATGGTGAATAGTTAATCAGATTAATGTTACATCTAGCTAAGCAGTGGTTATGGCATGACTGCTGTGCTTTCCACAAGTTCTAATTTACAAATATAGAGTTGATAAAATTATGTAAATCTATTTAGGTGCTGAATGAGGTGTAGAGGTATATAAAGAGCAGCTAATTTAGAAACAAATGCAACTTGAAAACTATGGGTCAGTAAGTGATGTGCTCCATTTACATGACTTTCTCTAGCCATTCTTCAAACAAACTATTCTTATAAAAGAAATTCCTTTAACTACATCATCATGCTAATTGGGATAAGCATTACCAGAAATGGTCTTTCTACTTGATTTCTTGTAAGTAGAAGGGTAATATGGCTAAAGCAATGGTCATATCTGTTAAAAGCTGGTTGCTACATGCACAATTGAAGTTTGGTTTGCAAGGCCAGCAGTAAACAAGTAAGATGTAAAGAAAGTTAAGTGTTTGAGAAAAGTTACATTGTTTAAAATTGAAAAAATCATAACCAGCAATATCTTGGAAACAGTCAACTCTACAACAAAAATGTATATAACATAAATTGTGTGTTTTAATGAGATCTACATTCTTTGTGCAGCAAGTTTTTATCTATCTTCTATGGTTTACTACTTATGCAAAATTTATCCAGAAGAAACAGGCCTTCAAAAGCTATTCCCAGAGAATTCAAGATATGCATTTTATTTGTGATGTAAATATCTATAATATACAGTATTTTAATCAAAATCATGAGCCATTTCTGAGAAAAACAAAATTTTTAAAAACTTTTCCATGCAAAGAGTAGTTTGAATTGGGGGGATTTTCTTGAAAATCTTCTTTCACATTCTTGGAAGATAAACTTAAATATCAAATTTTGATATTTAAGTCTTTTAGTTTTTCAGCTATGCTGTCCACAGAGACACACACACAGGCTATCTTCTAAAAGTGCTGCGTTTTTGGAACTCAACTGTACACAGAGAAAGTAAAAGTTTCTGTTGTTTCCAAGAAAACATAAAATATTAAACATCCAAAACCATTTGCATATACTGACTAGCTTCAGCTATGTTATAGTTTGGACAAAAATGTCAAAATGTTTGAATTGCACACCTAAAATATTTTTATTATAAGTTGTTGAAACTAGCAATCAACTCTGAACAATTCAATGTAAGTCGTGTCAGCTACTATCAGATAATTCCATTTGCATGCATCAAATACTCTTATGGAGCTAGCTAAAAAAGTATTTATCTCAAATGCCAATGGTGACAAAATCAAGCTGTCACATTAACATTTTTTAAAGCTTCTGATTCTCTTTAAGCTTTCCAAGCATGGTAATTCAGGAGCTCTCTGAAGCTTTGGAAAAGGTTGTAATACATATGACCTATCTACTATTGGAATGTGTATGGTGATAATGCATTTTGCAAATTAATGTGTAGGCTTCAAATACACATAATTTTGGTAATTATAGAGAACTTGGGCCCCTCTAGAAGTTAAACAAATTGTGGTTTGACTATAAGTTTGGTTTATACTTGTTACGTTTTCACCAATTTTTTTTATCGGAAAAGCTCCGTAATTAAGTTAAACGTTAATTTATTACGTACGCGTACCGGTCCTTTTTTGTGAATATTTATAAAGTATGCTGCCTAGAAGGAGTAGAATATAAATAAAGAAGGCTTGTAGTACTTTTGCAATGTAAATATGTAATAATACTACACACTAAAGTGCCTAAAACCTGATTTTCATTGTCGGCGGCAGGCGAACAGTGTTGTGGAATGCAACACCGGCATATGTCGCTAGACGCTGTGCTGATGTATGACAAGTTTCACGCAGATACAGCTGTTCAGTGAATTTTATTATGCAGAACTTCGGCCACTCTAAAATCGAATGAAACTAAGTGCGATTGATTGACTTTGTATTTATGATGACAATTACAAAGCCTGTGGATTTCAAATTTAGCGCGAGGTTAGGTTCCAATCCGTTTAGGTTAGTGTGTGTATATAAATTTATGTTTCTAATTTTATATCATGGTAGTACCTCATTATCGATATTTCCAACAACTCCTAACAGCGCAATGGATACAACATTAGTTTTTTAAACCATCTCCCCACCCATAATCCCTCTCTAATCACACCGGTCCCGTTAGAGTGCAAAACTGGCATAAGTCGGTGGAGAGAGTTAGCGGCCCAACTTATAAATAATTATCCTAATCTTTAATGAGTTGCAAAAAAGATTTTGTTGTAAGATAACGGAAGGTTATATGTTGTAAGATCAACATAATGCTATGATGTAGTTCTGACTTGGTGCATGAAGTTTGAAATTGGCAGGATTATGCTGGTATTTTGAAATAACTCTGGGAATTTGAAAGAAAAACAAACAGTTTTGTATAAACCATGTATTAAAACATATTTTTTTCATTTGTTATACATTTATAAATCTATGCTGGTATTGATTTTAATGTTTACCACAATTTAAACACATTTAAGTCCACATAAAATAATTATGGGGCTAATATTAGGATGGTTGATACATATCATTGACTGATTTTATTATTTACACACACCCTAAAATATGGGTGTTGTATAAAGGTTACAGAGGTCAACATTTGATATAATGCATAAAAATATCACCTTCTGAGATAAAAATTAATTATTAGGAGATGAAGATTTACTCTTGAAGAAAATAGAGACCAGCACAAAAATAGCTTTTGGTGATCTAGCACTCTTGCATTTTATCACACATTGACCTCTTTAAATATTGCTTGTCAATTTCACAGTAATTAGTTAAAAAGAAATCAGTTTCACATTGTTAGGTAAAGCTAGTTGCACCAACAAACGTGATTAATCATCAGCATTTTTATGTCCAACTTGGTGTATTTAAAGCTCTTTTCTTTCTTAGGATGCAAAAAGTTACAGCAAACAGCCCAGACACACACTTTTAATTTTTTGTTTGTTTGTAATTTTAATTTTCGCAAGTAAACATGTCAGTAACCTAAAAGTGTCAATCTATTTTTAAACCTTTCTGCCATTATCTTTAGGAAAAATGATCTATAATCCTGAATGCAGGTGCAGACATTTGTTATAACATGTGTAAACTGGCAAGCAATACTCTGACTTATTTTCCTTACACTTAGAATACAAATCACATTAAACAAAGCCCTGCTTTATTTGTAGGCCTATAAGATATATGTCTGGGTTCACTTCAATTCCAACTGCATTTTCCCAAAACATTGCTGTAAAACTGTACCTCACTTTATAACATCTCTAATACTGGAAATGGGAAATAGTTGATATGACTACTTTTTAATTTCAGTAAATGACAAGACGGATTTCACATTTCTCTCAATGGAAATTGTGTCAGTAAGAAAGCTACTTTTGTATTCTAGGTATACAGAAATGCAGTTAAGGATAACATACAGCCTTTAACGGGGAGATTCAAACACAAAACGACTACAATTTTTTTTTTTTACAAAAAGTGTTGACATTTCAAGTCTTCTACATGCACAGAAATTAAAAAAGTAACAAAGCATTTTAAAAGTGGACCCAATTTAGTGATTTCTTTACAAATGTGACTCTCACGTATGCCAAATATGGTAGGTAAACCACATCCAAATAATGGAAACCACGTATAGAGTATGAATGTTTTTTTTTACAGTACCTGGTAATATGTTAATCCAAATCCAATGACATTTCGGGCATATATCACATGTCTGCTGACAGTAGATCACACATTCACACTTACACCCATTCACAGCAAAATGCACATCACAAACCATCTTCTTGTTCACTAAGTACACACTTTACCCTACAGCCTTTCTGGCAGACACACAACTCTGCACCATTTTAACAGAAATGCTATGACTGTGATTATTTTTCTTTTTATGGTGTAGGTATAGAAAAACCACTCATTGCAAACAACACTTCACTATTTATATATCCACAATGATTTATATAGAAAGATATTATACATTGCTTTTATGCTGATATTTTTTATGAAAAAAACGTTTCCACTGAGTAGCTAATCATATGTACGACTATCTTGTATCGAAGATGTCACATTTAAGTTTTTCAAAAACGCTCTGTACATAAAACATTTTGTTAAATATTATTTATATTATGGCAAATAATCATCATAAAAGACACAGCACCAACTATAAAAAACTTGGGACGTTGAATATGTAACAATGTGCGCTGTATGTTATACGGCTGTGTTCTTCACAGTCACCACCTATACATCTGTATTTTGCTAATCCATTTTTGAAGGTTATGTTTTAGGCCAGATTGGATCGATGTAATGAAATGCTCTGTACTTCATTACCCACCTATGAAAATGCCACTGCATGGCACCTCAAATGATCTATTGTGCTGTCAAATATGGTGTTTGTTCTACAAGGCATATTTTAGCAAGCTAGCTATTCATTTGACTAACACACCTTTAAACCATGTATACCTATTGATACAATGCCTCAATTACATTTCCTTTATCACAGGCTTTAAAAAAATATGCCTTATCTATTACATTTAGGTGTTAACATGCTTGCTAAATTTTGTCAATGAACATGAAATATCTCATCTATAGGCCTTTTTCAACAAGAGTTTCAAAACTTTTAGACGAAATTTGACTTCATCTAATTTTACATGCATGGATTATGTTTATTCTCTGCAACTGCAGGCTCTAAACCTCTAGTGCGATCGTCTCCAAAACCTGTGTTATAAAATATTTCCGGGGCTGTACACGTCATGGTGCTACTTACAGCTTGCAGCTTAAAATACACTGCAATGATTCAAAAACATGTAAACAGACATACAAAGCACAATTGAAAGCCTCAGAATAGTACAATGAACAACTCAACCAAATTAAAATACTGCGACTTTGCAAACATGCCCATGTTAAGTAATTTTCCTGATAGGCCCTATAAGATTAATTAAAAAAATTTCAGCTTCAAGAATAGGACAGGAAAACTTGCAGCAATTATTTCACAATATGAAAGCTGGCCAAAATCACTATATGCATTAGAACCTATAGCACCGTGCAGCAACAATTAATTTTTTCCTTTTTGTCAGGGCTAACGTTCATTTCCCTGACAATTTCGGCAAACATTTCATTCACGTTTGTCCTGTTTTTGGCACTTGCTTCCACAAATGGACAGCCCCACATTTGAGCCAAACCATTTCCTTCGATTGTTGGCACTTCACGTTGATGTTCAAGATCCACTTTGTTGGCCACCAACAATATAGGCACCCTGTCCGTCCCTTTAACTCGAGTGATGAGCTCTTTCATAGTCTTTATGTCTTGAAACGTTTGGTGATTTGTGAGACTGTACACCACTACGAAACCTTGTCCATTCTTGATGTATAAATCCCGCATGCTAGCGAACTGCTCTGTTCCAGCTGTGTCGAGGATTTCCAACACACAGGGTGAATTGTCCACCTCAATTTCTTTCCTGTAGAAGTCCTCAATTGTCGGGTCATATTTCTCCATAAAACAGCCGGATACGAATTGGACTGTAAGTGCACTTTTGCCAACCCCACCCGATCCGAGGACAACTACTTTGAACTCTCGCATTTTTAGTTCTGTAGATTCACTTTTGCACTGCCCGTCAACTTCGCGACTACTAAATGAATTTTGACACTTCGCACACGTAACACTTGCAGTCTTCAGAGAACTTTGGCCAAAATTTGTTCCGTAAAATGGAGTTGTTTCTAGCCATTGCAGGACTCACTTCCTTACATCTTTCGCCATCTTACTGAACTGAATTTCGCAGTGGGACTGAAGAGTTCTCTGGTGGTGGAGCGCTGAAATTATATAACGGAAATGGGCTTTCACATCACATGATATCCTGTGTTACAAACAAAACAACATCAACACAGAGGTCTCTGTGGTGGCAAAAAACATAAGATGGAGGAATGAAGTCGTGGGAGTGGTTCGAAGCAATCGAGTGAATAAGGAAGATCAGTATCTTTGTGGTAATATACTACTTTATATGCGAATTTTAAACTTAAATATATAAATTATAGATTTTAATACCTCTATTCAATTCTTATAACACTTAATGATTGTCAGAATGTACCTTTATCAGTGGTTCCGCATATTAGTATGGCATGTGTCACGCTTATTCTGGGAAAGGCAGGGCTAGTCGGAGATAAGCCCAACCCTGTGACAGATTCTAATTCGTAAAATTGAAACTGCTGAAATTACTCGGATTTCAGTGATATTATCCAATAAAACGGTAGTACTTGTGATTTTCAGAATTTACTTGATTACAGTAGCTGACAAAACGCGTGTGACACGTAGCCCATCTAGTTTTATATCAAGTGACGTAATGTTTGATAAATGAGTAGCAATTACGTTAACATCGAAATTTACTACGAGGTCTTTCAAACAATGATATGCTAATTTCTCCATGAAAGCTTCGTGGTTGTCAGTGGCAATTTGAATTTTGGGACGCCGAATTTTGTAACCTTTTATGAGGAGTCGGATGGATGTTCAAAAATTTGATATCTTCTTCTGCATTAATTTGAAATTTTAGTTTAGTAGTCGGATGTTTATACTACTAATATTTTATATACTATAGCAGCACACAATTTAGTATTACCATTAATAGTACTTATATGCATTCACATTTTCTAAACTATCATTTTTGTGTGTTGCAGCTCAAGTAATTTCGGTTGTTAGCTAAGGAGTCTTCAAGAGATGTCATACCCACAGCCTGGATATCCACCACCATACTCAGGTATGAGGTTAAAGAAATATGTAAAAATATTTTTCTCCATCACATTTTTTTTATTCTAGAGTCTTCAAAACTAATCACATTAGATTTGATAAATGTGGAGTATAATTGCATCTATACCCTTGGTACCATGACCCAAGCATGAAATAAATGGAGCAGACTTTCTAATACAATTGGGTTAGAAATATATTGTTCAGTTATGATGCAAACACAGGGTTCTTTGATCATTTAGTAGCACACATGTAAGTTTTCACATCTATGAGGACATTTCTGCTTTGCCATTTTTCACTATAACATCTTGCGTTGATGGTCTGGAACTCAAAGAAATACAATTTACAAACAGAGCAGAAAATTGATAGGCAGATTTTTGAAAACTTGAAAGGAACATTTGCAGTTAAGTAAAAGTTCTCATTACTATGAAGTGTGAACTGCCACAAACTTAGCTTCAAGGATGGTATGTGGAAGCAAGTAATCAAAATCCTAGAATGTTAAAATTTATCTTCTATTGTTTTAGAAGCATTACTTTATCATGGTTATAAATCTGCATATGAACTTTTACTCAGTTTTGAATCAAAAGAATGTTACTAGAGGGATTTAAAGATTTATTGGTTGTAAAATTATACAATTCTGTATAAAAACATCTGAGGACCACATTTAAAAGGGAAAATGAATCATATAACCTTGTAGGAACAAGAATTTTATGGTAAACTCCAGCACTTGTGGCACTTTTCATCACAAACTTCAAAACTATAACTGTTTCTCGCTTGTGTCATGTAATTAAGTTCAGCAGCAGACATAGCTGCCAACAAGACTAACAAATACTGCAAGGAAGTGGCACTGCCAACATAATGAACCCTAAGCTGCAACACATAGCCAAGGGATGCTTTTGTATGGCAGATTAAAACGGACAGTGATGCAATACTTGAAGACTTCATCTTGGACTGTATTGTAGGATACAGCAGCCTGATATTGTTCCAGTATAATCCATTCCTTAGTAATGGCATGCAGGGTTTCCTTATCTCTTCTTTCAAATGGAACGAGAGAAAAGTTAGAAATAATTTCTCAATGCATGCCTACAAAACTCATTGGCCTTCTACACACTGACCACAGTTACATTTGCTTCACCTGAACTTTGACATAGTACCACTGTTCTCTCTCCTTCAAGTTCCCTGCAGTTGTGTAAGGCCCAGTTGATGCAAATTTCTCGGCATAAATTAGCACATTTCAGCTCAAACTGAATTACGTCAACTCTAGGATTCAGATGATGAACCACATAATAGAAAACTTCACTATTTACTTTGAAGAAAGATGTGTTACCAATAAAACTCATATTTTTGTACTAGTTGTAACTTTTGATACAAGAAGTATTTGTCTTCTTTTCTTCCACTTTGCTTCAACCACGTAATCACAATTATTGCACAGATAAACTTAATTATAGCACCAAATAATTATACAACAATCACCCAAGAGTGAGGAGATGGGACAACACATGGAATCAGGCTCGAAAAAAATCATGCAAGCTTTTTTTTTTATTTTCTCTAGCATGTATTACAGTGTGCATAGTAGATTGAGGAGTATTGTATTCTGCCAAAAAATTGATAAGATTTTGCTGGAAATGTTTTGTGGCATTCTTGAGTCAAAAAAAAAAAACATTTTTATAAAAGGTCCATGTACGAGTGTGATTCAAATATAAACAGTAATTTTGTTGAAAATATTTATTGATTAAATATATACACAAGTGACTTCATCAGCATTTCTCAACATAGCCTCCTTCACACTCTACACATTTTTGCCAACGTTTTGGAAGCTTGAACATTCCTTCTTCAAAAAAAGTTTGAGGGTGTGTCACCAACCAATTGCACGTATGCTCCTTGATGTCCCCGTTGTTTTTGAAATGTTTCCCTCCAAGCGATTCTTTCATGGGTGCAAACGATAAAACAGTCTGGGGGGGACAAGTATGGACTATAGGGAGGATGTTCAAGGGTTTCCCAGTGCATGTCCGCCATTGTGTCCATTGTCAAATTGTCTTGAAGAAGGATGACATCTCTGATGGGCATACAACATCTTTTGCTTCGGTGGGCAGCTTTTACAGACCTTAACAATTGGCAATAGTCAGCTGCAGTCTCTGTAAATTGATCATGAAGAAAATCAACATGCAAAACTCCTCTGTAGTCGAAATCTGAGAGACTTGGCCTTGGGCGTCGAGCATGACCTTCGTTTTCACAAATTCTCAGCCACCCTTAAATTGTCTGGCCCAAGTGAACACTCGATTCTGCGACAGTGTACAGCAACAAGTATTATAATTGCAATAGTTGGATTTATTAAATTTTCCTATGAATTTAATGAAAAATGTGCCCAAAATGTGCCCTTAAACAAGTTAAATGCTCTGAATGTTTAACCTCTTTCTTGGTTAAAAACATGATAATAATGCATTGTGCAACAGACGAAGGGACTTGCTCACTCATGGCTGTACTGATGTCAGAACCTAGCGAAGTGGCTAACAAAGCTAGTTCCTCCTCCCTAACACACTGACCTTCAACCCCTCCCCCCCACTCCACCACCCTGCTCTGAACTGCTTCCTCCGTGATATGCAACAATTACTGTTTATATTTGAATCACCCTTGTATGTATGTCTGTGGGCAGCAAAGTTGATTAAATACCACACTTGTATCTTCCAAGGATGCTATAACAATTTTCAGGATAATCACTCCTTTCCCAACTATCCTTTGCAGTGACATTTTCTGAAAATTTTGATTTTCTCAAAAATTTTCTAATTATTTTTATTAAAACACTTATATTCAAGATATTTTCATGACAAACAAAATGTACATCTTGAATTTTCTTTGAATAGCCTCTGAAGACCTCTTCATTCTGGATGACTTTTGTATAACTGGTAAACCATAAGAGATAGACAGAAACTTACTACATAAAAATTATAGATGTTAAAAACACAATTTGTCATACACAGTTTTTGTACAGTTAACTATTTCTGAGATATCTTATTGTTTCAATTTCAACCTACTTACTTTCCTCAAATGGGAAGTAATCTTTTGTTTCATTCCTGGCCATGCAAAGAGAACCAAAATTCAATTGTTTAACATATTGACAGTATTTTAAACAACTTAACTATCACTTTATGAGAGCTGTTCCAAAAGTATCAACATTAGAAAACTTAAGTTTGAAATGTAACAATTTTACATTAACAGCCATCATTAGTGAATGCTCTCGGCAAATTTGTAAACATGGATAAAACTGGTCATCGTTATGTGATACAACACTTTCATCTGAAAGGTCTTAGTCCAACTAATATTAAAGCTGAGTTAGATTCTACTTTGGGGGAGTCTGCTCCTTTGTTTACAACAGTGAAATATTGGGTGGCAGAGTTTAGGTGTGACTGTATGAGTTGCCAAGATGAACATTGCAGTGGTGGACCAAATGAAGTTACCAGTCCAGAAATTGTAAAGAAAATCCACAAAATGGTATTGGATGACTGTTGACTGAAAGTGCACAAGCTAGTAAACCTTGCAGGCATTTCAAAAAGTTCTGTACATTGCATACTGACTGAAAATTTGGATATGAGAAAGTTGTGTGCAAGGTGGGTGCTACATTTGCTCACAATGGAACAAAAACAGTATCGTGAGGATGTTTCATTCGAGTGTTTGGCTGCAATAAAGCTGAGTTTTTGTGTCGGTTCATAACAATGGATGAAACCTGGGTCCATCACTTCACACCTGAGACGAAGGAACAATCAAAACAGTGAATTGGAAGGGGAGAATCTGCTCCAAAGAAGGCGAAGACAGTTCCATCTGAGACAAGGTCATGGCGTCAGTTTTCTGGGACGCACACAGGATAATTTTCATTGATCATCTCAAAAAGAGTAAAGTAATCAATGGCGAATATTATGTGAACCTGTTACAGTATTTGAGTAATGAAATTGAGTAAAAACGGCCGCATTTAGTGAAAAAGAAAGTTTTATTTCACCAAGACAATGCTCAAGATCACAATCTGTTATTGCTATGGCCATAATCAATGAGTTAAAGTTTGGATTGCTTTCTCATGCACCCTATTCGCCAGATTTAGCCCCATCTGATTATTTTCTGTTTACAAACTTGAAGAAATGGCTTGGTGGTAGTAGATTTGCCAACAATGAAGAGGTGGAGTTGATGGTTATTTTGCAGACCTCGATAGCTCTCACTATAAACAGGGTATCAAAGCTATTGAACATTACTAGGAAAGGTGTATTGAGCTGAAAGGAGACTATGTAGAGAAGCAAAGATGTTTTTCCCCAAAATTGTTGTGTTTTCTTTGTTAGGCGGGTACTTTCGGGACAGCCCTTGTAGCTTAGTGTATTCCCTTATTTCTCTTTCACTTAAACAAACTAAGTAATAAGACAGTTTCTGCCAATGTAGCGTGATGTAAATAAAAGAATCTTTTGTAAAGAATAGTTTGTTTGCAGAATAGTTAAGAGGTCATTTGATTAGAACACATCAGACTTTTTCCCTTCCACTTGGGTGCATCTGCTGTACCTCTGGTTGCACTGGAACCTAAAAGGCTTATTGTGCTGCCCCTGTAGTTAAACTCAAATATTCTAGTCTTGTATCCCTTAACAGGGCCCAGTAGTGTAGTGGAGTGATAGTCTTTTGGTACCATGAAGAGTTTCCCAAAGATTTTGTATCTCAATGATACTGGATTGTTAAAAACACTATTTATATTTAGAATTTAATGGTGGTCCTTGAGAGTTGTTTGAAATCCTTACGCATACCAGGCATCTTGGCATGACTTTTCCATCCTAGTCATTAAGCTAACAAAAAGATGTAGTATGCTTTCGTGAATTCCAATGAATTCTTGCAAAAAGAAAAAATTATTTTCCATGCTCATTTATTTATGAAGTCTTACCAGATCTATAGCAACTACTATATCCTTTACTGGCTTTTTGATTATCTAAAAACAACTGTATAGACTTTGAAATTCAATTTTTACATTAGTTACTAATTACTCTTTGATTAATTTTATTTAATAGTTTCTTTTTATGCAGTTGTATTTGTATATATTAAGTTTCATCAATAAGATCTGAATTTAATCTTTAAAGAAAAGTCATCTGAGTGCCTTACTTTACTTCTTTTACTTTCCCTTATGCTCTTTTGAGCATCAGGTATTCCCAGCCGTTCAAAATCGTAATTTATATTTTGCTCTTGTTAGTTATTTATTTTCCCTGAACGTCTGTCCTTTCTTATTCACTTTTTTTCAAATAGCCTTCCCAATCTATTCTTTCTTGTCTGGTTTCTTCCACCCTGGCCTCTACAGTTTGGTCTTTGGCTTTCATCCATCCTCTTTGTAGCCTTACCTTACAATGATGAAAATCCGTGGGTTAGGTATGGAAACTTTGTTTGAAAAAAAAAAAAAAAAAAAGCAACTATGTTCACAGCTAGGATGATGGCTAAACTGCTGTATCCAGCCTTGTAAGAAATGAATATTAAGTGATGAAAATACCTTTAAAAAAATCTGATGTATTACATTCTCTAGGTGCTCTACAAACTTCTTACAAAAGATTATTCTCCTTTCTACACAATGCTAATCAAGATAAGCATTAGCAGAATTTTCTTATTACTTAGTTCCTTAAAAATAAAAGGGAACTAAAGGAATGCACTAGGCTAAAGTGATATTCAAATGTCTTAAAAGCTAGTGCTATGGGATTGTCATTGCAAATGGCTTCTTTGCTTGGCCAGGAGTAGAACAAAAGAAAAATAGGCACTTCCTGTCTGTGAAAAATATAAATACTTAACAATTGAAACCAATAACTAGGAATATTTGGTAAATGGTTACCTCGACAACAAAAACGTAAAGGACAAAAATGACATGTTTTTGTCTACCTCTTACGGTTTAGCAGTTAAGCAAAATTTGGCAAATTTCATCCAGAATAAAGAGGTCTTCAAGGCTATTCCCAGAAAATTCAAGATATACATTTTATTTGGGATGTAAATATCTTTAATACAGGATTTTAATCTAAATGGTTAGAGCCATTTTTGAAAAATTTTCCATTTAAAGGGTAGTTTTGGTCTTGGAAAATTTTGTGTCGCATCTACAAGATACTAAACCTAAATACCAAGTTTGGTATTAATGGTCTGTTTGTTTTTGAACTATGCTTTCTACAGATTGATAGATAGGCGCACACACACACAGACCTTTATTTAAAAATGCTTTTTTTGGACTCAGGGGACCCCCAAAACATATATGTCCAGTGAAATCTTGACAGCAAAATTTTGGATGGAATGCAATACCTTCTCTATGCATTGTGTGCATTGTATATATGGGCTAGAGAAGATAATAACTATTGAAGGAGAAGTGAGTATTTAGAAAGCCTGTAAAGCGATATGTTCCCTTTTTGGGACAAATTATCATGGAATTGCCGACCCAAGTACAGCAGCAAAATCTGCCAGAATGTGTGTGTTCATATTTTTTTTTTACACATAAACAAGAATCCTAGTGCAGTGTTTGAGAGTGCAAGTAACACAAATGTCACAGAATCTTTTACACTGCAATCTTTTGTCATACACGTTATTTGAAACCAGTTGACAACACATGCACTGACCTTAACTTTTATTTATTTTATTTATTTATGCTAAGCATTATACAGGTGAATATGATTGGTGTTCAGCCCTGGCTCTTTACCGGTCATACTCATATTTTACAATAGTTTATTAATTCTAGTTTATTACACCATTTTGTCTATTTACTGTCCATATCCATTTATTTTTCACTTTGCATAAGAATTGTCCAATCTTCTTACTATCTTTTTGAAACATTTCAACTACTACTACATTTCTATCTATTTTAAACCATTTCTTATTAATATACTTTTTTCTCCAAATTTCAGTTCCTTTACATTTAAATAAAATGTGTTCTATATCTTCATTTCCGCCACATATAGGACATTGATTTTGTGGAATACCTTTCCTTAGACCTTTTAATCTCCATACTCCTGCTTTCAGCCATGCAATACCTTCTCGCTCCTCTTTATTTGTCACATCAATGTACTTTTCCCTTCCCCATGAGACTTTCATTGGTATATAGAAAACTAAAGATCTCTTTTCAGTTATTTCACTAAATATTTTTTGTATTTCTATATCCTCAAATCTTTTCCTTGCCAACTTCCAGAAGTTATTCACATTATTTTCTCTTCTTCTCCACATTTCCCCTAACCCACTACTTTCCAGGTTATTTCGAAGACAATCTACCCATCCCTTGTTCTTTAAACTTTTCTCTTGATATACTAAACACTGTTTTAACAAATTCCTTTCTTCCAATTTCAATATCCTATGCCAAAATTTCAATGCCCTTTCCATAATCTTTCCCTTACTTGCCACTCTACCCAGCTCTATTTGTGCTACCTGCCTAACAGTTGCATTTGGTAACCCCAGTATTTCTTTGCAAAATTTCCTATGCACCTCATCTATGCCTTCCCATCCTCCTTCTAATCCCCATACTTCTATCCCATATAGCATTTTTGCCTCAACCACCATATTGTACACTTTTTCTAACCATCTAATATTTATATTAGGTGCTTTGTATTTGCAACTTCTAATAGCTGATAAAGCTCCTTTTCCTTTTGCCAATGCAAATTTCTTTTGCTTTTCCCAATTGCCACCACTATCAATTTTAACTCCTAGATAAATACATTCTCTCACTACCCTGTACTCCTTTTCATTCTCATTCTTCCATTTTTCATATTTGCTCAATTTTCCCCCTTTTTTGAACACTACAATCTGCGTCTTGTCCTGGTTCACTTTTAAACTCCACTCTTTACAGTAATTATTTAATGTTTGCAAGGATTGTTTCAAGCCATTCACTGTAATTGCACCTATAACTAGATCATCTGCAAACAGTAATCCTGGAATCTGAATATTATTAATTACTGGCATCGAGTTATTATTTCTCCCAATTTCTGTTAATACATCATCTATATATAAATTGAATAGGACTGGACTTAACTTACATCCCTGTCTAAGGCCTTTCTCTTGTTGGATTTCTCTTGTTACAACCCCTTCCTCCACTCTTATACAAAAAGTATTTTCCTTATATAATGCTCTAAGGGTGTCCACCATTTGTTTACTCACTCCTTTAGTCAACAACTTATGCCACAGCAATTGAAGCTCTATCCTATCGTATGCTTTCTCTAAATCCACAAAAGCCATCTATAACTTTCCTCTTTTGTCTTTCAAGTATTTATCTACCAGTGTTTTTATAATAAATAAGTTATCAACTGTCCTCCTCCCTTTTCTAAAGCCCATCTGAAGTTCCGAGAGGATATCATATTCTTCAACCCATGTTTGTATCCTGCTTGCCATAATACCAGTAAAAATTTTTCCTACATTTGATAATAATGCAATGCCTCTATAGTTGTTTGGTTTGTCAACACTACCCTTGCCTTTGTATATTGGATGTATGATTGCTTTCCTCCACTTATCTGGTATATACCCCTTCACCTTAATTGTGTTAAATAAGTCTACTAAAACCTTAACTCTGTTTATTTCAGTGCACCATTCCTTAAGGAACTCTGGAGGGATTCCATCTATTCCCGTTGCTTTATTTTTTTTCATTATTTTCACCTGTTGGATTATTTCTTCACTTCTTATTATATCATCGAGTATATCTACATAGTTATTACACCTTAACTTAACCTTGCAGAAGTTTCAGCACAGTTTTGCTATGGCTGAATGACTTTGCTCACCTCATATTTGTTTCTTATATTTTTCCTGTTTTACTTTCTCCACACGTACTATGTACAGTGTATAGAGGAAGTATTGTACTCCACCCAAAAATTTGATACTGAGATTTCACCAGAGATACATGTTTTAGGACTCAAAAAAAAAAAGCATTTTCAGATAAATGTGTGTGTCTGTGGACAGCATAGCTCAAAAACGAAAAGATTGTTAAATACCAAACTTGTTATTAAGGTTTGGTATCTACCAAGGATGCGACACGAAGGTTTTCAAGAAAATCACTCCACCACCAAACTGCCCTTTACATAGAAAAATTTTCAAATATTTTTATTTTCTAAAAAATGGCTAACGATTTTGAATAAAATCCCATATATTAAAGATATTTACATCCCAAATGAAATGTATATCTTGAATTTTCTGGGAATAACCTCTGAAGACCTCTTTATTTTGGATGAATTTTGCCAAATTTTGTTTAACTGCTAAACCATAAGAGATAGACAAAAAGTTACGACACAGAATTTTTCTCAGACTGTAAGTGTCCATTTTTCATTTGTTCTACTCATGGCTAAGCAAAGAAGCGATTTGTAATGATAATCACATAACAACAGCTTTAAAAACATTTGACTATCGGTTTAGCCTAGTGTATTTCCATATTTTCTTCCTACTTATAAAGAACTAAGTAATAACATTCTGCAAATGATTATCTCGATAAGCAAGGTGTAGAAAGAAAAATAATCTTATGTAAGAAGTTTGTAGAACAGCTAGAGAAAGTCATGTGAGTGTAACACGAGATTTTTTGTTTTAAAGACATACTGAATGAGTGACAATTTTGAACCTGCAGTGTTTATCAATTTTATGTTGGTAGCACTGCAGATGTGTAATACATACACAGCAAGATGTAGGAAGTGCCATTTTCAGGCAAAAATTCAAAACTAACTTAAGGGTTGGAAAAGAAAGTTTGTAGCGTAAGATGTATGCCATTTTTCATCTTCTCTCAACAGTTCATGTGTTTTCTTATATAATTGAATTTATAAGGCAACATAAAATTTCTATGCCTAGGATGAGATTTGAACCTTAGAAACACCTATTGTTTCATCCTGGTCATCTTCTCTGTGATTTCTTTCATGAAGCACTGCTCATTGTATACTTCTTGCCTGATTCATCATACTAAAGACATGAAGGTATCAAATTAAGATGATAGAAACTAAACTTACACATTTACAAAGACTTTTCCAACTCATAGCCCTTTCACTGATAGCCACTTAAAGTACACCTGACCACTGTATGTCAGCCAATATTGTTTTAAAATCTAGCTTGGCAGTTTAAGTTTATATGATGTGGTTAAAGTGCAAATTATTGAGTTATTTTTAAAAATATGTATTTGAATGATACATATTTACCGAAATTGTAACCAGTTGGGATAAACTTACTACAGGCTGTTGCTTCCTTTTAGACGAATGACCTTTAGCGAAGGTGCTAGCATATCCTTGATAAACAGATCAGCAAATAGTTTGTTACTACTGCTTTATGATTAGTTTCGAGAATACACAGCATACAGGCTGACTGCAAAGTGTTGTGCGTTACAAGTTTCTGGTGTTGCCAGTGTTTTAACGAGAGCTGCTAAGTTACTAACGTGACATGTCTCCTATAGGTCAAACTCTTCATAGTCAAAAACACGAAAATTATGGCATGTGGCTGCATATTAAGTTAATCCCAAATTTACCTCCTAATTGTGTTCAAGTAATCGGTAATGCTTCCTGTCATAATGCACAGTTATACGAACCTTCAACATCAAATTCTTTAAAAACAGACATGCAGTCTGGGCTACAAAACCACGTTCGCTTTGATGAACACAACATGAAGACATACTTGTATAATGTAGTTTCAGCCAATAAACCAGCTGAAACAAATCTGGTGTGTTCCATTATACGAGTTCCTCTCCCTGCTCCGCAAATAAACCTTTCTTACAACAGATTACTCTTTTATATACCTCATGATAATCGAGATAAACAGAAATTGTCTTATTGCTTGCTCCCTTGCAAGTAGAAGGGAAATAAGGAAGTATAGTAGACTAAAGCGATAACCAGTTCTTTTAAAAGCTGGTCAATATGTGAAACAATTGAAATTCTGTTCTTTTTTTGCTTGCCAGGAGTAAACAAAAGACAGACGAAGGAAAGATGACCTACTGTTTAAAAAAAGTTAATGTAGTGTAATATTGAAACCAATAACACACAATATCTCGGGAATGGTCAACTCTATAACAAAAATGTGTATGATGTAAACTGTGTGTTTTAATGAAATTTACATATTTTATGTGTAAAATTTTGGTATATTTCTTACGACTTACCAGTTACGCAAATTTCAGCAAAATTCATTCGGTCTTCAGAAGCTATTACCAGAAATTTGATGTAAACATTTTTAATATACAGTATTTTAATCAAAACTATTAGCCATTTTTGAGAAAAACAAAATTTTCAAAACCTTTTCCATGCAAGGGATAGTTTGGGGTAGGGGATTTTATTGAGAAGCTTGGTGTCACATCTTGGGAAGATACTAAACTTAAATATCAAGTATGGTATTGTACAGCCTTTGAAATTTTCAGCTATGCTGGCCAGAGATATACACTCGTGCTCATGTGCAGACTTTTTACTTTCTCTATAGGCACTATGTCCATAGTGTATAGAGAATGTATTGCACTCCACCAAAAAATTCAATACCGAGATTTCACCGGAAATGTATGTTTTAGGGTCCCCTTTATTTAAAAAAGCCATTTTCGGAAAAAGGTCCGTGTGTGTGTGTGTGTGTGTCCGTCCGTGTGTCTGTGAACACGATAACTCAAAAACCAAAAGTAGGTAAAATATCAAACTTGGTATTTAAGTTTAGTATCTTCCAGGGATGCGACACGAAGATTTTGAGAAAAATCCCCCCACCCCAACTACCCTTTACATGGAACTTTTATCGAAAATTTTGATTTTCTCAAAAATGGCTCTAACGATTTTGATTAAAATTTCGAATATTAAAGATATTTACCTGACAAATAAAATGTATATCTTGAATTTTCTGGGAATGGCCTCTGAAGAGTAGTTTATTCTGAATGAATTTTACTAAATTTTGAATAACTGCTAAACCGTAAGAGATGGGCAAAAACTTACTGCACAAAAAATGTAGGGCACGTTAAAACACACAATTTATGTTATATACATTTTTTTCGTGGAGTTCGTCGTTTTTGTGACATTCCTTATTTTTGGTTTCTGCTATGAAAAACTACATATCTCATACAGGAATGTGTCAACTGTTGTCCATACAAACAAAGGAACTTCAGTGACATAGCAACCAGCTTTTGATTATTACTTTAACCTATGGTACTCCCTTATTTCACCTCTACTTACAAGGAAGCAAGTAATAAGGCAATTTCTGCTAATGTTTTACTGATTAGCATGGAGTTAATAGAAGTATAAGCTTTTTAAGAATAATTTGGTGCAGGGATATAAAGTCATGTGAATGGTACACATCAGATTTTTTTACTTACTCTAGCCCACATGTACAATATGCATAGTGGATAGAGAAGGTATTGTATTCCACTAAAAAAATTTGATGTGAGATTTCACGGAAGTATATGTTTTTGGGTTCAAAAAAAGCATTTTTAGAAAAAGATCTTGTGTGTGTCTGTGGATAGCATAGCTCAAAAATGAAAAGACCATTAAATATCAAACTTGATATTTACATTTAGCATCTTCCAAGGATGCGACACAAAAGATTTTCAAGAAAATCCCCCCATCACAAATTTTGATTTTCTTAAAAATGGCTCTTAACAATTTTGATTAAAATCTTGTATATTACAGCTATTTACATTCCAAATAAAATGTATATCTTGACATAACCTAGTGGTGACCTACAATGTCGTAAGTACTTTAAGTCCCAGGATTCATAATATATGGTCAATTAGTGTTAATTTAATTTTTTTTTTCTTTTTGCACAAGCCATGTGTAGGTCAGGAGTTGGATAGGTGTAGTCAGACTAAAAAATTCATGCCATAGCCAGAATTTGAACATAGATCTCCTGGTCTCTAGGCAGTTGTTCTAACAACTGAGCTACCATGTGGTTTCTGTGTTTTCTGAGCTTGTTAGTTTCAGTGTTGACGGCCGGTTTCCATCTGTAACTTAACTGTAATCCAGCAACCTGGTTCAGGGTACCACTATTGGATGAGATAGCTTATGTCTCCTTGACCTGCATTTCCTATAGCTGCCACATTTGGCTAAGATGGTGATTGGCTACTGGGAACACACCAATGAACATTTTTACTTTCTCTACACGTGCTATGTACATAGTATATAGAGAAGGTATTGTAATGCACCCAAAAATTCGATACCGAGATTTCACCGGAAATACATATTTTGAGACTACCTAAATCCCAATAAAAATTTTTTTAGAAAAATGTCCGTGTGTGTGGGCAGCATAGCTCAAAAACAAAAGTCCATTAAAAACCAAACTTGGTATTTAGGTTTGGTATCTTCCAAGGATGCAACACAAAGATTTTCAAGAAAATCCCCCCACCCCTAACTACCCTTTACATGGAACTTTTTTCGAAAATTTTGATTTTCTAAAAAATGGCTAACGATTTTGATTAAAATATTGTATATTAAAGATACTTGCATGACAAATAATATGTATCTTGAGTTTTCTGGGAATAGCCTTTGCAGACTATTTTATTCTAGATGAATTTTGCGGAATTTTGCATAACTGCTAAACTGTAAGAGATGGACAAAAACTTAGCATACAAAAATGAATAGTGCATTAAAACATACAATTTATGCTACATACATATTTTTTTTATGGAGTTGGTCGTTTTTTAGATATTCTTTGTTATTGGTTTCAGCTTTAAAAAACTTACTTTTCTCATACAAGAATTGTCAACTCCTGTCCATACAAACAAAGGAACTTCAGTCACATAGCAACCAGCTTTTGACTATCACTTTAACTTATGGTACTCCCTTATTTCACTTCTACTTATAAGGAAGCAAGTAATAAGGCTATTTCTGCTAATGTTTTCTCGATTAGCATGAAGTAAATGGAAGCATTAGCTTTTTAACAATAATTTGTTGCAGAGATGTAGAGAAAGTCATGTGAATGGAACGCATCAGATTTTTTTTAAAAATGCTTGGTAAAACTTCCACAGGAAATCTGGATTTGGAAATGTTGAGAGGACATGGTCAATTTATTGGGACCATTAACCTTGAGTGCAACCCAGCTTGGCATAAAGGGATGCCAAGTAGGTATGTGTGAGGCTACTCAGATACCATCATCATGTCCAGATTTGAAATCCAATACATTGCTGAGGTTTTATCTCTTTGGAATCATTGGGGTTTTAGCTTCACAGGTTCCTCAGCTTTGTCCTATTGTTTCTCTCCAGTTGCAGCCAAATTCTGCATATAAAAAACATCCCTTGGCTACTCTTTGTGGATTAGTACCCTCCATTTTGGGCTACATTTTGTGACTTATGGCCCTAAAACTTTTTTAACAGACTAGTAAGTTACTACTTAATGAATAAACCAAATCTGGATCACACAAGAAAGTAATTGGAAATGCTTTTAGGATTCAGGGGACCTCAAAAGAATAATTCCGTGAAATTTTGACACCAAATTTTTGTGTGAATTTCAATAATTCCCTTGTATATGATGTAGAGAAAATGATAAGCTTTTGTAAGAATGCTGTAAAAAAATCTGATGTGTTCCATTCAAGAGCTTTCTGTACATCTCTGTAATAAATTATTGTTAAAAAGCTTATTCCTCTCTCTACTTCATGCTAATCAAGATAAACAATAGCATCTTATTACTTAGCTCTTGTAAGTAGAAGGGAAATAAGGGCTAAAGTAAGTTAAATGACAGTCAATATTTTAAAATGTGATTATTTAGTTTTAAAAACTAAAGCACACTATGGGATTGAATTCCATTTCTTTGCATGGCCAAGAGTTGACAAATCTCTGTATGAGAAAAGTTAAATATTTTAAAATTGAAACCAATAACAACGAACATTCTTGAAAATGGTCATTTCCATGAAAAAACATGTAGGACATAAATTGTGTATTTTAATGAGATCTACATTTCTTGCGTAGTAAGTTTTTGTCTATCATCCAGAACAAAGCAATCTTCAGAGGCTGTTCCCAGAAAATTCAAGGTAAACATTTTATTTGTCGTGTAAATACCTTAAATATACAGTATTTTAATCAAAATCGTTAGCCATTTTGGAGAAAATCAACATTTTTGAAAATTTTTCCATGGAGGGGATTTTCTTCAAAATCTTTGTGTCAAGGATACTAAACTAGTGTAACAAGTTTGGTATTTCACCGACTTTTCGTTTTTGAGTTATCGTGTCCACAGACACACACATGTGAACAGGTGGGCCTTTTTCTAAAAATGCTTTTTTGGATATAGGGGGCACTAAAATGTCTATTTCTGATGAAATCTTGGTATTAAAATTTTGAGTGGAATGCAATACCTTCTCTATACACAATGTACATACAGAGAAAATAATAAATGAAAGTGGATAAAAGTAATGTGATGATGCTATGTTCATAGTTTGTCTTTGCGGAGAATATTAAAAAATTAAATACTTGAATATATTAAACAAGGTTGTTAATATTGGTGAATGCAACTTTTCAGAAGCTGCCCCACAAGGTCAGCCTGGATATCCACCACTAGGACAACCTGGATACCCTTCTGGACAACCTGGGTATCCTTCTGGACAACCTGGATATCCTCCTGGACAGCCTGGATATCCATCTGGCCAGCCTGGTTACCCAGGTCAACCAGGATATCCCCCCACACAGGGAGGGTATCCTGCACCAGTGAGTTTCCAGCCGCAGCCAGGCTACGCCCCTCCTGGTGGTCAGCAGGGCTATCAGCCTCAGCCTGGTTACGCACCACCTGGAGGTTACGGTCAGCCAATTGCTCAGCAACCAATGGGAGGTCCACAGCAACCACAAGGTCCACCAGGTAAATATACATATTCAAATAATTGTTCCAAGTTAGTGTCTCTAAACCATTGAGTTCCTATGCTCTCACAGTGCTTGTTTGGCATGGCAGTATATTTAGAATCCAAGGACTTTAAAGTTTTCTTTTTATAAAATGAATTTAAAGAGTCAGAATGGAAACGCATACACCAATTGCCATATACCTGTAACTGTCAGCAAGACAATGCTTTTTTTCCCAAAATATTCATGTTGAGAACTTGGAAATATATTTTCTGAATAGCTTGGGGGGGGGGGGAACCAGGTTTTAAATTTCATGGATGTGGCAGTGGCGATGCTTGGGGGAAAGTGTTAAAGTTGTGACTTATATAGCGGGTTTTGTGTATTTTATTTTGCTCCGTAAAATTAGCTGTTAATGGACAGAGGATTGTAAGCATTTAGTCTCTCCAACTAAAATAAAAATAGAAAATTTCCTTTCAAATCTTTCTGCTTGTATTTAATGTGTCTCAAGTGTTTTAATCTGCTTTCCATCAAATACAAACTGAAAATAAATTTGCAGATACACACTACTTTTTGATAACTAATTCCAGCATAACACACCTAACCATAATACACCTAAAACCTGTCAACATTGTTTTGTATTGCTGCTATATCCACAAACATTTTGATTGTCACTTTAGTCCGAATTTCTCGCATTTCTTCAGTCTGTGTCTAGCCCTGGATCAGTTTACTATTGCACAACATATGCTAACTGTGAAAACTTTTTATCAGAACAAAGAAAGTTATGCAGCAACTGTCGAGATAACTTCACACAATTCTGGGATGAAATGGAGCAGCAAATGAATCAACAGTTTGCAGACTTGAAAAAGTTCAATGAAACAGGTTCAACCGTGAACATTAAATTGTCTATGGCATTGTCATAATGGTCGATTTGAGCAAAACATTGCAATGGTTCATGACGGTGTGGCCGTTAGTCCAATGAAATCAATTCTTTGCTGTTCCCAAGAATTGTACAGAAAATTCTCCAGTATGATTTCCATTACCCCCTTATAAAATTCTGTTATGCAGCAGCTGAAAGTAGCTAATCACATGAAGTGGCGAGATTTTGTTGACTGGTTTCTGAGAAAAATTCAGGAGGACGATGGTTTTGTGAGCAAAATTATCTTCAGTGATGAGGCGCATTTTCTTTTAAATGGATTTGTGAATAAGCAGAATTGCCATATCAGGGGGTCAGAAAATCCTCGCATAATTCAAGAAAGGGGAATGCATCCACAGTGAATGACAGTTTGGTCCGACTTTTGGGTGGGTGGCATCATCTGCCCTTATTTTTTTTTTTATTTCTATTTATTTATTTTATTTTATTTTTTTTTTTTTGAAGATGAAGCGTGACAAGCTGTGACAATAGAAACTGATACTGTGCAATGACAAATTTTTGTAGCCTCACTTCAATGGAATGGACATTCAAAAGCTGTGGTTTCAGCAGGATGGTGCCATCTGCCATGCTGCCCATTTGCTCCGTGAGCAGTTTCCAAGATCACCTCATTTCATGTAATGCTGACTGTCAATGTCTCTCAAAGTCATTTAAATTAACTCCTTGTCATTTTTTTTCTTTGGGGTACACTTAAATCATTGGTGTATGTCAGTAAATCCCATAACATCCGTGACTTAAAGGAGGAAATTCAATGCTTGTCTGCAAAGTCCAAGTGGAAACTTGTCAGGCAGTCACCAAATTTCATGGACAGAATTCTTGCATGCCAGCACTGTAGAGGTCATATGCCCTTGTTAATGAATTTTATTAGGTTAGTGTGTTTTGGAAAAATAAAGTTCATAATTTGATGTAACAAAACTGGCACACTTTTGAATGACCCTATACTAGTTAATGAATTTTGAACTGCCACCACCAAATTAGCTATGTAAGTACATCACTCTATCACCAGATATCAGCACAAACTGCCACAACAGACACCAACACCAGCAACCAGTCTGGTTGTTCTGAGGATGAGAGCAAATAGGCTTTGAAACCGATCAAGTATGCATGCAAGCACATGCATACGTGCACACACACACACACACACTATACAAAAGAAAAGGTGATATGTGTTTTTGTTCTGACTATAATTTCCCCTAAATTTGATTTCTCTTCACTGTTAGCTTATCCAAGAATTATACTTGAAATGAAGGAAGATAAGCAAACTTTGGTCTATCAAATGAAGTGCATCTTGAGCATCTCTTCTAATGTTTATCTAATGATATCCAAGGAAAAATGTTTGTTCTTGTTAATTCCATTACATCTGTAATTTATATAAGTGAACTGATAAAGAAACAACGTGGATTATAAATACAGCTTAATTTGAGTCTAAACACTATGGACAATTGCAGATACTGTAAGTCATTTAAACCCTTAACATTATCTAGCTAGGCAAATTAGACTGTTTAAACTGTTTTGCCAACTATTCTTTAAGATTCTTTATGATCTTTGGCAATTTCTACGTATTATAATTCATTTTTAAGATTTTCTGATATAGTAAAGTGATAAGTTGGAGAGTAAAGCTTATAATCATGGTCTCTGAAGATAATTGGCTTTAAAAGTATAATGTAAATAAAATAAAGTTATCTCTTCAATTTCCAAAACATTTAATGAATAGACAGAAATGTGTAATAAAATGTTATATAATGTATTCAAGGAAAAACACCTCCCTGGAAATGACAGTAAATTCATATTTAAAGAAAGGTAGCTCCTTGATGTTTGGGAAGTTTATCATCCTTTCTCTCATATAGTTGATTACAGAAGCACATGATCTAAACTGCACCTACTGTTGATTCATCAATGTCAATTTAGAATTTACAGCATAAAATACAATGGTTGCCATGAACCATATTGCCTGAAGCTACACATGGGTAACAGATGACCTCTTGTGCTGTGTTGTATGAGATGGCCAAATTAGTGTAATTTCCCTTGCAGTTTTCTCTGCTTTGAATTTCACTTCACCATTTAATTAGGGTTGCTGTGAACAGGCAGAAGAATTATGACTAAGAGGATGTCTTATAATTTTCATATCTTGCGACACAGTTTCCGCATAGCAATATGGTTAATGCATTCCATTGGCTGCATGCACTAGTTTATTGTTGCATAGTTTGACATTAAACAGTGTTCTTTAGATGTTTAAATATTGGCTGTTAAACATAGATTTTAGACAGTTATCTACACAATGTATCAGTCATACAAGGGTGATTCAAATATAAACGGTCATTTTGTTAAAAATATTTATTGATTAAATATATACACAAGTGACTTCATCAGCATTTCTCAACATCCTTCACACACTACACATTTTTGCCAACATTTTGGAAGCTTGAACATTCCTTCTTCAAAAAAAGTTTGAGGGCATGTCACCAACCAATTGCGCACATGCTCCTTGATGTCCTTGTTGTTTTCAAAATGTTTCCCTCCAGGCAATTCTTTCATGGGTGCAAACAAAAAATTGTCTGGGGGGGGGACATGTCTGGACTATAGGGGGGATGTTCAAGGGTTTCCCAGTACATGTCTGCCATTGTGTCATTGTCAAATTGGCGGTGAAGGCGTAGCGTTGTCTTGTAGAAGGATGATATCTCTGATGGGCTTATGACATCTTTTGCTTTGGTATGCAGCTTTTACAGACCTTAACAATTGGCAATAGTAAGCTGCAGTCACTGTACATCGATCATGAAAATCAACCAGCAAATCTCCTCTGTAGTCAAAAAACAGAGTCGTGAGGACTTTTCCGGCTGAGTGACGTTGTTTGGCCTTCACTGGGCAGGCTTCATCCTTCCGTCGCCACTCCTTACTTGCCATTTTGATTTCTGGAGTGTAATGATTAACCCATGTCCGTCTCAAGAAACCCTCTCCTTGCTGGAATTGATTCAGAAGCCTCTCACAGATCTCCAACCTGGCCTGTTTTTGCTGCCCAGTTAACAACTTTGGAATCTATCGAGCACTAATTTTTCTAAAGCCAAGATGGTTCCTAATAATGGTATGAGCACTCCCAATGCTGACACCAAATTCTGATGAGATTTCTTTGACAGTGGAAGTGGCGATCACCTTCAATATGCTCTCGAACGGCACAGATGTTGTCATCTGCGAGACTTGACCTTGGGTGTCGAGAATGACCTTAGTTTTCCAAAAATTGTCGGCCAAGTAAGCATTTGATTCTGTGACTGAGTAGTGTCCCCCAAACTACACCCTTAAACAAGTTAAAATCTCTGAAGGTTTAACCACTTCGTTGGTTAAAAACTTGATAATAATGCATTGCGCAACAGACAAAGGGACTTCTTGCTCACTCATGGCTGTACTGATGCCAGAACCTAGCAAAGCAGCTAACAAAGCTAGTTCCCCCTCCCTAACATACTGACCTTCAACTCCCCACTCCACTGCCCCGCTCTGAATTGCTTGATATGCAACAATTACTGTTTATATTTGAATCACCCTCGTACTTCATCTTAGTAGGCACTGCAACTCCATTAACCAAATATTTTGGCTTTCTCTGTGTTTTTTCTATTCTGTAAAATCCCTAATGAGTTTGGTCCAGTTTCTTATCTGCATGTTTTTCAAATCTGTTTATATCCCTGTACCATCTGTTTTTAGGTCTGCATCATGATCTAGATTTGAGAGGGTTCTATTTATATATTCTCTTCATATTTCTCTTATCTGGCATTAGTCCATACCATCTTAGGCTATGTGGTGTTATAAAGTTTGTAATTGTTTTTTAATACTATGGTGTATCTCTTCCTTTCTCAATGTCCTCCATTGTCCGATATCTTTAATCAGTCATACTTGCACAACTTTAACCATTGTCTAAATATTTTTCATTGTACATCTTGCATAGAATAAAGACATTTTAGGATAAATGGCATATTTAAAAGTCATTTGTATAGCCTTGATGATGAGTTTTGAAAGGAATTAAGGAGCCAAGTTTATCAACATTTAAAAAAAAGAATACTGCAGGTTTTTAAAAGTGTTTGAGAAACGTATTGCAATATTCTTTCAAATGTCTTTGTGCTGTATAAAGGATTTCTGCATTTTTCATTAAATGCCTTAAACAACATTTCATGTTAATTACAAGAGATTACAGTAATACTTGCAAAGATAGCAGTAGTTAAGGTGGTTAGGCACAGACTTGTGAACAGGTCTCCTTAACTGAGGCTTTATTTCCAGGTTTTACTCAGTCTTCACAACTGGCAGGGAGTATCCCAAATTTAGGCCTGGAATGTTGTCCTAAATTGCCTTTCCCAATTATTTCATTTCATGGATCATCAATGTCCTCACTGTGCAACAGGAATGTGCGTTAAGCACTTTTAAAAAATCATTGTCAGTATGCCTGAATTTGAGAGCTCTTTTACAAGCCAATAAATTAGACATGAAGTTGTCATATTTATATGTTTTATTAATTTGTTGAGTTGGTTTTTTAACACTACGTCACTTACATTGTTATTATGAGGGACTAGTTTCGAAAGCCTATGCTTTCATTTTCAACCTCACGGGTCATATTTAATTTATCCCAGACTGCAAAGGAGCCTGAAATACTGAAAAGAGGCAGGTCAGGACTTCACAGTTTCACTCTCAAATACTAAAAGGAGTCAAATTTTACTATGCCCATAAGGAGTATTTGAGGATGTGTTACCATCCTTACATTTATGTAAGCAGACAAACTACTGAAACTTAAACTGCCATATATAGAAGAGATGTGTACATATGTTTGTTTATACTACAGTCAGTGGCGAGGCATCTAATCAACGATAGATGCAGCGATGACTAAGAAAAATGGGAAGAATAGTAACATGATTTGCTGTTAATAATTTTATAGAATGTATGGTTAAATTAAGGTAGAAGAAAATCATAGATGTGTTTAACAAGTCAAAAGACTGAATAGTATATGCAAAGTTAGTGAGAGATATAATGAAAACTATATGTACTGGCCTATTGCCACCATTGATTTTCTCCTGTTTTTAAACAGGCCAGGTCATCGCAGGTTTCAGTGCATCTGTCAAGCATGTGTACATTCATGCCTTGCAAAATTCAACTAAAGATGCATTTCCATCTAGCACTTGTCAATCACATGTGAATTGGTGCAGGGTTGTTATTTGTGTTCTGTAATTTTTTTTTTTTTTTTAGTGTTGCTATTAGATGCTATTAGTGATGATTAGTGTGCTTTCTTTTTTCTACTGAACTATTAGTGCTGTATTTTACTATGTATTGCTATAGAAATATGGAAGAGGGACAAGATATTGTGGTTCAGTTGAAACAAAAACTGGTTAGTTTAGCTAAGTTGGAAGAAAAGCTTCTCATCAGGATGGCTATTTTTGCCCTCTGCTACTAAATTTACATAAAATATTACAGAAGAAAGTAGATTTTAATTTTAAGTATGTCTCAACCTTAGAAGACAGTAAATGTTAAATGGAACACACTGTGTAGTGTTGTACTATACATATGTTAGACTTTGGCACTCAGATGCGATAGGTCTACCAATTCAAAACCATCTTGTGAATTATACATCATCAAATAGTGAAATATCTGCACTGCTATTTAAGGCTGTAAGACATTTATTTTCTACCTGCACTCTATCTCCCCAATACTTCAAAATATTGTTTTATAGGCATAAAAAATATCAAATATGGAGATGTAAAATAAAAAGTATTTACATTTTTTAGATCTTCGTTATTATTTACTCTTGACAAAATTACATTCAAATGGGTGTGGAATGTTTTAAAATAGCATAGAGGAAACGATGCACCTCACTATATTGTGTGCGATTCCGTTAAGATATTTGCTTTAACCTGGCATGTTTTTGTTTCCTTTAACCCCCCCCCCCCCCCCTCTTTTTTCTTTTTTTTTTTTCCTTTCTATTTAAGGCATCCTTAACATGTCCTTTATTTGTTTATTTTTTGCCCTGCACACTACTGTTTCTGAACACCTGGTTACTTGAGCTGTTTCAGTTATTCCCATATCAGCTCATTTTACTTGAATAATTTAATGCAGTCATTATTATTTTACATTTCTTAGTTTATAAACATTTCCTTTCAAGCTTCTCCTTCCATAACTGTAAATATTTATGTAAAATACAAAATAAATAACCTACAATAACACTTTCCACTAGCTAGAAACACTTCCTAACAAACTTTTAGCTTAGCACACTAGTTGCTTGCTGTCTGGAAAGCTGAATGGATAGATGATTATTTGTTGTTATAGACAGTGAGTGCTAGAAATTACAGGATTCGACTTGTTTTAAAAAGTTTCTCCAGCCCTTATCAACATTTTCTCTCACTTGGTCCCCAACTTTGCCTGGCTTACTACTACATAGATATAGAATTTTCCATAAATCTTTGATTTAAAAAATCATAATGCTCATCTTATTAAAGATGGGCATGTATCAGCATTCTAGTTTCCTTTAGTTAAGAAAGAAATATTGCTGCATCTAATCTTTAGTTTATTAGTTACTGCGTGATTAACATAGAAGCAGCAAATATAAGAATTATACTGAAAAACCCACGGAAATCTAAAAGGCTCTAAAATTATGTAATGAAAAAAAAGTGCTGCAAGTTCTGCAAAGGACGTGTTCAAAGCTGAGAATGAATATTTACAGCATATTAATAGTAACTTAGTGACAGCATTAGAGGAGAAAAGGACAAAGCTAATGACAACGTGTTTGTGTTAGAAACAGAGACATCCCATTTAAGTCCATACTGTTTTTTAAGGTTGAGACAAGCTATAGACATTTTACAGTGTCTAATTCTGACTGTGTAGAAGTGAACTTTTGTCAAAACTGTTTTGCTGGCCATGCCTTTTATTTGCTAAGGCACCATTGGTTTCAGCCAGATTTTGTTATTTAAGTGACCTTACATGTACAAATAAGGTAAGGATTTTTAAGAGATATACCTGGGCATTTGGTAAATCTTGTGATGAGTGCGCAAAAATGTCGTATCTCGCCACTGACTACAGTAATTATGTTTATTTTCTGTCTGATACAGGATATGGCTATAAATCTGCCATAATGACACCTTACCAGCCTCAACCAGGTATACTTAAAGTTCTTGATGTTGTGACTCTGATAGTTCATTGTTAACCTGTAGATTGCAGATATTCTCATGTGTATGCCCCACAGAATGTTATCTCTTTCTTTTCTGGCATCAACCAATAAGGGTATCACCTGAAAGAGAAAAAATGATTCAAAACTTGATAGGTTCTAAAAGATAACTTAATGAAACAGACCCTTTGGGAAATACATAACAATATTTGAGGTATTACTGCGTGCATACTGCTTTATGTAAACTTTTGTTCAGAATATCATAGGTAAAATAAAGATCAAATACAATTTTTTATTTATTGATGTGATGTGAATGGTTGAAATGATGCTCCAACGGCCCAGAATTTAGAGTTAATTTACATTCAACGGGGGGGGGCGCTCGTAATTGAGATTGGAATATGAGGCCTCTTGAATATGAAGCACAAGCACCACTACCTATGGATTTGGGTTAGGATTTGTTAGTATCTTAGAAAATTGCACCAATGGACCAAAATATTCAATCAGCAAAATCCAACCAACTTTGTTTGTATTTAGTTACCAATGTGAAATTTCAGAAGTTACCAGACATACGAGTGCTATTCAATAAGTACCTCAATTAGGAACAAAGGTGCTATTTTGTTTTTTAACACTAATTATTTCTCAACATAGTCCTCTTTTAGGGATATACACTTCTCCCAACATTCTTGCCATTTTTTAACTCCTCCAGTAAACCGAAATTGCCCAGCTCCGCAAAGTAAACTTCTGTCTCAACGATTTTATTTGATCTAAATTTTGTCCCTGTGAGCCAGTTGAGCGAATATGTGGGGTGTGGCAGCAATTAATGCAGTTTGTTGGCGACTTCAGATGACTGTGCTAGTGAAACTGCCCTTTCTTCTTTGTCAATGGTGTGACAAGATCTGTCTTCTTTTCAGATAATTGTGGCACACTTCCAGGGTCCAATATGTACTCGATATAAGCTGTATATTATGAATATACAATTTAAATGGGGGGGGGGCTGTGTCTCCAACTTGTCAAATTGGGCCACGGCCGTGCTGTGGCTGAGTGGTCAAACCATTTGCCTGTCACCTAGACAGCCTGGGTTCAATCCCAAGCGAACGTATGTGAGATTTGTGGTGGACGAAGCAGCGCAAGGTTCTTCGATTTCCCCCGCCATTACATTCCACCGTGGCTCCATCTTCACGTATCAGTGTCATTGCCTACTGTGCCAGAGCAATAAAAGCGGGCGTTTAACACTACCCAAGAAGAAAAATTGGGCCACTGGATTATTGTCCATTAATTGTTTTTCCTATTTCTAAGGGGTGAATGAGTATGACCTTTGCATCCCAAAAAAATTGTTGCCATTACTTTTCGAGTTGATGAGAATATCTTTGGAGCAGATTTACTGGAAACAGTCCATTGTTTTGATTGTTGCTTGTTTTCAAGAGTATAATGATGAATCCAGGTCTCATCAGTGGTGACTACATGATACAAAATTCCTTTGGATTTCGCTTAAATAGCTCAAAACACAGCTTCAAAGTTGAAAGCTGCACCCACTTGTCAACTGTGAGCATCTGTGACACCCAAGTCGACTTTTTTGTCTCCAACTTATGCAAAATATGAATTGCTGTTCCTCTCAACACACCTATGGCATCTGCCACTTCGCGAACTTTCGTTCGATCACTGAGAATCATATTGTTTCAAGGATTTCTTTGGCAACCACATCTGGCAGATGCCCTGGGTGCTCCTCATCAAAATCAGATATTTGATTCCTTTAAAGTCATTGAACCAATATATGTCATAGATGGCAAAAGGTCCCCATAAACAGCATCCAATTTCACTTTTATCTCCTTGCAAGTTTTTCTATCCAAAAGTGGTTGGTTGGTATCTAATGTTGAGCAGTTGGCAGTGAAGCCATTCACTCTCTTGCATTCCAGTATTTTGATGTTATATTATCATGTTGATTAAAGGTTGGGCAGCAGAAGGGACACCCTTTAATTGCTTCTATAATTTGAAGACTTGAAGAGACCGATCTAAACAAAATTATGTGATGAACTAAAGGGAAGGGCTGCTCACCAATAAGCACTGGTCAGCTTGCTGAGTTATTGACCTGGACTGATATTTCTTCCTTTCCACATATCAGATCCCCTCTTTTACCTTTCCTATCCAGTCTTGCTTGACATAACTCTTGTTTTCTTCGACCCCGATGGTATTAGAGTATTCGAGGCCTAGGGGATCATTTCATTTTCTTTTCTGTCCATAACTTTCTTTACTTAGGTGATGTAACCTCTATTTATGGTACCTCTATTTTAAATGGTTACAAAAAGTTAAATAAAAACATTCTATTCAAAAGTAAAAAACAAATTAATGAACGATACTGCACTTTTTCCATGTTAACAAAAGCACGTTGGTTGACTAACTGAAATGCTTGTCAAATCCAAACCAACTTATGAATCAGTGCCGAAATTGTTTTGGCGACGTGTTACAAACGACAGTATACGATGATAACACCATCTTATTTTTAAACACGGTACTTAAGGAATTGCCCTGGTTTATCAGTGGACCTGAGATATATTTAAATGCCTCAGTTTATGGCACTAAATTTAGAATAAAAAGTGTTATGTCCTTCATGAATTGCAAATAATTAAAAATAGTTTTAATCCATTTAAGGCTTGATAAGGTAGATTAAAATGTTATTTGGGGCCATTTTTCAGAATGTTTACATGTTTACAATTTGTAAACAACTGTTTCACAATTAAAAGTTTAAAGTTAACTTTACAAACAAGGTTACATGTTTGCAAATGAAATTTTACAGAATTTACAAGTGTTTTGTTTTGCAATCAAATAGTGATATTTATGTATCTTACTATCAGCTTGAAGCTGATTATAATCAATTTGCTTCTTACTTAATTTCAACTAAGTTAGGATATTTGTAAAGTGAGCAGTTATCAACAAGTGGCTTAGGGTTTTTAAGGAAGCTGTATTTTTGTAATATTTTTAGCCAAAGATAAAAAGATAGACAATTTTTTGGTAAGTACATAGAAAAATATCACTGAAAACTATAGCAGCAACTTCAGTAATTCAAATAATTGTGTTCACGCCAGGGAAGATAGACAATGTAAACATTTAAGCTCAGAATTAATGACTTTACTTCTAAAATAACAGCTGAAGCTTTTCTGATGACATATTATATCTCTCGTCTAGTTTAATGTCTGTTAACATGGCAGGTCATATTGGGCAAATGAAATGGTGAAATGCTCACATGAGTATGGGGTTGAAAGAGCTTAGTTACTCAACATTCATCTTCTCACTATAAGAGAAAGCCCCAGTAAAAACCTTATCTTGGTAATTCATCCTAATTGAGATTAGAATTTGGGACCTCTTGAATGTAAGGCAGGCACATACCACCACACTTCTAAATTTTCTTGGGCTTCTGGCCAGGTAAATATGTGATTTAACACTACATTTTGAGAATGATGGATATCTTCGAAGCATCAGTATTAATCCACATATTTACGAGACTTTGTCTGTTTATGAATAAAAAGCGAGGTTTCGAATCAGTTCTTATTAATGGAATTACTATTGCAAGATATTAAGACATATTCGGCATGCAATAGGCAAAGGTGGAGCCTTAAATATCAAAAAAACTTTGTTGCTCTGCACTGAGTGAGAACTGGCTGTTAGTTTCTTACAATAGCAAACTATGACGATGCAGTTGATTAGAGTGAATAGCAACCAGCATATTGAGATACTGTAAGTGTGATATATCTTCTTTGTTTGAAGACTACAAAAAATTGTACCACACCTCTTTTACACTCTTCACCTGTGCTATTATGGATGTCTTTTCATTTTTACTTTTAGATTTTTGGTGGTCCAGAAAACCCACCGCACAGAATATATTTTTCTTCCATAATTTTTGCTAAGGTGGTGCCATGGTTGAATGGTTTTCTCACCTTGTGAGATTTGTGGTGGACAAAACAGTGGCTGAGCAGATTTTCTCAGAGTTCCTCAGTTCACTCTGCCATTTGCTCCCCCATCTGCACCACAATCACCTTTTCTTTCATCCATTTCACTATCATTTCATATGTTCTTCCTCATGCTTATACCAGTCATTGGGCTGATCCAGATTTCTTAACAGGCATATGACTCCAGATGCTGGGTTGTAAGACCTCCATACAAGGAGGGTAAACAGCAAAAGAAAAAGACTTTTTGCTAGAATAGCTAATTTATTTATAATTGTAAACTTAAATGATGTTACATTAACCTTGAGTTGAAAGTCCCATACAAGGTGTGTTCAAAAAATAGCAAACCTTTGGTTGGCAAAAATACATTTATGATTTGAAGGCCCAAACACCAACCTGTTTCAAAGTGCATTATCAGTGCCATTGTTGAAAACACTTCTAAAATGCATTTTTTTGGAAAACCAATGAATGGGCCATCACGTTCTGATTAATGTCACTTGGATATCACTGAGCTTATGGCAAAGTTTGATGTATATTCAAGTTATTACATCATTTTACAAAAAACTAAAATCTAATGACTGCTTGTTGCACGCCTTTACTCACAGGTGAACTGCCAGTGACTGATGCTTTCTGTGGGTGGGAAAAAGTTCATAACTGTGTATGAATTTCCCCTCCACATCACAAGGAAATTTTCTGCACTTCATTGATTTACACAAGGAAAAAATAATATTTCAATACGTTTTGAACACACCTTGTTTTGTGCTTAGACAGCCAACACAATGTTCCACAAGAATGAATTTATCATTATAAATCACATTACACACTTTTGTTACATTTTTTACAATAATATACCTTAATTTCTTTCTTTTTTCCTTAAATGCATTCAGCTAAGTTTCTATCCTTGAGAGTGCTGTTCCTTTGGATGATAAACTAACACCCTGGTTATTAGAGTACAAGAATAACTAATACTTGATAATCTCATTCTCTTCTCTACCCTCCTTGTCCTGCTTCACAATTCTATACCATTTCTCATGCACTTTCCTAAATATTTTCTACAAGCTATAATAAATTCTCTTCTATTGTTGTTAAACATTCTTTTTGGGAACCCTCTATACCTAGTTAAACCCATGTATCAAATATCAGTAGCCTATCTTATCTTGGCCTTCTTATGTTCAACATAATCCACTCTCTGTGTATGGAAACATGCCGATATGAGGAACAGTTGTTTAGGTTGGTAGGAGAATGGCTCCACTCCTCTGCCACGCCCCCTGTCAGCCTTAGCAAGGCATGATTGGTAACATGTGCTTGCCCTTTGTCTCGCAATGGTGGAGGTAAACTAGAGGTCCAGAAGGTTTTAGATTGATGTAAACACATATTTTAGAATTCTTATATCTTAATTGGTTATTATCAATACTAGTTGAGGAAAGGGGCAAAAGCCTAATTGGCAATACTTTTTAAATAATGAAAAATGCTAACATTTGTGTATTTTTTGGGGGAAGGGATGACGGATGAAGCAAATTTATCTGTTTTAAAGTGTGTATATTGACTTGAATTCCACAGTACACACATTTGTTTAGAATCATGCCATTTTATTACAAAATAAGTTGCTGTAAGCTAAAGCCTAATATACACAAAATATACAGAGCATATAAAACATCCTTAAAACACTTTTGCCAAGTAGACAAAATGAGGGGGGGGGGAACACAAAGATGATCAGGAAACTAAAGTAAGCTAATGTTCTAATAATTAATCTATAAAGTGGTTATAACAGCACCCATTCTGTCAGGAAGTATTGTTGACAATTGTTCCACTTGGGTTAAATTCCTTCTTCATCCCTCCCCTTGTGCTACCCTCCTTGGCCATATGTTTGTTCTTTGTTCATAGGCCATTGCTTGGGGTCAAGACTTGAATACAAACCAATATGATATTGGCAGGCTCAATGTGAATAAGTTCTGCCAATATT
This sequence comes from Hymenopus coronatus, assembly GCA_030762935.1. Classification (NCBI taxonomy): domain Eukaryota; kingdom Metazoa; phylum Arthropoda; class Insecta; order Mantodea; family Hymenopodidae; genus Hymenopus; species Hymenopus coronatus. The sequence goes on from CM060891.1 coordinate 18,609,932, forward strand.
AAATAGAAACATACAAAAAACACTAACAGCATCAGCATATTACAATGCAGCGCACTGTGTATTCAGTGAATGATCTGGGCCACACCGTGGCCGAGTGGTTAGACCACTCGCCTCTCACCTAGATAGCCTGGGTTCGATCCCAAGCGACGCCATTTGAGATTTGTGGTGGACAAAGCGGCGCTGGGGCGGGTTTTCTCTGGGTTCTCCCATCATCGCATTCCACCGGTGCTCCATCTTCATTCCTGTATCATCAGTGTCATTGCCTGCAGTGCCATAAGTAGTTAAAGCAGGTGTTAAACATTACCAAAAAAAAAGTGAATGTTCTATCACCTCACACGTCATCAGTGTAGCCAATTGTTTTTATTCAATATTTACATATTTTAGTCTTCAAATACAATTAGATAGTTTTTTATCGGATTAAAGAAACATATAATTCATGTGGTGACTTAAACATAAATCCTAAGTAGTTTTTGTATCAGGTGGTTGGTGGTGCTTTTAAATGGGTTAACAGAATGCACATGTGCATGTTTGTCAATGGTTTATCTGGATTGGTTAAGTTTTTCATACTTTTATTGTGAAACAGAGTTTACAAATATTTGTAATTTTTTTCTTGTTATTTCTAAATTGTTAATATGCAAATTGTAAATATTGTGAAATAGGGCCCTGGTGCGGATATGAACCCTGGTCTTCTGCATGACTAGGAAGAGCACAAACCGTTACAACACACAGCAACTGTTTGGAATAGGAATTTCTAAACACAGTAATAGTGTTTTGTCCAGTGCCCTGGATTCCATTATGGCTGTATTCTGCTTGTAATTTCAATAAAGAATAATAATAAAAAAATTTGTATTTATTTCATTTTGTCAGTTTGCAGTCAGTTTTGAACACATTTCATTGAAGTTTATCTTTAATAAAGAAAGTTTAAAAGTCATAAGTCCCAATTCAGAAAATTCTCTATCTTATCTAACCTATTTTCATACCAATAGCAATCAAATTTGAAATTTGCCCACAAATTTTGTTAAAATCCTGTTTTATAAGATTTCCACTTCATATTTGTAATGGTTCCTTAAGATTTGATTGTGTTAGGAGGCTGTTGATCTAAACAATTTTTTGTATGAATTTCAACAAAATTTTAAATGTGTAGACAAATTTTCTGCAAATTGGTATGTTTAAAATATTCACTCCATGTAGCAGTAGTTTGGCAACTTATTGTATGTAAATAACAATGGCTGCAGCTGTGTATACAGCTAAACAGGGGTCTAATCAAAGCTTGCAGGGTGAGCAATTGTTAAGGAGGATTTATTTATGACGTAAAAATTAAGAAAATGACACTGTAGTCATACACTGGGCGTTCATTTTTATCCATGATTTCCTGCACAAGAAATGTCTTTATTGATGCCATCAATAATTAAGCAAGCTTATGTGCAATCCCTTAGAGTTAGTATTTCTGTATCTCCTAAGTGGAACAACTATGCACCATGGTGATGTGGGATTTGCTTGTTGTCCTCAGGTGGCATTGTAGGACAAAATCACGACTTGTGGACACTAAATGGCAGAAAATTTTGTCCTGGAACCTTTTCCTTAAATGGTCTAGGGTTATTTTACATGCAAATAAACATTCACTGGATTGCTGGCTTTACATCCTTCTGAAGGAAACCAGGCCAAGGAGTTTTGCATCTGTCAAAAATCCATCACTCTTTGCCAAGTTTGAACCTGCAATCATGGGTTTTAGAGGCTAGCATGGTAACTACTATACCACAGTGGGTAACTGGAGTGACGGGAACATACCTAATGTGATGTCTTCCTGATTGCAACCCTCTAGTCACAGAAATGTACATTTAATATGATACCATCCTGATGAGATTGGTTGGAGAGAATCTACATAATGTGGTGTCATCCTAATGAGGTGACTTATACTGTCCCTCTAGCAGCATGCGTTCATACTTGATTGCTCAGAGTATCAGATATATGTAGCAATATAAATCATATTTAAATGTTGTTTCTATCTTGACACCAGAACAATAATGCTCAGCTACAGACACAAGGTGTGTTGTGTTCATATTCATCTTGTCAACAAGGAACAAACCCAATTCTGTAGTGTGGTAGTAGCATGCCTGCCTCATATTCAAGAAGTCTCAGTTCGAATCTCGGTTAGAATGAGTTAGCCGAATAAGAATTTTTCCCGGGTTTTCCCTTACCCTGAGAAGACTAATATTAACTAACTCTAAACTCTATGTAGCCGGGCTCATTTGAGCATAATTTCATTTATCTATTAATATGACCTACCAGGTAAAAAAAAAAAAAAAAAAAAAAACTACAGAACAAAGAACAGAACAAACTGAATTTTTTATTATTTCACCAGAAGACAGCATGGTTAGGTTGTTTGTATTTTTAGCAAAGCAGCCAGATCCAGAGTTCTGTGATGAGCTTTCTCTATTGCAAATTATCACTGCTCCTTGGCAGAGAGTGCTAAGGCTTTATTGCAGGCTCACGAGCCATGTCATTCTTGCTGTATCAGCACGTGAAAAATCATGGATAAAAATGAACACATGGTATTACTTGCATTTATATATTAAAAAATAAAATGCATTATTTAATTTTTCACCCATATTCAGTAAACAGACTTCCCTCATAAAATGTATTTCCTAAGTTTTTGTAGAGAGTGGCATGCTTGCCAACTTTTTGGGTTTGCCCATAAAATGTTTGGGAGTGTAGGTGTTTCTACAACTTTTGGCAAAGGAGATCCTTTTTATGGATTTGTGGGCAAATTCTCAGATTTTCACCATATATACGATAAATAATTAATTATATTGAATATACTGTAAAATTGCAGACCATATATATCACGCATACTGCTATGACAGGCTGTGTGTGTCTTTCCATCCTTCACTGGGCTGCAGCAAAATGATTGGTATGCAATTTTCTTACACTGCTGGTGACCTCCAGTAATGAGCAGTAAATTAGTGCAAACACTTAGTAAAGGCTAGTTTAGGTGACAACACTAGGTTTCACAAATAAGTTTCTTAATTATATATTATTTCAGTGCACATACGCAAAAGCTAGTGACAACACTTAGATGAACCACTACCCTCTTTTGGTGATTAAACTTGTTGTAGAGCTTGATTTTGAGGTTACATAATGAAGTGGGGAAGCGAAGAAATAACTAAATTTTTGGATTTATACTGAAGTCAAAAGTTCTTGTGGGATTTCAATGATAACACATTAAAAATAAGCAAACAATGTTGCTGTGTTAAAATTAATTCTAAAATAACTTAATAGGATGAAATGTAAATTCATGTCATAAGAAATACCTACACAAATATTAACTTTTGAATCCTCTATAGCAATTTCCTCTAAGAAAGTTGAAGATCATGTGAAAAATAACCTTCTCTGAATCCAAATTCTAGTTCATATTTGTGTGTTTTACTTAGCTTACTTTTTAAGGATGGTAGTAAAATCTTTGTCACTACTTTAGCAGCTGCAATAGCTTCACCATCCATTTTTAAAATGACTTCTGCAGAAAGATGTTAAAAAATTTTATGAAACTGCAATATACACAATGTCACCTTGTAGTTGCCCTCCATGTTGTAATGGTTATCATGCTAACTTAATATATCCAAGGTCACAGGTTCAAACCTGGTGGAGGATGATGGATTTATTTGGTCATAGATCCCCTTTGGAAGGGAAGTAAAGCTGTTGGTCCCCTGTTGTAGATTTGCAGCACGTAAAAGAACCTCAAGCCTGATAAAGAGTCCTCTGAGCAAAATTAAGTGGCCTTTCATGCCCAATATAGAATGGGATGCTGAGGACCACAGAAGTTAAAGAGCATTCATGAATAAAATACCATTTCATTTGTCACCTTCTAAACATTTTGTGCAAATAGTTTCATGAAAATTATTTCAAGAAACTAGTTGTCAATCCTAGTGTTGGCCGTAAAATAGGCTTAATGAGCAATATGAAACATAGTCAAAAACATAGTCAACTTATATTAAAAATAAGAACTGAAGCTTTCCTGGCGACTTATTAATTCAAAATCTTCTCGGGCTTCTAACCAGGTAAAAACTTGGCTTGACACCAACGTTTCGAAGAAGTGCATCTTCCTCGTCTTCAGGGTGAACTGATGGATTGAGCTTGCATCAGTTCACCCTGAAGACGAGGAAGATGCACTTCTTCGAAACATTGGTGTCAAACCGTTTTTATCTGGTTAGAAGCCCGAGAAGATTTTGAATTAACTTATAATAATTTTCTTATTTGCATTATGTAGCTACAGAGTACAACCTAGGAAGTGGTAGTTTTTGCTTTAATGCGTAATGTATGAGTATGACATAAAGAAGAGCTACTATCAGGTCTACAGGGATTCTTATAAAACAAAATTCCCATTTATAAAACTTTAGCATATTTATTGCACTATAAACATTTTACAACATTCCAGATTTCTTGTCATAACAAAATTATTATGCTTGACTGGACGAGGAAAAATTTTATGGGTTTGAATTTCTGAAAGTTGGCAAGTATGCTATAGAAATATTTAATGCCACCATGAGCTACTGATGTTACTTTATGAAGCCCTTACACATTTTAGGAATTCATCTCTTTCTGAAACAAAGCTTGTACCCACTTAGTTGATGCTGGAAAAGTACAAGAGAGTGTCATAGGCACAGTTTTTTGTTGGAGATTCTGTACTATCCTGTGAGCATGACTTCGTAGTTATAATGAAAAAATAATAGAGGAGTAAAAGAAGCATGAAAACGTGCATCGTGGAGGAACGTCTAGGAGAGAAACTTTCTCTACACATGATTGGTTGGAGAGAGCAGGAAATCACTGTGCATTGAAGCATAGTCAACAGGTAGTTGAGACAAGTTAGCTGATTGCTATGCACATTTAAATTCCTGTTCAGCTCCATTATTCAATATTTTTATCTTGTGTTGAATCCTAAGACTTTGAATCAATTAAAAGCTCTTTAAGTTGGACAGTTTAACTTAATATATGTACTTATGTTGAATTTCTCTGCCTGTTATTTTTATTAACATTTGAACATGTTTAAATGTAAGGCATAACATAAAACAAATTATCTTTGAATAGGCATGCAGAGCTCTAAAAGTGAGACATTTTTAAAATGTTTTGTTAACCTAATATTGAGTTTCTCTGCCTGTTGTTATTGATATTGTTTTACAAATGCATTGTGCTAATGTTTATCAGATATACCTCTGTTTTCTACATGCATATTTTGTTGTTTCTTGATTACACAGGTGATCATAACATTTTTAATGTTTTTTGGGAATAGCAGATAGTACATACATATGAATCAATACAGTGAATGAAATCTAAACACACAGTAAGGAGCCATTCACTATGAAAAATAAAGCATTAACATTAACATAAAACTGAAAAATAAATTTCACGTGCCATTCAGAACAGCAAACAAACAAACAAACTGCAGCAAGAGAACATGAAACAACTGAGCTAATATGGCAACCTGTGAAATGACTATTGAGAATATATGTAATAATAGTTATTTATTATATAATTGGTAAAAATGTTTTATATTGTGAGTAGGAAAAACAATATAAAAACAATTTTAACAGGTGTGACACACTATTTTTTAAACAGTTCTCAATATTTATAGACATAATTATAAATAGATTGTTTTACCTATTTCACGGAGTTCATGCTAAACGGTCTGCAATATTCAGTTGTTGCCTTGCTAAACATCAGTGCTGACAACGTGACAACTTACTTGTACAGAATGGAAAGATTCTGTACAACAGAGGCAGTGAAGCAGTTGAATTTTGCTCTCTCCGTTGCTTGCATAATTTACCTGGTTCAGCAGATCCCATGTTCCTGACATTGAAATCATCTGCCATTTTATCAATTGATACAAGCTTTCAGAGTCGTAGCCTACTTGTATGAGGCCATGGATGCATAAACCAAAGTTGAACAATGAGTCACAGAATTTTCTACTTTAACACTACTGACATCTGGTAAAAGACTTACTTTTAGCATTAGCTATCTAAAAAAAAGGTATTATGTACATATATAAAAATAAACAACAGGACATGTTTCAAGGAGACATCCTCCTCTTCCTCAGCTTACCAGTCAACTACCTCTCATTAGGTAACTGCGTCCCCTTTCCTTGTTTGGTGTATTCCCATCTGTGGCTTTTGTGATATATTACCAGAATTTCAAAAGTCATGATCCTGTTAGAATTCTTTGTAATATAAATATTTGCCACACTTTCTTTTTAATCTTAAATCTTTGGTTTGGTTTGCAGTGATTCTCCATTCTGATCCTCTCTCTGCCTTCCTTTTTAATTGTTCATAAGTTCTATAATTCATGTTGTTCTTAATTTACACCATGTATTTTCTTGCTCTTCCTTTGCTATTCTTGTCTTCAATTATTGTACCTTTGATTATAATTTTCAAAATATAGGACCTTTCAAACTTTAAACCACCATAAATATTATATTTAAGATAGGATTAAAAACAAAAAAACTTGCATACTGAGCAAACAATGGGGTTTGGTTTTAGCCTTTTTTTTTATTTTATATATATATATATATATATGTATCTATCAGTTAACCTTTACCACGAGTATAGTCTTGTTGAATAAAATATTAGTACGGGTGGCTGCTTCTGTTATTGGCCATGTTGTCTTGTGGCTCATGTTTTGCTGACATTTTGCATAACTTATGTTGAGCTTCTTCTCTGGGCACCAGTTGCTCATGCTGTGCAGCTGGCTTTATGGGTGAGTTGCGACCACCTCCTGCTTTCTTATTGGTTTGTATTAAGCCAATCCTGCTTGGCTCTGCGGTTTGTGTTATTTGTACTTCCATCACTCCCAGACAGCTGTGCAATGAGGTCTTCCAAATTGCATTCAGTGGTTTAACACACTCGATTTAACATGCTTCTTTCTTTGAAGATCTCTATACTTTCTCTAATGATTCTGTTGGAAAACCGAGCAGCTAGGACTTCGACATCAAAACCATTATGATGCCCTGTATTTATTGAGTGTTCTACAAGAGCTGACTTTTCGGTTTGTGAATGTTACATATATCTCATGTGTTCATAAGAATTTACAAAACATTACTAATTCTATTCATACTGTTATAACAATTTGTAAGTTAACAAATCATTGCTCTATCACTAAATGATAGAATTCAAGTTCCAAACACAATGACCTCTGCAATCTTCAGATCTTAATCCAATTGACATAAGTTTTCCTGGCTCATCCAACAACCTGACAGCAACTGTAAGCTAATATTTTTTTGCAAGTATTACTTTAAATGGTTACTACTGGTTCAGTGCAAAACAAGAAAAACATGCAAATTCATGCAGTGAAAACAAGAAAAACTTGACAAAATTGATGAAATCACTCACACTTTGAGGAATTTAAGAAAACATACAAACTGTAATACAAAACATTGCAGTAGCTGAACTAATCATATTACTTTAAATGTATTTATTTGATAAAGCTCTTGTTAACTGCGGAAGGAGCACTTTCCAGCATTTCCCATGAGGTAAGATTTTGTTATATTTTAGGTAGAGGTATACAGATTTAAGAAGTCAAGACAGAGTACTGGCAAAGGCTGCTGTATCGTGTCATGCTATTCAGATTCAAAACCCCTTGCAAGTGGGTCACCCTCCATGGTGTAATAGATACCATAAAACCAACAATGGACTTTTTTGGGCGTGAAAATCCTTAGCATGGCTTCCTTGGAAGGGAAGTAAAGCACAATTTATGGCACGTAAAAGAACCTCAAGCCTGCTAAAGAGGCCTCTGAGCAAAATTAATTGGTCTTTTATACCCAATATAGAATGGCACTCGGGAAACCATTGTCGTTAAAAGTGTCCATAAATAAATCTCCATTTCCATTTTTTTCTGTGCAGGTGGTCAGGTTTTATATAGAAGGCCCAGTATTAAAATGACTCTCAACGTGGGTTTTGTGAAAGTCAGATCACTTTTTCATGTAGTAGTTTGTCTCGGGGAGTTCTGTATACAACTCCACACTGTACTCTATAACTGTGACATGATATAGATTTCGTTCACTGTCTTTATTCAAATGTAATGTCTTTTAATCCTAAAAAAAGGTATCAAGGGTTTATAATCAGCCTGTGTTTGTATGCATTGATTACTATCTTTTCATTTATAAAATTTTTACTGTATGATTTGCATAGTTGTTACTAAGATACTTAATTTAAAAAAAAAACTCTATATTATACCTTTAGTATAAGCAGATTTTTCATAATGAATGTTTACCTTAGACTATAGTCATTACCAAATTTCTACACTGGAGGTAAAATGCACTCTCTTGAAATAAGAGCTGAAACTTTCCTGGCAATGAACATACTCTAGGTATTCTGACTTCAAGCCAGGTCAGGTAATGAGAAGCCATCAACATTTCGAAAGTGTACATCCCTTCCATCATCAGGTTGATGAATGACTAAATTGAGTAAATGGCCTGTATATACTGTGCGCCAGGTGGCACGGACCTTGTAGGAAGTTCACTTACTCTGGCTGCTTGGATTGTGTGTTTCTATGTTTTCTGAACTGGTTAGTTTCAATGTTAATGGCTGGTTTCCATGCAGAACTAAACTATAATCTAGAATCCCGGTTCAGGTACCCCTCTCGGAGTAGATAGCCAATGCTCCTTGACACTGCGTTCCCAGTAGCCATCACATTTGGCTAAGATGGTGGTGTTGTGGAAGTTGGATCTGTATCAAACAGATGGTAATTCTGGTTTAGCAGTACATTGCTTTGAACAGGACCGGAGACCTAATTTCTGCTAAACCAACATTTTAATCAAATGTGACGGCTACTGGGAACACATGGTCAAGGAGGCATTGGCTATCTCCTTTGAGAGAGATACCCTGAACCAGGATGCTGGATTACAGTTTATTTCTGCATGGAAACTGGCCATTAGCATTCATATTAATTGGCTCGGAAAACACAGAAATATGTAATCCAAGCAGCAGCCAGCGTAGGCAAGTTTTCTACGAAGTCCATGCCACCCAGCGCACAATATATATATAACTAGTTCAACAGATCTGGACATGTGAAAATCTTAATGAGAGCTAGGAAGCAAGCAGTTCACCAGTCAATTCAAGCATGCTGGAAGAGTGCCTGTCACAATGTCAAATATCTGTCACCTCTTATGCACTTGCACTATACGGCGCTGCACTATAAACATAAACATGTGTTTTCATATTTATATTCATATCTACCAAACATCTATACAAATGGCCTACTATATAAACAATGTCAATCGTCTGCCTCCAATTCTTACACACCTGACAGTCCTTCGTCTTCGCTCACGTCATTGCCATCATCAACGCTATCGCTACTTTCTGCACCATTATCCTGGATTAGAATTCTTTTTGATTTTCTACAATTCTTTCTAATGATTTTCAATGTTCTCAACATGTCGACATAGATTTTCCCATTGTGGCCTGCCAATTTCTGCAATTCGCTGGCGATACAACTGTTCCCCATCTTTTAATTTAAAAGTGATATATTAAGTTTTATTTTTTTTTTTCTTATCTTTGAGAACCCTGGATATGGAGCTCAGTGAAATATCAGTTGCCTTGGCTATTCTTTCATTCACTTTTTACAGGCTTTTGAAGAACTCGGGGAACATACATTTTCTTCCTGCATCTCTGCCTCTTGTTTCATGAATTAAGGACATTTACAACTATTTCTCTTCTCTGACTAAGTAATACCTTACCACTTAACTTTGAAAACATAGGAGCCATGGTTAAAAAAATAAAATAAATAAAATGAACACTATTTACTGTCTACTTTGAATACAAACATATGAGAAACACTTTCGATACAGACTGTACAAAGTTTGCTCGCTGTGACTTTAAAGATCATATCAAATTCCGATAAGCTAGGCTCAGTAACTGGGTTGGCGGTCAGGGCCACGATTCCAGAAGTTTTGCACCGGCAATACAGGCTATTTTCCCAATTTAGTTATTTTTCATTCTGATAATGGGAGAGCTGTATGCTTCCAAAACGTTGATGGCTCCGCATCACCTCACCTGGCCTGAAGCCAGAGAATTTTAGAATGTGCACTGTCTCTTGTTTATTACAATTATTATTATCATCTGGCTTGAAGCCAGAGAATTTTAGAATGTGCACTGTCTCTTGTTTATTACAATTATTATTATCATCATCCCTAGGATGCAAGGAAAACAATAAAATAATTTTTGAAAGTGCATATTAGTACATGTTGCACTTTACCTCCAGTGTGTAAAACTATTGATTTAATTTTACAAATTAGATAGAGTGAATATCTGAACAGAATACTTTACATGCTCGTCAGTTGTAATCATTATTGTAATTCATTGTTTCTTTTTATTTTCTCTTTGGAAATGGAAGCTGATCCTAGTAAGTGGATTTATTCACTTGAAAAGCATGTTTATTTTTTTCTGCTTTTATGCTGCACAATAGGCTTTTTTAGAAAATGAATTTTCTGCTTTATTGCAAGATGACATAAAGATATTTTTGCTAAATTATATTACTGAGAGCAAGCTTTTAATGCCAATATCAGATATTCAAGAATTCATAAGGGAAATATAAAATCTTGCTGAAACCTACCTTAAATTTTCATAAGTGACCTGCCATGTCAAATGTGCTAAAAATTAGCTCCCGATTTTAACTTGAGGCTCTGAAATTGAGCACCAATCCACTGAGTACTCAACTATACAGAAGCAATCTTCTACATTCAAATACTGATGATGAACGCCACTTAACATATAAAAAATGTAGATCTCAGTTCAGCAAAAACAAACAAACAAAAAAAAAAACTTCTATATTTTCATAAGCATTTATTGTAAATTAATTCAATTATACTGAGGAAGTAAGGAATTTCTCTTGTAGATTTTATTGCTGATTACATTTTTAAGGCATTTTCTTGAATTATTGAACAATTGAATAGCAACCGACGACAAGGTTGTGATCCTCATTTTTTCCAAAGATGAATTTTACATGAAAGGAGGTTGCTAATGATGCTTGGGAAATGGCAGAGATGATACGGGTTCTGTTGATGGCCTTAGAAGTTTGAAATATCTCATCTTGTCCCAAGCGACATTAACAATCTTCTTTCATGTAAAATTCAGCTTTGGAAACGATGAGGTACATAACTTATTCAACCATGCACTTGCCCCCTTTTGTTTAGAACCATCAAGTATTCACCACCAGCATGAAATGAAAACAAACTAGCAAGCTGGGAATGAGCATGGTATTAAATTGCATGTTACTCAAATTTGGTCAGGTTATTTCACTAACCAAATATGTATTGAAATAGTTTTACAGATATTTTTACTTTCTCTAGCACTTATGTACAATTTATGTAGTAGATAGAGAAGGTAGGTATTGTATTCCACCCAAGAATTTGATACCTAGATTTCACCGGAAGCATATGTTTTGAGACGACCTGAATCCAAAAGCAGCATTTTTAGAAAAAGGTATGTATGTGGGCCTATAGACACCATAACTCAAAAAGAGTGCAGTATTCCCCAAGGATGCAACATAAGGATTTTAAGAAAATCTTCCCACCCTAAACTCCCTTTACCTCAAAAGAATTTTAGAAAATTTTGATTTTATCAAAAATAACTCTTTATCAATTTTGATTAAAATATTGTATATTAAAGATATTTATATGACAAATAAAATTTATATCTTGAATTTTGTGCGAATACCTCTTAATTCTGGAATCATTTTATATAACTGATAAACTGTAAGAGGTAGAAAAAAACTTAGTATACAAGATGTCGTCAAAACACCCAATTTATGTCCTTTATTATTTGTTGTTTCTGTTTCTGAGATATTCCTTGTTATTGGTTTCAGTTTTACAATACTTAGACAGGAGATGTCCCATATTTCTTTTGTTGTACTTCTGGGCAAGCAAGAGATGAAGTTCAGTAACAATGTATAGCCATTGATTTTAAAATATTTGACTAGTGCTTTACTATAATGCATTCCTTTAGTTCTGTTCTACTTACAAGGAAGCAAGTAATAAGAATATTCTGCTAATACATATCTTGATTAGCATGGTGTAGAAAGAAAAATAATCTTTAATAACAAGTTTGTTTGTAGAACAGGTAGAGAAAGCCATGCGAGTATAATACATAAGATTTTTATTCACATTTTATTACTATATAACTACTTCATAAATTGTTGAACATTAGTTGGATTTTAATTTTGCTTTGTTCAGCTGGTTGATAAACTAGTGTGATGATTAGAGCCTGGATTTTAAGGTGGCATAAACCTTCATTTTAGGTTTCTTGTGTGCTTAAAATATGTTTTTTTAGGTTTTGATTTATGGATCAGTACAGATGCAAATAATTTTCCATTTTTCTTGGTTATGTGAATTATTTCATAAAAGTTTACATTGTTAACCCATTCAAGGTTATCCAATAATGGAGGTGAGGTGTTAAAATAAATAAATAAAAAATATTTGGGTAATTTGAGATGCGAACCTTCCAATCATTCCAGTTTGGTCAACTCTCACATACCATGACTTAGACCAAATAGCTATTCAGGCACAGGATAACTGCAGTATTATATGATTTTATAATGCTGCATATTGATGATTTGTAACAAAAACAAAGAGAAAACAAAGGGTAAAATACATATATCTGTAATTAATTGAAAGCTGCCAGCATCCAACCATGCCATCACGCCAATTGCTTTAGTTGGGTCCTCCCCATCCCTTTCCACAGTTTCTCCTGAATGCAGAGCATACATTTTCTTGGATTCGATCCTGCTATCCTTGGCTTGATAGGTTATCTACTCCTATTGTGACTTGAATGCATGGCCATTAATTCAGATCTTTGGGTTTGTATTATTTCATAGAGTTGTCCAGCGTTACTGATTGGTAAATGGGTTATTTAACAGTCATGCATAGGAGCATATCTCTGAAGATAACCAGGTAAAAGTCTGATGTGTTCCATTCACATGATTTTCTTTAGCTGTACCAAAATAAACTTTTCCCACAAAAGATTTTCTTTTTCCTACACCATGCTAATCAAGGTAAACATTAGCAGACTTTGTCTTATTACTTGCTTCTGTGTAAGTAGAAGGGAATTAAGGGAATACACTAGGCTAAAGCAAGTCCAATCATTTAAAAGTTATCGCAATGAAATAAAATCTTTGCCTGCTAGGTGTAAACAAGAGGTGAAAACAAAGTTTTCTTCCCATTTGAGAAAAGTTTGGGTACACTTAAAACGGAAACCAATAACTCGGAATATCTCGAAAATGATTAACTCTACAAAAAATATATGTGGCATAAATTATGTGTTTTAACAAGATCTACATTTTTTGTGAGGCAAGTTTTTGTTTATCATTACAGTAAACCAGTGAAGAAAAAGTCATCCAGAATGAAGAGCTCTCCTGAGGCTATTCCCCTAAAATTTAAAATATAAATGTTATTTGTCATGTAAATATCTTTAATATAGAGTATTTTAATCAAAATTGTTAGTTATTTTTGAGAAAATCAAAATTTTCAAAAAGTTTTCCATGTAAACGGTAGTTTGGGGATTTTTCTCAAAATCTTTGTGTCACATCCCTGGAAGATATTAAACTTAAATACCAAGTTTGGTATTTTAGAGTTTTTGTTTTTGAGTTAGTGTTCACAGGCACAAGAACGCACGCATGCACCTTTTTCTAAAAATGCTTTTTTTTGGACACACTGGACTTTAAAGCATTTACAGCTGAAGAAATCTCTGTGTTAAATTTTTGGGTGGAGTGCATACCTTCTCTACTTATGTACCATGTACTATGTAGAGAAAGTAAAAATATATAGATATGACAAAGAAATAGCGGGTAGGCATTGCATGGATGAGAACAGAGTATGGAGGCTAAAAGATCTAAGAAAGGGTATTCGACAAACACAATGTCTTATATGTGGTGGAAATGAAGATTTGGGACCTGTAATATTTAAATGTAAAGGAACTGAAATTTGGAGAAAAGAGTTTATCAATAATAAATGGTTTAGAATGGATAGATATATTGCCATAATTGGAATGTTTCATAAAGATAGCAAGAAAATAGGACAATTCTTAAACAAAGTGAAAACCAAATAGATATGGGCAGTAAATAGAATTAAAAAACAAAATACAAATGGCACAACCAATTTGAATTAAGGAACTGTTATAAAACGTGTCAGGTGGTACACTGGACTTGTCCATCTTTACATATCTTAGCATGCAAAGGAAGTGACACTTGAGAAATTTCTTGATCTTGACGATATAGATAGCTTTTGTTTCATCCAAGCCATTCACACATTTCAGTGGGAAAATAATATTCTTCATTTGAAGAAGACAAAACAGCAATTTAGGTTTTGTACTTTCTCTACATGTACTCTGTACGTAGTGTATAGAGAAGGTATTGTATTGCACCCAAAATTTTGACACTAAAATTTCACCAGAAATAAATGTTTTGGGACCCCCTGAATAAAAAAAAAAAAAAAAAAAAATTAGAAAAAATCTGTGTGTGTGTGTGTGTCTGTGGGCGGCATAGCTCAAAAATGAAACGTCCTTTAAATACCAAACTTGATATTTAAGTTCATATCTTCCAAGGAAGTGAAATCCCAGCACCCTCAGCTACCCTTTATATGGAAACAGTTTAAAAGAAATTGTTTTCTTAAAAATGTTTAATGATTTTGATTAAAATCTCTTATATTTAAGATATTTACATGGCAAATAAAATGTATATCTTAAATGTTCTGGGAATAGCCTCTGAAGACCTCTTTATTCTGGATAAATTTTTATGAATTTTGCATAACAGGTAAACCTTAAGAGAGAGAGACAAAAACTTATTATACAAAAAGTGTACATCTCCCTAAAACACACAATTTATGTCATATAGATTTTTTTTGTTAAGTTGAGCATTTTCTAGATATTCCTTATTATTGTTTTCAGTTTTAAAATACTTACTTTTCTCATACAGAAACTTGCAACTCCTGGCCATGCAAAGAAACAGATTTCAATCCCATAGCTATCACATTTTAAAACATTTGACTGTCGACTTAGTAGTGTATTCCCTTATTTCCCTTCTACTTATAAGGAACTAAGTAATAAGATCATTTATGCTAATGTTTATCTCGATTAGTATGAAGCGGATAGAAGAAAAAGCGTATTAACAATAATTTGTTACAGAGATGTAGATAAAGTCATGTGAATGGAACACACAACATTTTTTTAGGTACAATGAAATTCACAAATTCTGCTACAGGAAGTGTGATACAAATTTATATCCTGAAATTTGTTTATTAAATAGCAAGGAAATGTATAGTTTAAAACCTTAAAATATGGGCCCTAGTGACATATAGATTTTAGGATGCATTGATTTTGTGAGAGTAAGTCACATACTGAAACATTTCTGTTGTTCTTTGAACAAAATATGGATTGTGTTGTCTTGCCTCAGGAGCTTTGTGTTTTCTCAGTAAACTATTTGAACCTATTATTTGGGCAACAGATAAATGTTTACTCTTCTGCTGATAAGATTAGTGATTGCTTACAGAGCTTATGTTCATAAAGCAGGAAATGCTTCAGCCAGAAACACCAACAAGTAATCTTATGTCTGTTCAAAATTATTTTGTAATAATTACTTTCTCTGCTAAGTACTTCAGTGAACTCAGGAAGTATATTGTATTCCACCCAAAAAAGATTTTTAGAAAAACGTAAATTTTTGTCTGTGAACAACATAACTCAAAAAATCTGTTGTGTTACAGTCAATGACTTTCTCTAGCTGTTCTAGAAACAAACTTCTTACAACAATTCTTCTTCTTCCTACACTATGCTAATCGAGATAAACAGCAGAATGTTCTTATTACTTAGTTCCTTATAAGTAGAAAGGCACTGAGGGAAATACACTAGGCTAAAGCAATAATCAAATTTGAATGAAAGGGTGTTTTGGAACAGATACGAATTAATAGAATATTTTTGAGTAGGGTTTGTAACACTTAAGTATCACTTACGTATAATTTTTCCAGACCGGTTTCGATGCCATATGGGCATCATTGTCGATGGATTCATACTTAAGTGTTACAAACCCAACTCAAAAATATTCCAATAATCAAATGTTTTGCTGTCATTATGCAATTGTCATTGCAATTCACTTCTTTGCTTTGCCAGAAGTAGAATAAATGCAAAAGGGATACTTCCTGCTTGAGAAAAGTATAAGTACTTTACAATTGAAACCGATAACAAGGAATATCGCGGAAACAGTTACCTCCACAACAAAAGTGTAGTGGACATAAATTGTGTCTTTTGACAAGATCTACATTTTTTGTGTAGTAAGTTTTTATCTATCTCTTACAGATTTTCAACAATTTTTAATTTAAAGGATAGTGTGTGAGTAGGGGGGCATGGCATTTTTTTTAAAAATCTTGTGTTGCATCCTTGGAAGATACTGAATTCAAATACCAAATTTGGTATTAATAGTGTTTTCATTTTTGAGCTATGCTGTCCACAGTCATAGGGCCTTTTTCTATTTTTTTAGACTCAAAACACATTTCCGGTGAACTCTCAACATCAAATTTTTGGGTGGAATACAGTACCTTCTCTATCCACTATGTACATTATATATATAGGAAAAGGAAAAAAGTGACTGGTGGTGTAGACAAATGAACTGCCTCACACACAAAAAAATTGTGGTTGAGAGGGAACACCCCTAAAACCGCTTTGTGTAGAACCCTAAATCCCAGTACCCATCCATCCACACAACAAGAATTTTGTAAACTGTCAAATGCAGGAAACAAAGATGCTTATTGTTCTGCAGTCAAATAAAGTAATGACAATGTCAAGCAAATCAACATAAATGGGAAATCATTGACTATAAAGATTTTAACTGTAAATGCAGAGAAAAATATTAACATTTGTAGGGAACTATTTGGGAAAAGTTGGAGAAAAATGGACAAAATTGAGGAAGTGAGGCAATCTTAGAAGAGTAACATGGTTTAGATAAGTATAAATTAGGATAAGATAAGGCAAAAATTTGTCACCAATACACAAAATCCCTGGAGATACAGGTATTGGGACCAATAAGTGTAGACAAGCATTTTCAGAGAAGACACATTAAGGAGATGAGTGAGTCTCAGTTTATATTATATGTTTAGTTTGTAATAAGGAATTAAAATATTATCTAATCTACTTTTTACTTTCTCTACAGTAAATAGAGAAAGTACTGTATTCTACTAAAAAATGCAATGTTGATATTTTACTGTATATGTATGTTTTGAGGACTCCTATACTTTCTCTAGAGAAGGTATTATATTTCACAAAAAATTTGATACTGAGATTTCTCGGTAATATATTTTGAGGTCTCCTGATTCCGAAAAAAAAAAAATTAGAAAAAGGTCTGTGTGTGTCAGTAAATAGCATAGCTCAAAAATAAAAAAATGGTTAAATACCAAACCTGGTATCAAAGTTCAGTATCTTCCAAGGATGGAACACAACCCCACCCCAACTACCCTTTACATGGAATATTTTTCGAAAATTTTCATTTTCTTAAAAATGGCTCGATTTTGACTAAAATATTGTGTATTAAAGATACTCATATCACAAATAAAATGTATATTTTGAGTTTTCTGGAAATAGCCTCTGAAGAGCTCTTTAATCTAGTTTAGTTTTGCAGAATTTTGCTTAACGGTTTCACCGTAAGAGATAGACAAACATTTATTATACAAAAAATGTAGATTTCATTAAAACACATAATTAAGTCATACATGTTTTTCTTGTAGAGTTGACCATTCATTGTTATTTGATTCAATTTTAAGCTAATATTAACTTTTCTCAAACTGGACCATGTAAAGCAAACCTCAATTGTTTCACATGGCAACCAACTTTTAAAGGATTTGAATATTGCTTTAGCCTAATGTATTTCCTTATTTCCCTTCTACAAAGCAAGTAATAAGGTCAATTCTGCTAGTCTTTATCCAGATTAGCATGATATAAATAAAATAATAATCTTTTGTAAGAAAAATTTGTGAAATAGGTAAAGAAAGTTATGTGAATGGAGCATATCAGATTTTTACTATCTCTATACGTACTATGTGCATAGTACAAAGAGAAGATATTACACTTCACCAAAAATTCAATACTGAGATTTCACCAGAAATATATGTTTTAGGGTCCCCTGTATATAAATCTGCATTTTCAGAAAAAGGTCCATGTGTGTGGTGTGTGTTGGTGAACACGGTAACTCAAAAACGAAAAGTTGGTATTTAAGTTAGTATCTTCCAGGGATCCGATACAAAGATTTTGAGAAAAATCCTCCCACCCCAAACTACCCTTTATATGGACCTTTTTTCGAAAATTTTAATTTTCTCAAAATGGCTCTAATGATTTTGATTAAAATATCTAATATTAAAGATATTCACCTGATAAATAAAATGTATATCTTGAATTTTCTGGGAATAGTCTCTGAAGTCTATTCTGGATGAATTTTACGAAATTTTGCATAACTACTAAATCGTAAGAGATGGACAAAAACTTACCACATAAAAAATTTAGAGCACGTTAAAACACACAATTTATGGTATATACATTTTTTTCATGGAGTTGATCATTTTTGAGATATTCCTTGTTTCTGGTTTCAGCTTTGAAAAACTTATACCTTTCTCATACAGGAATTTGTCAACTCATGTCCATACAAACAAAGGAACTTCAGTCACATAGCAACCAGCTTTTGACTATCATTTTAACCTATGGTACTCCCTTAATTCCCTTCTACTTACAAAGTAGCAAGTAATAAGACTATTTCTGCTAATTTTTTCTCGATTAGATGAAGTAAATAGAATAATTTGTTGCAGAGGTGTAGAGAAAGTCATGTGAATGGAACACATCAGATTTTTCACATTTATTTATATAAGATCTATAAAAATTACAAAGGGATTTAATAACCAGGTATCCATAATATAAAGGAAGCATGACTGCAATGGTTGTGTGCTATCTGTACCCTCAGTGAGGCGATTGTGTAGACTGGGATTGTTAAATCCCAATTGAGAGACAATTTGTGTGCTGCTGGTTGGGGCATGGAGAGACCGTGGGCAGTCACTAACAAGCACTTGATGAGGCAGTTGGCATTTACTCACTGTGGCTTGAATTGCAGGCATTAGTGGTCAAGAACAACATGACTTTCCAATTCTGTTTTCTTAAAATTTAGCTGCTGAAATCCAGTTGAACATCTATCCAGGATGTGATAAATGCTTTTTGTTTTTAAGTTGATATCTTAAGGATGCTGGGTAGTTGTAAGTCAAGTTTTTGTGTGTTTGATTTTAAGTTTTTCAAAAATAATTTAACATAATGAAATAAAACTTTAAAGCTGAATACAGCAGTCTTTTCCAAACATAATCCATTAAAATATAGATGTCTGTTAAAAATTAATATCACACATATAAATAGTATAATTTTTTTCTTCAAATATATAATACTATATTTCTTTTCTGTATTAGCCCATTAAACTACAGAATAACATTTTTACTGATAGTTTCTCAGTCTAAGAGCTGAAATTATTCCTCATGTTGCTAATCATAATTTATTAAAAATAATGTTTGGAATTTAGCATGAATTGTTTATTCATAATATAAAAAAATTGGGGGGGGGGGGGGAGAAAAAAAAGTAGTTGGAAATTGTCAAGTAGGCCATGTATTAAAATATACAAAGAATTCATTGAATAATTAAATGTTTAGGAATACACTGCTACCAGTGATAATTTAAAAAAAAACAAATTATATTATTTATGATACCTTTTGGTAACATTAATTACTTTCTCTAGCACCTATATACAATGTACACAGTAGATAGAGAAGGTATTGTGTTCTACCAGAATAATCTCTGAAGAGCTCTTCATTCTGAATTACTTATGTATAACGGTAGACAAAAAGTTACTATACAAAAGCATAGATCTCATTAAAACACATAGTTTGTCACATACATTACTTTTTTAGAGTTAACTGTTTCCAAGATATTCCTTTTTATTGGTTTCAATTTTAAATTATTTAAACATTTTTCAAACAGGAAGTCATCTTTTGTTTTATATCTCTTTTGTTTTACTTCTGGCCATGCAAAGAGAGGTAAATTTTATTGTTTCACATAGCAACAGCTGTTAAAAGATATGACTATCACTTTAGTCTACTACATTTGCTGATTTTCCTTCTACTTGCAGAGAAACAAGTAATAAGATAACTTCTGCTAATCTTTATCTAATTAGCATCATGTAGATAAAAGAGTAATCTTTTGTAACAGCAGTTTATTGAGAAAACCATTGGAATGAACACATCAGATCTTTTTAGTGTACCTCTGCAATTTTATGGATTATGTTTGAATAAGATTATCTGTTCAGGTCAAAGTTAGTGACAAACAGCAGTAAGAAATTTGACATACAAATACCCAGTTAGCGACAGCTATTAAAAGATTTGACTACCACTTGAGTGTATTTCCTTATTTCTCTTCTATTTTATAAATAGAAGCAAATAAGACCACCATGTCAATTAACATGAAGTAGATAAAACAATAGTATTTTGTAACAATGGTTATAGAGAAAGTCACGTGAGTAGAACACATTAAATCTTTTTAGTGTACTCTTGGAATTTTATGCGGGTTATGGATGGGTGCAGTCAAACAACCATCCAGTTAGCAAGAGCTATTAAAAGATTTGACTATCACTTTAGTCTAGTATATTTCTTTATTTTCCTTCTACTTAAAAAGAAGCAAGTAATAAGACAATTTCTACTAATCTTTATCTGAATTAGTAGTAGATAAAAGAATAATCTTTTGTAACAATTGTTTATACAGAAAGTCATGTGAATGGAAACATAAAATATGTTATGGAATAGATATGATGTATTAAAATTATATTAATAGGTTGATTATATAATTTTAATAAAAAATTATTGTGTACTTCTGCAATTTTAAGTGAGTTATGGTTGGGTGAGATTGTCATATTCACGTCAAAGTTTCATTTAATGACAAAGGCAAACAGCAGTCAAAATTTGTCTTACAACTATCCAGTGGCCTAAAAGCAGATTCCTGGGTTTCTCCATTTTTCTATATCTTACCTATGTTGTGTAAACTCCTGGCTCATATAATTAGCAATATTCAATGCATATTTTCAGTTATTAGGTACATGATTTAATTTTTCACGATTTTGTTCTCCATTAAAACCTGCAGTGTGGTCAGCAAGCTGACTTCTCACCTGGAGGTCCTGGGTTCAATTCCCAGCTGGAGGGGGGGATTTAAACCAGAATTGTTCTCTATCCCCAACAGAGTCTTGAAGTATGAATGTTAGAGTGAATGTGCATGTGTTTGAAGAAAATAAAATGATTAAAGCCCAATGTAACAAGTAGTTTCTAATGCTAAGCCCCTGATAAGACCTTAAATGTTAAAGGGGACTGTATAACTTATTATTCAAGTGGTTAAAAACCCATTTATCTCTTAATTATTTATATAGTTTAAATAAAACAAATGAAAAAATAAAAACAAACAAATAAGTAGTGTTACTCAATATAAAGTTATTGAAAGATAAAATTACATATGGAATATTTTATTTTAAAATAGTAGCAGTGCTTATAAGAAAATTGTATGTTCGTGAAGTGAATGCAGTTTGAAGGTGCACACAGCAGGTTTTTTTATTATCTATGAACATCTGTGACATTTGTATTAGAAATGAAAATCTAAGCCATACTCATTAACATTGAAGAGTTTGTTGTTTTATATTTCAACATACTTTAAGGATTCATTTTTTCAGTAGATAATATCAAGGTTCTGGAGAGCTCCCAATTAAATTGTAAATATCCATAATGCTTAAATAAATTTTGTGAACAGGTTTATATAGTTTAATGAATACTTAATTTTTTTAATATTGTTAAACATTAACATTATTGAAAAATCTGTTATATAGGTTAAAGTATTTATTTTATATAGGGTGTCCCAGAATTCAACCACACAAATTGGCAGGATTGTAGAGGGGTCCAAGATAAACGTTTTTAGATAGGGAACCTGGGTTATGGGTTCTAAATTCTTTGCTACAGTATAAAATGTATTAAGGGTTAGCCCGCCACTGATCAAACCACAGTGCACCTTGATGTGAACACCCAGATTTTGGAGAGCATAGACTTAGTGGCATTATTTAGCGCTATAGTTTTTTAAAGGTGAAATCAAAAACAAGGAATAACTCAAAAATGATCAACTCCACGAAAAAAATGTATATAACATAAATCGTATGTTTTAAAGTGCTCTCTACATTTTTTGTGGGGCAAGTGTTTGTTCATCTCTTATGGTTTAATAGTTATGCAAAATTCTGTAAAATTCATTCAATATAAATTAGTCTTCAGAGGCTATTCCCAGAAAATTCAAGATATACATTTTATTTTTAGGTAAATATCTTGAATATACAATATTTCAATCAAAATCGTTAAGAGACATTTTTGAGAAAATCAAAATTTTCGAAAAAACTTCTATATAAAGGGTAGTTTGGGGTGGGGGGATTTTTCTCAAAATCTTTGTGTTGCATCTCTGGAAGTTTGGCATTTTACCAACTTTTCGTTTTTGAGTTATCAAGTTCATAGACACAAGGACATGCACATGCACACACAGACCTTTTTCTGAAAATGTTTTTTTTTTTGATACAGGGAACCCTAAAACATATATTTCCGGTGAAATCTCGATATCAAATTTTTGGGCAGAGTGCAACACCTTCTCTACATAGTATGTGTAGAGAAAGTAAAAAAGGGATTTAAAGTCAACTAATGGCTAGATAATAATTAGAAGTTATATGTACAAAGGGGATGAGTCAAGTGTGTGAGTCACTGTTCTAAATGCAAATGAAACAACATTCTCCATTTAAAAATAGTAACATGTTTGCATGTTTTAACACTTGCGAGCTGAGTACTTAGTTTTTGAATATTCATAACTTACATGCATTTAGTACTGGAAAGTTACATCCCACTTTTTCACATTTAAACGGAACTATGTTACAGGTTTATTTACTCTAAACAGTTAATTTAATTCAGGCCTTGTCCAAGTTTAGCTTTATCTGAAACTTTTTGTTTTATCACAAACCTTGGCACTTTCTCTTTTATGGTTTCTGATAAACATGTAGGTTGGAGAAGATAGGAAGTGCCAGAAAATGGAGTCCCTGCTGTTACAGTTATCTGCAAGTGGCATTGAAAATGTGTTATAACAGCTATCTACCAAAGAAACAATGCAGAAGTTACTACATGCTATGTACTGTTATTCAAGATTAAAAAGCAAACTTATTTTCCCTATAATGCTGAACATACAGTTTTTACTTTCTCTAAGCGTACTATGTACATAGTGTATAGAGAAGGTATTGTGTTGCACCCAAAAATTCGATATTGAGATTTCACCGGAAATGTATGTTTTGGGACCCCCTGAATCCAAGAAAAGCATTTTTAGAAACATGTCCATGTATGTGTTTGTCAGTTTGTGTGCCATGACCAAGTGGTTAGACCACTCGATTCACACAGATGGCCTGGGTTTGATCCCTAGTGACCGCATGTGAGATTTGTGGTAGACAAATATGTGCAGGGTTGGGTTTTCTCTGCACTCTCCAGTTTCCCGGCCATCGCATTCCACCGGTGCTCCATCTTCATTCCATGTATCACCAGTGTCATCACTTATGGTGCCACAACTAGTAAAAGTGGGTGTTAAACGCTACCAAAAAAAAAGTTTCATGTGTCAGTGGGCAGCATAGCTCAAAAACAAAAAGTCTGTTAAATACCAAACTTGGTATTTAAGTTCAGATTCTTCCAAGGATGCAACACGATTTTCAAGGAAATCCCGCCATTCCCAACTACCCTTCACGAGGAAAAATGTTAGAAAATGTTGATTAAAGTATCATGTATTAAAGATAATTACACAACAAATAAAACGTACATCTTGAATTTTGCATATTTGGTAAACCATAAGAGAGAGACAAAGACTTACTTAATAGAAAATGAGCTTGTTAAAACACACAATTTATGTTATATACATTTTTTTCATGGTGTTGATCATTTTTGAGATATTTCTTGTTATTGATTTCAGCTTTAAAATAGTGTTACTTTTCTCATATGGGAATTTGTGAACTCCTGTCTAGCTATATAAAGGACTTCAATCACAAAGCAACCAGCTTTTGACTATCACTTTAGCTTTTATTTCCTCTCTCTTACATGGAAGCAAGCAATACAACCATTTCTGTTAATTTTTTCTTAATTAGCTTTAAGTAAATAGAAGAAAAAACTTGTTTACAATAATTTGCTGCAGAGATGTAGAGAAAGTGATGTGAATGTATCACATCAGAATTTTTTTCATGAGTGTTACCCAGGGCCAAAATACTTCCACTCTTGGATCAAGGAGAAATTAATCTCTGTGGCTTTTTCCAGTAGGCAATACCTAGGTTACTAAGAAGCCGCCAAGTATGGGAACATACCAGTACGGAAGTGGATATGCTGCTTATGCGTGTCAACCCTGAAGGGATGACTACCGAAAAACCTTGGTAGGGCCGACAGATGTCTAGCATTATCATCTCCTTGCTATCCAGGCTAGTGCTAGAGGACATTGAGGTGTCTCACAACTCCCACCAGATGTCACCAATCTTCCAAAGGCATTGGGCCACTGTCAGTCGAGTCCAACCCAATCACGTCCCTACTGGGAGGGGCTCAGATGTTTGGCCTGGCTTCTTCTAGCAACTTAAGAAGCACCAGTGCTTGGAGTCTGCATTGCATGCACCAGAGCAGCTGAAGCCCCTCTCCTCTATGGGAAATGCTAAACAGAATAATTTTCTTTTAACTTTGTTTCTGTCATCTTCTTTCACTGTTTGCCCTCCTCATATGTAGGACTTAAACCCCCCTTGATGCTACAAGCCAGTGCAGAGCAGAGTCTCTGGATCAGAGAGAACTTTATGGTATGAAAGTGAGAAAGTGGATGACATGAAATGATGGTAAAATGGATTTTAGAAAGGATAATTACGGAGCAATTGGTGGCATGAATGGTGGGGGAAGCAGGAGGATCCAGAGAAAAACCCCTCCCCCAGACCCGCATTGTCCTCCACAAATCCAATGCATTCCCCTAGAATTGAATCAGGGCTACTAGAAGAGAGGCAGGTGGTCTAACCACTTGGCCACAGCACTGCTGTTCCTGACAACACAAAATTAAATTCTTTTCTCACCGACCCAAACAACCCCTTACTTGGAAACATTTTCCATTTCTTTTATTTTCTCCAACATATGCTAAAGGATTTTAATTAAAATACCATATATAGTTGAAACTCGCTTATACGTTATTCACTTCAACATTTTTCGCACATATACACTAAAATTAAATTTTGCTCAGTTATATGTTTTCTCAGTAATGCGTCACTTTTTCTGATCCCCATACACAAAATGAACCCATTTATACGTTTTAAAAAAAAATATATGGTGGTATGCTTGCTGTGTGTAGCCTTGTAATTGCCTGGTTTGCGGTTTCCATTGCTTATCCTTTCATTATTGTCATTTCTTTCCAACAATCTATTAACCTTGGTTCCAACAGTCACTTCTCTGCTTTAAGTCAAGCACTGCTAGTGTGCCGTTTTCATTGTCATTTAACCTTTCATTGTCGGCATATAGTTCCAACCATAACTTAGCTATTTTATGTAGAGTTTCAAGTTACAAACATGAGAAGAAACATGTGTGAATATCAACCAGCAAGGAAGAAAACAAGAAAATCCTTAACTCTTGGTGAAAAATAAAAATTCTGGATGAGGTCCATACTAGAAGAGAAAATCAATTACACCTTTTCTCATTTATACTATATTTTAGTAGTCTCCCTTTAAAAATGTATAAGTGAGGTTCCACTGTATTTAAGATATTTATGACAAATGAATTGTATATCTTGAATTTTTGGGAATAACTGCCAAAATCCTCTTATTTTTGAATGACTTTTATATAAAACTACTAAGGTTTTCATGGCCAGCGTTCATACCATAAAATGTAGATTCTTGTAGACTACGGTCCAACAGATAAAAGTTCACCCTTTCATCTGTTGAATCACAGCCTATAAGCCTGGATTCTACATTTTATGACTTTTATATAATTGTTAAGCCACAAGAGATAAGACAAAATTGTACTTCACAAAAAATATAGTTCTAATTAAACCACACATTTTGTCACATAATTTTTGTAGTGTTAGTCATTTATGCGAAATTCTTTGTTATTGGTTTGGATTTTCAAGTAGGTTTACTTTTTTCAACTGGAAAGTTGACAGTCATATTTCTCATGATCATACCAAGAGCATGAAATTTCAAATCCAAAATATAGTGATTCATTTCTTACTTTCTCTAGCATGTAAATACAATGTAATAGTAGGTAGAGAAATTATTTTATTCTGCCCAAAAATTGGATACCCAGGTGTAAATTGCATGTGGCAGAGAAAGTAATAATTTAAAAATATGCAGCTACTGATTGGTTGACTCAGATGTTATTGAGCATTTATTTCATTTCTAGCAGGATGTTTAAATTCTAATTCCTTTTGTCTTTTCAAAATGAATGTAACTAGGTGCAGGGTTATTGGTGCATGTGCTAAGAATCTTAAATACATGCTTTGTTGCATATAGGTCTTATCAACTGTCTCTTTTTATCTAAATTAACAGCATGATGTAATCAAGCAATTTGTCTTATTTTTAAAGAAAGATTATAAAACATCTTTATTGCTACACTCCTAAAGCATAACAGAAGCAATTAAGGACTGTGTGGAAAGAATACTGATAACAGACTTGTCATTATGTAAACCAAACACAGGTAGACAAAGGTCATTTGGAAATGGAACAGCAAAGTTTACTATGATACTGCATCAGTTTGTGTTAGAAAGCAAATGATCACATGGTGAAGTGGACTGTGTACCAGTATTGTGTGCCGTACTTATTTTGGTGTCATATAAATGCAGTGAGTTGGAATAAAGACATGGAGCTTCCATACAGTAGTGATCATAACAGTTGTGATGTGTGCTTTTAATTTGGCATTTAGCTCATTAGTATTTCCAAAATTAGGAAACATAGTGTACTGTTAGGCTTGGTGACATGATTGGTGGTTCAGTGACTTTTTCTAGATTTTAAGAGCTTACTAAAGATGCATTTGAAGACTTTGAATTGCAAAAGAAATGCAGTAGAACATTAAATTGTTCATAGCAACAGCTGATAATGCATCTTGTGCATGGAATATAGTATTGTTATCTTATTTGGTTAGGATTGCTTAAGTTTCTTAAGATGCCTTAATGCAGGGTGATCTAAACTATTCATAACAGCCAAGTAAGTTAGGAAAATGAGCTAGACAATTCATATCCATAAGTCAGTTATTTAGGAAAAGATAGGGTGATACATATCAATAACAGTCCATTATTTAGGAAAGTATAGCTGAGTCAGCCCAACCATAATTCATTTATTTGGAAATAAAATGGAGTTGCATTTATGGACGCTCTTTAACTACAGTGGTTCTTAGTATCCCATTCTATAAAAGGCATGAAAGACTGCTTAATTTTGCTCAGAGGCTTTTTTTATCACGCTTGAGATTCTTTTACGTGCTGTAAATCTACGACATGGGACCAATGGCTGTACTTTCCTTCCGAAGGAAGCCATACTAAGTTTTTATGCCCAAAAATCAGTTAATTGGGAAAATATAGTTGAGCCAGCTCACCCACAATAATGGATATTCAAGAAAACACAGGATGAGGCAGCCCATCAATAACAGTCAGTTATTTAGGCAAATATGCTCACCATAAACTGTCTTTTTTCAGTGCTTTTGTAATAATTTTGCTGTATAGTTTGCTTATGCAGTTGACTGTGGTGACGACTATGGCTCGCTAAGAATTTCCTGTCAAAACTGAACTCTGAGTAGGACTTCTTTCCCCTTTTTATACTGGTCGATTACATGGCAGGAAATTTCCAGAAACAGTCGCACATGCAGTTGTCACAAACTCACTCAGGGGTAGCACTGTGGACTTTTGATGTCAAAAAACCTTACAACAGCATATTTGTCCACTGGTGTCGGTGTAACAATCACAGTTTTGATGTCAAAAGAACATGCCGCTGGCAAATGTGTATGCTAAAGCAGCTATAACAATGGATGCAAACAATAGATATGACTTACGAAGTATGCCATTCTCACAAGTTCAGCAATTACAGTCACAGGGTGTGGTCACAAAGAGTTGGTTTTCCAGATTTCAACACTTCCATTTATCAGCAAAAAATTTGTGTACCAAACTTACCATTTCCCTTGCATCAGATTGCTGAGGTCCAATACTAGGGTAGAAAAAAACGAAAGCGAACAAAATTAACAGGGATAAACATTTTCCATCTTGCAGAGCGAGAGAGTGAGAAGTAGATCATATTTCAAGATAAGCCAGAAGGTATTCTGGATCTGCCTCTGGCTATGGTAAATCAGTTGTTTGTCACAGTAATGCTTAAAATTGTTGATTCATTATGCAATCAGCTCCCCCCCCCCCATATTTGTAGGACTGACACCACTAGGACTTACAAGCCAGTGCTAAGAGGTCAAAAGCCTGTCGTTAAGCCAACAGCACAAAACCACAGAATGGAGAACCTGTTACAAGGGGTTAGCCTGTAGCCAGGTATGGATAGGAGGCAGTGGATGATATGAAATGTAAGCAAAATTGATGATTGGAAAGGTGATGATGGAGCGTTTGGTGGAATGAGTGGCAGGGGAAACCGGAAGACCTGGAGAAAACCCACCCAGATGCCTCTTCATCCGCCATTTCAGCTTCTGCAACAACAAACAAAACACTACAGCGTTACCAATAGTAACAAACAAAACTTTGAGAGTTTCTCAACATACCTCCAAAATAATAGGTTGCCATCTCTAATAGTTTTTGTTTTACAGGCAGTTGAAGTTGTCTATATAACATATTTTGAAAAAGGTGTGCTTAGAGGAACTGCATGGAGAATGGAAGAACTGTGTTTAGATCCTGGCTTTGGTGATTGGACTGAATTTTTCAACTGGTTCTAACAATTTAGTATAAGTATCTTATATATATTTATTTAGAGGCGCTGATAACCAAATAGTCAAGTGCCCTTAAACCCCAATCATCATCATCTAGGTATGTTATTTTATTCAAAATTATTAGAGCCATTTTTGAGAAAATCAAACCATAGTGAAAAATATTCCATATAATGGTAGTTGGATGTAAACATTTTCTTGAAAAATCTTTGTGTTATATCTTTGGAAGATATAAAAATGAATGCCAAGTTTGATATTTATCCAAATTTTTGCTTTGGAGTTATGTTCACACACATACACAGGCAGATGTTTTCCAATTTATTTATTCATGGTCCTCAAAACATGTATTTCCAGTGAAACCTCAGTAACAAATTTTTGGGTGGAATATAATATTTTCCATACTTACTATGCCTAACACAGACAGAAAAATTCAATGTCGTTACTCGGATATGATATTGAATCTTTGACTCTCTTGACAGCATAACTGAGATACTGAAACACACATTTGTTACATACAAGGCAACACTTCAACATAGAATGCTTTTACTGTAGTACATGCCTTTTTAATCACATGTACAAGATTGGTCAACCAAGGTCGTGGTGTTGTGGTTACTGTAAACATTAAAAAACAGCAGTTGTGTTTGAGAGTGCAGTATGGAGACTACATTACTTAATAGAGTGAAAAAAGTATTGTAGTATGGAATTACAAAGTAACTTTTTGGGGCCTGCAGCTAGAAATTGGTATTATAAGTTAGTATGTATGATGTGTATTTCAGGTAATGCTTAAGATTGTTCATAGAAGTGTAAAAGATACAGAAACTTGTGCTAGTGCTTAAAGAGTTTTAAAGTATTTTTGCAGACTTTTTACTTCCTCTGCTTAGCTATAGTGAGTAAAGGGAGTGTTGCATTCCATCCAAAAATTTGTTACTTAGATTTCACTGGAAATACACATTTTAAGGCTCCCTGAATTCAGAAAAGGCATTTTTACTTTCTCTAGCCCATATGTACAATGCACATGGTGGATGTCGTCCTCCGTGGTGTAATGGTTACCATGCTGACTTCATATATCCAAGGTCACGGGTTCAAACCTGGCGGAGGACGATCAATTTTTTCGGGTGTAAAAATCCTTAGCATGGCTTCCTTCGGAAGGGAAGTAAAGCCGTGGGTCCCATGTCGTAGATTTACGGCACCTAAAAGAACCCCAAGCCTGATAGAGAGGCCTCTGAGCAAAATTAAGCGGTCTTTCACGCCCAATTTAGAATGGGGCGCTGAGAACCCCAGCAGTTAAAGAGCGTCCATAAATAACACGCCATTTACATTTTTTTATTTTCACATGGTGGATAGAAAAGGTATTTTATTCCACCCAAAAATTTGATGTTGAGATTTCACTGGAAATATTTTTGAAGTCCAATGATTCCAAACAGCATTTTTAGAAAAAAAGTCTGTGTGTGTCTGTGAACAGCATAGCTCAAAAACAAAAAGACCGGTAAATACAAAACTATCTTCCAAGGAAGTGACATGAAGATTTTCAAGAAAATATCCCCCCTCAAACTATCCTTTACAGGGAAAAATTTTTAAAAATTTTGTTTTTCTCAAAAATGGCTGTAATTATTTTGATTAAAATACTGTATATCAAATATATTTACATGAAAAATAAACTATATGTTTTGAATTTTCTGGGAATGGCCTCTGAAGACCTCTTTATTCAGGGTGTTTTGCAGAATTTTGCATAACGGTTAAACTGTAAAAGATAGACAAAAACTTACTATGCAAAAAATGTAGATCTTTTTGAAACACATAATTTGTGTTGTATATGTTTTTTAAGAAAAGGTGACCATTTCTATAAAAATTTGTTGTTAATTACTACTTAAACTACTTAACTTTTCTCACTTGTTTTACTGCAGACCATGCAAAGCAAACATATAAGACCATAAAGATTTTACTATCGATTTAGCTTAGTGTATTCCCGTATGTCCCTTCTACTTACAAGAGAACAAGTAAATACAACAATTTCTGCCAATATTTACGTTGATTAGCATGTCGCATGTAACAGAATAATCTTTTGTAAGGAAAGTTAGTTGTACAACAGCTAGAGAAAGTCATGTGAATAGAGCACATCAGATTTTTAGAAATAAGTTCATGTGTCTGTGAACAACATGACTAAAAAATGAAAAGTTTATTAAATACCAGACTGGGTATTTGAGCTCTATGTTTCCCAAACAGAAGCATAGCTAGGTAATTGTTTTGGGGATTGGAACCCCTTCCTCTTTGTCAAAAAAATTTAAAAAGTAGTAGTAAAATCCTAATTTTAATTCCAATTACTGCACCTTAATTTGTAAATATAAAATAATTTTTTTCAAAATATTTCAACCAAGTATTAGTTCATAATTATCATTTGATTTTATACAAATTGTTTAAAAAATGGATCCTATACAAAGAACCCTAATAATATTTTTATGGTTATGCTACCGATTACAAGAATGTAACAAAAATATTTCCAAGAAAATCCGTATACAAACTAGTCGTCCTCTGGTCTAGAGGTAACATGCTAGCCTTGGTTCCCAAGATCACAGGTTCAAACCTGGTGGAGGGCAATAGATTTTTTTTTGGGAGAAAAATCCTTAGCATGACCTTCTTTGGAAGGGAGGTAAAGCCATTGGTCCTGTGTCTTAATTTATGGCATGTAAAAGAACCTCAAGCCTGATAAAAAGGTCTCTGAAAAAAATTAAGCGGTTTTTCATGCCCAATATAGAATGGAATGCTGAGGACCAAGCAGTTAAAGAGCATCCATAAATAACAATTAAATTTCCTATCCCAAACTATCCTTACATGGAAAAATATTTGTTAATTTTGAGCTTCTCAAAAATAGATTTTAACAGTTTTGATAAAAAATACCTAATGTTCAAGATATTTGTATCACATAAAATGTAAATCTTAATTTTCTGGAAATAGCTTAAGTACTTTTATATAATTGGTTAACCATAAGATGTAGATAAAATCTTACCACACAAAAACTGTAAATTTCTTACACAAATTATGCTTAAAAACTGTTATGTTAACCATTTCCAAATTATTGCTTTGTTATTGGTTTGAATGTTAAAATACTTCTACAATTTTTAGGAAGTAAATCTATTTTTTCACCATATGGAAGGATTACGAAATGATCCGCTTTTTAAAAATTACTCATTTTAGCCTATGGTATTCTTACATTCACAATGAAATTGAGGTCATATATTCCATCCAAAAATGTAATACCAAGAGTTCACAAGGAATACATGTTTTTAGGACCCTTGAACCAAGCATTTTTAAATGCATTTTTAGAAAAAGCTCAGTGTGTGCATGTATATATGTGTGTAGGTATAACTCAAAATGAAAAGCGTATCTTCCAAGGATACGACACAAAGATTTTCAGGAAAAATCCTCCGTTACCCCAAACTGCCCTTTACATGAAATGTTTTTCAAGATTTTTGATATTCTAAAAATAGCTGTAATTATTTTGATTAAAATGCTGAAGGTATATTAAAGATGGCAAATAAAATCTATATCTTGAATTTCTTGGAAATGCCCCTGAATGACTTTTGCATAGTTGGTTAACTGTAAGAGAAAATAAAACCTTGTTAAAACACACAATTTGTCATGTGAAGAGCTAACCATTTCAGAGATAATCCCTCTTATTGGTTTCAGTTTTAAAATACTTAAACTTTTTTTTGAATGGGAAGCCCTTATCTGTTTCATCTCTCTTACTTTACTCCTGGCCATAGAAAGAGAATGAACTTCAATTACAGTTGCATAGTGGCAGGTTTTAAACATTTGACTAACTTTTTAGCCTAGTGTATTCCCTTATTTCCCTTCTATTTATAAGGAGCTAAGTAATAAGTTGATTTATGTTAATGTTTTTCTTGATTAGCATAATGTGGTTAAAGAACAATCTTTTGTAAGAATTATTTGTTTGCAGAACAGATAGAGAAAGTAATGTGAATGGAACACATCAATTTTTTTTCTCAACTATTTAAGAAAAATCTCCTTAATTTACTTTTATTTTTCTTTCTAGAAATCTCAAACTGTGAGATAGAGACTGTGGTTAAAATAAATGTTTTATGATTTCTGAAAATTCTTCAACGCTATTGTACCACATGCAAGGAAGAAATATTTCTTGAACATTGTCAGTGAAGTATACTCCAAAGCTGTAAAAGCTTAAGACATGTATTCAGTTCAATATTTGTTCAGTTACAGTTTTTCATTATCATTATGTAAGCAATGAACTTTGCCCACAAATACTTGCACCAGTGTAGCTAACAACCAAAGTGTGTTTGTTTGGAAACAGACATGTGTAGGCACCCGTTGCCTAAGTGAGCAAGTTTATGAACTCATTAAAACACCAACCAGCAACTAAATATGAAAATGAAAGGGCAGACTGACAGATCATATGGACTGGAAAGCTTATGTAACTTTCACCGGAGGCTATCCAAATTTGGACAACAACTATGTAAAAAGACTGCTAACTCTCAGGTGCCACGTCCATCACTGAAACGACTGTGGAAAAAAGCAACAACCTTCCTTATTCATGTTCCTGATGAGATCTTTCTTGCATCCTCTGCTGATATTCCTTACACCAAGCTCATCACAGATGAAGAAAAAAGGTTTGAAATAGATATATTATGTTTTTTAAATAAGTAGTGTGGTTTTTAACTTAAATTATGGTGTGTATTCATTTGTGTATCTTTCAGAAACATTTGTTTATATTGATTCAGAGTCACAATGTCCAGGGAAGAATATCAGAAAAAATTGTTCATTGATTTTGAAGTCCATTAGAAATCCTTGTGAAAATAATAACCTTGTTTAGGTTGTCCAAATCAAAACACTGTAAAATTTGAGTTTAACAGACTCTTTATTAAACAGAAATCTGTCTTAAATGGAAATATCTCATGGTCTTGTGAATTTATGGATGAAAATTTCCTTAATTAAATGTAAACTAACATGGACAACGAAAATCAAAGTACACCTTTTAACAGAAAATTTACCGTTCTAGAATATAGTGTTTAAAACATTTTCAGGCTCCCTGTTAAAGTCTGCGTTGTGCGCTCTACAGATGTGAGGTTTATGTCAAAAAATGGCCATTTTGCTGCTACCTGACCGGTCTATTAGGGGGATTGCACTAATGAATCCTGAGAAATCCTGAATAGTTGCCCTTCACTGCATAGTTTAGTTAACCATTGATGTTAGATAAGCAAGGCTAATCGTCTGGTTTGTGCTACTAACCTGTCATACAGCACTTTAAGGTTTACCTCTAAATTTGCATAGATAACAATTTAATTAGACAGTAGTCACCAAGGTGTTGTAACAAGGGTTGTGCTAGATCTTAACACAAGAGTAAAAGGGATTTATAACATAATAAACTGAATGTCAAGCAGATCATGAAGGTGTTCAATGTAGGCAAAACTCAAATTTAAGAGATTCTAAAAAAGAAATTGGACATTTTGATGCAATGGGAAAACTGTACTAATGGAAAACATCAATGAACAACAATGAATGGTTTGTAGTTTTCTCCATGGCACGACAGCTCACAAGGAACCTTGGCCTACCATCCGGCTGCTGCATCCCCCATCACGGCCCATGACAGACGTCATGGATGGGGTGAAGTATTAGAAGGTGAACGTGGTCAGTGCCTCGAACCCCCCCCCCCCCCCCCCCCCCGGCTGGTTAATGCAGTCCTCATGACTTGGAGCTGCTACTTCTTCATCAAGTAGCTCCTCAATTGCCCCCCCCCCCCCAGGGACCTCACGAGGCTGAGTGCATGCTGGTCCAGGTCTCCCAGCAGGAGAAAAAGCCCCACGCCGGTACTGGGAATCGAATCGAACCCAGGCAAACAGCAATCCTACCACTGGCTAAGGAGACGACCCTGGTTTGTTAGTTTTTGGCAAAAAATCATTGCATATTGGGGCCTATGTTACAGGAATGTGCTAAAAAGGTAGCTGAAAAACTGGACAAAACTGATTTCAAAGCATCTAATGGATGGCTGGAGTGTTTCCACCAAAGACATAATATACTTTGACTACTGGAATCAATAAACAATTCGGTATAGAGCTTTCTTTTTGTTCCTTATAAGTGAACAAAAGCATTATGTGGTGAGCATTATGTTATAGCAGAAATACATAAATATACACAAATACACAACTGAATATGGTATGTATATTTTTTATCTTAATGTGTATGCTCATGGTATAATTTTGTTACATCTTCGTTAAATGGAAACATATCCATAACGGAAACGCTTGAGAATCTCGATCATTTCTGCTGAAGAGAAGTTTCTCTATATTGTAATGTATCCAAAGTAGTGTAGGAGTTACCCCTGTCGCTGCACATTGTAAGGAGTTTGCAGGTACAGGCTGGAGCTATCATGCCTTTGCTGAGAGGGAGGTAGGAGAATTCAGGGGTTAAGGTGCAGGGGGAGGTGCATTTGGGGAGTGATCAGGGAACTATAAGAATGCATCCAAGGATGTGAGGAGAGACAGTGCTTTTACCCACTCATAAAAATGAATTAGGATACATAGTTGAGGAGATGTAGGGAAAACGCAATGAATTACCCTACACCTTGTACAATCTGCTCTGCTAAAAGTTAAACACTTTAAAATACAACTTATCCCTGTACTTAACATTAATCCAGAGTCCATCTTGCTGCATTTGTAGTTCAGATGTAAGGGCTTCTCCTGACCTACTTCTTGGGATCTTTATGCTGTCTTGTGCATTGTGTTTAAGAGTAGAGCTCAGTCCAGGGGCACAAAATTGTAGGATTGAGGTTCAGTACACACAGAGTATAACTATGGCGTGATGGAGTAGGTGTGGTCTCCTCAGCCTGCTTCCAAAAGTGCTGCACTAGCTAGCATTGCTCACTGCCTGGCCTCGTTCAGTTCCTGCTAGTAGATAAACCAGTGAATGCAGATTGAAAAAGGTTGAAAATACAAAGGGTAGGCATTTGACACTGAACATACTAGTAGATGATTCAAACATATTTTGAGTGACAGGAGAAGTGCCTTTTCTTTCAATGCAGTAAAGATGTATCTTGTAACTCACTGCAATGAATTCTGAGTTATGTACATTGTCTTTTCAAAGCTCTGCCAATTATGATCCTGAATTTTTTTTTTCAAGCTTTTTACCTTTATTTGTAAAAATACAAGGTGTTTTTATTTACTAATTTTATTATGAAATAATTGTTTGTGTTATTGAATTAGAAAGTGCATATTTTAATACATATAATGAGCTACTTTTGGAACAGATTATACCTCAACATGTGCATATTTACAAATCCCTCCCCACTACCCTCTCTTTACACTACTGACTGCTCTGTGTATGTTTCAGAACCCAAAACCGGGCTCTACTTATGAGGACAGTACTAGGTCATTATTTACAATACCTTGTCCCGAATATCGGTTGTTCAAGCTGATGTAACATTATTTCTTGCTTCATGAAATATATAATTTACCCTACAGGTATACTAGAATTTTCAGAGCTTTTCAAGCCTTCAAGAAATTTAATCCAAAGCTGTAAAATCAGTAGATTTTACTATATTTTATATTTTTACTTTCCCTACTATAGTAAGCAGCATATGTATAGTATTGCACCCAAAAATTTGATGCCAAGATTTCACCAGAAATTTATGTTTTGAGACCCCCTGAACCACCTCAAAATGGATTTTTAGAAGAATATCTTTGCATTTAGGGGAGGGGGTGTAAGTATAGCATAACTCCAAAACACACACTTTGAATTGCTGTATATTCTGAATGACTTTGCATAACTGGTAAATGATAGGAGATAAATGAAATCTTCCTACACATAAATGTTGTTGAAGTACATAGTTTGTCAAAACATTGTTTGGAAATTTAACCATTTCGAAAATATTACTTGTTATTGGTTTGAATTTTCAAATACTTATATTTTTCTAAAATGAAATAATAATTTCTCTCTAGTCCATCTGGGTAGTGTGGAGGTAGCATGTCTGCCTCACATTCAACAGGTTGCGAGTTTGAATCTCGCTTAGGGTGAGTTACCTGGATAAGGTTTCGTTCAAGGTTTACCTTGAGAAAACGTTCCAATGCTGCTACCACCAGTCACTGGTTTGAAAACTAGGCTTAGATCAGATTGCATGAGTTCAAGAACTTTTTCCCTTTCCAGAAGTTGAATTTTTTTTATTCCCAGTTGCATTCTTGCCGGCTTTCTTCTTTACTTCGGTTTTCATATTATTCAGCATTTTTTCAGCTTCTCTGAGGTTATTTCCTTACATGTACTGTTTACAAATGGTCTTATAACTTCAGTCCAAGCATTTTCTTTACAGGCAACTAACTGTGATGTCATTTCATAACCACTTGGTATTTCTTTAAAATATTTACAAATGTTAAAATACTGCTGGTTATAGCAGATAAACAGTTATTTTCTTCTCCAGTTGACATGTTAACTGGGTTATATACGTTAGAAAACTAGCTTCTGATTTACCTATATTCATTTCTTATATTTATTGTAAATGCCAAGCTATCCAATACCTATCCAGCTATTCATTTGTTTATTCAGTTTATACTGAAAATTTTCCAAGGTAGTACTTATCAATAAAAGTAAACTGTTATTCAATTAAAAATCAGTAATTACTTTTACTGATCAATCTTAACTTTACTTGTCAAGTAATTACTTATAAGAGTTTACTGATTTGTATTCATCTGACCCAATCTCTTTTGAATTCCCACTTTGGAAGCTGATGGGATTACATTTGTCTGTAGTTGCATGGAGTTTGGTTCCTTTTTCTTAAAAAATAAACATTGCAATTTTGTTTTAAAAATGTATACTTTTGTTACTATAAAACAGCTATTAATGCTTGAATTTTATTGCTGAAGGTGAAATATGAAATAAGTAAAAGGGCAATGAATGAAAGAGATGAAGCATGCTCAAATGAGCCCCAGATCCGTTGAGGTTAGAGTTACCCGCAATTTGTTGTTGTTGTTTTTTTTTTTTCAGGATAAGGGAAAAAAACCTTATCCGGTTAAATCACCCTAACCGAGATTCGAACTCGGGACCTCTGGAGGCAGACCATCTAAAATTTAGGCGCGATACATCGCAGTACAAAACACGTCAATATACCTACATGTTTGTTTAGACATGTTACTATGGTGTTATTGATTGGCGATTGTTTCTTCCCTCGTTTGAATGGTATCAAGTTACAATAAAATTATCATGTTAGTAAATTCAGAGCAGTAATTCTTACATGTAGATCCCGATACGATTAACGTAAGTATAATATGCAATAGGCGAGTGAAAGCACGAACGAAAAGCGAACAAATGGAAATGGAGTTTTATTTATGGACGCTCTTTAACTACTGCGGTTCTCAGCGTCCCATTCTATATTGGGCGTGAAAGACCGCTTAATTTTGCTCAGAGACCTCTTTATCAGGCTTGAGGTTCTTTTACGTGCCACTGATACTTCTCAGAATATGACTGTACTCCGTGTTACTACCAGACTTCCATCATTTTGGCCGGAACATCAGGTAGATGATCAATGTGTGCTAACCTAACAAGCAAAATAACACAATTGCATTATATTGTCTCATAGCGGGAACACCGATACCCGGGTGAAGTAGATATTATTACTCAGTAGTAGTCGCTGAGGCATGCCACTCACTGTTGGTGCCAAGAAAATGTTGATACATGTAATAAAACTCTTTAAATACCAGTTTATTCCTGCAGTAGCATGGATCTATTGTGTAATTGTGAACAATCGGTATATTTCACAATGTGTTGTATTAATAAAATTAATAGAGTGGAAAACGGAAAATGCAACAGTGCTTTTACATTCAAGTTGTAGACAAAAGAGTTAGAGTAAGTCTATGCCTAGTAATTCCTGGAGAATATTAAGAGCCACTTCTGCACGATTACGCGAGCAGAAAGAAAAAGGGAAATAATAGTGTTTGCAATTTAACGATCTACTGGCGACAATTCTTAGATGTACATTAGATATTAAAAGGAACAACTCTTGGCCGCGCCGTGGCCGAGTGGTTAGACCACTAGCCTCTCACCTAGACCGGCCGAAGCGACCGCATGTGAGATTTGTGGTGGACAAAGCGGCGCTGGGG
The DNA here is from genome assembly GCA_030762935.1 of Hymenopus coronatus. Taxonomy (NCBI): domain Eukaryota; kingdom Metazoa; phylum Arthropoda; class Insecta; order Mantodea; family Hymenopodidae; genus Hymenopus; species Hymenopus coronatus. Next base: position 18,649,037 of record CM060891.1, read on the forward strand.
CGGGTTTTCTCCGGGTACTCCGGTTTCCCCCGCCATCGCATTCCACCGGTGCTCCATCATCATTCATGTATCATCAGTGTCACCGCCTGCGGTGCCATTAGTAGTTAAAGTGGGCGTTAAACACTAAAAAAAAAACAAAAAAAAAACAGAAAATCACACTATATACATGCACATGCGTGCGCTCGCACTTGTATTTTTAAAAATCACATGATAAAAACTAAAAACAAATATTGAAATAATGCTCCCAAATTTTAAGACAGTTGCAGTATTATATTCAAAGCATGTATATTCGTTAATAAGGATATATATTTCTGCACTGGATTTAGCTAAATACCAAATGCATAGGCATTGACTTGTAGCGAGATGGTAACTGCATTTACAAGAGGATTTAGGTGCATTTCTTCGTTGTCACCTGTAAGGTGCTGTGCTTTACTGTGCTCTGGAGGGTAGGACGGAGACTGCGCCAGATCCACCCATAAGCAGCCACTAAAATCAAACAAACGCCTTATACACGGTGGCAAATGGGTTCAAACGGTGCCCATCTAGAATTGGCACTGCCTAATGCCACATCGCGCGGCGCTTAAAGTGCTGTTCAAGCGAGAGAACTAGAACACGAGCGTAGGATCAATGTTTAATCAATAATCACAATATGTACGAACTTCTTTTTACTTTTTCTACTTTTACTTGCACTATGAACACCTGTAGTACGCGACGATATCCTGCGCTACTAATGAAGTAGTTGATTATTATTGACGCACATTCAATCTATCCTGGCCACGCTACCAGACGCCTCGCTTCAACTCTCTCTGGACTGACAGGTGATACTGCACCAGGTAATTTCACAAGTTGTTAACTATAGGTCGCGCTAGGGTTTCTGGCATATGGAAATGTTAATGGAGAGCTATGGTGCGAGCCGCTTGCCGTATCGATGTGCACACACAGAAGTAGTGTTAAGTAACCTATTGGCAATCCTCGCCAGATTGCAAAAGTTTTGGCATCTTCTTGGGATCTTTAGGGTTTTACCCTTCGGCCGCAACTGCTACTCTCCTCTACTTATAAAAGTATCCCACGGCTACGCTTAGCGGCTTAGGGCCCTAAACGTTTATAACAGATCAGTAACCACAAAATGGCTTTAATGACAGAATAACAAAAGAACCACGTATTGAAGTAAAGCCAAGTGGTGTAACCATTGTATGTTAATAATGAAATTTGATGTCGAGATTTCACAGCAAATATGTATTTTGAGCTTTCCTGAGTCTAAAAGAAAAACATTTTTAGGAAAAATTTGGTGTGTGTATGTAGACAGCAGAGCTCAAAAACGAAAAGACCGTTGAAAACCAAACCTGGTATTTAAGTTTACTATTTTCCAAGGATGTGATGTGAGTATTTTCAAGAACATCCCCCCACCCCAAAGTACCCTTTACATGGAAACATTTTTGAAAATGTTCTTTTTCTCAAAAATGCTTCTAACCATTTTGATTAAAATACTCTATACTAGAGTATTTACATAACAAATAAACTGTATATTTTGAATTTTATGGGAGTAGCCTCTGAAGATCTGTTTATTCTGGATGAGTTTTGCGAATTTTGCATAACGGCTAAATTGTAGATCTCATTAAAACACATAATTTATGTCATATACATTTTTATGTAGAGCTGGCCATTTCTGAGATATTCCTTTTGTATTGATTTCAATTTTAAACTAATTAACTTTCTAAAATGGTACCACACAAAGCAAACTGGACCTCAGTTGTTTCACATAGTGACCAGCTTTTAAAAAAATTGACTATCACTTTAGCCTAATTATTCCCATATTTCCCTTCTACTTACAAGGAAGCAATCATAAGACCAATTCTGCCAATGTTGTCCAGATTAGCATGAGTAGATAAAAGTATAATCTTTTGTAAGAAAAGTTTGTTTGCGGAATAGCTAGAAAAAGTCACGTGAATGGAACACACCAGATTCTTTGTTCTTACTTTCTTTAACACATATGTAAAAGGTACACAGTAGATAGAGAAGGTATCGCATTTCACCCAAAAATACGATGCCAAGATTTCACCAGAAATACGTGTTTTGGAGTCCTCTGAATAAAAAAAAAAACATTTTTAGAGGAAGGTCTCTATGTGACTCTACTGCTGTATGCTTTGCATACCCAGGAGAAACTGAACACTCCGTGGGGCTCGTTCTCTTCTTTTTATACCTGTTGATCACTTGGCAGGAAACTTCCAGAAGCAGTCAAAAGTGCAAACCTCAGCAGGTGTCACAAACTCACTCTGGTGTAACAATTCCTTATGACTTTCGAAGCCAATCCATCACACAGGTATGGTGAATATGACTGCAGGACGTAATCACAATTTGTTTGAGTTACTGACATAAATAAAATGTACATATTGAAATATCTATGGAAAACTTTGAAGATCCTTTCATAATGATTGAATATTTTCCCAATTTCTTCCTGCATTTTTAATTGTTTTGTTTCATAGTTGGCTCACCCTCCCCCTAGTTAGGACTGACACCCCGTAGGAATTACAAGCGAATGCCTAGGAATTACAAGCATGTTGGAGAGTCAGTGGCACGAAACCACAGAATGAAGAACCTGGAACGAGTGGTTGAGCATGACAAAGTGGATGATATGAAATGCTAGCAAAATGGATGATAGGAAAGGTGATGATGGAGCAATTGGTGGAATGAGTGGTGGGGAAACTGGAGGATCCAGAGAAAACCTGTCCAGATGCCGCTTTGTCCACCACAAATCCCACATGCAGGCGCTTGCAGTTAACCCGGGCCACCTAGATGGGAGACAAGCAGTCTAACCACTCAGCCATGGCACTGCCTATTTATGTGTGAAAATGAGGACAGATACTTATGGAACTTAATGTACTTGGACTGTGTTTCACCTTTCATCCAGAAATTAATACTTCAAAAGTGTTGGACGTAAAACAAGGCTATCTGCGTAAAACCCTATCAGAAAACAGTAGAATTATTTAATTAAAGGAAAAGTGATTATTAAATTGGTGCTTACTCAGTTTGGACACACAAGATTTTTTTCCCCCCAAAATGACAAGATAATTTCAATTAATCAAACTGTGGCACCATTAGAGCTGCTTTCTAATAGACTGACATATTGGTATTTTATTTACCATGGTAAGGGAAGTATTGCATGTGAAACAAAAATTTGATACTGAGATCACTAAAAATACTCGTGTTGAGACTCTCTGATTCCTTAAAACAATGTGTGCATGCATGTGCTTGAATAACTCAAAAACAAAAATAAGAGTTAAATATCAAACTTGAAAATTAAATTCAGCATCTTCCAGGGATGTGACACTAAGATTTTTGAAATCCTCCACCCCCATCCCAAACTACCCTTAACATGGAAACATTTTTAAAAATTTTATTTTCCCAAAAATGGCTCTAATTTATACTAAAGATATTTAAATGACAAATAAAATGTTTATTTTGAATTCTTTGGGAATAGCCCTTGAAGACCTCTTCACTCTGGATAACTGATAAACCATAGTAGAGAGACAAAAACTTAATGTAGATCTCGTTAAAACACACAGCTTAAGTTATATCCTTTTTTTTTTTTATGGAGTTACGCATTTCCACAATATTCTTTGTCATTGGTTTCAATTTTAAAATACTTAAACCTTTCTCAAACAAGAATCATTCCTTTTTCTTTTGTTTTACTCCTGGCCATGGATAGAGAACTGAACTACAATCACAAAACTACCAGCTTTTAAAAGATTTAACTATCACTTTAGTCTAGTGTGTACCCTTATTTCCCTTCTACTTATAAATATGAAGACCATTTCTGCTAATATTTATCCCATTAGTATAAAGTAGATAGAAGAATAAGCAGCTTCTATAAGAATAGTGTGTTACAAAATATGTAGAGGAAAAATCATGGAACACATGGAATCTGATTTCTTTTGATTGAACGTTTCAGTGTTCATCTGATGAGTACATTTTACCACTGAGGTATATAAAAGCAGCTAATTGCTATACAAATGTTTTGAAACCATTCTGCAATCATTTATCATGATTAAAAGGAATTAGTGGAATAAATGTATATTATAATGGGTACAGTGAGTTAGAATGGAAAATTACATGATTGCACCACATCATTTTTACTTTTTTTTTAGTTTTAATAGATTTTGAAATTCATGTAATATATATATATATATATATAATCCAATATATTATAATAAACTTTAATCCCATGCTCCTTAGATTCACAGACAAAGTCCTGAATGATATGATGATTTTGAGGATAAAGGCACAGTTGGAGCAAATGTCAGAATAATTATGTGAATTAGGTGCACCTGATGTCACATTCATACTCAATGGAAGGTGAGCAATTTCATTGCTTGGTCATATTTGCGTCTCTTTTTAAGTATGCAAATTTTAAACACTTGGAAATTAAGAGCTGTGTTTAAACAGTATATGAGGTTACTGATAGTAATTAAACACTAAAATAATATGTGTAAGATAAAAGATAGTAATATAAATATATATTAAATTATAAGGTAACCCATCTCGCACCTCTCTCCACTGCACGTTAGATTCGAGAGTCACCAGTAAAGTGGTGTTGGTAAAGGCGCACTGGAGTCCTAAATGCTGAAAATATTGACTATCACTCCCAAACAGGTAGTACAACAAGTTAAAAATGTTTTTGCTCATTCATCTAAGCTCAGGAGCAGAAATCCCTGTGTAATCTGCAGAAACTTAATAATAATTTCATGTGGAAATCATGAGGATTCCTACTGCTAAGCTTAGACGAGTGAGTGAGAATATTTTCACAAATTGTGCTGCCCATATGTGAGCAGCAGGTCAACATTTCCATAATTTATCTTAAGGTACATATTTTAGTGCGCCTTTGCTGGTGACTTTCGGATCTCCTGTGCAGGGGAGAGAGGCCGCGACAGGGGTTATTACTTTATAGTTTAACGACCCTATAGTTGAACTGAGCTTCACTAGGAATGAGTTGAATTGTAAGTATTCAAAGTTCTATCAAGTCCTTCTAAGCCATTGTAGAAATGTAGGTCCTGAGAATGTTAAACATATTCACACATTTAATTAAAATTACAATATATAGTAGACTTTGTGACGTTGGTATGTTCTAATCATTGAATTTAATTGCATTACTTATTATAAATGGAAGACATGTTTACGGAACTATATGATTCCATTGTCAGTTCCTGCTTGACTACTCAGAAATATAAAACAAAAGCAAGAAGACAAATCAATGGTAGTGTGGCATGTTTGGAAAGATCAATATGCTATAAATAGAAGTCCAAAAATACTAAAAAAAACATTGCAAGACAAATAGAGTTAGCAGTTTGGGAAAATATTTAGTTATGGAAAAAAAGAGGAACTGTATTTTCAATTTTGAAGGTCTGCCAGGCAACCTACTGATGCAGGGGTTCATACAATCACCACCAGAGACAAAGTCAACTACCACGACAGATGATGCAGGCATTTGAGTGGAAACTGACAATAGAAGCATATAACTTCAGAAATATGTCTTCCATTTATAGAATAGTAGTGATGCAGTGTTACAAAAATATGTTCACTAATTAAATCCAATGGTATTCATTTGTAGTCGACTTCTCCTCCTTGTATTTAGAACTGACACCCTCTAGGACTTACAAACGAATGCCTACGGGTCAGAAGCCTGTAGGGGAGCCAATGGCATGAAACCACAGAATGGAGAACCTGGAACGAGTGGTTGGCCCATAGCCAGGCATGAGCATGAGGAAGTAGGTCATATGAAATGCAAGCAAAATTGGTGATACAAGGCTTGTGTGAAAAACCAATTAAATGAACACTAAGTGAAACCACAGAATGGAGAACCTGGAACGAGTGGTTGGCCCATAGCCAGGCATGAGCATGAGGAATTAGGTCATATGAAATGCAAGCAAAATTGGTGATACAAGGCTTGTGTGAAAAACCAATTAAATGAACACTAAGTGAAAGCATTACTGGTAATTGTAGTATTTCAGAACTTGTAATTGAGTGAAAGTTTTGATTCTTAAAATTATTCAGTTCTTGGAAACATTTGGTTCTGCCCATCTCTAGCGTCAATCATGAATGCCTAATTTTACACTACCCTGAAGTGTAGAGGGTTTAAGCTTTGTTTTGGAACCTCATAAATCGGCTGCAATACAATGAAGCTGTAGTAATTAACTAATGCTGAAAAAGGTTCAAATTATTAATTGTGTTTGTAGTTTTTACAGGTGCTTTGGTCTTTGTCATTTCTTTAGCAAGGAGCTTAATTAAAAAGTTTGTATTGGATTATATCATATGTGCTTTGCTGCCTATACTAGTTGTAGAAAATTGTAGAGCAGAAAGGCAGTATCAAAACAGCAGTTTGAGGATAGAAGCATGGAGGTCATTATATTTGTCGAACATTAAATCTGTCATGTTAGAGTCTGCACTTATGTAACCTATTTGTGGCATGCCAGATGTAAAAAAAATGCACTCTTGCACAGTAGTATTCACTAGGTCTGATATGCAGCCTAATGAATTGTAAGGTAGATTTTATTTTAACTTACAGTTAAAGGTGTTTCATAAAGTCAAATTTTGATGCACATGCAGCACTCCTGTTAAGCAGCATTCATGCTCTAACTTCAAAATACTTAGTTTGATACTGTCTTTCTACTCTACAGTTTTTTTTTTCATTTTTTGCCTCTGCATATTTTAGAACTGAATATATAAAAAATATATGTAATTATTTAAAACATAACAACCTGGTTTAAATACACAAAAGACTCGTATACTCATGTTTCAACATCGAAATAGTAGGTCTAGTAATGAACTCAATGTAATGATAAATAATGAAATTATTGAGCAATTGGAAAGTACCAAGTTTTTGGGAATAATTTCGGATGAAAATATGACATTTAAGTTGCATATTGGCCATATTTGCAAGAAAATTAGCACCTATTTATATCTACTAAGAAATTTATCAAAATATCTCAATTCTGATTACTTGAAAATGGTGTATTATGATCTAATTCATCCACATCTGCAATACGAAATAGAGATCTGGGGTAACTCAAGCATCACACATGTAAATAGAGTATTGGTATTGCAGAGGAGATGCATAAGACGTATATTTAATACTCAAACTAGAGAATCATGTAGAGATAGTTTTGTAAAAGCTGAAATCTCACTGTTATATCATTGTATGTGTTTAAAGTCATCATGTTTGTAGTAAATAAAAATGCTGTACAAATAAAAGATAGTCACAAATATAGTACTAGAAATCTAAATAATTATTATAGAAGTAATGTTAACAAAAAGACCACAGAGAAGGACCCCCTCACAATGGATAAAATTTTGTACAATAAGCTACCAAAAGAATTGAAAGGCAAAAGTGGAAATGCATTTAAAAAAGAGTTAAAAGCATTTCTAAAAAAAAATGTCTGTATCGAATAGATGAATTGTAAATATGTAATTATAGGTTTATGTTTATATTTTTCTCTTGACGAGGCTTGAAACTTGTAAAAGCCTATGAGCTAATAAAGATTATTATTATTATTATTATTATTATTATTATTATTATATTAACAAGGGAAGTATCAGATTCCTCATACTGAAAACTGTACTGAAATTCCTGTGACAGAAGAGAAGTAATGTAAGGAGATCATATTCAAAAGGTGCTGAAATCGAATCTGGAATCCATCAACAGCAACTTAGTATGTGATCAGATGGATGTGTCTGCTTCGGAGGCATGCATCATTGAGTATGCAGGATTTAAGTAATCGGACAGAGACCAGTTTTGTGTTTAGAAATAGATTAGTTATGAATAATCTAGAAAATAATAAAACAGCATTCTTGAGTAGACTAAGCTTTACAGCCTAATAGCATGCTATGCTTCTGGAGGTAAGTGATCCCTGCTTTCAAAAGCAAATATAAAAATAATTTAGTTAGCTGTTTCCTTTCAGACTTGTTGTGTATCACATCTCAAAACTAAATAAATATAATTTTGCTTCTCAACCCCTTCATTTCAGAAAGTAAAGCATCACTGCACTCTTGGACATGTGTAATGTCCATCACTGGAACTGAAAAGCATGTTGAATTATAAAACTTGCTGAGGTATGCAGGAAGCCTTTTAAAACTCAAAAGCATGTTGTTATACTTTGCAGGTGGTTGGATGAGTATGCCGCAAGGCAATCCAAATATCCCTCCAGGTTTGGAATACCTTACTATGATTGATCAACTTTTGGTGCATCAGAAAGTGGAATTACTTGAAGGTAAGAATTTCTGTTTTCTCCTACAAATGCATTTAGCTTCAATCTATCATTTTTACTTTTTCTACACATACTTGTGTACATAGTGTATAGAAAAGGTATTGCATTCCACCCAAAAATTTGATAACAAGATTTCACCAAAAATAGATGTTTTGGGTCCCCCTGAATAAAAAAAACAAAAAACAAGCCATTTTTACAAAAAGGTCCATCCGCATGTGTGTGCGTCTACACGTGGGCATGGGCATGCATAGCTCAAAAACGAAAAGACCATTGATGAATACCAAACTTGGTATCTAAGTTTGGTTTCTTCCAAGGATGCAACATAAAGATTTTCAAGAAAATCCCCCAACCCTTTTTTTCCCAAGGTCGCGGGTACAAACCTGGCAGAGGACAATGGATTTTTTGGGCGTAAAATTCTTAGGATGGCTTCCTTAGGAAGGGAAGTTGGTCCCATGTCTTAGATTTACGGCACGTAAAAGAACCTCAAGCCTGATAAAGAGACATCTGAGCAAAATTAAGCGGTCTTTCACGCCCAATTTAGAATGGGAGGCTGAGAACCGCAGTAGTTAAAGAGCATCCATAAAAATAACACATTTACATTTTTTTTATGGAGCTTTTTTTGAAAATTTTGATTTTCTCAAAAATGGCTCTAACAATTTTGATTAAAATATTGTCTATTAAAGGTATTTACCTGACAAATATTATGTATATCTTGAATTTTCTGGGAATAGCTTCTGAAGACTACTTTATTCTGGATGAATTTTAGGGAATTTTGCATAACTGCTAAACCATATGGGATACACAAAAGCTTGCCACGCAAAAACTGTAGAGCACATTAAAACACAATATATGTTATATAATTTTTTTTTCGTGGAGTTGATCGTTTTTGAGATATTCCTTGTTTTTGGTTTCAGTTTTAAAAAATCTGATGTGTTACACTCACATGACTTTCTCTATATCTCTTTAATTATTAATTTTAATAAGCTTATCTTTTATTTATTTCATGCTAATCGAGAAAAGTTAGCAGAAATAGTCTTATTTCTTGCTTTATTATAAGTAGAAGCGAAATAAGGGAGTACCATAGGTTAAAGTGAAAGCCAAAAGCTGGTTGCTATGTGACTGATGTTACTTTGTATGGACAGGAGTTGACAAATTCCTGAATGAGAAAAGTATAAGTTTACAAGCTGAAACCAGGAGAAAGGAATATCTCAAAAACGATCAACTCCACGAAAAAAAATGTATATAACATAAATTGTGTGTTTTAACGTGCTCTACAGTTTTTGTGTGTTAAGTTTTTGTCCATCTCTTATGGTTTAGTGGTTATGAAAAATTCATCCAGAATAAAGTAGTCTTCAGAGGCTATTCCCAGAAAATTCAAAATATACATTTTATTTGTCAGGTAAATGTCTTTAATATATGACATTTTAATCAAAATCGTTAGAGCCATATTTTAGAAAATAAAAATTTTCGAAAAAAGTTCCATGTAAAGGGTAGTTTGGGGTGGGGGAATTTTTCTCAAAATCTTCATGTCGCATCCCTGGAAGATAATAAACTTTAATACCCAGTTTGGTATTTTACCGAATTTTCGTTTTTGAGTTATCGTGTTCACAGACACACGGACACACACACACACACACACACGGACCTTTTTCTTAAAATACTTTTTTTGGATACAGGGGACCCTAAAACATATATTTCCGGTGAAATCTCGGTATCGAATTTTTTGGTGGAGTGCAATACATTCTCTATACACTATGTACATAGTGCATATAGAGAAAGTAAAAACTTGTACTTTTCTCATACAGGAATTTGTCAACTCGTGTCCATACAAACAAAGGAACTTCAGTCACATAGCAACCAGCTTCTTTATCTATCACTTTAACCTATGATACTCCCTTATTTTGTTTCTACTTACAAGGAAGCAAGTAATAAGACTGTTTCTGCTAATTTTTTCTCGTTTAGCATGAAGTAAATATTAGCATTAGCTTTTTAACAATAATTTGTTGCAGAGATGTAGAGAAAGTCATGTGAATGGAACACATCAGATTTTTTTTAATATATTATTTCTTTAGCATTTTATATCCTTTTGACACAGTAAAATGTGTAATGTACCTATATATCTCAATTAACAAGAGGTAGGTAGCAGAATCAACTTTTGTAAAAATAGTTTGTAGAAGAGTGAGTTGAGAAAGTCAGGCGAATATTGCATACATTTTTACTTTCTGTAGCATGCATGTACAATGTAGAGACTATGTAGTACACTCCCAAAAATTTTATTTCAAGATTTCACCAGGGGTACATGTTTTAGGGTACTCTGAATAAAAAAAAGAATGCATAGAAAAAGGTCAATGCATGCACGTGTGTATGTGTGAGTGTGTGTGTGGGGGACAGCTTAACTCAAAAACGAAAAGTCTGTTAAATACGCCCACCCCTAACTACCCTTTACACAGAACATTTTGCAAACATTTTGATTTGCTCAAAAATTGCCCTAATGATTTTTGATTAAAATAGCATATATTAGAGATATTTACATGGCAAATAAAATGTATATCCTGAATTTTCTGGGAGTAGTCTCTGAAGACCTCTTCATTCTAGATGACTTTTGTATAACTGGTAAACAATTAAAGATAGACAAGAACTTACTAAATAAAAAATATGGGTCTCCTTAGAACATGCACTTAATGTCATCTACATTGTTTTGAGAGTTAACTGTTTCCGAGGTTTCAATTTTGGTTTCAAATTTGAGCTACTTAAACTTTTCTAAAAGGAAAGTAATCTTTCTTTCTGTCTCTCATTTGTTTTCTCCTGGCAATCAAACATAATCAAATTTTGATTGTTCCACATAATGACCAGCATTTAAAAGATTTGACATTTAGTGTATTCCCTTATTTCCCTTCTAGTTACAAAGAAGCAAGTATAAAGACCATTTCTGCTAATGTTTCACTCAATTAAAATTATGTAGGTAAAAGAATAATCTTTTCTAAGAAGCAAAACAGCTAGAGAAAGTCATGTGAATGAAACACATAGGATCTTTTTGTTCTATTTTGTTTCTGTAAATTGTTTGTAATTGTTGCAGAACAATTTTGTGTGGAAAAGTTCACAATAAGTCCCTTAAGATTATTTTTCTAAGGATCAATCTGTGTGTTTCAGGAAAGATGGTGCCACTTGAGGCTCAAAGAAAATTGTAATTTTCTGTTTCTTTTTTTGTTGCATTGTGGCTCATTTACGGGTAAACAAATAATTGTTATTTACAAAAGTTCATTTTGCAATAATTTTATACGTTTTATATTTCAGCTTTCACTGGATTTGAGACACAGAACAAATATACAATAAAGAACAGTGTGGGTCAAAAAGTATACTATGCTGTTGAAGATTCAGACTGCCTTTCACGAAATTGTTGTGGTCCTTTAAGGCCATTTGACATGAAGATATTGGACAACTTCAAAACAGAAATTATTCATTTGAACCGGCCTCTTGCCTGCGATTCATGTTGGTTCCCATGCTGCTTGCAGGTTTGTTGCTGTTATTTCTTCTCTTAGGTATGGTGTGTTTATAAGTGATCTTGTTACTGCTTTATTTGTTTAGTTCATGCTAAGCAAATTACATTCAAATATAACATAGCGTTTAGCGCAGGCTCTTTGCCAGTCATATTCTGTTTACATTGTCACTTGTACAATTTTCTAATTATTAAGAGCTTCTCTGTGTAAGTACCATTTGTGTTCTCTCTTTTCACTGTCCAATTCCACTTCCTTTTTGCCTAATTTAAAAACTGACCTAATTTCTTACAATCTTTGCTTAAGAATGCACTTAAAGCATATTTTTAATCTAATTTTAAATCATTTTTTTTTGAAAGACAAGCTTTTCTTCAAGGACTTTAAATAAGCAAATAAACAAAACTTGGCTAGCTATAATTCATAATCGCTTGCCCCATTCTCCTCAACCCCCATTGGCCAGTGCAGATAAATGACAGCACACGAGGCGATCTTTCAGCCTTCCCCTCCATGTGTAAATACCACCGCCAGAGCAACTTCTCTCCAGTTCCCTAATGGTAACGACAGAGTACGTCATTGAAAGCTTGGAAATTAATCCAACACACCTGGCTGAAGTCTCGAGAAGAAGTCATTAATAAAGCTTTTCTTCCTTTACAATAAAATATAATATGTTCAGTGTTCTATCACCACATTGGTTCTGCAGTATTTCTAAAATCTTTTATTCTCCATTCACCAGTTGTTAGCCATACAATGCCCTCGTTCCTCTTTGTTAACCTTATCTATATGTGTTTCCCTTTCCCTGACCTTTTTATTTGCACTTAAAAAGTGCACTTAGAAACTTTTATTTGCTATTGCACTAAAGAATTTTCATATATTTTACTTTCTCTAGCCATATGTATGTGGAATGTACATAGTAACTAGAGAAGGTATTGTATTCCACTTAAATATTCAATTTCAATATTTCACTGCAAATATACGTTTTGAGGTCCCCTGAGTCCGAAAAAGATATTTTTAGAAAAAGGCTATGTGTGTGTATGTGTTTATCTCTGAGCTCAAAGACTGTAAAATTCTAAACTTGGTATTTAAGTTTGGTATCTTCCAAGGATGCGACACAAATATTTTAAGAAAATCCTCCCACCCCAACTACCCTTTATATAGAAACAATTTAGAAAATTTTCATTTTCTTAAAAATGGCTGTAACGATCTTGATTAAAATACTGTATATTAAAGATATTTATGTCACAAATAAAATGTTTATCTTGAATCTTCTGGGAATAGCTTCTAAAGACCTGTTCATTCTGGATTAATTTTCCTTAAATTTGTGTTACTGGTAAACTGTAAGAAATAGACAAAAACTTGCTACACAAATTATGTAGCTCTCGTTAAAACACACAATTTATATCATATATATTTTTGTTGTAGAGTTGACCACTTTCGAGATACAAGTAATGAAAACGGTCATTAAAAACAAACAAACAAACAAAAAACCTAATCTCAAGATGTTCTCTGTTGTTGATTTCAACTTTTAGCTACTACATTTCTCAAACAGTAGGTCACCTTTCATCTTGTCTTCTGTTTACCTATTCCCTGCAATAAAAAAGAATGAAATTTTGATTGTTTCACATAGTGACCAACTTTTAAAGGAGTGGACTATCACTTTAGACCAATGTATTACCTTACTTCGCTTCTGCGTACAAAAAATCAAGTAATAACACCAATTTTAATGTCTAACTCAATTAGCATGATATTAAAGAATAACCTTTTGTAAGAAAAGTTTATTCAGCTAGGGAAAGTCATGTGAATGGAATACATCAGAATTTTTGACCTCAAATCTTTTTCTTGTAGCCTTCCAATAACTCATTTGTTATTTTCCCCTCTCCTCCATACCTCTTCCAGTCCATTACTTTTTAGGTTTTTTCAAATACTGTTTGCCCATTCACTATTTCTTAAATTCTCCTGATATTCTAAATTTGCTATGTAAAAATCACTCCTAACTTTTTTAAACCCCTGTGGAATTAGTTTGAGCCAGATGTAACAATGTTTAAAATTATTCCAAAATTAAGTATATTCTATTTACACTATTTGCAATACAATATTGTGTAAATATTAATTATTCACATCTGAGTAAATGCTGTTTTAAAAAAACAATTTAATAAAATGATGGGTGCATAATGGGCTATGTACTAAAAGTTATACAGCAAAACTTGGATAATTCTAACATTTTTAATATAATTATTTTTTATTAAAACTTTTCAACTATCCTTTTAACTTTCTTATGTAAACTGCACATGAAAACTTTTATTGGATATAATTAATGTTTGTTAAATTTGTAGTAAAAATCTCTTGGGATGAAGCCATTTTATGGAATGTGAATGACACACATTTTAAGAGAACCTAAATGTAAAATATCCAACAAAGTAATAAGACATTGCGTAATTTACAATACCTCTAATCAAGAAAAACTAATAAATTGTGTGCCAAATTATTCAAGGAAAGCTAAATATATTAATCTAATTTAAAAAGGAAGATTCACTTTTACATCAGCGTATTATTTTTAAATCTCCACTTAATTCATTCTCCCTATGAATAAAGTTAAAGAAAGCATACAAGCATACCTTCCGATTTTAGAGAGTTTTATAATATGTTAAGCATTTTCCTCATTGAATTGGACATTTTATTTGTACAGTCGATGGAAGTATCATCACCTCCTGGAACAGTAATAGGAACCATTGAACAAGAGTGGAGCATTCTTACACCACAGTTTGTTATCAAGAATGCTGCAGGAGATGTTGTGATGCGAATAGAAGGACCTTTCTGCACCTTCAGTTTTTGTGGAGATGTCGAATTCAAGGTATGTGCTAATGCCCTTATGATTGAAGTTAATTCATTTTAATCCTTACAGGAAAAGAGGACATGTGCTAACAATAAACAGATAACAGAGCTTGTGTCACTGATCCAAATTGTAAAAATACATAATCTGTATAAAATAGTAATAGTAACCTCTTTATTACACATATTTTTATTGTAATAGAAATGTTGTTTTTAAACACACAAATTTTGGAAATATCATACAGAAAAGAAGTGAGCAGCTGAGGTTGATTAAAAATTCCCTCATACCAAAAGAAGTATGACTTACATGATGCCATTATTTTTAAATGCTTTAATTAAAATAATTTTTTTAGTAGTATTTTAACACACTGTTCTTGCTCTGTATGGGACTATAAACCTGGACTCTAATAATACAAGGGTAATTCAGAAAGATGTTTTATACACATCATAGATGTTTGCAAAACATTTTTATTTAATTCCGTACATCTTTCTCCGTTTTTCTAACATAGATGCCACACTTGTCTAAATTAAAACATTAAAGGGAATGCACAGTGAACTAACTAATCAAATAGGAGTTACTTTTCATTGAAAATCTCCATTGAAAATGGTGGCAAAAACCACCGAAACATGTCTGAAGTAAGTTACTTTACTTCAAGAGTGAAGTTGGAGTGTAATTTATGTTTTTACTCCCATTTGACTTGTTTAAATATTTGTCACAATGTTCTACAAGCTGTGGTATGTTTACAACATAGAAGTCTACTGCCTGTGGGGATAACCAGTCAACTGCATCTTTCATCTCATCACCTGTGCAAAAACACTTGCCACTGAGAAACTCCTTTAGGTAGTGAAACAAATGAACATCATTCAATGCCAGGTGTGGACTGTGTGGTGGGTGGTCCATTTGTTCCCATCCAAAAGAGCTGATGAGATCGTAGGTTTGATTGACAAAATGGGATCTGACTTTGTCATACTGCATCAACACTCCAGATGTCAGATGGTTATGTCGCCCTCCATGGTGTAATGGTTACCATGCTAACTTCATATACCCAAGGTTGCGGGTTCAAACCCGGCGGAGTACAATGGATTTTTTCGGGCGTAAAAATCCTTAGCATGGCTTCCTTCGGAATGGAAGTAAAGCCGTGGGTCCCATAGTGTAGATTTACGGCACGTTAAAGAACCTCAAGTCTCATAGAGAGGCCTCTAAGCAAAATTAAGCAGTCTTTCATGCCCAGTATAGAATGGGACACTGAGAACCACAGCAGTTAAAGAGCATCCATAAATAAAATGCCATTTCATTTTTTTCAGATGGTTACATTATTTATTTTGTATTGCGTGTCAGAATTTAGTCAGAGTAGCTCAGTAAGCAGTAGCTTTTTTATGTTTTTTTGTAGCTAAACATCCTTTAACCTTGTTGGTCATATTGGACGATGAATGAAATTGATGAAATGATGCTCAAACGATCTCAGAGTCCATGGAGCTTAAAGCTATTTGACATTAGTCTTCTCAGGATAAGGAAAAACCCTGAAAAAAACCTTATCCGGGCAACTCACCCTAAGTGAGATTCGAACTCACGACCTTTTGAATGTGAAGCAGACATGCTACTACCACACTACCCAGCCGGGCTGGCATTTATTGTTACTTGATTAACAACACTCCATATCTATCCCAAAACTTGGGATGCTCGGCCATGACTTTGACTGGTAGCATTGTATGATGCTATTCCATTGATTGACATTTTGACCCTGGGGTTGTATGAGAAACCCACGTCTCTTCCCATATGACAGTGTGATTCAATATCACCTTCCTCGTGATATCAGTATAAAAAATTCAGAGCGCAAGCCATTTTTTCACTTTTTGTTCCTCAGTAAAAATGGGAACTCATGTGACCACAACTTCCACAACTACATGTGACCTATTGGAACATTTCTGAAGACAATTTTGTGCAAAATTGTTCACCCACATTTGGAAATTCCAATGCTAAAGTGAATCTCTGGTCTTCATTGGATCTTTCCATCCACAGCATTGACCAAATCTTCTGTGATCACTGATGGCCTGTCTGATTATGGTTTATTGATATTGTCCCATCCATCCTTGCAAGCTCTCATCCACTTACACACTTTGCTGTTGCTCATACATCTCACTGATTTGTCAATGAATGTCTGCTGCTGCAACCTTTCTTGGTGTCAAAAACCAAATCATAGACATATTTTACAGTTGGCAGGCTGATCGATTATTTTAAGCATTTTGAACCGACGATGTCAGCAGCACACTACAACACTACCAATGCAAATGGTGTCGTTTTATGCGTAAGGAGTCGGTGTGCATGTGCATTTCAATGTTTGTGTGCAATTCAATAAGCTACAGCAATTTGGACCTTACTTTTTGAATTACCCTTGTACATGAATTAAAATGATTATAATTGTGAAAGGGAATTTCCAGGTCAAAATCTAAGATATCTCTCCAATATTTGCCAAGTATGAGCATTGAGAATAACCTGGGGTAAATAAAAAAACCTCAGGGAGGATGGTCCTGGTCAGATTTGAACCACAGGCCTCCCATGCACAAGTCCATGCCTCAAAGATTTCAGCTACCAATTTCTATAATCTTATTGTGTCGCCTTTCACATCCATAAGCAATGTTACAATTGTCCAACAGGTGATCAGATTTGTAAAATAACCAGATTGAAAAATTCAATGACATAGCCAGAATTTGAACCATGAATCTCCCATTTTCCTTCTAGTTAATCTATGAACTGAGATACTATTACAAGGTGGTACAAGATTAAATTCCTAAATTAACTTCCTTTTTTTTCCACTAAACCAAAAGGAGATTTCATATTATATTCTGGCTGTGGCATTGAATTTCTCAGTCTGACTCTACCTTTCCAAGTGTTAGCTGGCTTGTGTGGAAAAATAGTTAAAATTGATTGCCCTAATAGTACTATCTGAAGTTGACATGTTATAACTAGACATTTTTTCTGGGCTTAGAAGCCGTGTTCTGATGTCCAGGTGTTTCATCCACACCTGCATTGGACATCATCAGAGCTGTGGTCTAAGTTTCCTTGCTAAAGAAGATCCTGAACAAGATCTAATTGTTCCAGCTCTTCTAGAAACGCTTGTCTTTCTGACACAAATATACAATACCATTATCCATTTAACTTATTTTCCATCAAAATGGAAGCATGCCATAGTAACCATGATCCCAAAACCGCAGAAAATTAAAAGTGACTCTCATAATTATCGTTAAATAACTCTTTTGCCACTCTTTTCTAAAATATTTGAGCACTTTTATCACAATTAATGGAGCACAGAAGAAATTCTAGCTACAACACAATTTGGATTTAGATGCCAGCGTTCATGTCCACAACACCTTCACTGTATTGTGAGTACTATGCTAGACATTTACAAGGAAAAGTTAGTTTGTTTGTGCCTATTTTTGGATGCTGAAAAAGGCATGTGATAAATGTTCTTCTTTACAAAATTAAATCTCACTTAAATGATACTCTGTTCAGGCTTATTACATCATACTTGTCTAACTACACATTCTTTGTTAAATTTGAATCAGTACGTCAGGCTCTAGTTATTCTTCTGTAGTGTTATTTACAGACACTCTTTTAACTGCTGTAACTCTCAGCGTCCCATTCTATACTGGGTGTGAAAGACTGAGTAATTTTGCTCAGAGGCCTCTCTATCAGGCTTGAGGTTCTTTTACGTGCCGTAAATCTACGACATGGGACCAGTGGCTTTACTTCATTCCGAAGGAAGCCATGCTAAGGATTTTTATGCCCGAAAAAATCCATTGTCCTCTGCCGGGTATCTAGGACTTCTATTACACATAACTTACACAGCAGAACTTGTAATTGCACATTTTGTTGACGGTGTCTCAGTTCTGAGTAAAGGTACCTCATCTTCAAAACTTTTGTGATAAAATAAATGCAGGTGCAAATGTTGGAGGATTATAATGAATTCTAAAAGTCTAGCAACGTAAAGTTCACTTATAAATGCAATATTCAGCATCAGAGAGCTGACTCCAGAATCAGATTCAGTAAGATACCTTGGGCTCACACTGGTCAATGTTTGACATGGAAAATTTGCCACCATTACAAGAACTAAAAACACAATCTCTTCAAAATCTTCACTGTCTCTTCAGTATAAAAGGCTAATATCTCTTCATTGATCGGATTTATATGAATGTATAGTTGCCCAATCTGGCTTTCAGCTTCACCTTCTCAAATACAAAGAATACAAACTATTCAGAAAATATGTCTTCATTTAATCACTAATTCATGAGATCTTAAAGTTACAGAAGTAACAGCAGTCCCCCTCTTAACTCATTCAACCATCACAACCCCCAAGTTGAGCAGATTCCTACAATCTACCCACCAGATCCAGAAAATAGAAGATTAAAATGAAAAAGACACTCTGAAATAAGACTTGCACAGTGTTAATTAAATCTTACCTATATGCTGTGCAGAACCTCATGTTCAATTGCAAGTGGAGTGGAAACAGCTAAACACTCTATTTTGCTTTATTAATCTGTTTTTTATTCAGGAACATGTTTTTGCCAATCCGTTGTCAGCATCTTCAGCTATGCTGACTGGGTTCATAATTAAAGAATCACTTAGAGTGGAATTGCATCATTGCCATTGAATGAAGCTAAAGAGCAGGTGTTCTTTATCCATCAAATCAAAGTTCATTAAGCTGCCTCATACCTCATTGCAGTATGTCATCACCAAATAATTTGAATGAGATCACCTTGTGCTTTACCAGGAAACATGCAGGTCACTTAAGAAATTTAATGCCGTGCTGGCATGTTGCCATGTTAGCTCAGTGGTAGAGCAACTGGCTAGAGACCAGGAGATCTGTCGTTCAAATCCCAGCTATGGCTTCTACCTATCCTGCTCCTGTCCTAAACACAGCCTGTGTGAAAAAAACAATTAAATCAATACTAATTATTGGCCATAATAGTTTGCTATGCTATGAATCCTAGGACTTAAAGTACTTATCACATTGTAAGTCACCATTGGGGTATGTCATATCAAAATTATTTGAGATCACCTTGTGGTTTACTGGGAAACATGTGAGTCAGTTGAGAAATTCAATGCCATGCCAGCATGTTGCCATGGTAGCTCAGTGGTAGTGCGCTAGCTAGATGCCGGAAAATTCGTGGTTCAAATCCCAGATGTGGCATTCAATTTTTCAGTCTGATTCTACTATTTTATTATATTTTGACTATAGTATTGCAAAATAATATATGTATTGATGCTTGTATAAATGTATACTATTATCTGTTGTTTCACTGTACATAGTAACATTGACGTTTTTACTTTCTCCATATGCACTATGAACATAGTGTATAGAGAAAGTATTGCACTCCACCCAAAAATTCGATACCGAGATTTCACCGCAAATATATGTTTTAGGGTCCCCAATATCCAAAAAAAGCATTTTCACAAAAAGGTCCATGTGTGTGTGTGTGTGTGTGTGTGTCCCTGTGTCTGTGAACACGATAACTCAAAAACGAAAAGTCGGTAAAATACCAAACTTGGTATTTAAGTTTAGTATCTTCCAGGGATGCGACACCAATATTTTGAGAAAAATCCTCCCACCCCCAGCTACCCTTTACATGGAACTTTTTTCGAAAATTTTGATTTTCTCAAAAATGGCTCTAACAATTTTGATTAAAATTTCGGATATTAAACATATTTACCTGACAAATGAAATGTATATCTTGAATTTTCTGGGAATAGCCTCTGAAGAGTAGTTTATTCTGGATGAATTTTACTAAATTTTGAATAACTGCTAAACCGTAAGAGATGGACAAAACCTTACTACACAAAAAATGTAGAGCACATTAAAACACACAATTTATGTTAGATACATTTTTTTCGTGGAGTTCGTCGTTTTTGTGACATTCGTTATTTTTGGTTTCTGCTATGAAAAACACATACATTTCTCATACAGGAACTTGTCAACTCCTATCCATATAAACAAAGAAACTTCATTGACATAGCAACAAGCTTTTGACTGTCACTTTAACGTAGGGATATGGAGAAAGTCATGTGAATGGTACACATCAGATTTTTTCTGTAAAGTTGAATGAAAATAAAATACTTATTAATTAATTATTTATAGGTATTATCCAAGGATGGAGCAACACAGGTTGGAAAAATATCGAAACAATGGGCTGGTATCCTTAGAGAGGCTTTTACTGATGCTGACTACTTTGGAATCACATTTCCAATGGACCTGGATGTGAAGATGAAAGCTGTAATGTTGGGAGCATGTTTCCTCATTGTAAGTACAAACCTGTTGCAAAATTGTATATTACATTTTGCATTAAGCTTACAGCTTTTTAATTACAGAGAATTTTTTATTTTGTACATTTTTTATACTGAATCTTATGTTTTAATCAGCTCAGCTCAGCTTAATTTTCAATCTTATGGCTTGTTTTATGTACATACATTCCTAAACAGGAATAGTGTAGAAATCACTATTAAGTTATTAAGAGGTAAAGCTGTGCTATTTTTCAGGAAATAAAATTTGTAGTGTGACAGAAGATTCTTTTTTTAAAAGAATAACTTGATCAAGTGAAGGATTTCTTGATTTAATATATTTTTTTAGGTTTAAATTTTGTTGAGATGGAGTCTACTGAACACTCAAAGTTTTCACTCACCATATTTATTTTTGATTTATTTATAGTGCTAAATGTATACATGATTATAGTCTGCCCTTAATCATAGATAGTTGGCCAGGCCATAAATATTAAATATACAACATTTCAAGGTATTACTAAATGTTCCTTATCCTCTAAAATTAATCTAGTTTCTCTACTGACATTTTATCATTACCTTCCATAAACACTCCCCTAATTTGGGTATCTGTTTAGATCCTCAAAAATCTTTATAAGAGCAATTTGGTTGTTCCTCACTAGCCATTTCCTGCTTACTAAATTTTCCCTCCAGTTATTTGTGGCCCTGCACTGAAAGGTAATGTGAACTTCATGTTCCTTCTCCCCACAAATTAGACACACTCCCAGGATAACCTCTCCCCTCATTCCCCTTAATTTCCAAATGCCTAAACCAGACTATCCCTTCTCTTTCATTCTTTTTACTTTCTCTACACTTACTATGTACATAGTGCATAGAGAAGGTATTGTAATGCACCCAAAAATTCAATACCGAGATTTCACCGGAAATACATGTTTTGGGTCCCTCTGAATCCAAAAAAAGCATTTTCAGATAAAGGTCCATGCGTGCGTGCATGAGTGTGACTATGGACAGCAGCTCAAAAACGAAAAGACCGTTAAATACCAAACTTGGTATTTAAGTTTGGTATCTTCGAAGGATGCGACACAAAGATTTTCAAGAAAATCCCCCCACCTCAAAACTACCCTTTACATGGAAAAAATTTCAAAATTTTTGATTTTCTCAAAAATGGCTAATGTTTTTTATTAAAATCTCTTATATTTAAGAAATTTATATGACAAATAAAATGTATATCTTGAATTTTCAGGAATAGTCTCTGAAGATCTCTTTATTCTAGATGTTTTTTTTTTATTGAATTTTGCATAAATGGTTAACCATAAGAGATAGACAAAAACTTATTATACAAAAGATGTAGATTCAATAAAACACAAAATGTATGTCATATACAATTTTTTTTTTTTGGAGGAGTTGGCCGTTTTCAAGATATTCCTTGACATTTATTTCAGTTTTAAAAAACTTAAACTTTTCTCATATGGGAAGTTGTCCTGGTCATGCAAAGAAATGGATTTCAATCCCATAGCAACCACATTTTAGAACTACTGACTATTGGCTTAGCCTAGTGTATTCCCTTATTTCTCTTCTACTTACAAGGAACTAAGTAATAAGACTGTCTCTTCAGTTTTCTTTTTGTGGAAGTTTGTAAACAGTGTTGTTATATTCATTTATTTGACAATTGGTGGTATATCATGCAATGAATTTGATATATCACCAATAGTTTCTCTCACCAAATTTGTTTTCATTCCAGTAGTTAGCAATTCCTTAGTGCACAATCCACTTAGTAGCAGTAACCATAACAATGTAAATAAACAAGATCAAAAAGAAATTGAGGTGACGATGCAATAGATCATTTTATTGCAAAACTAGTCCTTGGATTTCAAAAAAGATAAGTGGAGAATTGTTATAATTATTAGTTGTTATATTAATATTTGTGTTGCTTCACTGTTATTAGCTTCCTTATTACTTATATGTTTTCATAGGCTTTTTGCTTTCATTATTAACTGGCTCGAGTATCTGGTAATGATTTGATTTGTGGTGGCATAAATTGGAATCATTTTGAATAAAAGTTTATGTAATTCGGAATCAAAATTTACAGCACCAGGTGATACAGCAGTTCCTGGATACTTGAGCCAGTCAACAGCAGTTGATCGAAAACATGCTCCTGCATTAATGTATGGTGGGTGAAAACTTTTGCGTGTTCAGTTGACTCCATCTCAACAAAATTTAAACTTAAATTTGTTTTCACTGTGTTATGTTCCTTATTGAAATTTAATGTGTTATGTTGTGTTAAAGGGTTAGAGTTATTGTAATTATGCCAAGTCAGAAGCACTGACACTAAAATCTCACTTAGGTTTCTAAATAAAAATATGTTTTAGGATCCTTTGTTCCTATCATTTTGTAAAGCATTAGAGCAATTTCACACTATCAAATGGAGATATCATAGTATCTTACAAAGAGCATTCAATACTTTCTTAGAAAAAAATCGGAAAAAGAAGTTATTTTTGGTAGATTTTTTTTTTTTTTATTTTTCAATATAATGTCTGTTTAGCTCGATACATGTTTCCCAATGTTTCTCCAACTGTTTTAAGCCTTCTAAAAAGGTATCTGTTTGGGAGATGACCTCTTTATTAGACATGAATCGTTTTCTGCTGCGCCTTTTTTTTTAAAGTTTGGAAAAAAAAAAATCATAATTTGCAGTTACATTGGTCAAACAAAAAGAAGAAAACAAGGTTGAAAGAACATTTCAGACATATGAAACAGGAACAGACAGATAAATTGGCAGTAGCACACCATTTTTGGACATCACATCACGAAACAGAAACTGACATAAAGTTGCTAAAACCTGTAAACAACCTGGCAGCACTCACAGTTTGGGAGAATATTCTCATTACACAACACAAAGACCAACTGATGAATTTTGAAATACTGCCACATGATTATGAACTACTGAGTACACCAGATGCCTCCACTGTAACATACCACAGAGCACAAATTCCAGCCATTAGTCAGACCTCAACTGAAGAAGAGGGCAAATGCCCTTGAAACATATGTCTTGAAAAAATTTCATTTAAGTAAGGTGAGTGCAACACCATGCAACAAAGAGTTAAAATTAGAAAAATAAAACAGTAATTAGTAACAAAATGTTATTGCAGTCTCATTTTAAGTTTATTTACCGGGCAGCCGTGAGACAGGTTACCTTATAATTTAATGACCCTATAATATTGTACATATAATCCAGGCTCTACTGATGACCAAGCAAATGCTCCAAAACATTGATTAAAATAAAACTGAAGTGAAGTTTTAGCATCACCACCTCTGACTCAGTATGGCTATTAAATTTCTGCATGCAATATTCAAGGTTACAGTTTTGTTTGTGTCACGTCTAGGCAAAGGGCATTTTATGTTTTGTAGCTTTTTATTGTGTTTGTTTCATTCCTTCTTAAACTAGGATACAATGTTCTTTGAGAAATCTGGCAACACTGAGAGAGATCGACCAGGAATGTTTTAAATGAAGAAAATGGTTTTATGAAACAGTAATTGCGTGTTTGTTTTATGAGGTAAGAGAAATTGAAATGTGTCTTTTACAGCACTAACAAGGTTGTTTTCTGCGGAAGAAGCATGGATGCACTTAATGGTATCACTTTTGGTGATGTGGCAGTAACAGTGTGTTAACAGTTTAACAGTTAACCTCTAATATTATTTGCTTTTGGCTGTGTTCTTTTAAGCTTTATTAAATATTTGCATTTCACCATCCAGCTTGTACTATCGCTTTATTTAAAAATAACTCAGAATATAATAGTTTCAAAAGACTTTCTTGGAAATGCTATTGTTGTTTTGTAGCTGTGTAATGTAGTTAGAGATTTGTAAAATGTACTATGCACACACTTTTTCTTGGGCACTCTGCTCCCTAGTCTTCTTTCAGTAGGTGTGCAATTTCAGAAGCAGAGCATAGCAACAACTTTGAGATATAAAGCACTGATATCTAGTAATTCCAAGTTTAATTCAGTCTAGAGAGGGCAAAACACTTGTGAGTACTGATCAATGGTTTGCTCACTTAAGTGAACTGGATCTTTTGAGCAGATCAGTGGTTCTCTAACATTTATTTATAACTGGACGCAGTGAGAACTTGAGAAGGGAGTATATAAAGGTAAAATAATATACATTTAGAACCAATACACATTTTTATTCTTGATACAAATTCACATGAAAATAAAAATTAAATTTTTAAAGAAAAATTACAATGTCAATTTGAATGCAAATAATAATTATTAGAAAACATCACTTTATAAAATAAAATAAACAGTCAAATGGTGTATGATGTCTATGGTCAAACCATGTGGAAATTATTTTGCATAAACATCACGTATTCTGAAAGAGAGAAAAAATGTGTACAGTAAATATATAATATTATTGTTTAATAAACATCACCCTTTCATGTGGAATAACAATTTCAAAATCAAATTAAAATTATTTTTTGTGAAAAAATTACATTTAGTCAAAATGCAAATTGTTGTTAAGAAACAATATTTTACTAATTTTATCGCTCGTTAAACTGTTGTGAAAAAATTGAATGGAGTGACAGACAATGAAGGATGCAGCAAAGGACTTAATAGATCTAAAAGTATGTTTAAGGTCCCAAGAGAATAGAGTAGTAAGAAATGTGTGGTTGGGTAAGATTAAGGAGCAATTGATCAAGAACGGTTTAGAAATAGAAATGGAGTGGCCCTCAGCGAGAAAGACCACTTAATTTTGCTCAGGGATCTCTTTATCAGGCTTGAGACTCTTTTGCGTGAACAGTTTTATTTCCCTTCTGAAGGAAGCCATGCAGATTTTTACGCCTGAAAAAATCCATCGTCCTCTGCCAAGAATGATTTAGGAGATGTTTGGTACAGAATGGATAATTCTCTTAGGGGGTTTTGAAGAGAAGGAAGAGGCAGATTAGAGGATATGGATAGACATAATCTACAGGCACAGACGAGAGAGAGAAAACACCATTGCAATAGTAAATAAGGTGAAGGAAAGTGTAGGGAAGGAAAAATATCTTAAAATTTGCAATAGAAATGAGAGATTGAGGGTGGTTGATTCTGAATAGGAATATGGAAGCTGAAAGGTTTGAGAGGAGGAGTGAGACAAGGACTATGTCCAAGTTGAAGGGAGGAGGAGGATGAGCTGCACATAATGTTTAAAAGTAAAGGGACGAATGAATGAGAGTAGAGCATATTCAACAGAAATGGTTAGGGAGAGATAGTGAGGTAGTGATAAAGAAGATATACAAGGACCAAGAGCAGCTTATAGAATTCTAAAGGAAAGTTAAGATGAAATGGACAAGACGAATGGATAAGGTTTAATTAGTGAGGACACATTTTACTGTACCGATAGTATAGTGATTAACTTATATATATATATAAAATGGAGGTTGGTGACATACCTAGATAATGGCTGGGCCACAGAAGGTTGCCAGCATTGTATTGAACTTAGCACTCAAATAAATTATCATTATTATTATTATTATTATTTACTTAAATAATAGTAATGTTACAGCAGCTGTTCTATTACTATATTTAGATAAGCAACCAGACCATAAGCTACACAAATCTTTCATTCACAATGTTTTAATATGAAAATACTCTCACACTGGATTATAATTTAACCCTTAATAGCATGAATTATTTTGCTTCATATGCCCTTTGTCCTCTAATTTGCAAGCTGGTATTTATATCCCTTTCACTGACACCACACCTGAATGAAGCAACTTGAATAACTGTGATCACTAGTGAGTTACAAAGTGGACTGGCCACTCAAATCCGAATGTTGATAGTTAGAGTCTCAGGAACTGCAGTCAAATGTGTCTGTGGTAAAGGAAGGGGAGAGCCCAAGTAAAATAACCAGTGTGATGGCATGCTAGGATGCTGATGGGGTTACATTTGACTGCAGTTGCATGGATTTTGCTCTTTTTTATGTAAAAAAAACCCTACAGTTTTATTGCAAAATATTACGATATAACAAAGCTATAATTAGCCTAATTTTATTGTTGAAGATTAGTGTAATACAAAATTAGAAACAAAATCCACTGAGAATACTTTAATATATGCAACACCATGCAACAAAGAGTTAAAATTAAAGAAACAAAACAGTAATTAGTAACAAAATGCTATTGCAGTCTCATTTAACTTTATTTACCTGAATTAACTTTAAGCGATACTCCTCCTGCCAAATACTTCCTGCAACAATGTTTTAAATTGATCTGTTTACTTCTGGTATCTGTTTTATGAAATAGAAACTTGATTTGCATGTTGCACTGTATTCAAATGCAGCTTATAAGATGGGATGCTTCCTTCCATATTATTTAATGGCAGTAAACCAGTTAAACTTATCAAATGGGTATTTGGCTATTTTTTTTTTTTTTTTTTTCATTATTATAATTAATATTTTTGATGCATAGAGATATTACAAGTTTAATTGAGGAAATGGATCAAAGCAAAGGAAAATGAAGTGCCTACATAAAAGCATAAAATAACTATTTTATTGGTATTAATTAACTCATAATGTGTGGCATATTGTAGGCAATCCATTGGCATTTTGTGACTTTTTACTTTCTTTACACATACTATGTGCATAGTGTATAGAGAAGGTATTGTATTGCACCCAAAAATTCAATACTAAGATTTCACCAGAAATACATCTTTTGAGACTCCCTGATCCAAAAAAAAAAGCATTTTTAGAAAAATGTCTGTGTGGGTGTCTATGGGCAGCTTTGCTCAAAAACAAAAAGACTGTTAAATACCAAACTTGGGATTTAAGTTTGGTATCTTCCTAGGATGCAACACAAAGATTTTCAAGAAAATCCCCTCACTCAAATTTTTGGGTGCAATATAATACCTTTCTCTATACTCTGTGTACATAGTAAGTGTACAGAAAATAAAAATTAGATGAATTTCATTGAGAGGTACCATTC
Organism: Hymenopus coronatus; assembly: GCA_030762935.1. Lineage (NCBI taxonomy): Eukaryota > Metazoa > Arthropoda > Insecta > Mantodea > Hymenopodidae > Hymenopus > Hymenopus coronatus. The sequence goes on from CM060891.1 coordinate 18,676,835, forward strand.
TTTTATTATTCATTAAACATAAAAATAAACATTGAATTAAGCCTAAACTTAGAAGCTTGGAATCTCCTAGCTTTCAATTTCATGTCTATGTTAAACATAAGAAACTAGCTAATCAGAGACTGATTGTCATCATGTGATTTTTCTGCTATTTTGTCAGTATGTGTTGACACACTAACTGCTTTTCTATGTGAGATCATGGCCAGGAATTACTGAATATCTTTGAAAATCACAACAAAACAAACTATGATGTTAAATTATGTTTTTTGTGACTTTAATGTTCTTTAACTGGATAGCTAATTCTTGCTTGCCTACCTGGGTAGTGTGGTCACGAGTTACATTCAAAGGTCACGAGTTTGAATCTCGCTTAGGGTGAAGTTATCCTAAGGATAAGGTTTTTTTGGGAGTTTTCCCTTATCCTGAGAAGACAAATGTCAAGTAACTTTAAACTCCATGGACCGCAAGATCATTTGAGCACCAAAAATCTATCAAAAGCACGTTAAGCTTCCAAAAAAAAAAAAAAAAGCTTGTTTTGATGCATGTACATATCCTTTTTTGCTTATTAGCTTAGCTCTTTCATGCTTCTTGTAATTGGCTGCCGTTTATAATAATAATAATAATAATAATAATAATAATAATAATAATAATAATAATAATGATGGTGATGATAGTAATAGTAATAGGAAGAAGAAAAAGAATAATAATAGCTTTTATTGATATTAAGCATGATGATGCAACAGACATCAAAAAATAACTACAATGTTATATATAGTGAATAACAAGTAATAGCCTAGAAGCATATTAGTTATAGAAAATGTCTACAAATATAGAGTGAAAAATTACAAATTAAATACAACATTGATGATTCTTATTGTCATGGATGCTATAACAATTTAAGGCATAAATACATGTGGTCATTGAGTTACAATTGAAATTATGATTTGTGAACAACGTATCACATTAAGATTTACGTTGTTATGTTAATGTTTAATTTTCATTGTGAATGGCCCATAAGGTAGATGAACTTCAACCATATTAGAACAATATAAAGCATATCTTTTTGAAGTGTAGTGCTGTACTACTTGCATATTATGTTTGCATTTCCTGAACTTTATATGTGAGCATCACCTGGTATAGACTGAAATGTAACATTAGTTCAATTCTCATAATATAATGATTTGCTTCACTTATGTAAATTGCAGTGATTTTCAATTTTTAACCATTGTTTGTAAATGTAGCGTTTTACATCTACAATTTGGTTTTTTAACCTGCATTGTTGCTGACATAAGATTCTAATTGTGTCTGTTCACAGGATTACATGTTTTTTGAGAAGTCTGGAAACCAAGAGCGAGACGGTGTGGGTATGTTCTAAGTGGTGTTTGCTCTACTGAGAATTCACACACATAAACCGATCCATTTGATTTCTATTACGAGTAAAACATAGTACTTTTATTAATACTACTTCATGTCGGCAGGTGATTATATTATGTAAGTGTGCTTTAAGTTGAAACAAAGTCAGTCTTCAAAACTTTGAAGAAGAAAATAACCATGCATTTAATTTGCAGCTGAAATTTTGATCACTGAATTCCCAGAATGAGTTTGGAAATTATGAAATGAGTATTTCTAGTGATCTAAATTAAATAATACAAGTTTTCAATAATCGGATAACAATGGCACCCAGAATGATTTAAGTTTTCAAGGGCACTAAAGGATAATAACTAAATCATAGGACTTAAAACAATAAGAGATATTTAGCATTTCTATACTTTTATTCATCACACTATTTAATTGTGAGAACAGTATCTCCTAACATAGTCAGGTGTATTTATTCCTTTGCGCCTTCCTTTTAATTTTGCTTTTATAGTTTTGTGTGAAAGCTTGTAATATAACATATGTATATTATGTAATGTATTATCACGTAACTTTCAGAGGAAAATATTTTTATTAACCATTTTTATCATTATTCAAGTTTAAATCTCCGTTTAAAATGTTAACACTCATTATGGCACAGATATTTTTTTAATGCAATTGAAGTTAACACTGTAATCAAGAAAATTTCACTTTACCAGGGTAAGCACTCAACTGACAGGGGGCCATTGTCATATTCATGTCAACAGACTGAGCTGTGATTTTTTTGTGGTGAAAGATGATGAAAAATTAAAACTACCCATGTTTCAGTTTTCTTTCCCATAGGCTCAAATTTGACACAAAAAATTATTTACAAGTTAGAATGATTCATAATTACATGTAATTCCTTGCATATATTGGTGTTTAAAAAATATTAAACAAGAAAAATAAAAAAAAGTGAAATTTTTATCTCTACAGTCTGTTTTGCTTAGAGGCATGTAATGTGTAACAACCAGCTGTAAAAAGGAAATTAATATAAGGAATAATATTACTTTGAAATTTTGAAAATATGCAAAGAAGCTTGTAACAGTGATGGGACTAAATTAAATCAAAAGAATTTGAGCTGGTTTATGTAACACAAACATCACTTATAATTACTTACTGGGACCAATTTTGGGAACACTTGTTCCCATTTTCAACCCCTAATTCTGGCCAAATCTTGCTTCTTTGGCATCAACGATGCTGTATCACTTGTGGAAGCATCTGGTGCTGGATCTATGAACTTCCAAAGGTTTCTGTATGGTGGGAAATCAAAATTCATGATATAACTCTTTTTTCTTCTTGATGTAGATGTTCTCCTAGACATCTAATTCTGTTTGTTTATGTGCTGGTTTTAACAGTTGTATATTAGGTATGATTTTGTGTCCTGATGTCCAAAAATGTTAGGCAACTGCTGATTTTTGTATTTGTTTGTATTTTAGGTTTCTCATCTGTTCCTTTAATCTGGTTTCTAAACTTCTTTTCATCCTTCCTAGCAAACAAAAAACTGGAATTTATGAAATTAAATAATCTAGTATATATAGGAAGGATGAAAAGAAGTTTAGAAACCAGATTAAAGGAACACATGAGAAACCTAAAATACAAACAAACAGAAAAATCATCAGTTGCCTATCATTTTTGGACATCAGGCCCAAATCACGCCTTATATACAAGTGTTAAACCCAGTGTATAAACACTTAGAATTAGATGTCTGAGGAAAGATCTTCATTATGAATAAAAACAGCTATATCATGAATTTTAATTTAGCACCATACAGCAACCTTTGAAAGTTCATAGATCCAGCAGCAGATGCCTCCACAAGTGATACACCACCCTCATCGGTGATGCTAAAGAAAGAAGATTTAGTCGGAATTAAGGGTTGAAAATGGGAACAATTGTTCCCGCAACTGGTCCCAGTAGGTAATTACTAAGTGATGTTTGTGGCACAAAAACTAACTCAAATTCTTTTGATTTAATAATATTACTTTTCATATTCAACCAACTACACTATATAATAACCCAATTTTCCTAATAAATTTAATAAAGGAGGATTTATAAAAATTTAAATTGTATTTTTATGATGAAAAAATGTAATATGGGAAGAGTTTTATGTAAATATAAATTAAATTATTATTATTATTATTATTATTATTATTATGGAATTAATACCGGGAACAAAATGAAACATAATTGTGATTTATTTTGTCTTCACAATGTGAAAGGCTTGCATACAGATAATTGTAGCCTTGATGCAGGCAAAGTTACTTTTCAGACTCAGTAATTGTTGAGCAGAAAACAGACCTAAAGTCAGACATTTCTACTTAAAGCGTTACAATATTTTTTATGCCAAATAGGAACCATATGGGAGAGAAAACTGAAACACAGGTATTTTTATAAATGTAAAAAGAAGCTAGTAACAGTGAAGAATAACACAAATATTAATATAAAAATAATAGTTGCAACAAATCTTCACTTATCTTTTGGAATCCTTGCCTGGACTAGTTTCGCAACGATTTCATTGCATTATCAACATATCCTTTTGGTCTCTTTTTTGATGTTGTTTATTTACAAAAAGGATATGTGACCAAAAGGATATGTTGATAATGCAATGAAATCGTTGCGAAACTAGTCCAGGCAAGGATTCCAAAAGATAAGTGAAGATTTGTTGCCACTATTATTTTTATATTAATACAGGTATTTTTGTTTTTGATGTATTTTGACTATAAAAAATAGCAGCTCAATCTGTGACATCAGTGTATTAATGGGCCTTTGTGAGTGAAATCATGCAACTGGTGAATTATTAATAATATTTTCTCATTATAAATAAGGACATAAACATGTAATAGCTTTGTATTCTTAGACGATAAGTAACAGAGTTGTAATCAATACAATTAAATACAACTGAGTCATTTATTGCACTGGTTACTAAGTTTATTTGCTGGCATGTATTTCAAAGGTGTTTTCTTGCATTCTTAACTTGATGCTGATGCTTTCTTCTATTGGTGCTTCTAAACCTTTGGGTAAGGTTATTTCCAAAATTGATTTTTCATGATAAGGTTTTCCCTTCATCAGAGGACAGCAAACTTCCACAATTCTTCCATCAGAGGTTGGCATCTAGTTGAGAATCAAAGTGAATGCTGTTGAAATGTGTACCATTAAATAAATTTATACACTGTCCAGAATAATTAACCTATTGGATGTAAACATAATAAAGGGTAGTTAAATTATATTCAAACCCACTCGCAGCCTCTAATGTGTGAGACAGCCGACAATCACCGGGGAAATTACGCCAACAGAGGCAGACTAAAATCCTTTCTTATAATAGATGCTGGAAATGTTGACTTTCTGCTCTCAAACAGGCAGATATCTCACATAAATATTCTTGCTCATTCTCTGAAGCTCAGAAGCAGGAATTCTTGTGATTTTTGCACAATGTTTTCTCTAAGTTCCTGTAGTGTGCGAGGATTAGAACAATACACTTTGTCTTTTAAGGAACCCCATAAATAAAAATCACAACCTGTTAGGTCAGGAGAATGAGGAGACCACAAATCAACACTAATTATTCTGTCATCAAACACCTCTCTTACTGCATTTAATGATTCAGCAGTTGTATGGGCTCGTTGGAGACCAAATTAGAGCTTATAATGTGTGAAAAAATATATATTTTGAAACTAAATTTAGTAAGTAGCATGTAAACTAACTACCAAATTGAAATGACAATAACTTCAAAGTAAATCGTTCTTTTACTATTAATAAATAACACTTATTTTTTATTTTAATGGTACTTTTCTAATTAACAAGACACTGAAAGTATTTCTTATTTAGCTTTCATTAGTAGCTAGTTCCAGCGATAGCTGTATTTCAGTCAACTCCTAGTCACATTATTTCTGTGCCATGTACATTTATTTACATCCAGTAGGCTAATTTTACTGAGCAGTAAGGGTGTATAAAATAGGAACAACTGATTCAATTGTATTTCAATGTATGTAATAGCTTTCCATATTTGTATATGGCTGTTGCATACTTAACAAAATTTGTGACTTGTGAAAGAATACTTCTAATTACAATTGTGCATTAAGAAGCTTGAAGCATGCAGGTTTATCAAGATTCTTGAATTATGACAGTCTTCATTGTTGTGATTTGGATGGAGAGAATGTTCTCAAGAGAGTTTTTATTTATTGGGCATATGATACTCAATTTATGGAGAAAACAAACATGCTAAAATACAGTGGCAAGTTCCAGAAAGTGGAAATTATTAATCAAAGGCACTATTTCAGATTTGATTATATTTATTGATAATGCTCATATAACATTAGCAATATAATGATAAAAAAAACCCTGATAGATGGTAATATCTATGTTAACCCATTTACTTAATTAGGGGGTTTGCCCACCATTGCTTAACTTACATGTTCTGTACAATGATGGGTATTTCTGTCATCAGTGTTTGCAACAATTATCGATTGTTCTGATTATATCATGTTTTGATGCTACAATTCGAAAGATTATCAGACTGAAAAAGCTGTCATAGTTTTATTTGTATTGAACTCGCATCAACAAAAGAAAGCTCCGAGTGAATCATAGAAGCCGCCGAACTTGCACTATCCCATGAGCGGCAAAGCAATAACAATGGCTGATCTGTATGAATTAGAAAATGTAAGGCTTTTGCAGTTATTTTTTTATGTGCCTTCAGATGATATGTTTACTGGTAAATCATCAGATAGTGAGAAAGAGGAAAATTAGAGTGCCTATATACCGGCTTTACCAGATCAACTTTAGGTGCCTGCCATCCAAAAGAAACTTATATTGTTAGTAAATAAAAGACAAACATTTTTGCTTAAAATGGCATTTCTGGGTACAATTTTGTGAATAAAAATGATACGTCAATGGGTTAATATTACCAGAATATTAAGTAGTTATGTATGTAAGTCCTCATTAAGGTGTTCTCTGGAGGAAGAATTACAACTTGGTTGATCACGTAAGCAATGAATCAGTTGGAGGATTGAATGTCATACTGGCATGTTGTGTAAGTAGCTCAATGGTTAGAGCAACTGCACAAAGAGCAGGAGAACCATGTTCAAATCCTGGCTGTGGCGTTGAATTTTTCATCTGATTCTACCAGTGAACAAAAACTGATTCATAGTTTAAGCTGAAGCTTTAGTAAGCTACAGATGTCATTTAAGCCAGGCTTATGCTTTGGTTCAAGTTTCACAGTAGGGCAAACAGGTTTGGTGTTACTGAGCTAACTCTACGGAACATGGAGTGAATTTTCATCATTTGTGATGTCATTCCTAAAATAAGCAGCATATAGTTAAAATGACTAAAACGTCAGGCAAAAATGTACTGCAAACTTCACTTCTCAAGTCTGAATCATTTTAGAAACTTTGAAGTGCTTAAGCATAGTAGAGTGCAGGTAATGGATAAATTACTGTGGAGTAAAATTGCAATGTGAAGAGTAATTTAGAGTGATGTGAAACAGTTTTGACACTCTGCATGCTGTTTTGCGATTTTCAATTAGCATGCTTTCACTAATTTTTCTGTTTAGTGGTTAGGGTGTGTTCGGCTGGAAACCAACCCTTGCTGTTGCCAAGTCTTAAACTTACTAGTCCCTTTACTGAGGCACGGTTCTCGACTCGCAAGCAGGAAACAGATTTTACTATGCTGCCTCTCAGTACTCAGTGCAAGAAGGGAGTGGTTCTATTTGAGGGCCATCATGTTTTGGAAAAAAACTATATATAAACTCAGTTAAGAATGCAACAAATGTATAAAATAATGTTATGAAGCACAAATTTATAATCAAGTTTTGTTTACTGGCCAGTTTTATGCTTTTGATTACACCTTTATATGTATCATAAATAATTTATGATATAAATGGTACTATTATTTCTGACTATTTATGTAATCAAGATGTGTCTCATAAAATTCTTGGTCATTGCATACATGTAAATGGTTCACATTCTAAATATTAAAAATAGGCTTCTGTTGTGCATACAGGCTAAAATAATTTGGATTTATTCATCATTGATATTGTCTTTAGAAAACATGGCAATTCCTTAGCTTAAACCACCCTTCAGTATGGTTTAAGCCAAGCAATCATTTGAACTTGAACTGTAAAACTCCACTGTAGTTTAAGCCTAAGGCTTAAGCTTAAACTGTGAAATTAAGGCAGTGAGAAGATATCTTCAGTAAACAGTTGACTTGCAAGTTGCATGCAGTGAATTGCTGCTGTTGGATCTGAGCTTCACAGGAAGCTTTACACTTGGCAAAGATTACAGTTCCTAAAATATGACAACGTTCTCTCCTATCACATAAGGTTAAGTTTTAAGTTCAACATACATTTTCTAATTCATTAACTTTTACTAAGCAGTTCTGCATCATGATTGAGCACAGTAAAACCTGTAATGCTGACAAGTTTGAATACACACCCACTGCCTTTCTGATCCTTTACCAGGCCACTCTGCAGACCACGTGAACTATATTAGAGCTGATTGAAATACATTTCAAATACTATAAAAATTGATTAAACATACAAACAGAAATAGATAAGATATTCTGACCAATGATAGGCCCATCATTTTTCCAGTTGCTTTGGAAGAGAGAATATTCTGCATGTCTAAATTACACATGATTGTAAAGTTTGAGTATACCCATCTGTGTTTATTTTCACATTAATATGCTGCTTTTAAGGCAGGCTGTTACAACTGTACTTCTCTGAGTTGAAGTACTTGTGCCTACTCAACCATAAATCTAGGAGCCTGGCTAGAGGGGAAGGTGATATCCATAGAAATGTTTGTGCTTGCATTCCAACGTAATGAATGTATACATCTTAAATAATATATTAAAAGACTTTATGGCAGCTTTAAAAGTCTTGCAATTTATTGTAACAGTGCCATTATGGCCCCACCTTTGTTATATAAAAGTATTTAAGAAATGCTGTGGTCAAATGCAAAACTGAATATGCATCATGTCCAGTTTAATTATACCTTATTTTTATTATATATTGTTTGTGTATGTACTAGTGTTTTAAGTGTGTCCATTATGCTTATATGGTGAGGCATTGGTTTTTTTATTACTTTATATGGTTTAACGTGTGTGCACTTTGAAACATGCCCAGGTAAAAATTATGTTAGTGATGTTATAGTATTACTATACTCAAAAGAACTGACTCAAATACATCACAGTTACTAACTTCTGTACGTAAGTATATTAAAACTGTATGTTTTATGACCAGGGATAGCATCTTAGGTACCAATAGGAGGACAAAATCAAAGTTACCATAGCATGGTATATAGTTGTGCTGTGTTTACAAGGTGTTGTATGTATGTAGTGGTATTAACAGGAGGAGGCATTGATTTTTGTGGTAAACTATGGTACTTTGACTAGCAGTGCAAGGCGATTGAGGTCAACTAAAAAAGTTTTTATCCAAAAACACTTATATTCTCATTATATATTTTACAAATATTAGTCTGCTCTGTAATTTTATGAATATATAAAAGACTTCACGTTAAAATAAACCAACATCCTTCAAAGTTATAAATGCAAATACTGTTGATTTATGGGAAGTCATAACTCAGTATAATCCTGATAACTTGACAACTTTCTAATCTGTTTTTAATGTTAAGCTTGACTGTAATAATTGCTATAATCCACTATGCAGTATAAACAGTAGTATAAATTTTCATTAGTGTATATTGTTATTGTTCATATTCATGTGATTTCCTGATCGGTTCAGGTATATTTGATATGGTATGATGTTTTCAGATTTTGCAATTTATTTACGACACTAATTTGGTGACAGATTTAGTTATTTTTGTAGAAGTATAGTCTTCTGCATTTTCCTTCACTGACAAAAGCGCTGACCACGTATTGACCTTTGATATCTAAGTCAGAACATGACCTTTGTCACAAAATCAAAAGCTTGCCACTAATAATGCGTGTAACACAGATATGTGGTGGACTCTGTGACAGTGATGTGTTTTAACAATTGAAATTAATTGAGTCAATTTTATAGAACTACATCACTTACTTTTATTACCGCAAAATACTTGTTTGGAAGGTTTGAAGGTTTATACTTAACCCATTACATAATAAGTTCAATTTTTAATTATTTCTAGTTACAGTACAGTTTCTCAAATGCCGGGCTTACTGTTAGTGTTGTGTTTATGCCAGTGAAAATGAGATGAAAACACAAGTTAACATGACAATGGAAATTAAATTGGATTCCTTAGGGAGATTGGACAAAAACAAAAATATTAGTAAAATTGGCATGGGTTTAGGAGTTTGACAGACATAGGGTGGAAAAAATAGTCCAAAATCGAGTCTTGGTGTGTGAAAAGAGCGTATACTGATGCATGTTTCTGCATTTATGTAATTTGCAGTAATTTTTATATTATGAGTCACGAATAAGAGATACCTTATTCCATAGAACTAGACATTTTAGCAACCCAAAACTATCTCATCCCACATTAGGTTAAGTAACCAGGATTATGCTGTATTTACATAATTCATTAAAAACATTTTTGCAACCATGAAAAACTTAATTGGAAGGATCTTCAAAATGAACTTAAAACAATTCCAAATCTAGCTAGAATGTCATCCATTCAGATTAATCACAGGCCGTGATTGAGTGGACATTGTTCAAGATTGGATTAATGTCTTCTCCACAATGCTTTCTATGAGGTAAAGATGACTTTGAATTTTTACAACTTTTTTACATTTTTCTTAGTCTAACCTAAACTATGCAACATTTTAATTGCCTTCTTACTACCTCGGTTTGCATGGCAACCAGTCCTTTAGCTCTTAAGTAGCTCTTGGTTTCTCTCTCTCCTCCACCGTTGTCTTCTTTTGCACTCCTTACTTTTTCTCCTGCTTTCTGCAAGAATCCACCTATGGTTCTCATCTTCTTTTCTTCCTTCCCTGTTAACATTTTTATAGCTAGAATTTCCCCCTCTATTTTTTCTCCCAAACCTTGTTTCTCCATATTACTAGTTCCATGCATTCTATTAAATAATGTTCTATAATTTCTTTCTCACCGCACATTTCATATTTTCATTTTTCACTGTATCTTATCCCTCTTAGAAATATTGTTCGTGTTCTCATCCAAGCTAGTCCTTTTTTTGGCTGTTACAGCAATCTACATATGGTTCTCGTCCCCAATCTCTCTTTATTTGTTTATAAAATTGTACCTATTTCTTGTTTTCCAAACTTCCCTGTATCTCCCCTCTTTCAATATCTTCTACCCTGCATTTTACTACTTTACCTATATTACTTTCATTTCTTTCTTCAAGTCTCCAATATCTTCCTATTTTCTCCATAATTTTTCCAACCTCTGCCCACCAACTATTTGTGCTCTCTAGATTTTTTTGTTGCTTGATACATAGTTTTAAGATTTCCCCATCTTGTTTACCAAACATTTATACCAAAATGTTATTATTTTCTTAATTATTATTCCATTCCTCCTTGTGTAAAGATGACTTAATGATCATTGATCACCTAACTGTATGTAAAATCCTCATAAATCAAGATGATCTAATGTCTAATTATTGGGAAGTAAGAATGATTTTATCATAAAATTCTGAGCATTAGATACACACACATAATTTATTTGCTGTTTTGCAACAAGTAATCAGCTTCATTTGCTATCAAAGTTACAATGCCCAATAACATACATTCTATTTGATGAGTCAATTAATTATACTAAACAACACTTACTTAGGATTTTTGCCAGAACATTTTTCAACCAGACATCAATGTCCTTCGAAACATGTTCCTGCAAAAATCCCAAGTAAGTGTTGTTTAGTGTAATTAATCGACTCATCAAATAAATGAATAACAACACTGTTTACAAACTTCCACAAAAAGAAAAGTGAATATACATTCTTTCATCTTAAATGTGCATCATCTCTGATTGGCATGTGCACCCAAACAGTTCTTAAATTGTAAAAAACTTGGTAACACCTGTTGTTTACATGTGGTATGTCGTCAACACAGGTATGTTCCTACTAGGTAGATATGTAACGTGTATCCACATTCTGTCCCACTATTGGGCCCCAAGATGCATTTCCCGGTAATGAGTTAATATAATAATGAATTTTAATTATAAGCTTACTTAAATGTAATGTTAAATGTATTATACAATCAAATACATATTAGAATATATCCAGATGTATATATGCTTCAATTAAAATATTCATTCATAGGCTGATGCTATGAAAACTGCTTGATGGCCTGGTGCTAAAGGATCATGTAGGTTGCGACAAAACAGTCACAATTAATAGATTTTGTAAAAAATTACTATATTAAAATGCACATTCATAGTGTGTTCTAAAACAATGACTTGACTATGTTCAGTCACTTTAATTTTTAGATTATAAGTTCTCATTTATTGAATGCAAGATAAATGACTGCAATTGGTAACAATTTTAAGACTGCAAAAAATATAGCATAGAGATCTCCAGATCTTCAGGAAGCACAAAAGGGTGAGATGTTTTGGGGATACTTTACACATTTTTTAAAATGAAATAGAAGCACATAAATAGTATGTTATATGTAATGTAAGGATTAGTGTGTAAATAATGTTAAACTTTTGTTTTAACAGTGTGCATGCATAAGTCAATGTTGTGCTATTTTCCTTGTGTGGTTTATTGCTATTTGTGATCTGTATATGACTTACAGGTTTTACTGCAGTTGTGGTAGAATTTGTAATGTAAAGCTAGCAGTATTTCTGCCTTTTCCCCACCCATAGTTTAATGCTAAGCATACATGCCTAGTAACATTGTAATATTTTTGAACATTTTATTTGTATTATCTTTCCTATTTCAAACTTATTATTACATAAATGTGTTTGCATTATGTAAAAGTGTAAAAAGAAATTAAAAGGACTGTTAATATATTTGTAATGTTATATAAATTTAAAAATCAGATGTTCAAATATATATAGACAGTTATCCTATCTTTTGTCGAGTGTTGTGGAATCCCCAGAATTTACTATACTCCTTTTTGGTGAGGAAGATGAAACAAATCTGAAAACCTCTTTTCCCAGCTTCCTTGTTCACATCATTTTAAGCAAAACATATGAGTAATTTTTAAGGTAAGATGGCTGAGAGAGAAAGCATCTCATTGTTACAAAAAATACAGAAATGTGATAGAAAGAGCTTGGTCCAGGGCCACAAAATTACCAGATTGAGATTCGGCGCACACAGAGTATAATTATGACGTGATGGAGTAGGCGTGGTCTCTACAGCACATTTTGAAACATGTTGCATTATCGAGCATTGCTCACTGCATTGGCCTTGTTCAGTTCCTGCTAGTAGATAAACCAGTGAACACTGAAAATACAACAGAGTAGGTGTTCAAACATACTTTTTTTTTTAATTTCATTTGTATAGCCCCCCCCCCCCCCCCCCTATTGCCTATAAAACTATGTCTTTGACTTGTGAAAATTTGTATTACTGTATGTTTTACATTAGGTTAAGCATTTAATGTGAATAAACACATGCACATTCACTCTCACATTCAAATTTCCAGACTCTATGGGGAACAGGGAATAATTCTGGTTAGAGAAAAATTCCCCACCCCAGCCAGAGTGACAAAATTTGCCAATTAAAGGCATTTTTAATTATCCCATTATATTATGAAATATTGTTTTATTGTGTTATTCTATAAATTAGAACAATGCATATAATTCAAGATTTGAAGCTTTCTCGGAGTTGATTATTACAGATGAATTCACAGGATAGCAACCGAGTTAGATTGGAATCAAAGAAATCCAAGCTTTCGACCATCTTGACTCTGTGGTCTTTGTCTTGGATTTCTTTGATTCCAATCTAACTCAGTTGCTATCCTGTGAAGTCATCTGTAATGCATATAATGTCAATGCATGTAATGAGCAACGTTTGGAACAGATTATACCTTAATGTGGGCATGTTTACCAAAATGCAGGCCATCAGCTAATACATATATTAGTGATATTATTAAAGGGTTTTTGTTTATTGTTAGAACCAGCTGATAAATTCAATGCCATAGCCAGGTTTTGAGGACAGTTTACAATCATACCAAGAATGTACGATAAGTCACCATTTAGGTATTGTGTGAAGTGAAACAATTACTAAAATGAGGTAAAAGCCCAAATCAGTTGAAGTTCTACAGGGATGTCGTCATAGCAGCTCAATGCTTTGAGCAACAGCACAGAGAATGGGAGAACCATATTCAAATCCTAGCTATGGCATTGAATTTTTTCAGCTGATACTAACAATACACATAATCAGCTGTTTTCACAGAAATGAGTCAAGACTTTATCTTCATCCTGTATTTTGGAAAAAAGCATTTGTTTTGTATTCAGATAAATACTGCACATTTCTGTTATTGTTCCCTGTATGTTGTGAATCAGACTGTACAATTTTATTCAATATCTTTTGGTAACCCTTATGTATTAAAATCTTCTATACATCAATCCACACTGGAAAGTACTGTGGCATAAATCTTGTGTATAAGAAACTTACAACCAGTGTTTCAAATCTTTCTTTTATTAATATGTAACATTCTCGATGACAGGGAACTGACTAATCTTACTAATCTTTCACATCATCTGCTTGCTTCAGCTATTCTTGACATGAATGTGTTGAGTTTTACGCGAGCGTGTTAAGAGTTTTATTCACATAATTACTCATTTTATCAAGCAACAAAACCTCAAAAGCATGAAAAAATAAGTTCTCATAAAGAAATATAAACAACATCCCTTCCAATTAAATAGCATGTTCATGATAAAGCATTCACTGCCTTTGGTTTTACACTGAATATCACCTGTTTTCAGTCATATTTAAAACAGCCAATGCCTGTCTTCTATCTTCAGGCATCCAGCAGCTCTTATACATTTAAAGTATGTCTGTCTCTGTGCACTGTTTTTTCTTCTAGAGGTCGAAAGAAGCGGCGAATAACTTTACTAGTGGGTTGTCCAGGTCCTGCAGATACATATGGTACCTGTCCCATTCCACTTTCTGCAGTAGTATACACATATGCAGGTAACATAATAGCTCCCATCATCAGGCAGTTTACTTGCTGCAGTTCTTCTCGTGAAACTGGCGTAACGAGGAAAAGATTTTTCTCTTGAGTATCTATGCCTCTGACAATTCCTGAAAATTAATAATTTATGTATTAGTAGGCAAGTATTTACTACCACTGTATGAAGGGCATTCAATAAAGTTCTTAGAAAAGCCAAGAAATTACACTCGTAGGATTGAAAAAAGTTTGTATTTAGTAACCGCCATCTCTTACTAGATTACCTATATTCATCATAGGCGAGTTTCATGCAGTGATTAAACACTTAACACCGAAAGAGAGAAAAGCAGAGTTGTATAAAGTTCATGGCACATCTGCTACTGCATTTACAACAATTTAAAATTGGATAAATGAATTTAAACCTAGCCGTACACCCACAAATTGTGAATATCATTCCAGTAGAAGTGACTTCCTCCGAAATTATGTTTTTGAGTGATCAACGAATCAAAGCTCCTCAAAAAGATATTTGCCATTGCTATAACTAAAAATAAAATTACTACAGTTCGCGAAATAGTAGAGGCCACAGGCATATCACAACGTACAGTGTTCTCAATTTTGCACTAAAAATTATGTCTGACAAAGGTCTCAGCAAGATGGGTGCCACATTTGCTCTCAATGGAGAATTAATACAATCGTGTGATCAATTGAATGTGCAAACTTTATTGTTTAAAATTCAAGTTGTCATGTCTTTGTAATAGGTGATATGCTCATTTCCAAAATTAAATTCTGAAAAAGGGGGTTGTCATGCCAATGGATAAATGTGGTAATAGAAAATAAATAGAATGTGAAGACAATTCATACTCACCAAAGCCCAGACAAGGGCAAACTGGTTGTCGATTCATAACTTTGGGAAGTTGTGGATCATTTGGAACAAGTGCTTCATTTCCATCATAACGGCACAAAGCTACTAAGTTTCCATTCATAGCGCTCAACATATGGGCATACTGTATAGGTTTATGGCAAATACACAGAGTAAGCTTATGGAAGGGAGTTCTGAAACAAATAATTGCAAATAAATACAATTATAATATTGATATAAACAAGAAAAACAAGCACACCTACATTTATAAAAGATTAAATTATTAATGACCAGAGGGAAGTCATCATTACCTTTGAGTTATTTCATGTTTTCTCATAGGGTGATCATTTCCCCCCCAAAATGTTCCTCTTTAAACATATTTGGGAGACCTGTAATTTTGAAGCTTCCTTTTTTTTGGGATTGGGAATAAAATTTCAGTTTACTTACAGTAAAATACTTTAAAATGTGGTTGCTGTGGTATAGAAATGCAATTCTTTGCATGGTCAGGTGTTGACAAGTTCCCACATGAGAAAAGTATTAAGTATTTTATAACTGAAATCAATAACAAGCAATATCTTAAAAATCTGATGTGTACCATTCACATGACTTTCTCCATATACCTGCGACAAATTATTCTTAAAAAGCTTATTACTTTTATTTACTTTATGCTAATCAGAAAAAAATAGCAGAAATAGTCTAATTACTCGCTTCTTTGTAAGTAGAAGCGAAATAAGGGACAACTGTAGGTTAAAGTGATAGTCAAAAGCTGGTTGCTATGTGACTGAAGTTCCTTTGTCAATATGGATAGGAGTTGGCAAGTTCCTGTATGAGAAAAGTATAAGTTTTTCATAGCAGAAACCAAAAATAAGGAATGTCATAAAAACGACAAACTCCACGAAAAAAATGTATATAACATAAATTGTGTGTTTTAATGTGCTCTACATTTTTTGTGTAGTAAATTTTTGTCCATCTCTTACGGTTTAGCAGTTATTCAAAATTTAGTAAAATTCATTCAGAATAAACTACTCTTCAGAGGCTATTCCCAGAAAATTCAAGATATACATTTTATTAGTCAGGTAAATATGTTTAATATACAAAATTTTAATCAAAATCGTTAGAGCCATTTTTGAGAAAATCAAAATTTTCGAAAAAAGTTCCATGTAAAGGGTAGTTGGGGGTGGGGGTGTTTTCTCAAAATCTTCGAGTCGCATCCCTGGAAGATACTAAACTTAAATACCAAGTTCGGTATTTTACCGACTTTTCGTTTTTGAGCTATCGTGTTCACAGACACACAGACCTTTTTGTGAAAATGCTTTTTTTGGATATTGGGGACCCTAAAACATATATTTCCGGTGAAATCTCTGTATTGAATTTTTTGGTGGAGTGCAATATTTTCTCTGTACACTATGTACATAGTGCATATGGAGAAAGTAAAAATGGTCAACTCCAGGAAAAAAAGTGCATAAAACATAAATTGTGTGTTTTAACGAACTCTACATTTTTTGTGTAGTAAGTTTTTGTCTACCAGTTTTTTTTTTTGTTTACCAGTTATGCAAAATTCATTCAGAATAAGATATCTTCAGGGGTTATTCCCAGAAAATTCAAAATATACATTTTATTTGTCAAGCACAAATATCTTTAATATGCAACATTTTAATCAAAATCATTAGTCATTCTGTGGGTGGGGGGATTTTCTTGAAACTCTTTGTCGTATTTTTGGAAGATGCTGAACGTCGTATTTTTGGAAGATGCTGAACTTAAAAAAAAAAAGTTTGTATTTAACAAAACTTTTTGTTTTTGAGCTATGCTGTCCAAATACATACACGCACCAGCATTTTTAGAAATGCTTTTTTTTTGGATTCAGGAGGTCCCAAAACATGTATTTCCAGTGAAATCTTGGTATGGAATTTTTGGGTGCAATACAATACCTTCTCTATACACTGTATATAGTACGTGTAGAGAAAGTAATAAGCATACTAAGATCAAAAATCTCATCACTTTGAATAATACCATGACAAAATTTTTCCACAGGAAACCAGTTGGGCACTTACATGTGATACTGTAACTGGATTTTATAAGG
The DNA here is from genome assembly GCA_030762935.1 of Hymenopus coronatus. Lineage (NCBI taxonomy): Eukaryota > Metazoa > Arthropoda > Insecta > Mantodea > Hymenopodidae > Hymenopus > Hymenopus coronatus. Next base: position 18,694,153 of record CM060891.1, read on the forward strand.
GTATATGATGTACATAGGGAATCAATATTAACTAGGAACATAAGGAAATGTATATAATTTAAGTATTACTTGTATAAAGGCAATATGTAAAAACATGTAAAAAGCATCGGCTTGAAACCGCTTAATAGTGCAGGTTTGGACAGGTTTTACAGAAAGGTAATTTGCAACCACCTGGCTTAGCTGGATTTCCAGGTAAACAAGCAGACCAGGTGTTCCTGGAATTTGTGAACTGTAGTAACTTTGACGATGTTTGAACCAGAAGTTTGTCATACCAAGCACCTAGCAATGACCTGACAACCAATCAGGTGGCACCTGACGCTCGAGGCACCAAAGCCAGCGTCAACCCCTAGAGGTATAAATTCAGCGTGCTACCTCGGGGCATTCTTCTTCTGAAACAAATCTTCAAGCAAGTGATAGGCGGTAAAGTGCGTGTGCTAGGTGTCGCTCCCATGTGTTGGGCAGGCGATAGTAGTTTAGTTTAGGCTCCTGTAACCAAGCGATTATCAAGGTTTATTCAAAGTATTTATATGTTTTAGGGGAATCTAAAAATCAAGTATTGTAAGGGAACCAGCTAAGCCGTCAACATTCAAGTGGTTGCACTTTAAGTCAATAAACATACTTTTATTAAGGGGAAATGCCAGTCTCGTTATTTTGCCTCACCCACAATTAGAACCCTGAGAAGTAAGTGAATAAGAAGTTAGGATTGAGACTCAGCAACCAACTGAGTCAGCCGTGAGCAGAGACAGCATTCCAGCCACGTGGTTTGAGAAGGTAACAAACCACAACCCAACATTTTCCCGCCACAATTTCATCATATTATGGAATTCATAATTTATATTCATCTCTGATATAATATGGCTTTGTTTTGTTGCAAAATAACAGAAATAGGAAGGAGTACACAGAAAACCAATTCAACACATGAGATTCCCTTGCATTATATGAAAATTGATGATCAATAAATGCATACAGAATAAAAAGACCTTTATTGTTTGAACAATAAATGCAGAGAGGTACAGCAATAACACATACATCATTTTTTGAACAGCTTACTGATGCTGAATGTCAGTCTGGATTTTTACAAGACTTTACCAGCTGATGAGTCATTAAATTTAATTCATGAAATATTTGAAGATCGACATGATCCTGATTTAACTATATGATTTTTATATAAGGTACATTAAAAAAGTTTGGAGAGTGGTCCTATTTTCTAAAAATGCCTTTTTTGGACTCAGGGGGTCCCAAAACATTTATTTCCTGTGAAATCTCAGTATTGAATTTTTGGGTGCAATACAATACTTTCTCTATACACTACGTACATGTTACGTATAGAGAAAGTAAAAAAGCACTGTATATCTCCTTAGCTGAGGCTGCTTTTCACTTTGCATTAAAAATTTAATTATTATTAATGAACATTAGACTTGATGTATTTTTACCAAGAATGAACATTTAATAGCCTTCTGCTAATCCAGTCTCCTCCAAATGTTTCTCCTAATACTAAGACTTAATTATTTTCTCTATCTATGAATCTCAGAATGTTTTGTTAAAACCATTTTAGTGTTGTAACAGCTGTGCATGGGACTGAGCAACTGATGAAGGGATCGCTACCTGATCCATTGTAAAATTAGAACGAATGGACCTTAGTGCATTTCCCTGCAAGATCTCTTGAACTTTCCTCCCCCTCAGGTCCAGAACATTCTTCTCCACAGAGTCCTCTCTTTTTAATGGACAAACCGTAATGTTCTTGTAATTTCCAAGTCTGGAACTTTCAGAGGTTGCTTATGAACTATATAAGTGCCTATGAGGCAAAGTGAAGTGAACTGAAGTGAATTTGACTGAGGTGAAATGAGTTAAAGTTCAATCTAGGGAGTGATGCTTGCTAAGGAAGTGATAAGAACTCAGTGATTCAGTTATTTGTATACCAAAAGTGCAAGTGATGTATTATGTGTAGTGCTCTGGTGACCAATAAAGTGAAACTGGTGTTCTCACTTGTTGCAGTAATTTCCTTTTGATACACGAAACAAATAATACTTACACATAAGGCACTATATCGTAAATAGAATATCCTGGTGGTTCCACCATTTGGCTCAAATATGATAACATCATAGCTTCTCGCAGGCGTCGAGGTTCCATTCCCCTGAAACACATATTTAAGTATATTAAGTTACGTGTTACACGAGTATCAAGTAGACAGCTTTAATTCATAAAAATATTTAACTTATAGTTACTTCTATAAGTAACTTTCTCTAGCTGTTCCCTATACATACTATTCTTATATCTACATCATGCTTATCAAGATAAACATTAGCAGAATTGGTTTTATTACTTGCTTCCTTATACCTAGAAGAGATATAAGGAAATACACTAGGCTAAAGCGATAGCCAAATCATTTAAGAGTTGTTTTCTATGTGAAACAATTGAGGTTCGGTTCACTTTACATGACCAACTGTAAAACAAGATGATGAAATGAAAGCTGTGTTTACCTAGGTTAAAACTGAAACAAATACCTTGAAAACGGTTAACTCTACAAGAAATAGTTTAGGACACAAATTGTGTATTTTAACAACATATGCAGTTTTTTGTGTAATAAATTTTTGCCTATCTTTTTGAAAAATTCATTTAGAATAAAGGGGTCTTCAGAGGCTATTCCCAGAAAATTCAAAATAAACATTATAACTGTGATATAAACATCTTTAATGTACTGTATTCCATTCATATTCTGTAGAGCCATTTTGAGAAAATTGAAACTTTTAAAAACATTTTCCATGTAAAAGGGAGTATGCAGTGGGATGATTTTCTTGAAAATCTTTGTATCACATCCTTGGAAAATACTAAACATAAAACACCAAGTTTGGTATTTAACCATGTTTTTGAGCTATGTACAGAGGGGAAAAAGGGAGGATAAAGTGAGGGAGAGGGGAGGGCGATAGTACTATATCATGTATGTGATCAAAAGGATTAATAAATATAAATATTAACTGAAAGATACATTACTTACCAATGTCCAGTATTTTCCACAACTCTACTATCTGTCATAGTGTTGATGACATGCATGTCATATTTTAATGTGACCCTTCCTGGTGCTGGGCCAGTTCGCCACATGCTGGGATAGTTTGCAACATATTCTCGAGATAGCAGTTCAGGAAAATTGCGTTTAAAGCTTTCACTTTGGATTTGCACAACTTTGTGAGGATTCAACAGTCGGATAATGCTTGTTGTTAAATCTATGCCAAGACCTGGAAAAAAAAAAATACAAAAAATATGTGTTCCATTGACCTGACTATCTATCTGTTCACAAACAATTTTTCTTACAAAAGGTTATTCTATCCTACAATCGAGATAAACTACCAGAACTGTTCTTATTACTTGCTTCTTTGCAATTAAAAGGGAAATAAGGGAATGCACTAGGCTAAAGCAATAGTCAAATCTTTTAAAAGCAGGTTGCTGGGTGAAACAATTAAAATTCAGCTCTGTTTGCTTGCTAGGAGTAAGCAAGTAAGAGGTCTTCAGGGGCTATTGACAGAAAATTCAAGAAATAGATTTTGTTTCTCATGAAATACAGTAATTAAAGGCTTGAAGCTTTCTCGGTGTTGATTATTAGAGATGACTTCACAGGATGGCAACCGAGTTAGATTGGAATCAGAGAAACCAAGCTTTCGACCATCTTCACTCTGTGATCTTTGTCAGGGAACTGGCAAAAAGGGCGTAAATAACAAATATTTATAGTGTATTAATTTGTTGCGTTGGTTTTAACTCGTTGGACCCGTGAGGTTGAAAATGAAAGCATAGTCTTTTGAAACTAGTCCCTCATAATAATAATGTAAGTGACGTAGTGTTAAAAAAACCAACTCAACAAATTAATACACATTATAATTTGACTGTCTCTGTTACTAAATTCCTCCAAACATCAATCAAATATTTATAGCTTGGACCTGTAGTTGTGTTCAGCCCCAATCAATCAGACATGGCTTCTGGCACGCGATCTGTGATCATGAGCGGACCTTGGAGAAAATATTAACCTATAGCAGATCTCGTGCCAGAAGCCATGTCTCATTGGTTGGGGCTGAACACAACTACACGTACACCTCCAAGCTATAAATATTTGTTATTTACACCCTTTTTGCCAGTTCCCTGACGAAGACCTCAGAGTCAAGATGGTCAAAAGCTTGGATTTCTCTGATTCCAATCTAACTTGGTTTCTATCCTGTGAAATCATCTGTAATGAAATATAGTATTTTAATAGCATATACTATAAAGTACTTACAACACTGTAAGTCGCCATTGTGGTTGTCATCTCAAAATAATTTGAGATCACCTTGTGGTTTACCAGAAGCATGAGAGTCAGTTGAGAAATTCAATGCTATGTCGGCATGTTGCCATGGTAGCTCAGTGAAAGAGCAACCAGCTAGAGACCAGGAGATCCATGGTTCAAATCCCAGCTATGGCATTGAATTTTTCAGTCTGACTCTACCTATCCAACTCCTGTCCTACACAAGGCTTGTGTGAAAAAACAATTAAAATCAACAGCATATACTATATTGTAGGCAATATGAAAATTATGCAACTATTACTCTCAGTTGCTGCAAAGTGAAGCAGTGTTAATGCTTAATCAAAATCATGCTGAAATGTAGTGACAGGCTACAAAAACGATTTTCCAACTTCAAGCTGGGAATACTCAACTCCAAGGCAAAATGTCTTATCTGTCCACCTGGTAAATTCATTTCAATTGCTAATAAGGTAAAGTTTATTATCTAGCAGCCATTTGTAGGTAAATACTGTATTATAAAGGAATTATAAGTGTGCAGTATATTTATAAGGGTTTCTCTTATGTACAGTTTTATGATTATTTGTTGCAAAACAAGAATTACTTTCAGAAATTGGATCATCAAATAAATATCTGAGTACTTCAGAGAATAATGATATAGATGAAAATGATGATCTTTTATAGTTTGCAATAAAATCTGCCTCAAGTTATTGTAATATTGTATGGTTAACACATTGAAGCCCAGGCATTTCTTTAGTTGAAGGGCCAAGAAACCCAGGGTTTTTACACCTACTTTGAGTTATTATTTACCGTACATCAATCAAATCTGCCAAAAAGTACTGGGACAATCTAAAAGTATGGTATTCAAGGATTTCTCAACAAGTTAGAAAATAGTCATAATTTCTGTATTAATATTTTATTTCAAATTTACGAGTATCAAATATAAGTTTGAAAAAATCTGCATAAAGCAGCTTATACTCCATTTATTGAAAGTTCGAAAAACTCCCCCTTGCAATCAAAATTTTCCATAATAATAATAATAATAATAATAATGATAATTTTTACTGTCATTGAGCTGTACAGCAATAGACGTCACAAAATTACAAAAGCTTTATACAATCTTCTCAGTAGAACAATATGTTTACAAATAAATTACTAAGATATAATGAGTATTTACAATATTTGATAACCAAGCTGCTATACATGAATAAAATTGCTTAACTATTTCCTATCCATACAAAATTCTTAAGAACAGAGTGATTGATATATTTAAGAAAAGTAAATACATAATATCTTATAAGGTAACAACATCAAAATCATTTGAGAAGCAAATTTACTTGGCATGTTTTTGAGTAACATTACCTTTTAAAGTATTCCTGTACTGAGTAATAAGGTTTAGCCACTAACCATTCATGGAGCTTATTCTTATAAGTTGATCCTGATAATTGTTTTATTTCTATGGGTAAATTATTGTAAAGTTTTATACTTAATATTTCAAAACTCTTCTGGGATGTGGTTAACCTGTGGTATGGCATATTAATATGTTGACCCCCTCTAGTATTGTATGTATATCTTGTCTATTTTGGAATTCAGGTAAGTGACTCTTTATGTACAGTAATACAGTATAAATGTATAAATTTATTACAGTCATTACTTTTAGTTTAATGAATAAAGGTTTGCAGTGTGCAAGTTTCGGTACATCAGAAATGATTCAAATGACTTTTTTTTGTAATAGAAGTATCTCGTTAACATGTGAGCTGTTTCCCCAGAGTAAAATTCCATATGTTATTATGCTTTGAAAAAATGCAAAATAGGCTGATCTAATATACGCTTCAGGTATATGCACTTTTAAATTTCTGATCAAGTGAACTACTCTGGAGAGTTTGGACGTTATGTAATTAATGTGTGGTGTCCACAATAATTTGTTATCTATTACTACACCTAAAAATTTTACGTTCTCAGAACTATTATTAAAAGAGACTTCTCTTAAATTAAATACATATTTTGTGTTTTATTCTCATTAAGTAAAAAAACCATTGGCTCGGAACCATATATCAGCTTGCATTAATGTACTATTTGCTTCGGTTTGAAGTAACTGCAAGTGTGCTAACATCGAGAAAAGTAGTGTCATCTGCATAGAGGACTGAGTGAGTGGGTAAGCAGGATGGGAGATCATTTATCATTAATAAAAATAGTAATGTCCGAGAATTGAGCCCTGTGGAATGCCGGATTTGACTTCTGCCATACTTGATTTCTTGTGTCCTATACATACTACTTGTTTACGATTTTCCAGGTAGGATCTAAAAATTTTTATTTTTTATTCCATAGTAATTTAATTTTTTAATTAAAAATGTGTGAACTACGCAATCAAATGCTTTACTAAGCTCACAAAAGGTAGCCTGTGCACAATTTTTTGATTCAAAGCTTGTAAGTACCCTTTTTACCAATGATACTATAGCATCAACTGTTGACTTCCCTTTCCTGAAACCAAATTGAGATTTTGTAAATATGTTGACTTCGTCTAGATATTTATATAATTGAGCATAAATAAGACTTTCCAATACTTTTGAAAATATGGGAACTAGTGATACTGGACGATAACTGGCTGCAGAGTTTTTGTCTCCCTTTTTATAGATTGGGATAACTTTCAATGTTTTAAGCATATTTGGGAAGATTCCCTCCATAAGACATCTATTTAAACAAAAGGTAAGTGGAAATACAATGCAATCTATGACTTTTTTAATTAAATTGTTGGACAATCCATATTTGTCAACGCTGTCTGATGACTTTAAGTTATTAACAGTTTGTAATACGACGTCTGGATTTATTTCAGAGAAAACAAAACCTCTTTGATTAATTTCCACCTTGTGTTGTGTTATTAGATCTTGCATGTGTTCTTTAGGCTTTTTAATGTTGGTTCTAATTTCTTCTACCAAATTTATAAAGAAATTGTTAAAAGCATCTGGGGCAATGTCTATAGATTCTTTTTTATGATCTCTAGCAATGGAGTTGATCAAACCCCAAGCGGTCTTACATTTATTATTAGCGGATTCTATACTCTTAATGTTATTAAGTCTTTTTGCCTCATTGGCTGCATTTTTGTATTCGTTTCTTGTTTTTAGGTAAGCTTTCCTAGTCCCCTCTGTCCTTTCTTTCCTAAATATATCTAGATATATTTTACCTTTCATTTTAGCTAATTTTTCGGTATACCAATTACACTTTTTGTTTTTTGAAACGTTCCTTCGATTACAGTTGATGTTAACAACACATTTTCTTACTGGTATACAACTTTCAAAAGTATTTGTAAAGGCCGTAAAAATCTTTCAAAAATTTCTTCCGTTGATAGAAGGTTAGAGATGAGACTTACACAGCAAGTTCACCCACTCAGTGTTACCTAACACACTTTTAAATTTCAATATTTTGTTATCTGTAATGGGTCTTGAGATCAACGTTCATTTTGAGTATATGGGAATGTGTTTACTTAGTCTAAGTTTTATCTTGAGCCAAACAGCATCGTGATCTGAGAAAGGAAAGATTGCTGTGTCACCAGTCACATCAGTTTGATTAATGTTGGTAAATATATTATCTAAGCAGGCAGAAACTCTTGTGGGTTTGCTGTTTGTGCATTTGAAATTAAACTGCTTGAGTAGGTTTTCAAACTCCTTTACACTGGATTTTACTGTAGTTATATCAAAATCTGAGTTTAAATCTCCCCCTATTACAATACTGAAGTGATTCCATCTGGGACTTAACAAGAAAATTTAATACTTCCTCAAGTTTTTCAAGAAAGATTCCTGGGTTACCCTTTGGAGATCTGTATAAGGCTACTATTATTAATTTACTTTCTTGAACAATTATGCCTGTTGCTTCGAAGTCAAGTTCCTTACAAAAGGCACCTAGCTTAAGTGTACTATAATGAGGAGCTTGGTTAACATGTACATATATAGCCACACCTCCATGTTTCTGTCTATTATAGCTACCTAATAATTTATAGTCATCTAGCTTGCTGAATGCTATTTCATTACTTTGACACCAATGCTTGGATAGACAAAGAAAGTTAAAGCTATTTTCATTTGCAAAATTGTTAATAGGTGAGCATTTGTTGTGGATACCTTGAATGTTGGTATAACCTATTTTAGTACCTGAACTGGATTTTGATTTGGGGGAACCTAACCTAACCATGTCAGTTCCATACTGCTTTCCAGTGTTTTCCTCGAGTTTATTTAACCTAAAAAAACTGGGTCTGGTACACTTTTGTTGTTATCATTAGGTACCTTACTTGGTAATATTGATATTTGGTTGTTCACTGAATCTTCCCTGAGTTCAAATCCCAGTGGAATAACCTGGGTTGGACTCTTTTTGTTTATTATATTTATTAGTTTGTCTGCCAACGTTTCCTTACCTCTACTGTTTAGATGTAGTCCATGTTTAGTGTGAGAGTCCCTATTAATGTCACTTACATCTACCATAGTCACATTTTTGAACACACTTACAGTCTTCTCTATAGTTTTATTACATTTTTGCACTTCTTTATTTACACACGAGTTTTTGTCCAAATCGTATCTATTTGGTATATTTGACACTATTACGTTTGTATGGTTGAGATTTACCAAACACGTTAACAAGTTACGTTTCACTTTGATACTGTTATTTCTTGCAACATCATTTGTTCCTCCTATAATGACCACATAGTCATTAGAGGTTAGGTCTGTACTTTCTTCTTTGTGTGTTCTCACAACTTCTCCCCGGCCGCACTAGCCCCTTTATCCTGAGATCTGGACGCACATCTTTTAATATTCTGCTTAAACCTCTGCCGTGGCTGTCGGCTAGGATTTTCACCTTTCGATGCTTTACGTTTGTACTTGACGGCACGTTGATTTGGTTTTCCGATGAGCGTTCTTCAGCCTGTTGATTGACCTTAACTTGGGTTTCCTGCATGCTGTTTTCTTTGGCGAGACACGAAAATCGGTTACTAGTTTTAACTTTCATGTTCTGAACATACCCTTGTGAAGGTTTTGCCGTTTGTCTAGGATTTTGCCAACCCCTCTTATCGTTGTTACAGTTTATGTTTGTAATTTTCTCTTCTAAGCTTTTATTTTCATCTTTTATGCGTTTTAGTTCTTCTCTAGCTTCCTTCAAGTCTTTAGAGAGGATCTCGATAATCAATTGAAGCGAGGCAATGCTTTCTTGCTCACCTGTTGCATGACTTAGTATCGCCGACATTGTTTCACACGGCTGCATTTTATCACTCCCGTTGTTTTTCCGGTTACTATTATTTTCACTGCTGTAAATGTCATTGTGGATACTGTTAAACTTCGTTTTATTTTGACTGGAGTTGTTATTTAATATATTCTTGTCAAATTTACGTAGCTTTGTTTTGTAGCACTCTTTACCGTCTGCCATCTTTGATTCATTTGTATACTGAATTTCAGCTTCAGTTCACAGAAATCAAGGTAAATGCAGCATTTTAACATTTAAGAACACAAAACGTAACAAACAGATCACCACCTTCAAGGAAAATGGTGGGTATACCCGCGAGCAACCAATATTACTAACTCTCCTAAATTTCCTAATAACTGACTAAAGCAAGGACAGATGATAGCACAAATCAGACAACTAAATGATACCTGATGCATGTTCTTTGCCGCATAGCCCACAACCGTTTTAAGGTCGTGGAATTGCATTAAAAGTGTTAGTAATACCTGCCCAAGCTATTCTCGGGCGTGGGCCGTATGAACATTTCACACGACCCGAGCTATGCTTGGGCTTCGAAGTGTTAAATACATTGATATGAAACACTACATATTACATATGCAGTTGCAAAAATTATAATTTATTTTAATGCTACCTAGGTAATGTCAAATAACCTATAACAATTCTGCAATTTTTTTTATGAATCTAGAAAGTACTTCTTTTTTGAAAACTGTCATCTAGTTATCTGGAGGATGCAGGTTTAAATTACACCGATGTAAATTTTCCAACACTGGACATCAGGAGATTTGGTAGCATGTATGAACTATGAGCTACCACCACCATATTAACAATGCTTTCAAAGTATAATGTCTTAATGTTAGATTAGAAGTAAGAAAGTAATGTTTAAGATATTTGTCCAAACCTTTACAAAACCCCATTGTGTTTGCCAACCAAGGAATCCTCTTCAGTTCTGAATGAGATCTGCAATAGTTGATAACATGCCGAACACTCTCCAGGTACTGTATAGGGCACTGACTTATGTTTACATCCCCTACAAAAACCATCCTGTAAGCAAATAAACATTTTAATTGAAGAATATGTGTTAATTACAAATAATGTGCTTAAAGTTAAGGATTTTGCTCCCATTAAGGAATACTTGTTTGACAAAGAAATTTGGTTACACATCACACTAGAATGCATTGGTTTAAACCAATCAATTTTAATTGCAAGGAATGAAAAACACCTTATCTGCTTCTATCTGAGGTATAAATTTGTTAGGCATGGTAACGTAAGATGTTCCTACTCTTTTGTTTAAAAACTATGTTTTTCTATTTTTAAAGTTTACATGACTTTCTCAATATATTCTTCAACAAACTATTCTTACAAAAGCTTATTCCATTTACGAGGGTGATTCAAATATAAATGGTAATTTTTTAAAATATATTATTAAACAAATACAGGTGTGACACCTTCTCTAATGCTCTATACAGCCTATTTTATGCTCTCACACTTTTGCCAATTTGGAAGCTTCAAAGTTTTCCTTGTCTAAAACAGTTTGAGGACATGCCATCAACTAATTTCATACATGTTCCTAAACATCTTCATTGGTTTTGAACTGTCCCCCTCTGAGCAATTCTTTCATGGGTGCAAGTAAAAAAAAAGTCTGATTTGTTTCCATTCACATAGCTTTCTCTAGCTGTTCACAAAAAAAAAAAAAAAAAAAAAAAAAAAAAAAAAAATTCTTACAAATTATTATTCTTTTATCTATGTCATGCTAATCTAGATAATTAAACAAACCATAAAAAAACATATTCAAACTTAATAATTACCTCTCTGCTTTCTTGAGATGAGTAAAGTTGGGACCCATAAGAGGTTCATCGATAACGACTGCTGCCACACATCCAGGCATTACAAACTCCGCTTGACCAGGGTCGAAGTCTAGCCAAAGTACTTTTCCAAATTCTATGATACATTTATTTACAAAATACCTCAGAAATGTTGATTTTCCTACTCCCTTTCCACCGCAGACCACAGTACTTACAGGACCTGTAAAATGCATAAATTAGTTGTTACACATGCACATGGAATATAAGCAAAAATTAATGAAAAGCATTTGATAGTAACTTTTTGTTATAAAATAAAAATTGAGCTTATTTATATACAGTTTTAATGTTTTCACATCTTTCTGTGTCTAAATATTTTTTTTTTCATTAGCCTCATTCATTCCATAATTTCCAGTCCTCCCTCACCCACAAAGAAATTTACACATACAATAAAAATGTAACTAAACTTTGAAGAAAAAAGATCACATAAAGTTGTATTAATATAACTTAAAAATGATAACTAATTTCTAAGAAAATAAACGCATGCATAAAAACAATCGAACTCATATGACAATTGTGTAGATACTGTCTCAACTAATGAGTACTTGTAAACAAAAAGAAACTAGCATGTATTGTACTGAAAAAATGGTATTATGATGCCATCACAACAGACACAACTAGTGACAGTAACTATAGGGTCATTACGTTATATGGTAACCCATGCGCAGCCTTTCTCCCCTTCGTTACTTGTGTGCCATCTACTGGGACTTCGTTCTGCCAATTCCCACTTAAAAATGCATAGTCGCTATTTCTGTGTTGCTGAATCAGGTACACATGCAGTCAGTCATTGTCAGTTAGGTGCTTCTGTTGCTGCAGCAAACATGGTGCGTCACTTAACTGTGAACAAATGCATGCTTATTTGTAAAGTTTACAAACTTTGTACCACCTCAAGATAAACTATACATGCGGTCGTCAATAAATTTGAAGCTTCAGGTTCAGTATTGGAATAGAAACATCCCAGGAGATGGTCAGCGTTACGAGAAAATAAACTGGATGCAATCGGTGCCACTTTGGAGCGTTTGCTTCGAAAATCAATGAACAAATTAGCGCAGCAAATGATGCATCTCCCTCTTCTGCTAGATTGCTACATGTCTGTTGAAACTAAAACCTTATCACCACATGGGTGCAAGCATTAAAAGAAAATGACTCCGGTAAACCTGTGAATTATTGCAATTGGTTTTTCCAATCTATAGAAAGAGGTTTCATTGACCCACAGCTTTTGTTTTTCTTTGATGAATCTTGGTTTCTCTTAAATGGGCATGTGATTACACACAACAGTCGCTATTGGGCTTCACAAAAAAAACCTATGTCACTGGATGAAATGCCTCACTATGGTAAAAATATCTGATGTGTTACTCTCGAATAACTTTCTCTAGCGTTCTACAAACAAACTTCTTACAAAAGATTATTCTTCTTTCTACACAATTCTAATTGAGATAAAACATTAGCAGAATGTTCTTATTACTTAGTTCCTTATAAGTAGAAAAGAACTAAAGGAATGCACAATGCTAAAGCAATAGTCAAATGTTTTAAAAGCTGTCATTGCAAATTGCTTCTTTGCTTGGCCAGGAGTAGAACAAAAGAAAAACAGATACTTCCTGTCTGAGAAAAGTATAAGTACTTTATAATTGAAACTAACAACAAAAAATATCTTGAAAACAGTAAACTCTACAAAAACAATGTATATGGGAAAAATTGTGTATTTTAGCGAGATCTATAATTTTTGTGTAGTAAGTTTTTGTATATCTCTTATGGTTTACTAGTTGTGCATAATTCAGCAAAATTCATCTAGAATAGATCTTCAGAAGCTATTCCCAGAAAATTCCAGATGTAAATTTTATTTGTGATGAAAATGGCTTTAATATGTATATTTTAATCAAAACCGTTAGAGCCATTTTTAAGAAAAACAACATTTTCGAAAATTTTTCCATGTAAAGGATAGTTTGTGGGGGGGGGGATTTTCTTGAAAATCTTCAACTTGCATTCTTAGAAGATACCAAACTTGAATACCAAGTTTGGTATTTAACCATCTTTTCAGTTTTGAGCTATGCTGTCCACAGACACATACAGAGACCTTTTTCTGAAAATGCTGTTTTTGGGTTCAGGGGGTTTTGAAACATGTATTTCTGATGATATCTTCGGTATTGAATTTTGGGTGGAATACAACATCTTCTCATACGGGGCAAGAGAAAGTAAAATTTGAAGTTTGGTGTGCAATAAATGCTAGAATAGGTCCCATTTGCTGTGTTGAAACAATAAATGCAGACTGATATCAGAGGCTAATTCTCAATCCATTTTTCGATTGCTTGACAGAAGAGTCATATGGTTAGTTCCAGCAAGATTCTGCAACAGCACACATGAATCATTAAGTACAGTAAGAGAGGTGTTTGATGGCAGAATTATTAGAGTTGATTTGTGGCCCCCTTGTTCTCCTGACTTAACAACTTGATTTTTATTTTTGGGGTTCTTTCAAACACAAATGTATCATTCCAATTCTTGCACACTAGAGAAATTTAGAGATAATATTGTGCAAGAAATCATAAAAACTCATGATGCTGAGCTTGAGTGAGTGACAACACTTTTAAGAGATATGATGCTTGTTTGAGAGCAGAAGGTAAACATTTTCAGCATCTATTATAAGGTAAAGATTTTAGTCCGTCTCTGCCTGCATAGTTTTCCCCACCAACTCCTGGCTCTCTCACGCACTGTTAGAGAGCTCGTGAGTGGGTTACCATATAAAATAATGACCCTGTACTGTCTCAACTAATGAGCACTGGCATACAATGAGAAACTAGCACATACTTAACTGAACAAACCATGCAGTAACTTCACATAACGTATATCACAAACAGGTTTCAGAAAATAAAATGGTGTGTTATTTATGGATACTCTCTAACTGCTGTGGTTCTCAGCAGTTCTTCCCTTCTGAAGGAAGCCATACTAAGGATTTTTACATTTGAAAAAACCCATTGTCCTCCACCGGGTTTGAACCCACGACCTTGGGTATATGAAGTCAGCATGGTAACCATTACACCACAGAAGGTGACAAAACAGGTTTCAGAGAGCATAACGTGACAAGAGTATGCACAAACTTGTTAAAAGTATCTCATGTGTTCCATTCACATGACGTTTTCTAGCTTTTTTACAAAAAAACTTCTTATGAAAGATTGTTCTCCTTTCTACATCATGAATTGAAATTAACATTTACAGAAATAATAATTTAGGAATAATTTAGGCTAAAGCAAGATTCAAATCTTTTAAAAGTTGTCACCAGGAGTAAAACAAAAAATATATAAAATGGATAGGGACTTCTGTGTGGGAAAAGTTCAAGTATTTTAAAACTGAAACCAATAACACGAAATATTTCAGAAATCTTTACTTTACAAAATAAATGTATATAACATAAACTATGTGTTTTAACAAGATCTATATTTATTGGATGATAACTTTTTTCTATTTCTTACAATTTATCAGTTATGCAAAAGTCATTCAGAATGAAAAGGATTTCAGAGGCAATTCCTAGAAAATTCAAGATACACATTTTAACTGTCATGTAGCTATCTGTAATATAGGGTATTTTAATCAAAACTGTTTGCAGCATTTTTGAGAAAATAAAATTTTAGAGTAGTTTGGGCTGGGGGATTTTCTTGAAAATCTTTGTATTGTATCCTTAGAAGATGCTGAACTTAAATATCAAGTTAATGTTTTGGACTCAGGGGACCTTAAAACATGTTTTTCCAGGAAATCCTGACATCAAATTTTTGGGTGGAGTACAACACCTTCTCTAGCTACTACATATGTGTATAGTACGTGTAGAAAAAGTAAAAATATTTCTACAACACTTTACACCAACAAACAGTAAACAAAAGCACCATTGGATAGGTAGAGTCAGACTGAAAAACTCAATGCCATAGCCGGGATTTGAACCAAGGATCCCCCAGTATCTAGCCAGTTGCTCTACCACAGAGCTACCATGGCATTAAACTTCTCAACTGACCTTCATATTTCCAGGTAAACCACATGTGATCTCAAATTATTTTGAGATGACATACCCCAATGCCGTAAGTACTTCAAGTCCAGAATTATTGTCAATTAGCGATTTCAACCTTCCTGGTTCAAATCCCAGCTATGGCGTTGAATTTTTCAGTCTGACTCTACTTATTCAACTCCTGTCCTACACACAGCTTGTGTGAAAAAAAACAAATTAAAAGTACTATTGTCACTCACCATTCTGCAAGTTTTCCACATTGCAGCTAATTATATCTTGTACCAGTACATCCCACTGTGGACTCTTGGTGTACCTTCTGAAGCTTTTATCTGAACTTGGCGACTCAAATATACACCCTAGTTTCTTTTGTGCTTTATACAAGCATGATGCTGGGTTTCTTTCTTTGCGATTCTCGTTTGAAACATCAAAAAAGTGCATATCTGGTGGTAACCTTTTCAGAACTTCTTCTAAATTAATGGTAGGTCCTTCTTCTAGTAGTATTAAACAATCCCTTTGTCCTAGATTAGTAAGAATATCTTTTGTTACCAAAGTGCTCATCCCTAATTTAGTTAACTTCTCCGTCAGAGCCACGTAGTCAACTACCTCATTTTCATCTGATTCACAGGTCTGAAGACTCATTAAGCTAGATCCTTTGGGAGAATACACGACATGCATGGAATTTTCTTCACTTTTCATCACACAACCCAAAACTTCTATTATACCACTTAAAACTGAAACTGTGAGCTTCCCCTTAAAGTAAAGTAAACTTGGATATTTCATAAATAATAAAAACTTACTACAACTTGGAACACTGTAAAATTTAACTGAATCTTCTTCAGTCTCTACATCATCTGCTTCATTGTTTTGTTGTTTTTGCTGCTTTATATTTCTTTCTTTTTTCTTTCTCTTATTTGTGGTTACATTGTTTATGGAACTGACGACAGTTCCTAAGTGGTCATCTCGGAATGAGGTTGGTTTCAAGTGCTCAATTAATGAATTACTGTGCACTTCTTCAGTTGCTGAAACAGATTCAGTGGGCAAACAATTGAAGATTGCTGGCATTTTCGGTACAACATCCATCATTTCTATTAAAAGAGGTTCGGAAACATTCACCTTAGTAGTACAGTTTTCTTCTTCTTCTAAATCTTGTGGGACTTCAAAGCTTTCTGATGTGATCTCCATTCCACTGTCTACATTTTCACTTAGTTTCTTTTTTCTTGTTGGACTTCTACTATCCGCTTTAGCTTTTGTACTGGTATTCTCATCCACGTTTTCTTCCTGTGTATTTTCTAATGTTTCATTCGTGCCTTTAAGTTCAGAATTACTAGAAATGGACATTTCATAAAAAGAATCCTTTTCTTGGCTGCCTAATAGAGAAGACTGAATAACGGAATGAACATCTGTTACATTTTCATTAGATGCAAGAGATTCAGTGGGTACAGTGTCAAGAAAAGGTGGTATTTGAAAGGATTCTGTATTAGCAGCAGCTGAGATGATGAGAGGCTCTGATGGTATTTTATTTGTTGTGCCATCTTTTTGCTGGATGTTTATATTTTCAGGATATTTGTGTTCCCCAGTAAGTTTTCTTTTTCTTGTCTTGCTCCTATACTCTGTAGCCAAAACTGGACTGCTATCATTAGCTGATGTTTGTTTATGCATTTTTTTATCCTGTTTGGCAACAGGTTTTAAAAATGTACTTTGTGCTTCTGAAACATCAGATATAAACTCCTGAATTACTGAATGGATTTCTCTTCCTCCTTCAGATGAACGAATGTTATCTATATTGTGAAAAATATCAGGTACTTTTGGCAGTTCAACCCCATTTACTACATCTACCACAAGAGGCGCAGAATCCAGCTGCTGCTCTCCTGATGATCTGCGAGACTGTTTTTTTGGTTCCTCTATATCAACAATATAATCTCTGTAGGTTTCTAAAAAGCCTTGTATAGAATCAAGCTTCTCTGTGAGTTTTTTTATTTTCTTACCTTTTGGTCTCTTACAAGAATCTTGTTCTGCAGCGGCCATGGAAGATGAAACAGTCCTACTTGGTTCACCATTTTCCTTGGCTTTCTTATGGTTTATTATATCTGCTTTAAAGCTGCTGTTACTTTCAGAATCATCAATCTCTATAATCTCCACATTAAATCTATTATTAGCAGCTTGCTCAAGTCCAAGATGTGCACTTTGTGTCGATGTGCCAATTTCAGGAACAGTATTTTCTACATGTTCTATAACCTCCACATTAAATCCACTGCTAGTAGCAGCTTCCTCAAATTGAGGATGTGCACTTAATGTCTGAATTTCAGAAACAGTACTTTCTGAATGAGTACTAAATTTTTCTGCAAATAGAAGAGCATCTTTTTTTTTTTTCTTAAAAGCTTTCTTTTTTTGAGTGCTTTCTTTACCCTCAATAATATGGCTGGGTACATTATCTACTTCTATAGAAGTGATACTATTATTTAATTCAGTATGATTCTCAATGTCTACACCTAAACCAATATCAATATCTGATGCCGACGTTAGTTGAATTTTACTTTTCTTTTTCTTCTTTGGCTTCCTCTTATTTATTTTGCTACTAAACATTGTTTTTTCTGATAAAATAGGCAATGGATCACTGGGCAGAGGCCCTGAAGTCCACTCATGTTCTTGTATTGCACAATTAGAATCAACCTCTCCTTTTTTGGAACTTATCTTTTGTTTCTTTTCTTTAGAACCTATTTTGTCTTTCTTAGTTTTCTTTTTCATTTTAAGTACAGGAGTAGGTTTAATATGCTCACTTTTAGAGATGAATGACTTTTTGCAAACAAATTTTGGTGTTTTTTTCTGATGCAAATGCCCAATTTTGCCTACTTTTTGTTCAGAACTATCTTCTTTGTTCTTAGCCTTCTTGTTAAGATCTAAAGGGGTGTCATTTTGAATATCTTTGGTTTCTAGTGGTGCAGAACCTATATTATGCTTTTTGTTTTTATGAGATTTTGCCTTTTTTGATTTTTTAGTTTTATGCTGTTGTTCTACATCTGTGATTCTTTCACTGGACAAGATATTTTCTATTGTTTTATCACTATTTGTTTTGGGGCTGCTTTTATTTGAAA
The DNA here is from genome assembly GCA_030762935.1 of Hymenopus coronatus. Taxonomy (NCBI): domain Eukaryota; kingdom Metazoa; phylum Arthropoda; class Insecta; order Mantodea; family Hymenopodidae; genus Hymenopus; species Hymenopus coronatus. Next base: position 18,712,570 of record CM060891.1, read on the forward strand.
TATCAAATGTAATGGGGACTTGAGGAGAATCTGTTTTAGGGGATTTAAGTTGTTTTATATAACTACCAGCAATTTCTTTCTTATGCTTTTTTACACTTTTACTTAAATTGATTTTAAAATTGTCTGAATGAACTTCCTTTGCAACATATTTGGCACTTTCTAAGGAATAAAGATTTTTTTTTGGGGACTTAACAACAGGCTCTTTATGTAAAAGGTTTGTAGTATTTTCTTCTATCCTCTTGATCTCTTCCTGTTCACTATTACTGCCTTTTGAATGACTGGAGTCATATTTTACATCTTTCTTTTTCTTTTTAGAATTCTTAGATTTTTTCTTTTTTAACATATGTAAGATAGTGGACCTGTCCTCCTCTTTACCACCAGCTTCATTTGTCAAAAACTTCACAGCATTTTCCTTGTTCTTAGCTTGTCTTGTGTCACTAGTGGAAACTGGTGCTGCAGTGAGAAGATCCCTGAAAAGAAAACATTAATACTGTAAACAAATTTGGAGACAGCAAATGTTAGTTATCTTGCACTGAGATGGCTAATGTGTTCCATTCACATGACTTTCTCTCTATCTGTGTAACAAATTATTGCTAATAAGCTTACTCATGCTGATCGAGGTAAACATTAGCAGAAGCGATCTTATTACTTACTTCCTTATAAGTAGAATGGATATAAGGGAAATCACTAGGATAAACCGACAGTCAAATGTTTTAAAATGTGGTTGCTATGGGGTTGAAATCTGTATCTTTGTGTGGCCAGGAGTAGACAAGTTCCTGTATGAGAAAACGGTTAAGTATTTTAAAACAATAACTAGAAATATCTCGAAAACGCTTGGGAAAAAAGTGTGTATATATATAGGGTTGCTAAACCCCTCAAGCACCTCTCTCCACTGCATGAGAGAACAAAGAGTTGCCAGGAAAGCGGTGATGGCAGAGATGCACTTAATACCTTACCATATACAGGGTTCTTCATTTAAAGCCTAACGGATGCACAGCATTTCCCCTGTGCGCGATTGGATATGCCACAGCCAGCTTTGCCCCTACATAAACTCTACGCATAAAGCATGCATAACTATCTTATAGAAGATGCTGGAAATGTTGCTAAACAAGCATTATATCAGGAGAACATTCTGATTAAGTTGGACCCCTGAAATGTTTCTGCAGTCCTTTCTAATATATTCTTCCAATGTATGAGAATTTGTCTCGTAAACTTTGTCTTTCAGGTTACCCCACAACAAAAATCACTTCACTCTATATTCAAACACTTCCCTATTTTTATTCATGGACACCTCTGCTGTATGAGCAGTAGCAGAATCTTGTTGAAACCACATATATGATTTCTCCTTTTCTGTCAGTTTATGATAAAATGGGATAGCTCTCTGCATTTACAGTCTGCTCGTAAAATATTGGACTGATTATGCCTCTAGCGCTAACAGCACACCAAACTCCAACTTTCCGATCATAATGAGGGATATTTCGAATGCGATGTGGATTTTCAGAGGCCCAGTACCATGTTATGAGTGTTGACATGACCATTTAGGTGGAACCTGCCTTGTCGGAATAGAACAGAAGCTGTGATCAATTAAACCATCATTCACTGATGAAAGAAACCATTAACAATACAGCATTCGTGATACTGGGTCACCTTGTTTTAAAGAATGGATACTTGTACACTTATAAGGCTTTAGTTTTAATAATTTAGTTGCTCTATGTGCAGAAGACTCTGAAATTCCCAGCTGTTGTAATAATTTTGGGATGGCTTTTGTTGGTGAATGTTAAGACTTGTGCCTAATTTTGTCTAACTTTTCCTCTGTTAAGACTGTAAGTTTATGCTTTCATTTTTTGTTTGCCACAGAACCAGTGGTTTTGAATTTCTTCACAATTTTGTGAATTGTAAATAAGGAAGGGGGCACTTCACCAGGGAACTTTTGAATATACTCCGTGCGAACATGGCTGGTGATTCCCATTTATAACTTTTACATACAAAAATCTGATGTGTTCCATTCACATGACTTTCTCTACATCTCTGCAACAAATTATTCTTAAAAAGCTTATGCTTCTACTTACTTCATGCAAATCGACAAAAAATTAGCAGACACAGTTTTATTACTCGCTTTCTTGCAAGTAGAAGAGAAATAAAGGAGTACCATAGGTTAAAGACATAGTCAAAAGCTGATTGCTATGTGACTGAAGTTCCTTTGTTTGTATGGACAGGAGTTGACAAATTCCTGTATGAGAAAAGTAAGTTTTTTAAAGCTGAAACCAAAAACAAGGAATATCACAAAAAACGATCAACTCCACAAAAAACATTTATATAACATAAATTGTGTGTTTTAATGTGTTCTACACTTTTTGAGTGGTAAGTTTTTGTGTATCTCATATGGTTTAGCAGTTATGCAAAATTCCGTAAAATTCATCCCGAATAAAGTAATCATTCCCAGAAAATTCAAGATATACATTTTATTTGTCAGGTAAACATCTTTAAAATACGATATTTTAATAAAAATCGCTTCAGGCATTTTTGAGAAATCAAAATTTTCGAAAAAAGTTCCATGTAAAGGATAGTTTGGGGTGGGGGGATTTTTCTCAAAATCTTTGTGTCGCATCCCTGAAAGATACTAAACTTAAATACAAAGTTTGGTATTTTACCAACTTTTCATTTTTGAGTTATCGTGTTCTCTCTCTCTCTCTCTCTCTCTCACACACACACACACACACACACACACACACACACATTTTCTGAAAATACTTTTTTGGATAAAGGGGACCCTAAAACATATATTTCCGATGAAATCTCAGTATCAAATATTTTGGTGGAGTGCAATACCTTCTCTATACACTATGTACACAGTATGTGTAGAGAAAGTAAAAATGTGTTACTCTAGAGTCAATTGCTTGTTCATATGGGTGGCCAGTACAATACTGCAAATGCTAGCCTGTGCGTACAAAGGTAGCCGGTAGTGGGGCAATCCAGCAAGGTCTCGGGAGAGGCGTAATGCTGTGAAACCCTGTAGTAAATGCTGGAAATGTTGACCTGCTCTCAAACAGGCATTATTAATATTAAATTTTGTGAAAATGGAGTGTCAACTGAACACTTATAGTATTCACACCCATACAATAAATACAGGAACGTGTTTTCGTAGGTGTTTGCCTATATTAACAACTATAGTTGATTCTTTTGAGTATGCAGTAATGGTTTGGTTGATGGTGTATCACCTGGCAATGTATATTGGAACCATTTTGAAAAAAGTTTATGTTGTTTGGAATCTCAAATTTTATGACTCTTCCATTTTTCTTCTACCAAAACTCCAACTCCTTAAAATTTTACAACATCTTCACTGATGTTATGGTAGGTTGTCCAAAAATGGTTGGCTATGGCTGATTTGTCTGTCTGTTTGTATCTAACGATCCTAAAATGTCCATTTTGTCTAATCTGTAAATTTTTCTTGGTTTTTTCTATTTTGATCTTGTCTCAATCTAAACATAGACTGCCTCCGTGGTCGAGTGGTCGAAGATCCCGGGTTTGATTCCTGGCTGGGGCGGGGAATTTTTCTTTAACCAGAATTATTTCCTATCAACCACAGAGTCTGGAAGTATGTATGTGAGAGTGAATGTGTGGGTGTTTGAGGAAAATAAAATGATTTAAACCCAATGTAAAGAACCTACAGACAAGTTGTTTCTAATGCAAAACCTCCGATATGACCTTAAATGTTAAAGTGCTATATAATAATAATAATAATAATAACAACAACAACAACAACAACCCACAAAAAAAAACCACTAAACATTTAAGTTGATATACACCTGGCTTTTTGTTTGTGGTTTGTTCAATTTTAGTCAGAATTAACATTCTGTTAATATCATGCATATATATTTTTAGTGAATAAATAATAGTGTAAAACATTTCTTTCATGTACCACAATGTTTCTCATTTGCTCCTTTTTATTATATAATTTTTGTAATTTGCTGTCATCTAAGTGGGCTGAATTGTCAATATTTTCTACATGAAGACAAAATGCTTGTCCAAATGGTGTTATTCCATTACCTGTGCCATTTTTTAATGTGGCTCTAGTTATATTCATGAAAATATACCTTAAAAGTTATTAAAATTATGTTTGTTTATCTATGTTGCAAATAAAGTAAGAATTTTCCTAATTTTTACTTTCTCCATACGCACTATGTACACAGTGTATAGAGAAAGTATTGCACTCCACCAAAAAATTTGATACCGAGATTTCACCGGAAATATATGTTTTAGGGTCCCCAATATCCAAAAAAAGCATTTTCATAAAAAGGTACGTGCGCGCGTGTGTGTCCGTCCGTGAACACGATAACTCAAAAACGAAAAGTCGGTAAAATACCAAACTTGGTTTTTAAGTTTAGTATCTTCCAGGGATGCGACACGAAGATTTTGAGAAAAATCCCCCCAACCCCAACTACCTTTTACATGGAACTTTTTTCAAAAATTTTGATTTTCTCAAAAATGGCTCTAACGATTTTGATTAAAATTTCGTATATTAAACATATTTACCTGACTAATAAAATGTATATCTTGAATTTTCTGGGAATAGCCTCAGAAGAGTAGTTTATTCTGGATGAATTTTACTAAATTTTGAATAACTGCTAAACCGTAAGAGATGGACAAAAATTTACTACACAAAAAATGTAGAGCACATTAAAACACACAATTTATGTTATATATAAATTTTTTCATGGAGTTCGTCGTTTTTGTGACATTCCTTATTTTTGGTTTCTGCTATGAAAAACGTATACTTTTCTCATACAGGAACTTGTCAACTCCTATCCATGTAGACAAAGGAACTTCATTGACATAGCAACCAGCTTTTGACTATCACTTTAACCTACGGTTGTCCCTTATTTCGCTTCTACTTACAAGGAAGGGAGCAATTAGACTATTTTTGCTATTTCTGTCTGATTAGCATAAAGTAAATAGAAGTATAAGCTTTTTAAGAATTATTTGTTGCAGGGATATGGAGAAAGTCATGTGAATGGTACACATCAGATTTTTACTTTATGGTAGATAATCTTAGTGTTTCCAACGTAAAAAAATAATAACAACTGTCATTCCGTTACTCATAGAACTTCCCAGATGTGTCTTTTATTTTCTCAACTCAAAAGTATGTTTAATCTTTAGATTTTTGAAAGGAGGAAAATAGCTCAATTTGTTACTGAGCCATTTAGCTTACTGATATGCAGGGATGTTGATATAACTTATGATTGGTTGCACTTTATTATCAGATTTATGGATTTTTGATAGAGCATAGTCGTTGGCAAGTATAGGGTTATTTAATTCTAAATTTCTTTGACTCAGATGATATTGCTGCCATTAATGTATCTTGTAAAAAAATGTTCTCACTCACTTGCATAAGCTCAGCAGCAGAGCTCCTTGTGATTTTTTGCATGATATAATCACTAAATTTCTGTAGTGTATGAGAGTTAGAACACACTTTACAAGATGTATAATATTACAAAGCTACTTACAGTGAAGGCTAATCACACTGATTGTGGTTGACGTTTGCACACACTTCACTTATTGAGTAGGGCAATTCTTTTGCCCATATCGCCAGCTGTTGAACCATGAGGCAGTATTTATATCCCTACTCCATGTTACCAAATTTTGTAAATAATATTTCATTTTGTGTATTTGTTGTTCAAATGTTTTCTTGTTGTATACCAAGGTTGAAATCACTGGGTGCAATGTATTTATTCTGTATGCTTTTGTTAGATTTAAGTGTATTGATTTTCTCCCTGCGATTAAGTTCACTGTAAAAAGTACCATGGTAACGTGTTAATTTTCTTAGTTGTAAAGCCAGAAATTATAAAAGAAATGTTCATAAGCAAAGTTAGGGCACTCTGAGACTATTTGTAGTCGAGTGAGGTTGGCTGTGACTTCATGCTGTATATGTTTCCTAGGCTACTAGCTTAAGTTTCCGCGTTTATTGAGAAATGTGTAAATGTATTTTCAGCAAGATTACTAATTGACTTCTGCTTATTGAATTGGAAAGTGATAATATATTTTGTTCCAAGGAAGTAAATAGCTTTTCTATTGGAAATGATAAAAAATAAAAATTGCAAGAGACAGAATTTTCGCATCAGAGAAAAGCATTAAATTGCACTTGTGATTTTGTGTATGGATTATAAAATCTGATCGAAAATAAATTATTTTCGATTAGATTTGAGTAAAGGATTATTTATAAATTATCGACCAACAGAGTCCATAAACCCTGATAGCGCTCTAAGAGAGAGAGGTCTCATAGTTCGTTCCGACATATAAAACCCTGATAGCACCCAGCAGAGATTATTGTCGCCATTGTTATTTCTGTTTCAGCCACTACTGTTTATACCAGCTTTCTTTACTGTTGATGGATTGATTATGGTCTCATCTGGTGGATGGGAGATGAAGTTGGGTAGACAATCTGTCAATACACTTTGGGTTTCAAAGAGTCCCATAGATAACAATCACAACTAGTAAGGTCTGCGGAACAGGGGTTCACTATTAATTCTGTCACTAAACAGCTCTCTTATTTAATTTTGTGCTGCTATGGTTGGTTCTTACAAGATTCTGCAACAGGAATGCTTATACGCTACAGCGACTTAGTGATAATATCAACCAAAAAATCACAAGGATTCCTGCTGCTGACTTAGATGAATGAGCGAGAACATTTTTATACGATATTCTGTGTTAGGGACCAGAATCTCATTTCCAGCATCTAATATGCAGTAAGGATTTTAGTGCATCTTTGCTGACACTACTTTTCTGGTGACACTCTTGCGCAGTAGAGAGGCTGCAAGAGGGGTTACCATAAGGAAACAAGTTTACTTTTACTTCAAAACAGACTTCTGAATTTTTCCAAGTGTAGGATGCACTTACACTTAATTTTGAGCTTTAATTTTATTTGAAATATGTTTCAAAAATGCTTGTTTGTTAAATTATCCATGTTTCAAGTTTTTATTAATTTCTCGGATTTAGAATGTGTTTTACTACATAAATCCAAGGATATCATTGCTCCAGAAGGTATAATTTCATTGGTTAACTATTCTGCCTAATGGTATGAGCTGATGCTGTGGCCAACGACATTCCAAGATTTGATCACGTGACAAGGTCATACACTATTTTGAGTTGGTTAACAAATGCAAACTGGAAAAGAAGCAGTAATGGCCATATGTGAAAGTGAATGTGAGCCGAGTTATTTTCGGTGTATTGAATTTTCCTCAGAGCAAATTTATTAAACACGGATATAGAAATGAATACTTGCAGAATATTTGTTCAAGTCTAAATATGAACCTCAGGAAAGCAGCTAATGTGTTGATTCAGTCAAAATTTTAAGGTAAACTAAAGTTGAACAGATCTTGTGTTTTCTTAGTGTATTTTTTTTTTTTTTTGAAAAATGAGTATGAGGTAAGCAGAGACTGTTAGGCCATAGCGAGCTGCTGTAAATGACAGATTCCTGTGATTGTGATTTTGTCAAGATTAGGTTGGTTTTGGCTATATGTGTGAATGAACTGGGTGAGCATTTTTCATAGTCGGCTTACTCTCCCTGCGTTTACGACTGACGCCCCCCCTAGGACTTACAAGCAGATGCCCAGGGGGTCAGAAGCCTATTGGGTGGCCAACAGCACAAAACCTCAGAATGGAGAACCCAGAATGAGTGGTTGGCCCATAGCCAGCATGAGCGTGAGGAAGTGGATGATATGAAATGCAAGTGAAAGAGATGTTAGACAAAATGATGATGGAGCAATTGGTGGACTAAAAATGGCATGGGAAACCGAGAAAACTTGTCCAGACACTGCTTTGTCCACCACAAATCACACATGCAGGCACTTGGGATTGAACCCGGGCCACCTAAATGGGAGGTGAGCAGACTAACCATGCAACTGCGGCGCTAAAATGGAAATGACCTGTTATTTACGGACGCTCTTTAACTGCTGTGATTCTCAGCATCCCATTCTAAATTGGGTGTGAAAGACCACTTAATATTGTTCAGAGGCCTCTCTATCAGGCTTAAGGTTCTTTTATGTGCCGTAAATCTATGACACGGGACCAAGAGCTTTACTTCCCTTCCGAAGGAAGCCATGCTAAGGATTTTTACACCCGAAAAAATCCATCACCCTCCGCCAGGTTGTGAACCCGCGACCTTGGGTATATGAAGATGGTAACCATTACACCATGGAGAGCGATAACTGTGGCGCTGCCGAATGGGTGAAAATAAGAGGTAAAAATGGAGTTTCCAAAAACAATTCTAGGAGTTTTTGAAAAAGCAATGCAAATCAGGGATTTTTGTAGAAGAAAAGCCTGAAATCTGTTTTGTAGCCAAAATAAACTTTTACCCTTTAAGATTTAATCACCCACCCACACACATATGTGGACAAATGGCTTGTTTATGCTCAAATATTGAGCAGTGTGATTTATGTTTTTGCTTAGTGACATAAACCAAATATAAATACTCATCTTCTAAAAAAGACAAGCCAGTTATAAAACTCTACATATAATTTAACTTGTTACATATCAATCAACAACTTTAGAGAAATGCACTTACTTGATTTTTTTCTGAAAGTATCTTGGTTTTGGTTTCTGAATTGGCTTTGCAATTTTTGTAGTCTTTGTTGTGTGTGCCAATTTAAACTTATCCATTGTTGTTCCCTTCTGGACCTAATCTGAAACTAGACAGAAATTAAAATTTATAATCCATGATGTTGTAATCCTGCACAATTTATATTAAAAATAAACTATTTAGAATTGATAATGGTTACTTTTTTTTCCTGCCAGATGTTTTCTGAATCAATTTTTTTTTAGCTTAACGTCCTTTATCCTGGTTTGTCATATCAGACAATGAATGGAATTGGTGAAATGATGCTCAAATGATCCATGGAGCTTAAAGTTATCTGACATTCGTCTTATCAGGATAAGGGAAAAACCCGAAAGAAACGTATCTGGGTAACTCACCCTAAGCGAGATTCGAATTCACGACCTGTTGAATATGTGGCAGACACGGTACCACCACACTACCCAGGCAGGACTGAATCAATTGGTATATAGTAGACTATTATGTGAACTATGAAAATTATGATGCATACATCTGGCACAATGTGAATATGCAATGTTATCATCAATGAATAACTTCTAATTAAAAAAATAAAAGATAATTAATGCCAATCTAACTTCATAAGAAATGGTTTGAGCCAATAAAAATTGATAAATTTCCTATAAAATGAATATTCTGAAAAATTTTTATCACAGCATAAGTCTTGTGGCTTGTTCAGTTTTCAAGAAAATCAATGTCCACGTCATTTGTGGTATTTGCTCTTAATTTTCAATCTTAATCTAGTTTAAAGTCTTGAGCATTAGCATGCACTTTAATGATACAGAATTCATCAAAAAAATACACACACACTTCACACTTTATTAGATAATTTGCACAGATCAGCATATGCATAGTTTAAAACTATTCAAAAGGATGTCAAGGATCAGTGCTTGGACCTGTCCTACTTTTTATAACGAGTGAGTTACACAAGTACAAACTGGCTCTGTGGTATTTGCCTGTCCACATCCTCGGCACTCGTTGCCGTCTGCCATTATCATACAAATGTGCAGATGAAGCCATACAACATTTGCTTACCAATGTTATTAAAGGTGATGCTGAAATTGACCACCGTCATCCATACATTTTTGCCTATTTAGGAAACTGTCCATTGCTTGCCGTAGTTCACCTTGAGAAATGCTGGCAATTTCCTAGCAGATATTATATTTTAATTCTTCCAGGGTGTGTGGGTTTGTCTTGCTGTAAGTTACCCCAGAGATAGAAATTTCAGGGGGTTAGGTCGGTGGGGCCAAAAATCTCTACTAATAATTCTGTCCTAAAACACACTTTCAATTGGATAGGTAGAGTCAGACTGAAAAATTCAATGCCATAGCTGGGATTTGAACCACAGATCTCCCAGTTTCTAGCCAGTTGCTCTACCATGGCAACATGCTGGCATAGCATTGAATATCTCAACTGACTTGTATGTTTCCTGGTAAACCACAAGGTGATCTCAAATTATTTTAAAATGACAACCCCAATGGCGACTTACAATGTTGTAAGTACTTTACTTTAATACCAATTGACCATAATAGTTGGCTATACTATGAATCCTGGGACTTAAAATAATTGTAACATTGTAAGTTGCCATTGGGGTTATCATCTCAAAATAATTTGAGATCACCTTGTGGTTTACCGGGAAACATACAAGTCAGTTGAAAAATTCACTGCTATGCCAGCATGCTGCCATGACAGCTCAGTGGAAGAGCAACCGGCTAGAGACAGGGAGATCTGTGGTTCAAATCCCGACTATGGCAAGGAATTTTTCAGTCTGACTCTACCTATCCACTCCTGTTCTACACAGTTTGTGTGTAAAAAATCTGATGTGTACCATTCACATAACTTTCTCTATGTCCCTGCAACAAGTTATTCTTAAAAAGTGTATACTTCTATTTACTTCACGCTTATCAGAAAAATTTAGCAGAAATAGTCTATACTTGCTTCCTTGTAAGTAGAAGTGAAATAAGGGACTACCATAGGTTAAGGTGATAGTCAAAAGCTGGTTGCTATGTGACTGAAGTTCCTTTGTTTGTATGGACACGAGTTCACAAAGTCCTGTATGAGAAAAGTATGTTTTTTATAGCTGAAACCAAAAACAAGGAATATCTCAAAAACAATCAACTCCAGGAAAAAAATGTGTATAACATAAATTGTGTGTTTTAAAGCGCTCTACATTTGTTGTGTGGTAAGATTTTGTCCAGCTCTTACGGTTTAGCAGTTATGCAAAATTCCGTAAAATTGATCCAGAATAAAGTAGTCTTCAGAGGCTATTCCCAGAAAATTCAAAATATACATTTTATTTGTGAGGTAAATATCTTTAATACACAATATTTTAATCAAAATCGTTAGAGCCATTTTTTAGAAAATCCAAATTTTTGAAAAAAGTTCCATGTAAAGGGTAGTTTGGGATGGGGGATTTTTCTCAAAATCTTTGTGTCGCATCCCTGGAAGATACTAAACTTAAATACCAAGGTTGGTATTTTACCAACTTTTCGTTTTGAGTTATCATGTTCACAGACACAGACACAGACACACACACACACACACACACACACACACACACACACACAAGGACCTTTTTCTAAAAATACTTTTTTTGGATACAGGGGACCCTAAAACATATATTTCCGGTGAAATCTCGGTATCAAATTTTTTGGTGGAGTGCAATATCTTCTCCATACACTATGTACATAGTGCATATAGAGAAAGTAAAATACAACAATTAAACACTTTCAATTGTTCTCATTGAAAGATTGGCTGTATGAGCTGTTGCAGAGTCTTGTTGAAAAAAGGCAAAACCACGCTCCCTGTCCATTAATTCTCTAAAAGAAGAGGCAAAATTATATCACATATGTATAGGCAACAACTTGGAAGGAAAAAAAAAAAATAAAGGTCTATAACTCTTACTCTGCTAATGGTGCACCATACACCAATTTTTTTCATCATGAAGGGGTACTTCATGAACAATATTAGGTTTCTCAGAGCTCCAACAATGATTATTTTGTGTACACATATATCCATGAAAGTGAACCAAGTCTTGTCCGTGAAAAATATTAAATGTGGGCTGAATTACAGGATCACCTGGTTGAAAAACATGTGTCAAGAGTTATTTTATATGGTTTTAACTTCAGCAATTTAGTACCTCTTCACACAGTTATAAGAAATGCCTCCTTTTGTGAAAGCTGCCTAAGCAATTTTGGGGGCCAATTCTCCAAATGATGACCGATGTCATCTAATGTTTCTTCGGTAAAAACAGTATGCTGCCTTTTAAATTTCTTATCCTGATATTTACTGTAAAGTTCATGGATTGTTGTATGGCCTGAAACTTTTACACCAGAAAATCTTTCTGCAAATTGTACTTTCACTTGCCAAGCTGACTGAGTTAACACATAGGAATCTTAAATAAATACACGCTGTGCAGTAGAAAACCTAAGCTGAGCCATAATACACTTTGTGACTAAGTACAGGACAAAATAATACATAACTTGTAATAACTAAACTACACAATATCACTGTCAACTCAATACTGTTCTTCCAGAGCAGAGCAACTGTTGGAAGCGTGACCTTGTTTACAGCAGCAGTGCTGAATCTTGTGTCCACATGCCCAGTGGAAAAACACTGCGCAGTTAGTTTGGAGGCTTTTGATTCACTTGGTATTAATAATTTTGCCAAATTTTCTCTGATGGAAAAGCTAATTATATATGCTGATGACATAGCTGTTCTTTACCATGGAGAAAACTGTATTATGGTTCATTTGCAAAGGGACTTATCCCCACAAAATGGTTTAAATCTAATTCCCATTAATCCCATTAAAAAAACTAAATATATGTTGTTTCATAAATCAAGTTATAGTATCAAATGACATGCACCACTTATGGTGGATGGTTATAATATTAAAAAGTTAACATATTTTTTTATTTAGATTTACTTCTTAACTCAACTTTAAGTTGGGATTTGTACATTGAGCAGATAATAAAGGTCACACCTGTCATAGGTACCTATCTTATCAAGATTCTTAGATCTTTCATCTAACATGTTAAAAAGTGTCTACTTTCTTTCATCATCTCACATTTTAATAATACCAATTGCAGTTACTATGAGTTTAAGTTCGGTAGTTTGTCTACCAAAGTTTAGACAAGTTACTCATATCAATACACAGCTTGTTAAATTAACATTACATAAATGATTACATTACTAGAGATTCAACAAAATTAAGAAAATGGAGTGCAGAAACGACAAAATATGAACTTAGAAGTGTAATTTAATGGCAATAACTACATTTAATAAAACTACCACAACACATGAGGAATTAAATGAAATGGAGATTTATTTATGGATGCTGTTTAATACTATGGTTCTCAGCTTCCCATTCTATTGGGCACAAAAGAGCTTAATCTTGCTCTGGAGGGATATTTTAATGTTTAATCAATACAGACATGATTATATTACCAGAAATTCAAAAAAATTAAGAAAACTGATTGTAGAAACAACAAAATATGGACTTAGAAGTGTAATTGCAATAGCGATAACTACACCTACTAAAGGAATACTATGTTACAAACGACTAAAACAATGAAATGGAATAAAACTATTGAACATTTTCTTTTTTTAGTATTACTGCATTCATAAATCTTGCATTTTTTGATATATATGTTTGGAGGGTTCACCTTAATGTGTTACTAAAATGTGACAGTGAAGATATTCCTGTTATAAAGGGAAGAGATTATTAAAGATATCACTGTATTACATATGCTGTATTATTTTGGTATAATAAATAAATATGTCAAATAGTGTGTTAAATTAGAAGTGAATGTTACAGGTATGAGTGGTGATTACAACTTACACTTAATTTCTTGTTTTAACAAATGTTTACGGGAAAAGAAGGTGATGAGTTATATTTAACTGCATATATTTAATGATAGCATGTAATGTATGACGAGCTTAACGTTCGAGCCTAGCTCGCTGTGGACATTAGGAACTAGTTCCATCAACAAGCTTTAGTTTTCGAAAGCCTTAATTAACTTTATTTACATATAATTAAAATGAGCAAGTCAGTTTGAAACAACAAATTTCTTTAATTATTTTATCCATTTTCCCTAAACAGGAATAAATGTGTATTTGCAAACACAAAGGTAAGAAATCAAGCAAAACTTACGGTTCGTATGACAAATGAGAGCTTATATTTATTTCCCGAGCCTTTACAAAGAAATTATGCGACTACAAATTATGCAAACTGCGATGACTTATAAAAAATAAACCCTGCCTGCAGTGACCGATCAACTTTAGCTGTACGGGGTACAGTACATGTCAGTATAATCTCAATAACGTATTTAATATAAAAAGTCCTTGACACCTTGTCACATCTTTATTTTTCAACAAGCTGTTTTATTACTGTGTTAGCTAATAAGTAGTTATCATTAGAGTTTCGTTCACATTATTTTTATAATCTTAAACAACGAACCTAACCTACCAACACGTGCATGCATCCCTACGAAGAACCCGATTTTCGATTTTTATAGTACACTGCGCAATTTCTCATACTAATCAATGATAATTCAATGGTGCCCGACGATGCTCTACTTCCGTCATCACGAAAAACAAAATATGATTGCTGTTAATTTCTCTCTGGGGATGGGTGAAGTTTAACCAAGTGAAATAAGTAAATATAAAAAATAGACACTTTTAAAACGATAATAATACACGGAAAATTGTATATCTGCATATACAGTATGTAAGTTTCTGCAATTTACAACTTCATTTTTGTTTGGTTGGTTATAATGCCATTTTACTAGACGCTAGTGAATACAGCCGGATGTTTATTCACCATGAAAGTAGCTTCATAGTTAGGTATTTTATACGCATTTTGTTTGCGAGAAAACTATAAATGCAAATGAAAAATAATTTTAAATTAGAAATCGTATTTTGTTCTATTCAAAGTTATGAAACTGCATGGCTTATGTACGAAGTAACGCTATCGGCGGATGGATACCAGTTGCCTTGAACTCGTCGCCATTGGTTAATATCCGTTTGTGGTTTGCAATTGTCGATTGATGATTGGAATTTCAAGGGGTGAAAGACAAAGAATTACTGTGAAAATCCGCAACATGAAGAGAAGTTCCGATCGAGATACACCTCCAAGAAGCAAACGATCTCGTTCAAGCATTGGAAGATACGACGACAGCTCAGATGAACGAATTACTCCTGAGAGGATCCGACGGAGAAGCAGAGGCAGGTCGCCAAGCCCAAGGGGTCGATACCCCTCAGAAAGCTCACATAGAGATGACTACGGCCGCTCAAGGGAAGTGTCAGAGAGATCGTACCCCAGCTACAAGGTGTTATGTGTAAGTGCGCTGCATCCCAAGGCAAGTGATGAAGTAATCAAAGACACGTTATATAGGGAGTACAAAAAGTTTGGAGATTTAAGTGTCCGAATTTCTCATGATTTGGATGAAAGAGTGGCATATGTATGTTTCAGGAATTCAGAAGATGCTCGTGATGCAAAACATAATAAACCTAGAATAATTTTGTTTGATAAGGTAGCTTTAGTAGAAGCAGTGTATGAGAGTAGTAGAAGTTCTAGTGATTTGTATCGAAGGGGGCCAAGTAGACCTAGAAGTATAAGTCCTGATTATGATAGATATTATCATCAGCGCTCCAGATCACCTGGACCAGAGCGACACAGACAGAGTGAAAGTCGCTATGAGCGTACCTATGGACCTCCCCCAGGTCTTCCTCATCGCGAGTTTCGCCGTGAGGGTCCACCACCCCCTCATCACGATTTCATGAGGGCCCCAGTTCATCATGGCCCTCCCCACGTACCTCCTGGCCCCCCTCATCATTACTGTCCTCCAAGGCACATTGTCCCAGGGGGGTTCAAACCACATCCTCATTTTGAAAAATTTGATAACAAAAAGGATAAATTTCCAAATTATTTACATCATGTACCTCCAGAAGATGATCCATTGGCAACCCGAACTTTGTTTGCTGGCAATCTGGAGATTAATATTTCCGAAGAGGAATTGCGGAGAATTTTTGGTCGTTATGGTATTGTAGAAGATATTGATATTAAACGGCCCCCTCCAGGAACTGGTAATGCATATGCATTTGTAAGGTTTCAAAATCTTGATATGGCCCACCGTTCCAAAGTAGAGCTTTCTGGCCAGTATATAGGAAAATTCCAGTGTAAAATTGGCTATGGTAAAGCAACTCCTACTACCAGGATTTGGATTGGTGGGCTAGGGCCGTGGACTTCTATTTCACAGTTGGAAAGAGAATTTGATCGATTCGGTGCTATAAAGAAAATTGATTATGTTAAGGGTGATACCTGTGCGTATATTCTCTATGATTCTATTGATGCAGCACAAGCTGCTGTTAAAGAAATGCGTGGCTTCCCTTTGGGTGGTCCGGAGCACAGACTTAGGGCGGATTTTGCAGATGTGGTACCAGGTAGTTTCAGTGGTTTCAAACCAAGACCCTTTCCAGATGATATGGCTGCTGGTGGTGATTTTAGAGTTAGGGTGCCGGGTCGAGAGGATTTTGCATATGAACCAGGGTATGAACCTTGGACTGAAGGAGAGTTTTCATATGGCCCACCACGAGGTGGATTTAGAGGAAGGGGCGGTGCTATCCCATGGCATGACCGCAGAGGTGGAGGTAGAGGTGGTTACAGAGGAGGCGGTTATCCTGGAGATGGTTATATGAGGGAGGAACCTGATTGGGTAAGCAGGAGACCACCACCAGAAATGGAATATGAAGTTCCAAGAACCCAAAGAAGATCAGGCTCTGGTGAACCTGGAGTTGACAGATCTAGATCCCGTTCTCCTCGAAGACATTCAGTCGAAAGTGACTCTGGTTCAGATGGCCGTCGTAATGGCATGCTTGGTTCTGCACGTACTTTGCCAGAGTTGGCAAGAAAATGCATTGCTGTCTGGCAGGGAGCACTTATTCTCAAAAATTCATTGTTTCCTGCTAAATTCCATTTGACAGATGGAGATACTGATATTGTTGAAGGACTGATGAAAGATGATGAAGGCAAGCACCATTTGCGCATTACTCAACGGTTAAGACTGGACCAACCCAAATTAGAAGATGTTTCAAAACGCATTTCATCGTCAAGCTCTCATGCAATATTCCTTGGATTATCTAGTTCGACAGCATCAGTATCGAACGATGATACTTCTGTTCAGACTCGTCCTTTGAGAAATCTGGTGTCATATTTGAAGCAGAAGGAAGCAGCAGGTGTAATATCATTGCTAAATAAAGACACTGAGGCAACTGGTGTACTCTATGCATTTCCTCCATGTTCATTTTCTACAGAATTATTAAAGCGAACTGCACCAAATCTCTCTGAGGAAGGCCTGAAGGAAGATCATCTGGTTATTGTTGTAGTGCGAGGAGGGAGTGCTTAATAATTGCAGCTTTGTCATGTCAACTAAAAGCTTAGTTTATTACTAGGTATGGTACATGTATCCATTTGCTTTCTTATATGAGGTTAGGCATGATATTTTATCATTAACATATGGTATATTATCAGAAAAAAAGAATACATGTTCAGTGTTTGTGATTAGTATATATGCCAGTTAATCAGTAACAAACTTCATATTACTAATTGAAATGTCCAGTAATACTTATTGACAGTGATCATAGCACCTTGTACGTTATAAGGTACAGTGCAACAATATATATAGCTCTTCTAAAACAGCATTGTATGGTGTGGGTAAAAGGCACTCTTAGATGGTCAGCTCAAGGGACTAAGAAAAGAGAAGAATCTTAGTAAGAATAATTGCTCTGATACAAATGGAAATCTTGGATTTCCCATGAATTTCATACTAAACATACCTATTAAATACTTTAATGTATCCCAAGTGTGAATGAATGGTCTTAAAATTATGTCAGTAGACTTACCTCTAATGAAGCATTGGGTATATATCTTTAAAATTTATGTTCTATTTTTATATGGTTTTCTTTATATAGCGAGAATAACCCCAAAATATTATAAAGGAAACATAGTTTCCAATGAGTTTTTCATATAAAATCTTATTGAAAGTCAGATGAATGTATTTGTTATTTGACGATGCAATCTCTCACATTTGCTCTTCAGTTTCATTACTTATATGTGGATAGCATTTTGCAAACTATTTGCAAGTGTACAAATAAGCAATAAAGTTGTGGATCATGTCACTGTTTAGCTAGATGATGTGGAAGAACTGTACTGCAAAGCAGTCTTGTAATTAAGTGAAAGAACCCCCCACTGCACACCAGTATAGTGCCATGTTGTGGGTGGGAAATGCTCACCCTAATAAAATTGAAAGCAGTGTAAGAACTTAAATTAACACATGCTAAATGCTTGGCATCAAAAAGACTGGCAGTTAATGTTACTTTGTGTGAGCAAGTGGGACTAGTGTCTCGTGTGAAGCTGGCAATGAGGGTATGACAAAACTGAACTGGGAAAAAATGAACTAATACAATTGTGAGTGTAGTGAGCTTAAGTGCAGTGGGTGTGGGACTCATGATTGGACGAGTAGTTGTGTTTGTGTAAGTGTTAACTGAGCAAGTTTTTTTTGTAAGTGAAAAGTGTAATAGTGTTGTGTAAACCAGCCAAGCGCAAATGTCCTGTTGGGTTAAAATGTTTCTTTTGTGTAAAATCAGTGTTACTGAGTTACTATATTGTTTTGTTTAACCCAGGGCATATGTGTGGTGTGTGTGAAAATGCAACAATGTGACAAATAGAGAGGTTCTTATTGCTGATGTTGAATTTATCATTATTTACCCCAGTGCCACAAAAATGAAATGTTCTGAGGGGGATACAAGTTTTAAGTGAGTTAGTGTGTGATGGGAAGTTAGTTTTGTGAGCTCAAGAAATGAAAAAATAAAGACTTCAGTGCTGGTGAACTAACATTTTGGATCAAATTAAATGAAAATTTTTCATGGTGAATGTGTAAGCAACAGTTGCTAGACACAAAGCTAGTTTGTTACAATATTCTCAGCCAGTTCAAAAAAAGTTGAAAACGAAAAACAGTGAGCAGTGAAGTGTCAGCAACGTGAAAATCTGGTGATAAATTTTGAATCCAAAATGTTATGGCATCTTGGTTATTAGCTTTGCAGTGTTAGCTTCTCGCATCTTTTCAAGAATAGTATTGTTTGCTTCACCATTTTAAATGAATTTGCGGAATTAAGTTTGGTGAAAATAATTAAGCTATTTCCAAAGTTTGAATACTGACACACTTCCCACTGAAACATTCAAAATTTTAGCGTGTTGTGTTTAGGTAGTGAAAATGGCTAAAAGAAAGCACAGAGTATTTGGATTTTGTTTACATTAATTGGTCTTGTTGAAATTTTTATACAAATGCATGGAACATGACTTGCTAGAAGGTAATAATATTAGGAATTTTTAAAATAAAATTTCCATATATTTCCCACATTTACAGTTGAGGTTAGGAGTATGTTGATACAATTTGACTTAGGAAACAGTTGCGTTTTAGCAGCATTCATTTGTTCACAGGTGGCTCTAATCATTGGGGTATATTTCATGTGGTTTAAAATACACAATCACACACTCGGCGATTCTTTCATATACTAGGAAGCATAGAGAAGAATCCAAACTAATGAATTTTTCTCAAGCTAGGAATTGAACCAAGGAATTTTGGATTTGAGGACTAACCACTAGAGTTCAGAAGTGGTTAATGAGGAGTTGGCACTTAGTTAATTGGTTGGATTAAGCAAGTAAGTAAAGAACAGGGTACACATCATAATAATTTACCAGCATCTTCATTTTTTAATTAAAATACTGAGAAGTTAGTTTTCAATTGGAGCTTTTAATGATATAATTTATACTGTTTGTATTTTGTGCAATTTTTATGCAGATTATAAGGTGCTGTACCCATGCTGCTGAATGTTTGCACTTGACAGTTTGGATTGCTTTGCATAATGTTGGCTATATTGTGCTTGCAATGTGCCAGAGTTAGTTAAACAGCTGATTATAAACCTTTCTGTTGTGCTTAAAGCAGCATATAAAAAGTAGCAAATACCAATGAATAATAATTCATTATTATTGTTAATTGAAGCTAACTCATGTAATTATGTTGCAATGCATTTGGAATAAATTGTTCTTTCAACAATATAGAACAAATTAATACTTTGCTAATTTTTCTACTATAGTATAAATATGCCTATTTATGGTGTCTTAACTGGAAAGCGAAAGCATCATGATTTATAACCAGGCAAGTTTTTTTTTTTTTTTTTTAAAAAAAATTGGGACAAGAGCAGAAGAAGCAGGTTGCCATGATGCCTTGGATGGGATATCCATTACATTTATGATGCACAGAGGCGCTGAAGTGACCTAAGTGAAAACTCATGATTATAAATGCATTTTGGTATTGCTATTGAAATAGTATGTAATGTGATGTAAAATTGATTTGTAGTTATCCAAGGGTTTGGGAGTTTATCCAGATTTTCACTTAATGAACCACTTTCAGTGATAAGTATAGTCTTTGAGCCACATTATCAACAATAACAAATATTATACATTTTGCAAGGAACAACTTGATGCACATGTTACAGATCACAAACTGAAGTACACAGTTGGAAATAGCAGATCTGCCACAGAGCTACTTACAGTTAATTCAAAATCTTCTCGGGCTTCTAGCCAGGTAATAACTTGGCTTGACACCAACGTTTCGAAGAAGTGCATCTTCCTCGTCTTCAGGGTGAACTGAAGACGAGGAAGATGCACTTCTTCGAAACGTTGGTGTCAAGCCAAGTTATTACCTGGCTAGAAGCCCGAGAAGATTTTGAATTAACACGTCGCCAGGAAAGCTATAGTTCTTATTTTACTTACAGTTGTTTTCAGCTTTGTCATAACGGATTGAAATACTGCGTAATGATTGGTTCAGGGAGTCTTAATGGGTAAAGCTTTTCATCTGTTTTTTAACTTTTAAGTGTTAGCTGTCTAGTGCAAAATTTCAGCGGCAAGAGTATGAGATACTTCGCCCCACATCTGAATTTTACTTGTTTGGGTTAACAAGCTTTACAGAACCACAGGTAAATAGATATAAACAAATGTATGCAGCACAATATCTTAAATGTATGTGTTGAAATATTTCTAGGTAATGTTTACAGCAACCTGTGACCCATTTTTTTTTTTTAACCATGCAAGGGTGCTAAATAATACCTCAATGTTTTCAAGTGTCTCTTTTTTTAGCCAAAAGCATAGTTTAAATTTAAAACTAGGATAATTTTATACCAACCCACTTATCTTGCACATCATTATACTTTCATCTAGATTTCCTCCCCTGCATAAAAATCCTTAACATGGCTTCCTTCGGAAGGGAAGTAAGCCATTGGTACCATGCTGTAGATTTACGGCATGTAAACGAACCTTGAGTTTGATAAAGAGGCCTCTGAGTAAAATTATGCCATCTTTCATGCCCAGTATAGAATGGGATGCTGAGAACCACAGCCGTTAAAGAGCGTCCATAAATAACATGTCATTTACATTTTGTTTTACTTATCGAGCAAAGAAACAAATTTCAGCGACAATTGCATAGTGACAGCTTTTAAAACATTTGACTATCGCTTTTGCATAATGCATTCCGTTAGTTCTACTTTGAGGAACTAATTCATAAGAAAATGTTGCTAATGCTTATTTCGATAAGTGTGGTATAGAAAGAAGAATGTTTTGCAAGAAGTTTATTTGAGAACAGAGAAAGTCGTGTGAGTGTAACCTGAGAATTTTAGGCCTGTGTTTCTAAACATATTAACTCAAAAATGAAAAGTCTGTAAAATACCAAACTTAAGTTTAGTATCTCCCAAAAATATGACAAGATTTTCAAGAAAATCCCCCCACTCCCAACTACCCTTAACATTGGAATAGTTTTTGAAAACTTTGATTTTCTGAAAAATATCACTAAATGATTTAAATTAAACGACCACATGCTTAAGATATTTTGATGACAAACCAAATGTATATCTTGAATTATCTGGGAAAAACCTCTAAAGACCTTAATTATGGATGAATTTTGCATAACTGGTAAACCATAAGAGATAGAAAATACCTTATTACACAAAAAATGTAGATCTCGTAAAAACACAAATACCAATTCCAGCATATTCCTTGTCATTAGTTTGTTTTAAAATGCTTAAGCTTTTCTCATACAGAAATTTATTAACTCCTGGTCATGCAAAGAAATGAATTTCACTCACACAGCAACCAGCTTTTAAAAGATTTGACAATCGCTTTGGCCTAGTATATTTTCTGTACTTACCCCTATTATATTCCCTACCACTCACAAGTAAGCAAGTAATAAGACCATTTGTGCTAATGTTTATCTCGATTAGCCTGAAGTAGCTGGAAGAACATATTTTTAAGAATAATTTGTTACAGAAATGTAGAAAAAATCATGTGATTTATACATATAAAATACAGATATGGGGTCTTGTTGGAACTCTGGCACTGAATTCATTTTTCCTCTTTTTTCATTACCTGACATTTACTTGGTTTTTCTGTTTAATTACCATTTTGCTTTTTGCTTCTAATACACACATACACATACATTCATTTTACAAACACCCATGCCCAAGGCAGGACTCGAACCCATGATCCCCTGTGCCACGAAGCACCAAAATGAAGTACTTTAGTGAGCATGGCTCTGGGGACCGACCTAAAATTTTTTGGTGGAATACTTTTTTTGTTTGTTTTGATAGTGTTTAATGCCCGCTTTTTAGATACACGGAATGAAGATGGAGCACGGTGGAATGTGATGATGGGGGAAACCAGAGAAAACCCACCCTTGCACTGCTTTGTCCACCACAAACCTTGCTTGCGGCCGCTTGGGATCGAACCCAGGCCTTCTAGGTGGGACTGCTTGTGAATGGAACAAACAGATTTTTATTGCAGTCAAGCCTAGTTTTAGACCCAAAATGCTTTAGGATATTATTTAGCACACACTAAAATTCCATCTGTATATCTCATACCAAGTTTGTCCAAGAAAGTTATCCAATTATTATGGTTTCATGGGAAATTGACTGAATATTCTGGCCAGCAAACGCCATACTTTTGGTTATCTTCACTCTGTGAAAAGCTAATGCTACTCCAGGACAATTAACTAAAGCAACCTTTTAATCTAATCGTTATGAATGTATTGTGGACAATATCTCAGGATTTTAAAACTAATAGCGCTCTGGTATTTGTATAGTGAAGCTAGATGTGGGTTGAAACAAGTGGGTCACCAGGTGCTGAAGTAAATGCATACCCATTTCTAAAATATTTGTTTACTGCTAACATTGTTATAAATCTAATAGTGGGATGGCTTTACTTGAATCTTAATGCTGTTCTTAAAATTGCTCTGAGCTTGCTAATTACTGCTTTGTAAGATAACATGTTTTTTTTTTTGCAAAGGGAATTTTCTCACTATATGAGTACAATGTCTGCTAAATGTAGCAACTTATAAATGACCTAAAGAAAATAGTTCATCAAGAGATGCAACCAAATTATGGTAGCTATTCAAGTTTTTATGAAAAGGTACAAGTACCAAACAAAATAAAGCAATTCAATAGAGATATTAACTGTGTAATGTTCCTGTAAAGTTTGTCAAACTGACAGTCAAAACCAGCAGAAGCCAGTAAGAGTTCCTTTTTTTTTTTTTTTTTTTTTATATATTTATTTCCTCCATAAAACATTTAACAATAGCCTCCTTTGAAGGGTAAGTAATGCCAGTGGTTCTCTATGATAGGTTTATAAGACAAAAGAACCTCAAGCTTGAAAGAGGCTTCTGAATAACATTTCTGCTCTCTCATACACAATGTAGAATGGAGTGCCTAGAACCAAAGTAGTTTGATGGATAGATAGAAATACAAATTCTATAACTTTGTCAAAATACAAATAAATTTTGTTACATTTTAGTTTAAATGTATAAAGAATAGGTAAGAAGAAAAATCTAGTTTAGTTTTCTGACAGAGCCAGGCTCCTTCCTACTTCTGCAGAATGGTACCTGCACAAGTAGAAATATGGATGCAAAGATAATAATATAATAAATGATGATTTATAGTTATTTAATTTGTATTCTGTGGAACAAGTGAGAGTTTCAGATTGAAGTATTCATTAATAATGGGTGTCCATAAATAAAACCTAATTTCATTTTAATTTTGTCAAGTTCATTTGAATTGACCTGGAGTTGTGTTAAAACTGTGTCGTAGGTATTTCTTTTTAATTGTAGTATATGAATGAAATTTGTTTAAATATTTCATCGTTTATTCCCTTTTTCAACTGTGAAGTTTCATAAGGGGGGGGGAGGGTGTGACATCCTGTACAGATCAGAAGTCTAAAATGCCTGTGTTTAATGAAAGAATTTATTTCTCCTTCCAGTACATTATTACAATTTTCAATTTGTTCAGATTTCCTTAGTCTAAACGTTAATTTCTCCCTTTCATCTTTTCATCTATGGATGCTTCCCATAGTTTGCTTTGCATATCTTTACTTTTTTTTTTATTAATCTCTTCTCATGCTTTGTTACATTTTTTCTATTGACCTGACCTTGCCTTACCTCTTAAACCTCACATTTTCCACTTTTTCACTCGAATCTCAACCTCCTCACTTCTTCTTACCCAACTATGACAATCTGGTCATCCTTAGTGATATATCCCCCCCCTCCCCGAAGAATGTTCCACCTGTTGCCTTCTCTATTGCTAATATCCCATGTCATCTTTGTCTTATAATTTCTTCTGGTTCTTGCATATTGTTCACAGTATCATCTCACACCCTTCTCCTTATTGACATAATGCCAGGTCCTGTTAAACTGCCCCCACACTTGACTCCATTCCTACCTTCACTAAATGTCCCTTCTTTCAGCATTGAATACGCCCCCCCCCCATTTTTTTACTTTCCCTAGCCCCATATGTACCATATACATAGGGATAGAGAAGTATTGCATTCCACCCAAAAATTCGATACCGAGATTTCACCGGAAATACATGTTTTAGGACCCCTGTATCCAAAAAAGGTCTGTGTGTCAGTTAACACTATAACTCAAAAACGAAAAGTAGCTAAAATACCAAACTTGGTATTTAAGTTTAGTATCTTCCAGGGATGCGACACGAAGATTTTGAGAAAAATCCCCCCACGCCAAACTACCCTTTACATGGAACTTTTTTCAAAAATTTTGATTTTTCTTAAAAATGGCTTTAATGATTTTGATTAAAATATCATATATTAAAGATATTTACCTAAAAAATAAAATGTATATCTTGAATGTTCTGGGAATAGCTTCTGAAGACCTGTTTATTCTGGATGAATTTTGCTCAATTTGGCATAGCTAGTAAACCGCAAGAGATAGACAAAAACTTACTATACAAAAATATAGGTCTTGTTAAAATACACAAGTTATGTCATATACATTTTTCTCGTGGAGCTTACCGTTTTCGAGGTATTCATTATTAGTTTCAGTTGTGAAGTACTTATACTTTTCTCAGAGGGGAGTGTCGTTTTTCCTTTGTTCTACTCCTTGCCAAGAAAAGCAATTTGTAATGACAATCACATAACGACAGCTTTTAAAACATTTGACTATTGGTTTAGCCTAGTATATTCCCTTATTTTCTTCCTACTTATATGGAACTAAATAATAAGAACATTGTGCTAATGAGTACCACGATTACCAAGGTGCAGATAGAAGAATCTTATGTATGAAGTTTGTAGAACAGCTAGAGAAAGTCATGTGAGTGTAGCACATAAGATTTTTTTTTACCTTTCCCCTCTGCTGCAATTTCTTCTTCCCATTCTCTGCTGTGCTGTTTTTTGCCACCTTTCTACTAGTCTCTTCATTGCTCCAAAATGCATTTGTTGTTCAACCCATAGGCCAATGCTTTCTCCGTCTTCGAAATTGTTACTTTCCACCTCTCTTGTACATGTGTTACTTATGCCATTTTGCCTCTAAACCATTCTAATGCAATTTTTTCTTGTCTATAGAAGTAATTTTGGCTCAATTGCATGTTGGCCACTACAATTTTATGCATGGTTACTGTTTTAAGGGGGAAACTACTCATTTTTACTTTCTCTATATGCACTATGTACATAGTGTATAGAGAATGTATTGCCCTCCACCAAAAAATTCAATATCGAGATTTCACTGGAAATATATGTTTTAGGGTCCCCTCTATCCAAAAAAGGTATTTTCAGAAAAAGGTCCGTGTGTGTGGGTGTGGGTGAACACGATAACTCAAAAACATACCAAACTTGGTATTTAAGTTTAGTATATTCCGGGGATGCCCACTCCAAACTACCCTTTACTTGGAACTTTTTTCGAAAATTGTTATTTTTTAAAAAATGGCTCTAACGATTTTGATTAAAATATATATTAAAGATATTTACCTGACAAATAAAATGTATATTTTGAATTTTCTGGAAATAGCCTCTGAAGACTACTTTATTCTGAGTGAATTTTACGGAATTTTGCATAAGTGCTAAACTGTAAGAGAAAGACTAAAACTTACACACAAAAAATGTAGAGCACATTAAAGCACACAATTTATGTTTTATACATTTTTTTCGTGGAGTCGATTGTTTTTGAGATATTCCTTGTTTTTGGTTAAACTATAAAAACTCATATTTTTCTCATACAGGACTTTGTGAACTCATGTCCATACAAACAAAGAAACTTCAGTCACATAGCAACCAGCTTTTGACTATCACTTTAACCTATGGTACTCCCTTATTTCGCTTCTACCTACAAGGAAGCAAGAAATAAGACTATTTCTGCTAATTTTTTTCTCGAAGTAAATCGAAGCATAAGCTTTTTAAAAATAATTTATTGCAGAGATATAGATAAAGTCATGTGAATGGAACACATCAGCTTTTTGTCTTCTGTGTAGCAAAGTCTTTCAGCCTGTCGTGGGTTCTAGAGTGATTCCTCTAGGAATCTTTGGGGCTCTCTGTAACTGTCAGTCAGTCTTGCAGAAGTCTGGGCAAATGATATTAAAGGTAAAATTTCCAATGAGAATTTAGTTATGTTAACATCTTTTTTCATACCTTTTGGCTGAGTTTTGTAAATTTGTCCCCATGTCTTTTGTCATTATTAAAAAAAAAATCTGTATGTCCATAAGAGCAAATTCAGTTTGCGTTATGTAAATTTTAATGATCAATAAATAATGGCATTTTCAAATCAAATATTTAGCCTGCAGAAGCTATACATAATTTAGAAGCAATACTGTATCTTTAGAGCATATTTTGGTAATTTTAGAGCCTATTTTAGGTATTTAAACATTGGTTTTTAAGGACCTAAAACATAGTTTACATACTACACTAGGTTTTATAACTGGCTTCATGAAACTATTTGCTCAAGTTGTTTAAATGGTGACATTATAGTGTAATTGATTTTAACATTTTTTTTTTTTTGCAGAGAGTTTGTAAAAATAAATGGTCAAGGTATTAGAGCAACCAAAGTAGTTGCCTTAAAATGAAAGCAAAAGAAACAAAAGAGGTAATTTTTAGGAGCGCTCTAACTATTTAAGGAAATTGTTCTAGAGAATCTAATAAGTTAGCATTTGTATATATATTTCTTATGGAATTAATTTGCATTTTAAATTTTTCTGTGCTTCTAAATCATCCATATTAAATTTGTTTTTAATATTCAAAACCCGAAGTACAACACATTTTGCTTTAATTTTAAACTTTTAATGATAAGTTCCATAAGCCATTATGTATACATATAAATCTAGGCATTTAATTTTTCTTCACTTCCCTACTTAAATCTTAAAATCATAAACACTGTATAACCTCTAAATCAAGCATTAGAAGTAGTTTTGTTTCACCAAAAGTTGGAAGTACTTAAAACTGGCTAGTGCCAAAACTGTCACCATTGACTTTCGTGCATGCACAAGAAAATAACAGTTATGTGCAAAACCTAGTGCAATGTGCAAACTAGCTTGAAAAATCTTGAGGGTTAGTGATTAATTGTGTTGTGATTCTTTAAATCATTTCCTGCATATATTAAACAGTTAAGTTAGAAACTCACAAAATTAGGTTAGCAGTTTAGCATACATCTCTCTGACCCAAGATTTTTTTTTACTTAAAGTTTATCTGTACTTCAGAAGAAAAGTCATGATCCAAGCCATAGTTGCTAAAAGTAGTATTTGATATTGATAGCATAAAATTCAAATACTCCTGTGCTTTAAAAGTGGTTCAGTTTAGTTTGAGGACAGGTGCTGTGACTAAAAGTGCTTCAAGAAAAATCTACATGAACTTCCTTCATCTTGATCCAGCTAAAGGTAAGTCATCAAAAGTAAAAAAGAAAAAAAGTGTAGTTGAAAATGGAATAACTACTACACATTTGGACTAGAGGAATCACCAAGCATAATTAAATATGTTTAACCACTGCCAAGAAATGGTGTTTTCCTTTCTAATTGGTAAAAACATTTAGCTTAAATATTTGGTTTTTATTTTGATGGTAGTAAAGCAAAAAGGAGAACTTGTGTTTAGTAGTCATTGTGAAAATACAGTTAATTGTGATTTTATAGCATCAGTGGACCTTAATCGACCAGTCATTACAGTTTTGAAAGTGCATTTCTCCTCCGTGTTTAAAGAACACAGTGAAACAGAATTTCAGTTAAAAAGTTTTATCAGTGAGTGTTTTCTTATTTAATCATTATTAAATGGTTAACTTCTTTTGTTTGTCCAATGCTTTTAAGTGTAACTTTGACGAGTAATGTGTTGTTTGACATTCAAAAGACGGTGCATTCTGAATTGAGTACTGCAAAGTGGCACATTCATACAAAGTGAACAGTGACAATTTCTCCAAGTCACCAATGGCAGTGATAAAGTTTTCGTATTTAAGATGTCTTTCAGGAGTGAGCAGTTTGTTTATTTTGATCTGCTTACTATATCTTTCCTGAACAAGTTTTTTCTTGAGTTTAAATTTTCTACGGATTTTTTCCTTTGTGTACCTTTTAGATAAAATAAAAATATTTTCTTTTTGAATGCAATAACAGTATATCTGAGAACCCTTACAGGTGGATCATAAGTCACTTGACAAGGATTAAGAAGTATTATTGTGTGCTATTCTAAATGATAAGTTTTGTACGGATTAGAGGTGTGGGACCAAAGAGTGCCATTCTCAGATTCTACCCCAGTGTATGTTTCACTGTCATACATATTCAAAGAGTTTATTTGGTAGATATTGTATTTAATCGGAACTCACAATTATCATCCCAGTACATAACTGATTCTAAATTGATGATACTTGGGAAAAGCAGTATAAATCCAAAACTTGCATTTTACACGTATTATATTTATATATTCAAAATCAGCCAAGAAAAGTCTGGTCTTGGTTGTGGACAACTTTCAATTATAATACTGATAGTTAACCTAAACCTTTTTGCCAACAAACTAAAATGTAAAATAGCTATTTGTGAGCATTGTTTGAAATTGCTTACTGAAAAATTACATTTTAAGACTTACATCCCTTTTCCCAACACCAGAAAATGCTCAATATTGAAAGCGTGCCTTGTGGATATTGAAAATGAAGGTGAGTATTTCAACAGCTGAACCCAGGTGCATATACCTGTCATTAAAGGTACACAGCTTTGTAATTAGCTATGAAACATGGATTTGTCAAGCGACTTTTGCCCCATCCTGTATTCCTTTAAATCACATTTTGTGATTTATCTGCTAAACACCTTCAGATGTGTAAGGGAGAAAACACATGTATCAAATCTGCATTTTGCAATTGCAGATATAATGAATTTTTACAATACAAGGAATAGAATTTGTATGCCATTAATTTGGCCACCAAATTGTAAAAGGTTAGGAAAATAAATGCTATGAAAAAAAAAGGCATTGGTTTGCTTTTAGTGAATTAATCAACTGCATTTATTTTATGATAGTTTACAAGGGCACTCCCAAAGTTTTGAGAACTGTAACAATGAGTAGGGATAAGCTAATGCAGGTGTTTCCAGTTTTAGATTGTAGTTCAGATAGCAACATGTAAATCTGGGCACCAAAAACTAGGATGGATTTCAAGCAAGAACTTTTTTTTTTTTTGTATACTAGTGTTTAATGCCCACATTTACTTCATATAGTACCACAGGTGATACATGGAATGAAGATGGAGCACAGGTGGAATGTGATGGTGGGGGAAACTGGAGAAAACTGCCCCTGCACTACTTTGTCCACAAATCCCACATGCAGTCACCTGGGATTGAACCTGAGCCACCTTGGTGAGAGGTGAGTGGTCTAACCACTTGGTTACATCAAGCAAGCATTTCTGTGCTCTGATGTTCTATAACATATCATCATGCATTTGGGGACCTTTGTCCTTTACAATCCACTATTTATAAATAATTGCAGATTTTAGAAGGAATTCCCTGAAAAATGAAAATCGAGCAATGCACATTTGCAGGAAGATAGCCACTAAACATATTAGAAAGCCCTTTATTGCATTGGCAGCAGTGAAAACAATTGTCAAAGAAAAAATTTGCAACAAGTAGCTCTGTAATCAATATGCCATTACCTCACAATTGAGCGGGAGAAAAACATGAGAATTGTGCCAGGAAATGATAGGAAAATTTGATAGGGGGACATCCAAAAACATGTAACATGATGGGGGCTAGATATCCAAACTAAGCAATGGAGATTGATCTGTGTTTTCCCAGGAGAGAACTTGGCAACAAAAGTGAGGCAAACAAGAAGTGTTGGCAGGGTGATATATTCGTTTGCAGTTAGTGGTGATATTGTAAGCCATTTAAGGGACAAAAGACTAACTACCAGATAAAACTCCACAGAATATGTTGTTATAAATCAAAGGACTGAGAACAATGCGTTCTAAGACTACTCTACTTGGGATATCTGCCCATAATGCGTGGGTGATACAAATATAAACAATTTTTAAAATATATTTATTAATTAAACATATACATAAGTGATACCTTCTGTACATAACCTGCTTCATGCTCTACACACTTTTGGCCAATGATTTGAAAGCCTAAACATTCCTTGTTCAAAAAAGTTTGACTTGTCAACCAATTGTGCACAGGTTAAACCTCTTCATTGGCTTTGAATCGTTCTCCACCAAGCACTTGGGCAGGCTTCATCCTTGCTTGCCATTTTGGATTCCAGAGTGAAATGATATGACCCATGTCTCACCAAATGTGATGATGCGCTTCAAAAAAATCTTGTCTGAATCCATTCAGAAGTCTAACAAATCTCGGACCTGATCTGTTTTTTGCTGCTGTTAACAACTTTGGAACCCATTGAGCACCAATTTTTTTAAATCCAAAATGTTCACTATAATAGTATGAGCACGCTCAATGCTGACACTCCCTTCTTATGCAATTTCTTCAACAGTTCGGTGGGTATCACCTTCAGTAAGCTGTTGAATGGTACAGATGTTTTCATCTGTGAGACTTAACCTTGGGCAACAAGTATGCCTTTTTGTATAATACCCTGGCCACCCTTAAATTGAACCAAGTGAACACTCGATTGAGACAGTGTAGCGTCCACACACTATGCTTCAGATGAGTTAAAATCTCAGAGCTTAACCCATTTATTGATAAAAACTATAATAAAATGTGAAATAAACAAAAGAATCTGTTATTCACTCAAAGCAGCTGTGGTCTGGGAGATTCATAATGATCCCTGACAGCCAGCGCACTGTCTCAGCTGATAAGAGGTGTGCCTGCCAATAGATTCATGCCACATAAGCAATGTGGCATGTTTGCATCCTTGTTGCAAAATGTAACAAATATTCGTCAAAGAATTTTCAATTGGCACAAGTATCTGCTAGTACTGCACTATTTTGTTTTGTCATAGATTTTTATTGTGTGCTAGTGTTTTAGTTTATTTGTTTGAAAATGACTTATTGTCTATTGTTGCCTTGGACGGGACGAAGTGGCAACAATGTGAAGGAGTAGCAATGAGGTAATACAACTGTCAAGGATCACTATGGATCTCTGACTAACCTAACACACTCCACCATCCTACTTGGATCTGTCTGTTCAGTACTCTGGCTGATATTTATATTTAAATCACCCACATATATTGGAAACAACCTAAGTTCTGCAAGAGTCAAAATATTTGTCCCAACCTCCATACAGTTAGAGACTTTATTCTATTATGCAAATTAAAATAAAAAAAATTATGGTTAAAGATTTTAATCTTCTGAAGCCACAAAAATGTACTCCACTCTAATCAAAGAAGAATGAGTTCAGCATTTGTATAGAATACAAATATGAGAATTGGGTGGTTAGTCTTATTGTTCTCAAAACTTTCAGGGTTACTCTTGTATTATACTTGATTTAATGTTACTTCTGAATTCTGACAGCTAACCTGGCATGCCTTCCACATGTGGCATATTGGTCTGTTGTCATGACAACCAGGGTTAACTTTGAAATAGCCAATTGCCTATTTAAACCCTCTCAGTACCGTTTGCTCAAGTTGTGATGTAATGTTGCCACATCACAGACTGCAACAGGACAATTTTATTTTGCTTTAGAAGTGTTCTGAGTCATAGCATGCTGTACACTATATAGTTTGATATTATGAAGTGAAGAGGTTTTTACTGCACAGAATGATATTTCAAAGTTACTTCATTGGTCTTTGTTTTCCTCTTTTCTATTGCTTGGCTGATGATGGCTGGCAGACTGTCATAATTCATGTTTTGCAACTCAGAATTTAGAGGTAACATAAATCAAGCAAAATATGAAAGTCTAAAATCTTGAACCTATAAAAGCAGTTTTGCCTGGGAAATGTGATTCAAAATATTTATTTACTGCTTATTTAAAAATGTAATTTCTCTTCACCTCAGAATTGTTTACTAATTATAAGTGACATATAAATTTTCCCTAATACAGCTGAAATGTTTGGTGCTTTTATATTTTAGTTTATTAATGTTCAATGTGCTAATAGACTCTTCTTCTCTTGCATTTCTCTGGTATGAGTCCATGGAATATGCAATTGCATCTTCATTTGATTTAGGTGCAAGCATGTTTTGACATATAGGGGGAGATTAAAAGTTCTATCCCCACAATTTTAAATTTCCAAATTCATGAGCCATTATCTCAAAACTATTAAAATACAAGACTGAAATTTTTACGGTAGATGAATGCATGCATAGTTCACTGATCTATTTTTGTCCAATATCTTATAAAGTAAGATAGGATTTGATTCTCAATTTTACCACTTTTTCATTAAAATTTATTCAGACATTTTTTTAAAAACCAATCATTGATATCAACTCCAAGGTAGAAGTATGACAGCACTTTTTATTATTTTAAAATTTTATTCAGTAGTTTCTTAGAAAATGGGTCGTTTATACCAGAAAAAGTGTTTAAGAGTACAAAATAGAGAAAATAAACTTGCTAATATTTGTAAAGAAAGAAACTACATGACTTGAGCACACAAAACTGGCATATTTAGTAGTAGTATAGTTTGTAAATTGACTGAAGTTCACTTCTCTACTTAAAAGTGTACAGATACTTAATTTGGGGGGGTGGAACTATCCCTGTGCTTTAAAAAAAAAAGCAAATTGTAATTTTAGTCCAACTGCTGCATTTTATGAATATAAAATCAATTTAAAAATATTTGACCTATGAGGATAAAATATATATTAAATTAAAGGGGATATTCTATCTTTGCAAGACTGAACAAAAAGCCAAGCTTAGCTAAAAAAAAAAAAAAAAAAAAAAAAAAAAAAAAAAAAAAAAAAAAAAAAAAAAAATAGCAAAATGTAATTTTAAATCCAATTGCTCTATGTATAGAAATATACTTTTTTTTTTTTTTGTACTGAAATATGTCAACTCGGGATCAATTACTATCATTTGATTTTATACACATTAAAAATATTTTTCTGGCTACCTACTAAAAATGTGCAGGAGATTTTTTTTGAGTAATGCGGAATTTGCAGCACAAAGCTGCAGTAGTATTTTTAAAGTAATATATTTTGAAAAATAATGAATAAAAGGCATTAATGTTTCATGTAATGCTCGGTATAATTCATTTTATAAAAAATTTCATCAGGTTTGGTTTAATAGAATAGACATCACCAGTGTGTCCCCTTAAAAATATAATGGAAAAATGCTCGAAGTAAAGGTAGTTTTGAATAGGAATTTTTTTGAAAATCTTGTTAAACCCTTGGAAGATGCTGAACTTGAATATCAAGTTGGTATACAGCTGACTTTTTGTTTCAGAGTTCATGCTGAAATGAAATGGAAATGGCGTGTTGTTTATGAACGCTTTATAACTGCTGTGGTTCTCAGCGTCCCATTCTATATTGGGCGTGAAAGACCGATTAATTTTGCTCAGAGGACTCTCTATCAGGCTTGAGGTTCTTTTACGTGCCATAAATCTATGACAGGGGACCAATGGCTTTACTTCCCTTCCGAAGGAAGCGATGCTAAGGATTTTTACGCCTGAAAAAATCCATCGTCCTCCACTGGGTTTGAACCTGCGACCTTGGGTATATGGAGTTAGCATGGTAACCATTACACCATGGAGGGCAACTAGAGTTTATGCTGTTCACACATTCATGTACACACAGACTTTTTCTAAAATAATTTTTTTAAGCAGGGGACCTCAGTACATATTTCCAGTGAATCTGAACCTACAACTTTTCGGTGGAATATTTACTATAAACAGTAGAGAAAGTAAAAATTGACCCAAATTATATATAATGATATCCACAATTTCCCTATAGCAAGTTTTTGATATCTAACTTGTACAGGATGTCTTAGAATTCAACTGTCGAGATGGCAGGATTGTAGAGGGATCTAAGATAAAACAGTTTGAAATAAAGAACCAATGGATTATGGGTCTAAATCCTTAGCTACAGCATAAAATGTTTAAAGGATTAGCAGCCACTGATCAAACTGCAGTTTACTGTGATATGAACACCCATATTAAACAAGACATCTTGTCAGCGAGGTTATTAAGCACAATGGTACTATGTGGCAGCAGAAAGCACATGAGCTCAGAAGTTCACAACTTAGATTATATTAGGATGTTAGTCTGATCTCAGTTTTGCACTTTGTTAAAACAGTCTATTTCCTTACACATAGTATATATACTTTTATAATATGAACACAATGTTAGCAATTCAAGTTCCTCACAGTGGTCACATGAAGGTATTATAAGATTTCCAGAAGCATAGCCTCGCAGGACCACAGTAGCTCAAGTGGTGGAAAATGGCATAATACTTACATATGGATAAATCTGAGCACTGCTGTTATCTTAATTGTTTCTTGACAATTGCTGCACTAAAAATGAAACGCTATGTAGATGTTCAGTCTTTTGAAAGTAACTTTTACTGGAGGGTTTATCATCTTGGCTTCAGAAATGTGAACTAAGCATATTAATACTGGTCAAATTGTGTACCTCTTTGAGAAAAATAAGAACATTAGACTTATTCTTCAATCTACTTATAATGATTGAGATAAACATTACAGAAATGGTCTTATTACTTTCTTCTTTGTAAGTAGAAGGTAAATAAGGGCTAAAACGATAATCAAACCTTTTAAAAGGTGGTTGCCATGTGTTTTAAATCCATTTCTATGCATGGCCAGGAGTTTACATATTTTGTTTGAGAAAAGTTTAAGTACTTTAAATCTAAAACAAATAACAAGGAATATCTCAGAAATAGTCAACTCCACGAAAAAACATGTATATGACATAAACTGTGGTTTTAACAAGATCTACATTTTTTGTGTATCCCTAACGATTTACCAGTTACACAAAATTCAGCAAAATTCATTCAGAATAAAGAGTATTTCTAGAAAATTCAAGATATGCATTTTATTTGCCATTTTTGAGAAAATCAAAATTTTCAAAAAATTTTCCATGTAAAAGGTAGTTTGGGGTGGGGGGAACATTCTAAACTTAAATACTAAGTTTGGTATTTTTGAGTTACCATGTTCATGCACAGACCTTTTTCTAAAAATGCTTTTTCTTTTGATACAGGGGGTCCTAAAATGTGTATTTCTGGTGAAATCTCAGTAACAAATTTGTTGGTGGAGTGCAATATCTTTAGTACATGTGTAGAGAAAATATAAAATGGAAACTTCAGTGAGTGGTGCGATCTTTGCATCATAAGATCTGATGACCAACTCTAGATCGACTCACCCAGCAGTATATTATAGTGGAGCGCTCTCGCTAACTATAATATAAAATCATTGAACAGTTGTCAATGGTGTGCACACCCTCAAAACCCTCAAAGAAAAGGCAGTTTTGCCAAGAGTTGCAAGTCCAATTTTAAATATTATATTGTACACCAAAACTGCATTCTTTTGTGTACTGGCACACAAATGAGTCATTCTAAATGAAAATAGAACACACGTCTGCATTCTTTTAATCTACTGTCTGATGTGTGATCCAGAAAACATGCCATAACTTGACATGTGAAAAAAGGGACAGGTTTCCTAGCTCAAACTGTTTTTTAGTACCCCTTTACAATCCTGCCAATTTGTGTGGTTGAATTCTGGGACACCCGGTATAAAATGAGAGTGAAGAGGACTTCACAGAAAATTAATATACCATGTCAATATATCAAAGTATGATATTTTTATCAACATTTATGATGGGGTGAGGAATCCACGTAAAGGATTCTTTAGGGAGAGATGGTTGCCTTGAACCACTAGGTGGGGCATTCATTTTTTGAAATAAGCTTTTTCTAAAATTGTTTTTATATATTTCAAATGAAATCTTGATATCAAAGTTTTGGATCAAATGCAATATTTTATTTATCTTAGCACAATGCCTGAGTGAAGTGGAAATTGACTAAAAGTGTAAAAATTATAGTTTTAAACATTTATTTTAATTTCCTGTTGAATTATCATTGAATGTATTATACTTACATTTGCCATTTTACACTGAATTCTGCACCACTCAACAGGTAAAAATAATAATAAAAAGAAAGAAAAACATAAATCCTCCCATACCTTGGAGTAGAACAAGAAACTTAACCCACCTGGGTAGTGTGGTGACAGCGTCCTCAAAAAAAATATTTGTCCTAATGTTATCTAAAGGTTTGGTAAAGGCTGTGCTTCACATTCAAAAGGTCGTGAGTTCGAATCTTGCTTAGGGTAAGTTACCTGGATAAGGTTTTTTTTTTCGGGGTTTTCCCTTGTCCTGAAAAGACTAATGCAGAGTAACTTTAAGCTCCATGGACCCTGGGATCATTTGAGCATCATTTCACCAATTTCATTCATCGTCCGATATGACGTACCAGTTAAAGGAAGTTAAGCCAAAAAAAAAAAAAAAAAGAAACAAGTTCAGCTGGTGAAGTTTTACTCTACAAATTGGTATTTCTTCATTAACCAGTGGTGGCGGTTTGTATGTGCTTCTGCCATGTGGTTTCTTTGCTTGCAAAAATATGTAGGTTTGGTTCCCCAATGCTCTGAAAAGAATTTTCTATGAAGATTTTCTCTTTTTCTCAAACTATTGCAAATAGCTAAATTAACTTTTTGGATATAAAAAAACCAAGTGCTTTTTTGAACTTACTTTTTTTTAATATCATTATTTTATAAAACATTCTTGTGTTGCATTCACATGACTTTCTCCATTTATTCTGCAACAAACTATTCCCACAAAACCTTATTCTTCTTTCTTCATGCTATTCAAGAGTAGAAATGGACTTATTCATGGTAGGTAGAATGAAAATGAGGAAACACATTATGCTAAAGCGATGGTAAAATCTCTTAAAATCTGGTTACTTAGTTTCTGAGATAATGGGATTATAATGTAACAGATTTAACATTGACTGGATACAGCTTTTAATCTGTCCTTAATGGAATGTGTTTGCTCAGGACAATGCTGAAGCACCTCTAGATTTTAGGTAAGATTGTATAAAATCTTGCACATAGAAATCAGCACATGTGGTGGGCTATGCTTTATGCTATTGCTGAGATACAAAAAAAAACATGGAAATGGTAAGACTATATTCTGCAAACTATACTGCAGCCACATAATTTGTAAACATAGGGGATTTACAAATTATGTGGTCTGGGCAAATCCTGCCTGTGTGTGGGCCTCACTATGTGTATACCAAAATTTATTCTGAAAACTTCTAGGTTATCTATGACAAAAAAAGTAGAGCTATAATATACTTGCCATTAGATCCAGCAGGGGAGGGGGAGGTCTGGCTCTTCAGCATGAAAAACTATAAAAAAAATTCTTGCTAAATTGTGATGAACATCAGATATCTTATTACTAGCTTGCTTATAAGTAAAAAGGAAATGTACTAGACTAAAACAAATACAAAATGTTTTAAAAGCTGTTGCTATGTAATTGTCATTGAAATTAGGTTCTCTTAGGCTTCCAGTGTGAGGAAAGTTTACCTATTTTAAAATTGAATATGTGAAATGAAGAGCTTAAAAAAAAAAAAAAAAAAAAAAAAAAAAAAAAAAAAAAAAATGTATGTTTTAATTACATTCATATTTTGTTTTAATATATATATACACACACACACCCACCCATATACTTTCTCTCTGTAATGCACCCAAACATTTGATACTGAGATTTCACCGGAAATATATGTTTTGGGACCTCCTGTATCCCAAAAAAGCATTTTTAGTAAAAGGTGTGTGTGTGATTACAGCATAGCTCAAAAACTAAGACCATAGTTTATTAACTTCCAAGGATGCGACAATTTCAAGAAAATCCCCCATTCCAAACTACCCTTTAGGTGCAAAAAGTTTTGTAAATTTTTTTTATCTCAAAAATAGTTCTAATGATTTCTATTAAAATACTGTATATTAAAGTTATTCACGTCACACACAAATTGTATATTTTGAGTAGTCTCTGAAGAGTACTTTATTCTGGTTGATTTTTTTCAGAATTTTGCATAACAGTTAAACTGTAAGAGATAGACAAAGGATTATTGCACAAAAAATGTAGATCTTGTTCAACACACAATTTATGTTGTATGCATTTTTTGTTGTAAGATTGACCATTTCAAAGAAATTCCTTGTTATTGGTTTCAGTTTTAAAATGCTTATAATTTTCTCAGACAGGAAGTATCTGTTTTTCTTTTGTTTACTCCTGGTCAATTTCAATGACAATTGCATAACAATAGCTTTTAAAACTTTTGACTATCGCGTTAGCATAACATATTCCTTTAGTTCTCTTCTACATATATAAGTAACAATACCTTCTGCTAAAGCTTATCTTGATTAGTATGGTGTAGAAAGAACAATTTATAAGAAGTCTGTTTGTAGAACAGTTTGGGAAAATCATGTGAGTGTAACATATCAGATATATTGTTTTTTTGGAGTGTGTTCCCCAAAAATTCAGGATATTAATTTTATTTACCATGTAAACAGAATTTTAATCAAACTTTTTGGAGCCAATTTTTAGAAAATTTCAATAAATGTCCCATGTTAAGGGTCGTTTTGGTTGAATGATTTTCTTAAAATCTTTGTCACATCCTTAGATGATACTAAAACTTAATAAGTGATTTTTTGTTTTTGTGTTATGCTGTCCACACACACAGACATTTTTCTAAAAATGTCCTCAAAAGATGCTTTTCCGGTGAAATATCAGTATCAAATTTTTGGCTGGAATACACTATCTTCCTTACCTAATATGTACATTGTACATCTATGCTACAGTAAAAAAAAAAAAAAAAAAAATTATATATATATGTGCTAGGTACATTTGCCTTTCTACAAACACAAACTTCTATTTTTCCTCTTCTATATTATGTCCATTGGATATCAGCCAAAATTTGATAGTATGATTTCATATGAAATACACATTTTGATGCTCCTGAAGCCAAATAAAGCATTTTAGAAAAAAGGTAATGTTACAGAAATGGTATGAAGTGATAAAAGTTTTAAAAATTCAAATATTTGAAAATGGCTGATGCAAAAATAAACATATGTATTTTTAGTAAGATTTCTCTCTCTAAAATTATCTTTTTAAAGTAAAGAATTTCTGTAAAATAAATTGTTTTGTAGCATTAGCAATTTTTGAGTATTCTTTATAATTTTACTTTCTCTACACATATTATTTACATAGTGTATGGAAAGGTATTGCCGGATTTCACTGGAAATAGATGATTTAGGGTCCCTGTATCCAAAAAAGTATTTTTAGAAAAATCTGTGTCTGTAAACACAATAACTCAAAAACAAAGAGTCTGTAAAATATCAAACTTGGTATTTAAGAATCTTCCAGAGATGCGACACAAATGTTTTGAGAAAAACTCCCCCACCCCAAAGTATCCTTTATGTGGAAAAATTTCAAAAATTTTGATCTTCTCAAAAACAGTGATTTTGATTAAAATACTGTATATTAAAGATATTTATATGGCAAGTAAAAAATGGCCTGTAAAAATCTCTTTATTCTGAATGCATTTTGCATATGTGGTAAACGCTAAGAGATAGACAAAAACTTATTACACAAAAAATGTAGATCACGTTAAAACACACAATTTATGCCATATATGGTTTTTTTTGTTGTGGAATTGACCATTTCTGAGATATTTCTCATTTTTTTCCAATTTAAAATACTTTTCTCATATGAAAGGTTGTAAACTCCTGGCACTGCATAAAAACGGATTTCAACATCATGGCAACTGGCTTTTAAAAGATTTGATGATTGAATTAGCCTAGTGTATTTTCTTATTTTCCTTTTACTTACAAGGAAACAAGTAATTAAGACAATTTCTGCTAATGTTTATCTGGATCATCATACATTAGAAAGAAGAATATGCTGTTTAACAATAATTTGTTACAGCGATGTAGAGAAAGTCATGTGAATGGACCACCAGATTTTTACTTTCTCTATCACTATAGTGCACATATTAGGTAATGTATTACATTCCACCACAAAATTGACACCTACATTTTATCAGGAAATCGAGGACATTTGAATATTTTGAGGACACCTGAAATGATTTATGATCAAGTGTGCAAAGTTGTCATTTTTTTAATCCAAGTGTGGATTTTATGAAACTGGATGTAGCCAATGTTTCATAATGACAGAGAATCGAAAAAAATACTAATAATATAGTGTTTCTTGCTCAGGAGCACAGAATTAAAATAAAATATTAGAAAGGAGTTATCATTTTCACAGACACATACAGCAATTATTTATGCGGCCATGTGTTTGAAAATAATTGATGGCCATGGCAATTCTATGGCCTGAGAACAATTGTTTTGCTGTTACTTGTTTCAATAAAAACTGAATAATTAAAAAAAAAAAAATCTGAGTTACACTCTTACGACTTTCTCTAGCTGCTCTAAAGCAATATTCTTATAAAAGATTATTTTTATTTCTACACAATGCTAACCGAGATAAGCATTAGGAGACAAAATCTTTTTCTAAAAAGCTTGTTCTTTGGGGTTCAGGGGTCCTCAAAATATATATTTCTGTCAAAATCTTGGTATCAAATTTTTGGCTGGAATACATGCTTTTCTACTATGAATGCAACAGAGAAAGTAAAAATGACTTTATCAAAGAGAACCTGGAGAAAGTTAAAGAAATTAAAAGATTCCAAAAATTAAAGGAAATTACACTGACATAAAATAAATCTAAAAATCTGATGAGTTCCTGTCACATGACTTTCTCTACATCTCTGTAACAAATTATTTTTAAAAAGCTTATTCTGTTATCTACTTCATGATAATCGAGATAAACATTAGCAGAAATTTCCTTATTACTTGGTTCCTTGTAAGTAGAAGGGTAAAAATCTGTGTTTCATTCACATGATGTCTAGCGTTTCGGTAAACAAACCTTTTATTTAAAACATTAATCTACTATCTACATCATGCTAATCAAGATAAATATAAGCAGAATTAGTCTTATTATTAGCTTCCATGTAAGTAGAAGGGTTGCGGGCTAAAGCGATAGTCTCATCCTTTAAAAACTGGTTGCTATGTGAAACAATTGAAATTCCAGTCTCTCTGCTTGCCAGGAGTAAATAAACAAGAAATGAAAAAAAAAAAGTCTTCCCATTTGAGAAAAGTTTAAGTAGGTTAAAATTGAAACAAATAATCCGGAATATCTTGAAAGCAGTCAGCCTACAAAAAATATATATATATATATATATATATATATATATATAAGTGAAATAAGTTTTTGTATATATCTTACCATTTTACAGTTGTATAAAAGTTGTGTAGAATGAAGAGTTCTTCAGAGGCAATTCCCAGAAAATTAAAGATATACATTTCATTTGTAATAAAAATAGCTTATACAATCAAAATCGTTTGAGCTATTTTTGAGAAAATCAAAATTTTTGAAAAATGTGGGGGTGGGGATTTTCTTGAAAATCTTTGTGTTGTATCCTTGGAAGACACTGAACTTAAATACCAAGTTTGGTATTTAATGGCCTTGTCGTTTTTGACCTATGCTGTCCACACACACACATGGACCTTTTTCTAAAAAAGTTTTTTTTTGGGACTCAGGGGTCCTCAAAACATATTTTGCTGAAATATCAACATTGAATTTTTGGGTGGAATATGATACCTTCTCTATACACTATGCATGTAGTACAAGGTTCAAAAATTCACTTTACACATCCATAGATGCTCTAAAGCTTCTTTACAAAAATGTACAGATTTGAGTGTTGGATGAAATTGAAGTGAAAGCAAATTGAAATGCTAAGAGTTATACTTAAGGAGGAACATGTATAGGAAGAATATTCATATTGTATGTGTCTCAGAAGCCATGGGAAGCTAATGTTTTCAGAATGGATAACAGTATTTGAACACAATCCCACTTGTTTTCTGCTGAAGCATTGGGTAGTTTGAATTTATGCTATTAGGGTAATTAAAAAAGTAACGTAAAACTAATTTTTGTGCAGTAAGCATCACAATCACAGACAGAAAGTGTAATTTTTCAACATAATCAATTTTCTTTTTCATACATTTCTCATTCCCTTGCACCAACTTTTTTTATTCCATCAGAATAAAAGGATTTCTATTTCTTTATCATCACTTCCATATCAATATTCTCTGAGTATTCTTCAATGGTCCATAGTAATCTAAAGGAGGAAGATCAGGGCTGCATTGAGGAATGCTGCATTACTGGAAATCTCAATCTCAAAATGACAAGAGTGGCAGTGTCAGTATTAAAAAAAATCTGTGTTGCTCCCATTCACATGTCTTTCATCTCTGCAAAAAAGTATTGTTAAAAAGCTTAGGCTTCTATTTACTTCATGCTAATTGAGAAAACATTAGTAGAAATAGTCTATTACTTGCTTCCTTGTAAGTAGAAGCGAAATAAGGGAGTACCATGGGTTAAAGTGATAGTCAAAAGCTGTTTGCTATGTAATTGAAGTTCCTTTGTTTGTATGGACAGGAGTTGACAAATTCCGGTATGAGAAAAGAAAGCTAAAATTAAAAACAAGGAGTTTCTTAAAAATGATCAACTCCACGAAAAAAATGTATATAACATAAAATGTTTTAATGTGCTCTTCATTTTCTGTGTGTTAAGTTTTTGTTCATCTCTTACGGTTTAGCAGTTATGCAAAAATCTGTTCAATTCATCCAGAATAAAGTAGTCTTCAGAGGCTATTCCCATAAAATTCAAGATATACATTTTATTTGTCAAGTAAATATCTTAAATATACAAAAGTTAATCAAAATCATTAGAGCCATTTTTGAGAAAATAAAAACATTCGAAAAAAGTTCCATGTAAAGGGTGGTTGGGGGTGGGGGGGATTTTCTTGAAAATCTTCATGTTACAACCTAGGAAGATACCAAACTTTAATACCAAGTTTGGTATCCAACAGTTTTTTTCGTTTTTGAGCTGTGCTGGAAGCAAGCACACTCTTTTCTAAAAATGCTTTTTTTTGGATTTTGGGAGTCGCAAAACGTGTATTTCTGTTGAAATCTTGGTATCACATTTTTGGGTGCAATACAATATCTTCTCTATACACTATGTAAAAAAAAAAATGTTATGATGCTGTCAATTGTTGGGATATCAGCACCATAGGTGTGGTGGAATTTTGTCTTACAGGAGTTCTTTTACATGCCAGTAAATCTACTAGTATGGGTCTGTTGCTTTTAAGCACACTCAAAAACCATCGTTCTGGGCTGGGTTCTAATGTATAACCTTGGGATAAGAAAGCCAGTGCCTGAGGTAAACACACCCAAGGTGGCAGGTTCATACCCAGTGGAGGATGGTGGATTTTTTTGGGCATAAAAATTCTTAGCATGACTTCCTTTGGAAGGGAAATAAAGTCGCTGGCATCTTGTCATAGATTTATGGCATAGAAAAGAACCTCAAGCCTGATAAAGAGGCCTCTGAGCAAAATTAATAGTCTATCAAGTCCGGTATAGAGTGGGATGCTGAGACCTCAGCAGTAAAGAGCGCCCATAAATAAAACACCATTTAATTAATTTTAAGCGCAAAGATCGACTCAGCAGTGCACACTGTCATACAGGATAAGAGCATCTGTAGACAGAATCTCTGCAATGGTTCTGTATTGGTTTTAGCTGTACCAAGCACTATTCATTGTTTTGCCCCATTGCTGATAATGCTCCAAAATTGACCCATTCACATTCCAGAAGAGGATAAAAAGGACTTTTCCAACAGAGCGCGGTTGGTTGGTATCTAATGTTGAGCAGTTGGCAGTGAAGTCATTCACTGTCTTGCATCCCAGTTTTTGATGTCATATTATCATGTTGACAAACGATTGGGCAGCGCAGTAGATGGTTTCCATCCATATCTTCTTTAAGTGTACAGAAAGGACACAGAGATTTCACTATACCAATCCTGAATAAATGTTTATTGAGACAGTCATGGCCTGTCAGGAGTCTAAAGTTGCTACAGAGCATTTTCTTGGTAATGTAGTGATTCTGGTCGTATTATTTAATATCTTTTATTTAAATTCGTTAGTTATGTTATGATTTTGCGGGATTCTGCAATAATTAAGTTACTAGGTGTTACATCAAATATTATGGATATAATAGCTGTTTTAGAGTCAGATAATAATACAATTTTTTCAAATTTATTTATATGATATAG
This sequence comes from Hymenopus coronatus, assembly GCA_030762935.1. Taxonomy (NCBI): domain Eukaryota; kingdom Metazoa; phylum Arthropoda; class Insecta; order Mantodea; family Hymenopodidae; genus Hymenopus; species Hymenopus coronatus. The sequence continues at coordinate 18,757,116 of CM060891.1, forward strand.
CAGGTTTTGAAGTGTTGCCAAAATCTCTCCATCAAAATTTGTGGTATTTAAATTTAATCTTTTGTAGAAAGAGAAGAGGGCATATTGCACCTGCGCCAGTACCACCGTTATTTGGTAAGCTGGAACAGTCAGTATAAACATGTAGCCATTCATTAGTAGGGTATATTAAATTTATTATTTCTAGTATCAGTTGTATCAGAACACACAAAGAGGTTTCAGATTTTGTAAATGCTTTAACTATGTGTAGATAGTGTTTAATATCAAACAGGTTAATATTTGTTTGTATTCCAACAGAGTTGAGATTAGTATTTCTTCTTGGTTGGGAAGATACACCACCATTCTGATTCATGGTGATGATCTGTACAAGAAAGTCATCTCCTTCAGCATTACACGAGGGTCAGTTTTGAGCTGTGGTAAGCCAAAGCAGCGTTTCCTATAAATGTAAAAAGAAGCTAGTAACAGTGAAGTAACACAAATATTAATATAATGATTAATAGTTGTAACAAATCTTCACTTATCTTTTGGAATCCTTGGACTAGTTTCACAATAAATGTATCTATTGTATCTGACCAGACCAAAAATGAGACCAAAAGGAAATTAATGCTGAGGATGCAATAGATTCATTTATTGCAAAAGTAGTTCAAGGATTCCAAAAGATAAGAGAAGCTTTTCCTAACTTCAAATTGAAGTTCAGATAGCAGTATGTGCACATCTGGACGTACTCTAACAATGTGCATCATCAGCACCACATTTATATGTATAGCAGGTGCTGCGACATATGCTAGGATAGATCTCAAGTGAGAGTATTTCCATGCTCTCTAAGAATAATGGTTTAGGGGAAAGAGAATACCTTGAAAGATTATAATGTGTTTGAGGTTTTTTGGTCTTTGGAATCCACCATTTATTGATAGTAAGCAAAGTTTAGAAGATGTTGAAAAGAATCAAAATACTGGAAATGGTACACAGTAAAGCATAATTACACATTGGTTAAAAAATGAGTTCAATTTACACTTGAATTGCCTCACCAAGTAATAGATTACCTGGACATGTTTTGCAGGCATATGTTACCTACGTCATCAACAGATTTCAACAGCCTGTTGTGTTGGACTCCTTTCCTTTCTCTGGTGGCTGATAAATGAACTTGTGGAACAGGTTGTCATCGGCGGGAATTCCAAAATTCACAAGGCTATGTTTCTGCTTTAAATTGGAACAATAGCCATAGAATCAAAGATAATGTCCACTTGTTAAAATCAGTAAAACGAACGGCCGCTAGAATTAAACGTATGGGAAAAGATCTTTATTTTAAAAGAGAAACCTAGCCTTATGAATTTTGGAATTCCCACCGATGACAACCCGCTCTACAAGTTCATTTATCAGCCACCAGAGAAAGGGGAGGAGTCCATCGAAATCTGTTGATGATGTAGGCAACATAAGCCTGCGAAACATGTCCAGGTATTTTATTACTTAGTGAAGCAGTGTGTGTGTGTGTGTGTGTGTGTGTGTGTGTGTGTGTGTGTGTGTGTGTGTGTGTGTGTGTGTGTGTGTGTGTGTGTGTGTGTGTGTGTGTGTGTGTGTGTGTGTGTGTGTGTGTGTGTGTGTGTGTGTGTGTGTGTGTGTGTGTGTGTGTGTGTGTGTGTGTGTGTGTGTGTGTGTGTGTGTGTGTGTGTGTGTGTGTGTGTGTGTGTGTGTGTGTGTGTGTGTGTGTGTGTGTGTGTGTGTGTGTGTGTGTGTGTGTGTGTGTGTGTGTGTGTGTGTGTGTGTGTGTGTGTGTGTGTGTGTGTGTGTGTGTGTGTGTGTGTGTGTGTGTGTGTGTGTGTGTGTGTGTGTGTGTGTGTGTGTGTGTGTGTGTGTGTGTGTGTGTGTGTGTGTGTGTGTGTGTGTGTGTGTGTGTGTGTGTGTGTGTGTGTGTGTGTGTGTGTGTGTGTGTGTGTGTGTGTGTGTGTGTGTGTGTGTGTGTGTGTGTGTGTGTGTGTGTGTGTGTGTGTGTGTGTGTGTGTGTGTGTGTGTGTGTGTGTGTGTGTGTGTGTGTGTGTGTGTGTGTGTGTGTGTGTGTGTGTGTGTGTGTGTGTGTGTGTGTGTGTGTGTGTGTGTGTGTGTGTGTGTGTGTGTGTGTGTGTGTGTGTGTGTGTGTGTGTGTGTGTGTGTGTGTGTGTGTGTGTGTGTGTGTGTGTGTGTGTGTGTGTGTGTGTGTGTGTGTGTGTGTGTGTGTGTGTGTGTGTGTGTGTGTGTGTGTGTGTGTGTGTGTGTGTGTGTGTGTGTGTGTGTGTGTGTGTGTGTGTGTGTGTGTGTGTGTGTGTGTGTGTGTGTGTGTGTGTGTGTGTGTGTGTGTGTGTGTGTGTGTGTGTGTGTGTGTGTGTGTGTGTGTGTGTGTGTGTGTGTGTGTGTGTGTGTGTGTGTGTGTGTGTGTGTGTGTGTGTGTGTGTGTGTGTGTGTGTGTGTGTGTGTGTGTGTGTGTGTGTGTGTGTGTGTGTGTGTGTGTGTGTGTGTGTGTGTGTGTGTGTGTGTGTGTGTGTGTGTGTGTGTGTGAGAGAGAGAGAGATTTTTTCCCCTTCCAAGATATACATTTTATTTGTCATGTAAATATTTCAAATATAAGAGATTTTAATCAAAAGTGTTAGCCATTTTTGAGAAAATCAAAATTTTCAAAATTCTTTTCCATGTAAAGGGTAGCTGGGGGTGGGGGGTGATTTTCTTGAAAATCTTTGTGTCGCATCCTTGGGAGATATTGACCTTAAATATCATGTTTGGGTTTAACAGACTTTTCGTTTTTGAGCTATGCTGCCCACAGATAGATGCACTTACACATGGACGTTTTTCAATACAATACCTTCTCTATACACTATGTACATAGTAACTTAGAAAAAGTAAAAAGGGATTCCCTCGAAATAAAGACTGTACAGGATGGCTGGCTATGGCATCAATAGGTGAAAATGTGGTGAAAGCAGTATGTGGGGAGACCTTTGTTTCACTTGTCAAATTCAAGAAGCCTTAAATATTGGATTGGCAATAGTGAAAATAATCCTGAAAGAAAAACTTTATGCTAGGAATCTCTGCAGTCGCTGAATCCGTCACCAACTCTCTGAGCAGAGTGTGTGCAATTCTGCCAGGAAATGGATAAAAAAATCCAATGGAGGATTATCCACAAACATATTGAAGATTGTCACAAGTCAGAAAAGCTGATTTACCAGAAACTAAACAACAGTTTATTGGTCTGGGTCTTCCCAGGAGATTGCCCAACAAAAGTAAAGTGAAAGAAAGGTGTTGGCAAAAAAGATGATCTATTCCTTCTCAGCAAGTGGCCACAAGTGATAATTCCACCTGAAGGACAAGAGACTTTTAACTGCCAGATAGAACGTCACAAAATATCTACCATAAGTGTTTAATGAACTAGAAAAAAGCATCCTAAGACTGGTCACTGTAGAATTTTTTTGTCCCTCCTCACACTACACTAAAACAACCCTATTTTTGTAGAAGTCGGATATTTGTCCCATTCACCTCACAGTCCAGATCTGACTCCATGCAACTTTTTTGTATTCCCCAAAATGAAAGAACAAATTCAGTGTCAATGATTTGAATCACCTAAGTAGCTGCTTACGAAGAATGTGTTCATAATTTAAAAAGTGGTTTGAAAGGATAACACGGTGTAGAGAATGTAATGGTCAGTACTAAATTTTTACTTTCACATATGTACAACATATGTAGTAGATAGAGACGGTATTGTATTGAGATTTCACTAGGAAAGAAAAAGAAAAAATCTGTTGTGTACCCTTCACATGACTTTCTCCATATCCCTGCAACAAATAATTCTTAAAAAGCTTATACTTCTATTTACTTTATGCTAATCAGAAAAAAATAGCAGAAATAGTCTAATTACTCGCTTCCTTGTAAGTAGAAGCGAAATAAGGGACAACCGTAGGTTAAAGTGATAGTCAAAAGCTGGTTGCTATGTCAATGAAGTTCCTTTGTTTATATGGATAGGAGTTGACAAGTTCCTGTATGAGAAAAGTATACGTTTTTCATAGCAGAAACCAAAAATAAGGAATGTCACAAAAACGACGAACTCCACGAAAAAATGTATATAACATAAATTGTGTGTTTTAATGTGCTCTACATTTTTTGTGTAGTAAGTTTTTGTCCATCTCTTACGGTTTAGCAGTTATTCAAAATTTAGTAAAATTCATCCAGAATAAACTACTCTTCAGAGGCTATTCCCAGAAAATTCAAGATATACATTTTATTTGTCAGGTAAATATGCTTAATATATGAAATTTTAATCAAAATCGTTAGCCATTTTTGAGAAAATCAAAAATTTCGAAAAAAGTTCCATGTAAAGGGTAGTTGGGGGTGGGGGGATTTTTCTCAAAATCTTTGTGTCGCATCCCTGGAAGATACTAAACTTAAATACCAAGTTTGGTATTTTAGCGACTTTTCGTTTTTGAGTTATCGTGTTCACGGACATGCACACATGGACCTTTTTGTGAAAATGCTTTTTTTTTTTGGATATTGGGGACCCTAAAACATATATTTCCGGTGAAATCTCGGTATCGAATTTTTGGGTGGAGTGCAATACTTTCTCTATACACTATGTACATAGTGCGTATGGAGAAAATAAAAAAGCAATTTCATAAAAAGGTCAGTGTGTGCATGCATGTGTGTGGACAGCATAACTTAAAAATAAAAAGATGGTTAAATACTAATCTGGGTATTTAAGTTCAGCATCTTCCAAAAAATGCAACACGAAGATTTTCATGAAAATCACCCCACCCCAAACACTTTTCAAAATTTTGGATTTACTCAAAAATGGTTCATAAGTGATTAAAACCACATGTTTAAGATACTTTTATTACAAACAAAATCCATTTCTTGAATATTTTTGAGAAAATCCTCTGAAGACCCCTTCATTCTGCTGTATAACTAGTGAACGGTAAGCGATAGATCAAAATGTACTATGCAAAAAATGTAAATCTCATTAAATCACACAAATTATATGATAAACATTTCTATTGTAGAGTAAACTGTTTCCGAGATATTACTTGTTGGTTTCAATTTTAAACTTTTCTCAAATGGGTAGTTAGTTAGCTTTTGTTCGTTTTACTCCTGGCCATGGAAGAGAACCAAATTCCAATGACAAATGCATAGCAACAGCTTTTAAAAGATTTGATTGTCGCTTTAGCCTAGTGCATTTCCTTGATTCCTTTCTACTTATAAGGAACTAAATAATAAGATCACTTCTGATAATGAAGTAAGAGCTGAAGCTTTCCTGATGACTAATTAATTAATTATTATAGAATTAATTGCTTCTGATTATATTTATTATGATTAGCATGATGTAGATAAAAAAGTAATCTTTTGTAAGAATAGTTTGTTTGCAGAATAGATAAAGTTATGTAAATGGAATAGTTCAGATTTTTAATATTTTATTGTGTTCATTTTCAAAACTTTTGGAGTGACCCTTGTATCAGAAACAGCGTAGAAGTTTGAATAAGATTACTTTTGCTCATTAGTGAGCATCTTGGCACATAAAAATGATATAGACGTTATGAAATAGTAATATTGATACTCGTCTCCCTGAACAACAGAAACAAGCCTTTTCTTATGAACCAGGTGCTAGTGTCAGGACTTCTGTGACTGACAATGTCCACTCATTAATGCAGCGATTCCATATTTTTACTTTCTCTACAAGTACTGTGCACATAGTGTATAGAGAAGGTATTGCACTCCACCCAAAAATTTGATACTGAGATTTCACCGGAAATACATGTTTTAGGTCCCCTGTATCCAAAAAATGCATTTTCAGAAAAAGGTCTGTGTGTCCATGAACATGATAACTAAAAAACAAAAAGTCTGTAAAATACCAAACTTGGTATTTAAGTTTAGTATTTTTCAGGGATGCAACACAAAGATTTTGAGAAAAATTCCCCCACCCCAAACTACCTTCTACATGGAACCTTTTCTGAAAATTTTGATTTTCTTAAAAATGGCTCCAACAATTTTGATTAAAATATTGTATATTAAAAATAATTACCTGACAAATAAAATGTACATCTTGAATTTTCTGGGAATGGCTTCTGAAGACTACTTTATTCTGAATGAATTTTGCATAACTGGCAAAAACTTACTATACAAAAACTGTAGAGTACGATAAAACACACAATTTATGTCATATACTTTATTGAGGAGTATGTATTCCTTGTTATTGATTTTAGCCTCAAAAAACTTATACTTTTCTCATACAGGAATTTGTCAACTCCTGTCTGTACAAATAAAGGAACTTCGGTCACATAGCAACCAGCTTTTGACTATCGCTTTAACCTATGATACTCTCTTATTTTATTTCTACAGGGTTACTACAAAAGAAATAGACAACTTAACTGCCTGTAAAACAAAAACTATTAGAGATAGCAACCTAATTATTTTGGAGGTATGTTGAGAAACTCTTAAGTTTCGTTTTTTACTATTGGTAAAGCTGTAGTGTTTTGTTTGTTGTTGCAGAAGCTGAAATGGCGGAAAATCCTGTGGAAAAGGCATATTGCGTTTTGGAATTTGCTAGAACGCAATCAGCAACTGTTGTCCGACATTTTAGAACACGTTACCACAAAACGCCACCGACTAGACAGTCAATCTACGACTGGTATAGAAAATTCGAGACAACGGGATGTTTGTGCAAAGGGAAGAGCTCGAGAAGACCAAGAATTTCGGAAGAAAACGTTGAACGTGTTCGTTCTGCCTACATAAGAAGCCCACAGAAATCAACATCTAGGGCAAGCATGCAATTACAAATTCCACAGCAAACTGTATGGAAAATCTTGCGGAAGCGACTGCACATGATGCCTTACAGATTACAGATGTTGCAGTTTCTGAGTGAAGAAGATAAGGTCATACGGCGTGACTTTTTGCATCGACATGTTACGACATGATCAAGACGATGCTGGTTTTTGTGAACGCATCATTTCATTTTTGTGGTAACGTGTTCTAAAATGTCGTTGGACAACGGTTGCTGATTGCGTTCTAGCAAATTCCAAAACGCAATATGCCTTTTCCACAGGATTTTCCGCCATTTCAGCTTCTGCAACAACAAACAAAACACTACAGCGTTACCAATAGTAACAAACGAAACTTTGAGAGTTTCTCAACATACCTCCAAAATAATTAGGTTGCTGTCTCTAATAGTTTTTGTTTTACAGGCAGTTGAAGTTGTCTATTTCTTTTGCAGTAACCCTGTACTTACAAGGAAGCAAGTAATAAGACTATTTCTGCTATTTTTTTTTCTGAATTAGCATGAAATAAATAGAAGCATTAGCTTTTTAACAATAATTTGTTGCATCAGATATTTACAATATCCTTCTTGCATTTGTCAAGGCTTTATGCCTTCTTAACATCATTTTATTTACGGCTTGCTCTGCTTCTGTGGAGCACACAGGAGCACAGCCATTTTGTTTCAATTGTTCTTCCTTTTCAGCATGGTATTCCATGTCAGTATATGTCAAAACTTTCTAATGGTTGAGAAAAGAGCTCTTTTGTCATGCTTCCCAGGAGTTGCATCTTGAGATTAAATTAAATTATTTTGTTTGTTAATGACATTGTCAATATCTAGGATCATATCAGTGCCACTGGTATGCCAGAATTTCACCCAGCAGGAGTTATTTTACATGCCGGTAAATCTGTAGATATGGGCCTGCACACTTGTTGGGTTTGTATGTGAGAGGTGTGTTAAGTAAAAATCTAATGTGTTCCATTCACATGACTTTCTCTACATATATGTAACAAATTATTGTTAAAGAGCTTATTCTTCTATCTACTTTATGACAATCGAGATCAACATTAGCAGAAATTGTCTTAAATACTTGTTTTGTTGTAAGTAGAAGGTAAATAAGGGAATACAGTAGCCTATAATGATAGTAAAAATCTTTTAAAAGCTGGTTGTCATGTGGTTGAAATCCGTTTCTTTGCATAGCAAGGAGTTCACAAATTTTCGTGTGAGAAAAGTGTAAGTATTTTAAAATTGAAGCGAAGAACAAGGAATATCTCAAAAATGATAAACTTCAACAAAAAGAAAATCCTCCCACTCCCAACTATCCATAACATGGAAAAATTTCTAAAATTTTGATTTTCTGAAAAAAAAAAAAAAAAAGCTCTAATGATTTTGATAAAAATCTGTTATATTTCAGATATTTACATGACAAAATGTATATCTTGAACTTTTAAGGAATAGCCTTCTTTATTCTGAATGAATTTTGCATAGTAAACTGTAAGAGAGAGGTAAACATCTAACACACAAAAATGTAGAGCTCCTTAAAACACACAATTTATGTCATATATATGTTTTTCCTGGAATTGATAGTTTGAGATATTCCTTGTTATTGGTTTCAGTTTTAAAATACTTAAAACTTTTCTCATATGGGAACTTGTCAACTCCTGGCCATGCAAAGAAACAGATTTCAATCCCATAGCAACCACATTTTAAAATACGTGGCTGTCAGTTTAGCCTAGTGTATTCCCTTATTTGCTGTCTAATTATAAGGAACTAAGTAATAGACCATTTCTGCTATTGTTTATCTTGATTAGCATCGAAGAAGTGGATAGAAGAATAAGCTTATTAACAATAATTTGTTATAGAGAAAGTAGAGAAAGGTGGAAAATTTTTGATAGTCGGTCAACAAGTATTTTGTAGAGTTTGACAAAATCTATTACTTTCTCTACACATACTATGTATATAGTGTATAGAGAAAGTATTATATTGCACCAAAAAATTATATACTGAGATTTCACTGGAAATATATGTTTTGAGACCCTAAATCCAAAAAACAGCATTTTTAGAAAAATGTCTCTGGGCAGCATAACTCAAAAATGAAAAGTCTGTTAAATACCAAACTTGGTCTTTAAATCCAGTATTTTCCAAGGATGCCACACAAAGATTTTCAAGAAAAATCCCCCACCCCTATCTACCCTTTACATGGAACAATTTTTGAAAATTTTGATTGTCTCAAAAATGGTTCTAACGATTTTGATAAAAATACTGTATATAAAAGATATTTACATGAAAAATAAAATGTATATCTTAAATTATTTGGAAATAGCCTATGAAGACATCTTTATTCTGGATGAATTTTGCATAACAGGTAAACCATATGAGATAGACCTCGTTAATACACAAAATGTTTTATACATTTTTTTTTTGGAGTTGGCTGTTTTTGAAATATTTCTTATTATTGGTTTCAGTTTTAAAATTTTTCTACTTTTCTCATATGGGAATTTGTCAACTCATAACCATATAAACAAAGGAAAATCAAATAGCAACCAGCTTTTGAAAGATTTGACTATCGTTTTAGCTTAGTGTATCCCCTTATTTCCTTTCTACTTACAAGAAAGCAAGTAATAGGACCATTTCTGCTAATTTTATCTTGATTAGCATGAAGTGCATAAAAGAATGAGCTTTTAAACAATAATTTGTAACAGAAATGTTGAGAAAGTCATGTGAATGGAGCACATCAATTTTTTTTCAGACAGAGTGAAAAACTTGAGGGATTGCTGGACCAACTGTATAACCCTCAAAGGAGGATATATCAAGATATAAGGAATAGTATAACTAAGTTTTACTTACGAGGTCGAGAATGCATATTGGGGAGTTCTGCAGGGCCGAGTTTTCTCAAGCATTCGAGATCTGATAAGCAACTTCGTGATTAGCCAATTACTTTTTGAAATACTCGAAAAAAAATATATATATATATATATATATATATATATATATATATATCAAAATTGCTTTTCAGTGTTTTATTGAACATGAAGAAAAAATGAATTCTCGATGTGAACAAATGGAAAGGCTACATCTAAATTATATGGACAGAGCCTTCTTATACACTCTTTTGTTAATGAATTTTGCAATAGATTCTTTACTTGAAGTAGCACATGTCTTGGTTGTTATTTGTTTATGTAGCCGAATTAAATCTTTCAATTTTTCATAGTTATTATCAAGCAGTAAAATTTTATAAAATTGAGCAACATTGCTATTGAAGAAGGTGGAGATCTAGCATGTGCTTCACTTTTACCAGCGAAGTCTGAAGCAAATATATGTTGATGGTTGTCATTTCCTAATTGTACTGTAAGTATTAATGAACCCTCAAACTCTTACTCTAGGTACTTACAGTGCTTGTTGGCATGGCAATTAATAAATAAATTATAAATTTAGCTTACATTACCAAATATGTGTTCAGAATGATTAACTATATAAAGTATCAAAAAGTTATTTACAAAATGTTTTTCTTATTTTTTTTTTTTTTACCAGACATCAAACCATCCTCATAATACTGCTAGTTTTTGAAACACAGTTGTATTCTTATTAAACAAATTAAAATGAATAAGACTTTATTACAGACAATAATGTATATATTTTATAGCTTTTAATATTTTCACACAATACTTCAGTTTTCCTGCATATCATCAATGCATTTTTACAATTGATTACAGAATGATAGATACACTTTAAAAATGTGTAATTTTACAGGAGTGCTAAGTATTGTTTCAACATTTAACAAGAAATATGTGTGTATGAACATCTTTGAGCACATATGCACATTGTTTTGGGTGTCACCTTTTACTTCTAGAAGCACGAAATTTGCTTACTGGTCGAGCTTGAGGAATTTGCTCTGGTTGTACAGGCGTTTCTTTCAAGGAATGTTCCACGACATCTCCCATCACCTGCAAAATATGTGGCAAAGGATATTCAAAGGATTTCACAATTTAACAGTGGTTTTGAAGCATGCAAAACAAAAAGTGCCCTCTATTTCTAAAATATACCTATATAATTTGAGGTATAGAAACTGAGGTCAACTTTTTTTTTCTCCATAGATACACAATTTGAAACCATTTGTAAATGTGCTATATTTTTAGAACTTTGTTTTTTAATCTGTTTGGTTTTTCTAAATGCTGCATTTAACATCTAACTTTGGATAGGTAGGTTAGACTGAAAAATTCAATGCCACAGTCGGGATTTGAACCACAGATCTCCCAATCTCTAGCTGGTACAACTGAGCTACCATGGCAACATGCCGGCACAACATAAATTTCTCTACTGACTTGCAGGTTTCCTGGTAAACCACAAGGTGATCTCAAATTATTTGAGATGACATACCCTAATGGCAACTTACAATGTCATAAGTACTTTTAAGTCCCAGGATTCGTAGTTTAGCCAACTATAATGGTCAATTAGTATTGATTTAATTGTTTTTCACACAAACCGTGAGCAGGACAGGAGTTGGATAGATAGATTCAGACTGAAAACTTCAATGCCATAGCCAGGATTTAAACCATGGATCTCCTGATCTGTAGCCCGTTGCTCTACCATTGAGCTACCCTGGCAGCGATTCAGTTAAGTTTAATGTCATGCTGGTATGTTGCCATGGTAGCTCAGTGGTAGAAAACTGGCAAGAGACCAGGAGTTCCATGGTTCAAATTCTGGCTATGGCATTGAATTTTTCAGTCTGACTCTACCTATCCAACTCCTGTCCTACACACAGCTTATGTGGAAAAAAAAAAAAATCAATTTAAGGTTTTGCTTTGGAAAATTGTGTGTGTTTTTACCATTTTGGGGTTTTTATTGATATGTAATCTTGAATCTGTAAAAAGTTAATCAGCATATCGTTTGAAATAGGACAAATAGAGGCACAAAGTTACCTGGGCACACTTGATATCTGATTTGTATACATGCAAAGAAGCTTGTGACAGTGATGTGATTAATATTAATTGGAAAGAATAGTACTGAATGATCAGCATACAACAGTACAGGTTTCATAGCTCTTAGCTAGTGGAGTAGAAAACCCAGAAGAAAAACCTTATCCAGGTAATTCACCCTAAGCGAGATTCAAACTTGCAATCTTTTGAAGGTGAGGCAGACATGCTACCACCACACTACCGAGGTGACAGAAAGAATTTATTATAGCTTGTGGAAAATATTTAGGAAAGGTGCTGGCTATAAAATTATGAGGTAATGCAAGGAGGAGGAAATGAGAGGGGAGAGATGGGATCATCCAGTATTAAACAATGTATATAAGGTCCAAAGGAACAAGCAACTCTCAAGGACAGAAACTTAGTAGAATGTGTTTAATAGAAAAGAAAGGTACATTATTGGATGATATGTAACAAATATTTGTATTGTGACTTATGATAAATTAATTATGGTCAGTGAGAAATTTCCTTGGGGTGTGTTGTCTGCTGGCAGGGGCTCGTCAGATTATTGACCAATCATAATGTAAGAATGCAAAACTGTCAGATCATGTCATTGCAAAACTTATGGGTTCATTCTGTGAAAAGTTTGGTTGTGTTATACACAGTGAATCTGTAATATTTATAATCGTTAGTACCTTTTATATATCGCAACATTGCTCTTGTTGTCATCCTAGAACTACCTATCGCGAGTGACAATGATTTGAAAATGTCTTACAGGTGTGATAAAGTTGAGGTTATAATACAGATTAAGTCAACCAGACACACTATGGCTTCACATACCTAAACTTCATTCCCGATATGTTTCACCATCGATTGACTGGCTGGAACGCAGATGCTCCTGTGGATCGTGCTTCTTTGGGGTGGAAATAGTGAGTTAATTTCTGGAGAGATGTCAAAGTTTATAAGATAATCACTGTACTTTTTTGTTATACATTTTTTCCCAAATATTTAATTCTGAAGTATGACAGACTGGTTATAATAGACGAGTCTTTTTCTCTAGGTTGTGATGGTCATTCCAAAATTGTGCTGCCACTGTAGATTTGTTGGTTTCTTTGTTCTTGATATGTTCCTTTAATCTAGTTCAAATGTTCCTTTTGGTCTTGCTGTTGGTCTCCTTTTCTGTCTTACTTCAGAATTAAATATTTGGGAAAAGATTTATATAAAAAAAAAATATGGTGATTATCTTATAAACTTTGACATCCCTCAAGAAGTTAACTTGCTACTACACCTCACAAAACCTCCATCAGATGTCTCCACCCCAGAGAAGCAAGATCCATAGGAAGCATTTAGAAAAAGCAGTGGAACGTGTGCTGCTGCAGACGAACAATGAGTAAATATGGCAATAGCTTACCAAGATAGCCACATGCCAATCACAAGGTAATTTCTCACCAATTATTATAGTTGATTCATTCTAGAGTATAAATGTAATGTCAGTGTCAGATGTCCTCCTTGTAAGAGACTATGGACTGCAATAAATCATTTATTTACTTGTTTTTCTTTTAATTAACTAAGCTTTGAATATTTGCAATCCATCAGAAAGCATAATAAATGCAAGTGCTATAGATTTACAATAATAAACTATTTTGCTAAATGATAGGTCATGTAGAGGTTGAATGTGACACTGTTTCAACAATGTGCATCCCTTTTTACTTTCTCTAGCTGTAAGTACAATGTACATAATGGATAAAAAAAAGGTATTGCATTCCTCCCAATAGTTTGATACCAATATTTCACCAGAGATGTGTGTTTGAGAGCCCCTGAATAAAAAAAAAAGCATTTTAAGAAACATGTGTATTTTTATGTGCATGCACAGCATATATCAAAAACAAAAAGTTTGTACCTAAGTTCAGTATATTTTAAGGATGCAACACGATTTTCAAGAAAATCCCCCACCCCTAAATACCCTTTACATGGAACATTTCTTGAAATGCTTTTTATTAAAATTACATTTCTGAGAATGGCCTCTTCATTTTGGATGACTTTAGCATAACTGATAAATCTTCCTTTTCATCTCCCTTTTGCTTATTCCTAGCAAGCAAAGAGATAAACTTTAATGTTTTGTTTAATTAGCAACCAGCCTTAAAAAAAAATTGACCATTGCTTTAGCCTGTGCATTCCCTTATTTCCCTTCAGTTTACAAAGAAGTAATAAGAATAATTCTGCTGATGTTTATTTTGATTAGCTTGATGTAGATAAAAGAATAATCTTTTGTAGGAGAAGCTGTTTGTGGAACAGCTAGAGAAAGTCATATGAATGGAACAGATGAGATTTTTGCAGTATATTTTAGGTGATATACACATTGCAAGGAAAGGTCCTTAGGGCAAAGTCACAATAAAAATGCTCCATTCACATGACTTTCTGTATCTGTTCTGAAAACAAACCTTTAATTCAAATCATGGTAATATAGATAAACAATTAGTCTTATTTCTTGCTTCCTTGATATACTATTTGAAACAATTGAAATTCCAACTCTCTGCTTGCCTGGAGTAAAAAAATGAGAAAAACGATGTCCTCCTGTTTGAGAAAAGTTTAAGTGGCTTAAAATTGAAACCAATAATCCAGAAAATCTATAAATAAAAAAAAAAAAAAAAAAAAGTGGTAACTCTACAAAAAATGTATACATCAATGTGTGTTTTAATGAAATGTACATTTTTTGTGTGGTGTGTTTTTGTGTATCTCTTATAATTTGCCAGTTATGTTAAAGTCATCCAGAGCGAAAAGGACTCCAGAAAACTCAAGATACACATTTCGTTTGTCATAAAAATTAAACAAAGTATTTTAATCAAAATTGCTAGAACCAATTTTAGAAAAATGTCCCATGAAAGGATATTTGGGGATGGGGCGATTTGCTTGAAAATCTTCATGTTGCATTTTTGAAAAATACTCAAGTTTGGCATTTAACCAACTTTTTGTTTTTGAGCTGTACTGCCCCCCTCCCCCACACAAACACTTTCTCTCTCTCTCTCTCTCTCTCTCTCTCTCTCTCTCTTTTGGATCAGGTGATGTGAAAACTTATATTTCTGGTGAAATCTTGGTATCAAATTTTTGGATGCAATACAATACCTTCTCTATACATTATGTAATGTAATGCCTCCATTACACACTGAAGGATACATCATAACTCCATTACAAGAGCTTATGTTAGCCTGCTGGAAGTCTAGCTGGTGGACATACACGTTTCTGCGCAGGCCTGGACATGTCATGAGTTCCCCTACTGGAGGGGGAGCTTGGCTAGCAGCTCTGCCTTGCGCAGCCATCAGTCTGTTGGGAGCTCACCTTTCATTTGGGTCATCTGACACAGCGCCAGGAGGGCCCATCTTCTTCGATGCCACTTGAGCCATGAGAAATTCTTTGCTTTTGGTTTGTCAAAATTAACCATATTAACCTTGTGATATTTCTGGCTTTAAATTGGCTAAATTTCTTAATCTTCTCACCCATGTTATTACAAATTATTCAGACTGGTTTGAAGTGGGCATATGGCTTTTGATTTTTCTATTTGTGGTGATCACAAGTCTTTGTTAATATTTTTGTATTCTATTTGATTGTAGTGCACATTTTTAAATAAAATGGATGAAGTTTAGTTGAAATCTTTCACCTTATTCCTGCCATTACTTATGCATAGATCCTGGGGGTTTTTCTCCTTAAACTTGCCTATTTCCACAAAGAATACCTTTTAACATTTGGACCCAACAGTGCAGCGTATATGTAGAGAAAGCAAAAAAAAATATAAAATTTTTTCACTAAATAAAATTAATAACATATATGGCATGATTCGATGAATTTCGTTTTTTATACAAGTTCTGATAAAATAAGAACTCACCAAGGGACGATCCTCGAGTTCATCCTGCAGTTGAATTGCAGCTGATGCAGATGTTTCCAGGTAAGGATTTGTTACAGGTCCTAAATCACCTGAACGTCTTTTCAGTATAGACTTTGGCATGTTTTCACGCGATACTTGCTCTTTTATGTATTTGTAAATATCAGCTGGGGACTGTATGGGATGATTTTTATCTGATTTTGCGTTTTGTAAATTTGATTCCACTCGAGTGTGATGAAATTCTATTCTGAATGGTTCATCATCCGAATCGGAATCATTGTTCATACTGGGAGGCTTCTCGTCAGCAAAGGAAACTCTCCTACCTTCATTCTTCACAGGCTCAGCTTCACCTTCACCTGATGCAGATCTTTTTCTATATGGAGGTGAATGAGGTCTTTTGTTTGCTTCAAAAACAGAGTCATCATCTGCATTATTTTCAGCACCTGTTTCCTGTGATGAATGTTTGCCTCCCTGCTTCATATCAATTGTTCTACACTCATCCACACTGTAACTACCCTCATCTTCATCATCATCTTCCCCCTCTTCCTCTTCATCTTCATCTTCATCACCATAGCCTCTTTCTTCTTTTTCAGCATGCAGGCTGTAAGCAGTAATTACATTTTCATTAATAGAATTATAGTATTTGAACCTTTCCATCAAAATTTCTACATCAAATGAAAAAAATGTAAATGGCATGTTATTTATGGATGCTCTTTAACTACTGTGGCTCCCAGCATCCCATTCTAAATTGGGTGTGAAAGACCACTTAATTTTGTTCAGAGGCCTTTCTATTAGGCTAGAGGTTCTTTTATGTGCCATAAATCTATGACACAGGTCCAACGGCTTTACTTCCCTTCTGAAGGAAGGAGTTTTACACCTGAAAAAATCCATCGACCTCTGCTGGGTTTGAACCTGTGACCTTCAGTATATGAAGTTAGCATGGTAATCATTACAACACAGAGGGTGACAAAACAAGTGATTTTTACTTTATTATATATAACAAGTATGAAAATATAATGTTAAGATTTAAGGAAATACATGTTTTCCAGTCCCCTGAGAAAATAAAAATAAGCAGCATTTTTAAAAAAGCTGATGTGTTACTCTCACATGACTTTCTCTAGCCGTACTACAAGCTCCTTACATAATATTATTCTTCTTTCTGCACCTTGTTAATCGAGGTATTCAGCAAAATGTTCTTATTACTTAGTTCCTAGAACAAAAGAAAAACGGACATTCCCGTCTGAGAAAAGTATAAGTACTTCACAACTGAAACTAATAACAATGAATACCTCGAAAACGGTAAGCTCCACAAAAAAATGTATAGGACGTAAATTGTGTATTTTAACAAGGCCTACGTTTTTTGTATAGTAAGTTTTTGTCTACCTCTTATGGTTTATTAGTTATGCCAAATTAAGCAAAATTCATCCAGAATAAACAGGTCTTAAGAAGCTATTCCCAGAAAATTCAAGATATACATTTTATTTGTCAGGTAAATATCTTTAATATATGATATTTTAATTAAAATCGTTAGAGCCATTTTTAAGAAAATTAAAATTTTCGAAAAAAGTTCCATGTAAAGGGTAGTTTGGGGTGGGGGGATCTTTCTCAAAATCTTCGTGTCGCATCCCTGGAAGATACTGAGCTTAAATACCAAGTTTGGTATTTTAGCTACTTTTCGTTTTTGAGTTATCATGTTCACAGACACACGGACACACACACACACACACACATACGGACCTTTTTCTGGAAATGCTCATTTTGGATTCAGGGGGTCCTAAAACATGTATTTCCGGTGAAATTTTGACATCAAATTTTTGGGTGGAATGCAATACTTCTCTATCCCTATGTACATTGTACATACGGGGCTAGAGAAAGTAAAAAAGGTCATGTGTGTGTGTGAACAGCATAACCCAAAAATGAAAAGTCAGTTAAATACTAAACTTGATATTTAACATCTTCCAAGGATGAGATACAAAAATTTTCGGTAAAGCTATACGACGGTTCCAGCACCCATATACTGACATGCGCGCGGCACGCACACACGCGCAAATTTGTTCAGATGTGAAAGTTGCCAGATTGCCAAAATTTTGACTTCTTCTTGGGAACATTGGGGTTTTAGGTTCACAGATTCATCGTCTATCCTGTCGCCTTCGGCCGCAACTGCTACACTCCTCAACTTATAAAAAATATCCCTCGGCTACGCATTGCGGCTTAGGGCCCTCCACGTCGGGCTACGCTTTGCAGTTTAGGGCCCTAAATGTTTATAACAGACCAGTAAGTAATTACAATGCGGCTCTAATGACGAAATAACAAAAGTACCCGCGTATAGAAGTAATGCCAAGTGGTGGAACCATTGTATACTAATAATAAATTTTCAACAAAATATCCACTTACCCAACTACCCTATATATGAACATTTTTCAAAAATATGACTTTCTGAAAAATGGCTCTAATGATTTTGATTAAAATACGGTTTTGTTTACAATATTTTCTGGCAAATAAAATCTTTATCTTGAATTTTCTGGGAATAGCCTGTGAAGGTCTCTTCATTCTAGGGAACTTTTGCATAACTAGTAAACCATAAGAAATAGACAAAATCCTACTATGCAAAAAATGTATCTAAACACACAATTTATTACACACATTTTTTTTAAAGGGAGTTGACTATTTCTGATATATTTCTTGTCGTTTACTTTTTCCAATACTTATATGTACTTTTCTTAAATGAGAAGCTTTCATTTGTTTTTCTTTTTTCCCATTCTGGTCATGCCAAGAGAATGGAATTTCCATGCCATTACATGATGACTATCTCTTTTATTATCTCTCAAGCCTAGGATATTCTCATATTTCCCTTGTACCTTAAAAAAACAAAACAAAACAAACAAACAAAGTGCATGATTTCTTCTAAGAATATGTTAGTGGAATATCTTTTCCAAATATGGCTTTAGATTTTTTTTTAACATAATTTAAGGTTTATGGTCTTTTATTTGTTTACTTTCTGCTCGTGCAGCCAAATTATCCATCTAGTATCACTTGGTGTAATTTATTGACGAAGAAAGATGTTGGCAGCATTGCATTAACTGTATGTTCACCGTCTCTAAATTATGACTAACTATGTACACTATGCTAACTAAGCCTAATTGCTGGGTCTTCCATGTTGCTGGAAAGGATCTATTGAATGATTTTTGGTGTCACTATGCCACAAATACTCACAGATGTGAGCATCTAAAATTTCCATTGAATGCCAACCCCCGCATAGATGTTGCCTTAGAGTTGTCATTTTCATTATTATTAAGTTTAAAAGAAACAACTACACAGAATGGAAACCAATTAACCAAGTGTTAGACAAGGCTGCATCTTTCCCCACTACTATTTCTCATATATGAATCATATGATAAAAAAACGGAAAACAACAGGACATGGAAAATTAAAAACTAACAGAGACCTTAAGCTAGATGTATTATTGTTTGCAGACAATGTAATATTACAGGCAGATTTTGAAGATGGCCGTTATCGATCAGTTTATCAAATGCAATGTATCGGCCTTTGTGGGCAAAAATCATCTGTGAACTAAAATATGCCTTCACAATAAACCTGTGGAACAGGTATCATCATTCGAGTATTTAGGCTATTATTTAAGTTGTGAAGCAGAAAAAGATATAACACTAAAATTAAACAATTTCAATTAGGCAATGAATACTATTAATAATATTTTCAAACCGTCTTTGTTCCAAAGACACAGTAAGATAAAGGCTTATAAGATACTAGCAAGGCCAGTTTTAATATATGGAAGTGAAGTTAGACGAAGTAAGTCCTTTAACCTAGAAGGTATATCAGACTGTCAATGAAATGACACCCCAATGAACTTGTGGTACATGGAGCTTAAAGTAACACAACATCCGTCTTCTCAGGATAGCAGAAAACCCTGAAAAAAATCTTATTCAGGTAACCCACCCTAACTGAGATTCGAATTCAGGACCTCTTGAATGTGAAGCAGAAAGGCTAACCCCACACTACGAGGTGGATATTATTATAATTATTCTTATTGCAGTCATCTGCATTTCATTTGCTTGAACATCATCCCAATTTGCCTCTATTATGAACCCCCAATGGATTTTGCATCATCCTATTTTACATTTATTGATTTTGATATGGCTGGGACCACCAATTAACCTGTACATTTATTGTGTTAGAAATAATGTCTCAAAATTAGCAGTGAGGGAAGACGTGCACAGTTATAATACTAGAAGCTATACATGTATAGAAATACTACATCAAAGATTAAGTCACTAAACTTTTACCTCGTTCTGGGATTAAAGATATACAAGCTGGGGGTGGGTTTAAAAGAATTACTTGTAAATGTTTTTATTTTCTCATACTATGCAATCAGTATATAGAGAAGGTATTGTATTGCGCCCAAAAATTTGACAATGAGTCTCCACCGTAAATATATGTTTCAAGATCCTCTGAATTGAAAAAAAGACAAACAAAAAAAAACAAAACATTTTTTAAAATAGTGTTTAACACCTGCTTATACTACTATGACATGTAGGCCATGATACATGGAATGAAGATGGTGGAATGCGATGGCGGGGGGAAGCCAGAGAAAACCTGCCACTTTGTCCATCACAAATCCCACTTTTGGTCACCTGAGACTAAACCCGGGCTGTCTAACTGAGAGGCGAGTGGTCTAACTACTTGGCCACAGCTTGGTGGGTATCAATGATATAATTAGTGTGATAAAAGTGAATACAAAGTGTTGCAAACCAAAGGTGACTAAGTCAAAATGAAGAAGTCTTCAGGTATACTAGGGTAAAGGAAATAGATAAATCTACCGAAAGTGTTTGTATCCAGAAAATTTGCAACTTACAGGTTTAAAAGATAATATACAAGAAAAATACTGACATCTTAATTAAGATATCTTGTTATCGTTTCTGGCATACAAATGATATTGCTTTCAAACTAAAGCGCAACAATTTTTTTATTGTTTTTTATTATTTCATGAAAATTGAGAAAACACAAGTTGACTATTCCAGTTACATTTATAACTGTTTATGTCCTCTTCATTCAAAAGGAATTTTGTATAGTCTTGATAACTGGAAAATGTTAGGTGATAGACGAAAATATATTGTACAAAAGTGTAAATCTATTTAAAATAATTTTTTGGCATAAGCCATCCCATAGATATTCATTATTGATTTTAATTGTTCAATAATTTATTGAACATGTCATGTTAATTTTTAATACTCTGCTCTGTACCTCACATTTAAGAGGTCCTAAGTTTGAATTTTGTTAGGGGAGTGGAAAAGATTTTGTTCCCTAAGAAGACAATCTTTCAGAAACTTTAAGCTCCCTGGACCTCGGGCTCATCTGAGCATCATTTCACCAATTTCATTCATCATCCGATATGGCCTACCAAGTTAAAGGAAGTAACAGGTGTCTTAAAAGAGTCTCTGCCGTATATTCGGATGCTTGTGGCTGTGGTTGAGTTGGGAATGGAGCTAAGGAGGAGGAGCATTATTTAAGTTTGAATAATACTGTGAGAAATGCTTGCTTCAAGAGATGTCTGATTGTGCTTGTGAAGTGAAGTCAAAATATTAACGAACTCCACTAAATGAATGCAGAAATTAGCACAAGAAACAATGGTTTCTGTGCAAGCAGAACGTAATGCTGTTGGTAAGGAAATGAAACTGCATCCCTATAAATGTATTGCTGTGCCGAAATAAAAAATAATGAACTAAAGGAAATCATAAATTTACACGGAAACCCTACACAAAATGTCTGAAATAGGGGCAAAACAGTCAAACTGTGCCTACAGGAATGAGGACAGCATTTCCAAAATCTTTTGTGACAATGGTAAGTAAGTAATCTCAGTTTCAGTTCACTTTAATAACTAGTGCCATCCATTCCAACTGCTGAGTGAGCGTACCTGCGCACCTAGAGCAGAGACACATTTGAAACACCCATTAAGATAAAAGAATACAGGAAGTCATGAATATAACACATCAGAGTTTTTTATTCCCACTCTATTGTTATTTGCTCTTGCTACATTAAAGATTTTCATAAACGAAAGAGAGTAGCATGATTCTATCTATACTTACCGGTCCAATTCTTCTTCCAGTTCTTCCTGAAGTTCCAATTCATCTAATCTCTTCCACAGACTTTCTTCATTTTCTATATGAGTTGACTGACTTTTT
Source organism: Hymenopus coronatus (assembly GCA_030762935.1). NCBI lineage: Eukaryota > Metazoa > Arthropoda > Insecta > Mantodea > Hymenopodidae > Hymenopus > Hymenopus coronatus. Next base: position 18,778,854 of record CM060891.1, read on the forward strand.
TTTAGTTCTACTAGTTTTTGTCTATACTCTTTCTCCTTTTGCCTGTGCTGGGCTGGAATATTAAAAAAAACTAAGTTATATTTTTACTCACTTTAAAGCAATCCTTACTGTATATTTTATTTCTCCTTATTCAATTAATATTTATCTTGAAGTTGTACATAACAGTCATACAAGATACATTATTATTAGAATTAGTTACCTCAGAAACAATTTTAGCAATGAAGTTACTTAGATTGAGGACATAGTGAAAATGCTGAGAGTGAAAGCAAGGATTTGCAAAACATGTACCAATAAAGGTATAAATTAGTGACAGTACGACTCAATTTAGAACTTTATACTTATTGCAGTGTATATTGTAAGTGCATAATTCTTATACTTATTGTTCTCATCATACATCAACAAAATTACTTCCCATCATTATTGCATTCTGATAACTTGAAATTTCAGAAGAGCATGTCGTGACTCTCTTGCATGAGCTAAGCATGTGTTTGGACAAAGAAATTTAATGAATTATTCTGCACTGAAACCAATTATCGAGGGAAAATAAACACTATGAAACAGAATCAATAAATATAAATAGTAATTAGAATTGATGTTTGGAGGAATTTAGTAACAGACGGTCAAATTATATATTTTATTAATTTGTTGAGTTGGTTTTCTAACACTGCGTCACTTACATTGTTATTATGAGGGACTAGTTTCGAAAGCCTATGCTTTCATTTTCAACCTCACGGGTCCCGTGAAAGCATAGGCTTTCAAAACTAGTCCCTCATAATAACAATGTAAGTGACGTAGTGTTAAAAAACCAACTCAACAACTTAATAAAACAAATAATTAGAATAATAATGCATACTCAATAATAATTATTCCACTGCTAGATGTTAACACATACAACAGATACCAACACTAGGAACCAGTCTGTCTCTGATGCTGAGAGCAAATAGTTCTTGAAACTGGTTGGACATTTAAAACTGTAACTGATGCAAGTGTTTCTATTCTGACTCACACAAGACATAATTGATTTAAAATAACTTTTTGTAGCATCAGACATTTCTCAGTATTCATTATTACTGGTTTAAATTTTTCAATCATTTGTTATTTTTTGAAATGGTCATCATTAACTTGTATTTTGCAATGAATTAAATTAAGTCTTGTGCATTACAGTTCGCCAAGGACCTATGCCAGTCAACATTGCTGCCTGCTTATGCATGACAGACGTGGGCGATCATCTAAGGGGAGGTGAAATGGCCAGTATCATAAATCTACAAGCCAGAAAGTTGCCTCATGATACTGAATATCACAGTCGTATATGCAGGAATTAAAATCTGCGCACTGAAGGGTGGGATCAAACCCCAGCACATTCCTTAGCCAGGAAACAGAACTCCATAGCACCACAGTGCAGACTTGAATTACAATGAAAGGGTAATGATTTCCCAGCATATAGCAACCTGTTTTGAACATTTAATTACTTCAATTCCCTGCATTTTGTAGCTACACAAAATGTGTAATGCAACTATTTGTCTAACATGAAGTAGATAAATAAATCAGTTTTTGTAAGTACATGTGGTGTGTTCAAGGAAACAAAACTTTTACTATAATACCTTTGTTGCACAAGATTTTGAGCACTGTCCCCTCTACTGGCAATACACTGTTCCCATTGTTTCTTCCATTTTTGGAATGCCTTCAGGAATGCATTTTCTGGGATGATGCACAGGGTCCTTATCACATTGTCCTGAATCTCCTCTATGGTTTGGATGATGTCCTTTCAATGTGCTTTTCAGTTTGAGAAACAAAAGGAGCTAGGTCTGCAGAATAAGGTGAATGGGGCACATAGAATTTTTGTTTGGGTAACACTGTTTATAAATGGAAATCATCATTTATCTAACAATTTTACCTCTCCATTTTGTCTCTTTCTCTTCATCATACGGTTCCAATAACTCTGGCCGTGTCTCCTCTCCAAGAGCATCTTGTGCAAGTGGTAGCTCTTTTCTAGAACTGAGAAGATCTCGTTCTCTCTCAAGATCTTTTAGCATTCCTTCACATACTGTAAGTTTTAAACAATTAAATTTAGAATTTTGGCATGAAACACTGTAAACATTAATAAATTCACTTCTTATTCTGGCAAATGACAAACCGTATTATATGAATAGGAATATTTATTTCACTGATAATATTTATTGAGGTTATGGTTTGCGATGTAGACCACATGTTTCGCTACAACCTATATTGAGCTTCTTACAGTGCTTGGCCAGGGTCCCAAGGAAGAAGTTCAACATAAGTTACAGTGAAATGTCAACAGAGAGCAGTGTAAGAAATGACACAGCCTACACTGGAAACCATAACCTCAATGAACTGCGGCCATGGAAGCCTGCAGATATGAATAATATATATTACATAAGAGTTAATTAAAATTGTTTTATAATAATCCAAATATTCATTCATATCACTTTGCTGTGTTGCTAAAATGTCCACAGAGCATAAGAACTAACATCTGCTACAACATTTAAACATTTAAAAACTTCTACTACTAACTTCACTTTTAATAATAACTTAAGAGCTTGCTACCGTCAATCCAGGTAATTGTGATTTAACCCAGAACCAAAGAAACCCAAGCAGATATTAAAAAAATAAAAAAAAATCTGCCGTAGCATAATTTCTGAAATGGTTGACAATATATATTTAGCACTTAGAAATATAAATTTATTGAACATTATGATAAGAACATAAAAATGTGCAACATCACTAAATACATCATGATTCTGTTATTATGAAGTAATATGCAACCTGCAACCATAGTTATTATGGCCACGCCTTGCTGCTCTGTAATTGCCATAAGTGTGTCAACTTTGAAAAGCTGCTGGGGTTGTAAATTTTAACATGTGAAGAGTGGTGACACCTGAATGTAATGGACAAGTGCAAGAATGTTTGCTTTTTTCTGAAAATATTGGTACATGTCGTCAAGATCTATAAAAGGAGGAGCTGTAAGCTGGGTGTCAGTTTTTGATTGGGAGTTCTGGCATGCAGTTGTGTGAGAGAACAGTCAACTGTCTAAGCATCAAAGAGATGAGAAAATTAGTGCAGAATTGTTGTGAAAGTAACAAAATAAAAACCATTACTTATAACCAGGTTTGACAAATAAAGAGCATTTTTGTTACATGATGTCAGAAGTGGGATTTACTTTGCATGTATACACACACAAAATGGGCTTAAGCAGTAGTTTAAGTGACTTCTACTGGTGATCCATATTTGAAAGGGGGTTGAAAACATTAAATTGTTCAGATGTGAAAGTCGCCAGATTTTGGAATTTGACTTCTTTGGGATCATAGCTTTACAGGTCCCTCGGCTACCCCTTTTGTTCTGCAATAGTGGCCTTTGGCCGTAGGACTTGGAAAAAATTCTGCATCGCATGTTGGAAAGAAGAGCCAAAGGCACTTATAAAAACCCAACTTAGGGAATTAAAAGAAAAGTATTTTTATCAACAAGATTGCAAAAACTATTATTGTAATCAACAGAATTTTAACACATTTTGTAAACACAGTAGAAGATATGATGATGATGATGATAATAGTTGTTAGTAGTAATAATAATATTATAACAACAACAACAACAACAATAATAATAATAATAATAATAATAATAATAATAATAATAATAAATGTTATTTATTGATGCTAGGGTCATGCTCCACAGAATATATTTTACATGCATATAAATCTAATTTGGGGTGCAAATTTCTAACCATAACAATAGTTCAACTCTCACATACCATGCCTTAGACTACATGGCCATTCAGATACATGACAGCTGTAGTATTATCTGATTTATAATGCTGTGTAATGGAGTTAATGATTAAAAAACTGGTAAAATGCATGTATCTGCATTCAATTGAAACCTGTCAGCATCCAACCATGCCATCACACCAATTGCTTTGGTTGGGCCCTCCCCATCCTTTTTCAGTTTCTCTTGAATACAGAACATACATTTTAACTGGATTTGATCCCACGATCCTTAGTTTGATAGGTTAGCTACTTCTATCATGCCTTAGACTGCATGATCATAAAACCAGACATCAATGTTTGTATTATTTAATGGTTTTATCCCAGTTATTTGATAGTAAAAAATGGGTATTTTAGCAATCATACACATCCATATCACTGAAGGGGTGAACTCCAGTAGATTATATAGGGTGGTGCACAAAAAACTGGCAATAAGTACTAACAACTCACTGCCACCCACCAATTGTTATCTATTGTTGCGACTATATTTTGTTAATATAGACCTCTGCATTAGCTTATTTGTTATTTCTTTATTATCTAATTATTAGATGCTTATCTATTTGTTGTTGTATCTGTTTGTGGTGGGCAATAATTTGTGCATAATTGTGGGTAAGCAGTTCTGTACTCAAGGCTGGTTAATCTCTAAATTACCAACCTCATACCAGATTACTCTCTGGTAGCCCAAAGAATCACCCAATCAGGAGTTGAGACTGGGGAGAATCACCCTCGAAAAGTGTCATGCCAGTAATATATTAAGAGGAGCGATATGAGGCTTATTGTTGATTAATTTCCATAATTTACCTTTAATTCTTCTGTTGCATATTTCTGCTGCTTCTTTAGCACTGCGCTTGACAAACCAGCCATCTCCGAGACACACCAATATTTCATTTGTGTGAACCATTTTGCCTCTCATTAAGGCCTTGGAGCCTACAGGTACCATTACATCATGTGTCAGTTGATCTGGAAGCGAGTCCAGATGCGAACACAATGCCATATGCTCGTCTCTTATTTTAATCCAATGCGCTGTTGCCTTTTCATTTTGCTCCAGCGCCTGAAACATAAATGTTATGTACATAAAATAGCAACAATATGATTTAAATGCTTGGTTAGCATTTGTATTTTCTCTACCTTGTACTTAACAGATAGAGAAAGTATTGCATTTCACCTAAAATTTGATATCAAGTTTCAACAGAAATATATGTTTTGAGGGCTCACAATAAAGAGAGAGTGCATATGTGTGTGTGTGCTCACATGGGCAAGGGTTACTGAAAACTCTGAGAATGAACACAACAAAATTTCAGATCTTATCATTATATGTTTCCAAACTATTCTCTATTGCATTCTATACAATGTCTTATGTTTTCAAACCTGAAATGCCATTCTTCTTTGGAGAGATAAATATATTCTTCATAAGCAACAATTGCAGTTTCAGGCAATTCAAATTGTTGACCTCAAAATTTTTCTTTTATTTTTGGAAATAGAAAAAAGCCAAAGTACCAGCTCTGGACTGTAGGGAGGATGAAACAGGTTTCTGACTACTGCAGAAATTGAGTTGTTTTTTTATACAATATGAGTAGAGGCACTGTCATGGTGCAACAAAATTCCACACAGATGCTTTTTTCTCAGTTCTTGAAGATTTGCGACAGACATTTTGTAGTGCAGCATCTGGCAATGACAGTCTTTTGTCCCTCAAGCGAAATTGTCGTAATATGCCCACTATCTGAGAAGAAAGAACAAGATCACTTTCTTGCCAACACTTCTTGCTTGCCTCACTTTTGTTGGAGACCTCTCCTGGGAAGACCCAGTTTATTCTTCAGGCCAACATATTTCAAGAACTTTATGATCATCCCATGGACACCTACCATCAGGCCCATTACATCTATTTCTTGGAGTTGGTATCTACCATGGTATTTGAAAATGTACTATTTTTAATTTCTCTAGCACATATGTACAATGTACATAGTGGACAGAGAAGGCATTGTATTCCAACAAAAAATTGATATTGGGATTTCACCAGAAATATATATTTTGAGGTCTGTTGAGTCTTAAAAAAAATAATTTAGAAAAAGGTCCGCACTGTTTGCATGTACCCACAGGTCTGTCAAGTTCAGTATCTTCCAAGGATGCGACACAAAGATGTTCAAGAAAATCCCCCCCCCCCCCCCCACAATATACCCCTTATAGGGAACTTTTTTAAAAAAATTTGATTTTCTCAAAAATGGCTCTTAACAATTTTGATTAAAATACCACATATTAAAGATATTTACATCACAAATTTCTTTTCATCCTTCCTATAATAAACAACTACAGCATTCAGAAATTGCTATGCAAAAAATTAAAAAGATCCTATCCCAGCAAACAAAAAACTGGGAATTTATGAAATTAAATGCTCAGACTGTAATGTAGTATATATACCTGAAGGACAAACAGAAGTTTGGAAACTAGATTAAAGGAACACATGAAAAACTTAAAATACAAACAAAAAAATCAGCAGTTGCCTATTATTTTTGGACATCAGGACACAAATTACACCTAATATACTAACTGTTAAAACAAGCATATAAACCCACAGAATTAGATGTCTGGGAGAAGATCTTCATCATGAAGAAGAGCCAAAACATGAATTTTGATTTACCACCATACAGGAGCCTTTGGAAGTTCATAGATCCAGCACCACATGCCTCCACAATTGATATACCATCCCCCATCGTTGATGCCAACGAAGCAAGATTCAGTCAGATTTAAGGGTTGAAAATGGGAACAAGTGTTCCCAAAACTGGTCCCAGTAAGTAATTACTGATGTTTGTGTGACAAAAACCGACTCAAATTCTTTTGATTTAATTTTAATCACATCACTCTTACAAGCTACTTTGCAGTTTTGCAAGATTTTATAAAAAGAGAATGTATTGTCTTTCACCCAAAAATTCAATACTGAGATTTCACTGGAAATACACATTTTAGGGTATCCTATATCCAAGAAAAGCATTTTTAGAAGAATGTGCGTGTATTGTTGTGTCTGAGAAGACAAAAATGAAAAGTTAGTTAAATACAAAACTTGATATTTAAGTTCAGCATTTTCAAGGATAAGACATGAAGATTTTCAAGAAAAATCCTCCACCCCAAACTAAAAATTTTCAAAATTTTGATTTTCTCATAAATGGCTTTAACAATTCTGATTTAAACAATATACATTAAAGATACTTTTATGACAAACGAAACGTATATATGGAATTTTCTGGGAAGAGCTTCATTTATTCCTGCAGTTCTAGTTATTTTAAATAACCTTTTATTTTGTCACACCATGAGAAATGCTCAGGGACCTCGAACATGTTTAAAACTATGAAATATGCAGCATAACATAACAAGATTACTTTTTTTTCTACCTCATCATGTAATGTGTAACAAAAGATGAAAATTCTATCACTATTGTTTCAAGAGTGAATTTCATTACATGCAGTCTGTCCTATGTAGAATATTTACCTTTTGCATGATGTATTGAGAAAAATGCTTCTATAGTGTATGGGGAGTGAGCATAAGGAATCTGTTTGGCATTACTTCCATATCTACAGTTTCGTAGAAAGAGCATCAAAATGTAGTGAAAGTGAAATAGCATTATGAATAATTTGGCATCTGGCTATTCATGATGTGCATTTGACACTTTTGTTATTTTGCTATTAGAGCTGCGTTGTAATTATTTGCTGGTCCATTATAAGTGTTTAGGACCCAAAACACAAATCATAGCTGTGGGATGTATTTCTTATAAGTAAAGGAGTTGTTGAAAGCCGTGGCTCTCTTTAGAGCGATATTAGGGTATAACCGCAGGATCTGTGAAGATAAAATTCTTAACGTTCCCAAGATGAAGTCAAAACCTCTGCAATGTAGCGAATTTCAAATCTAAAGTCATCTGTGGAAGTTTTATGGCACCCGAGAAGTAGTGAAAATCACTAATTGGGGTTTAGGTGTACAAATCCCTTGACTATACTTTATGGCTTATGGCCCTCAGTAAAGCTATACAACATTTGAAAGTGTTGAAAATATTATACTCAGATGTGAAAGTTGCCAGACTGCCGAAGTATTGACTTCTTGGGATCATAGGTGTTTTAAACTTCACAGATCCCTCAGCTACGCTTTTCAGCCACAACTGCTAAACTCCTCTACTTATAAAAAATATCCCACGGCTACGCTCTGCGGCTTAGGCTACCTACCTTGGGCTATACTTTGCGGCTTAGGGCCCTGAACGTTTATAATATACCAGTAAACTATAAAGCTGCTCTAATGGCAGAATAACAAAAGTACCCATGTATAGAAGTAATGCCAAGTGGTGTAACCATCGTATAGTAATAATGGGCCCTCTACCTTGGGCTACGCTTTGCGACTTAGAGCCCTAAATACTTATAAGAGACCAGAATATAATTACAACGCGGCTCGCAGTTGTAGGTATCGAAGAATGTCCATATTTTTAAATCCTTCTTGAAAATTTTATCTTGATTAGGATTGCCTATAGTTTAAAGTAGCATGGAAGGTTATTAAACTTTTTATTACAGAATAACCATTTGCTGGCCTATGCAAATCACCTGCATGCATTTTTAATGTGTAATTGTATAAGAGTATACTGCAGTTCAGCGAATATCCTTAATAGGATAGAAGACATTTCCTTCTTCAGTTTCGAACATAACGTTAGTCTGTCAGTAATTTAAACCAATTACCTCATTGTGGGTCTGCTGAAGCAAGGCTTTCAAATCAGAGGCATCATCGGAACTTGTTTTCAATTGCACCTTTTCCATTTTTGCCATTTCAAACTAAGTAAGCGTTTTCCTGGTAGTCCATGAAGATTTAATCATTATTTAAAGCTATAATAAGTAGATGATATATTTCGACTTTTGACATTGTATATCACATGTCAAATATACTTTCCGCGCCATTTTGCAAACTTCATTTTTTCCATCACTTCGTGATAGCCAACTATATAAGGGCAAATGTGCAACAGAACTTATAACAGAATTAAACAAAATAAATGGAATGAGTAACTGGAAGGCTTCTTCGATTATGAGAATTCAAATGATTTGAATAATAATACCATATATTTTAATTATCAGGTGGATTTTGCATTTTTTCTTTCAGTATGGATTGTTTTATTTTTCCTTACAGTTATTACTACTGAATTAAACAGAAATGGATAGTCAAATCGTTTGTGTTGCTGATTTAGAAAGTACTTTTAATAATAGACGAATGGAAATAAATTCCAATTCTAGTGGACAAGAAAACTCTGGAGCAAACGACAGAAACTCAAATGCAAATGTCCCAATATTTGGCGAAGATTTTGAGTATATGGTAGGTTAATGTAGTCCTATAAATTGAGGTTGTGAGAACTATAGAAATTCATTCTACATATAAATTCATATAATCTATGAACTTCATTAGTTTATAATTGTTTACTGCAACTACAAATAAAGTGATGTTTTGTTTAGTTTAAATTTTGTACAAAACCTCCATACTTGGAAACTATAAGAAATGTTATAGAAGTGGACTAATAATGATGAGATTACACGTGTTAAGTGATGTAGGGAAAGTTGTTGACACTTTGGAATCATTTAAATCCCGGGCGGAACTGCTCCACTCCTCTTCTTCTAAAATCCATTTCTAGGCCACTATGCTTTGCGGCTTAGGGCTCCCGGCTAAAGTGATTTGTTGGGATCCTTGATAGTCTAACTTAAGTCAAGTATTGGACTGCTCTGTGGTTAATGTACCAAAGTGGTTATTGTCACATATTTGATAGAGAAGTCTGCAATTTGTGTATGTAAAGGGATTTTTTTAAACTTCTTTGGCACATTCCACTAGCAACTTTGTTATATTCTTGCATTTCAGGAGTGATATCTTTTACAGGTATTTTTTCACAACATGCAGATACATTCTGTGTTTGGTTCATGCACTTTTTTCTGGTGCATACTTGAAATGAAATCCATGCAAAGACATTCTTATCACCAGATGTCTCAGTTGGTAGTTTGTATATTTCCAGTTCTGGTTTGACATAGCCTCGGTACAGAAAAAAATCTATTATTTCTTCCCTTTTCTGTTCCAGTTTCCCAATCATTTCTTTGTAAGTGTTGGTGGCTCTTAGTAGTAGATGGTATTGTATATCTTCAAAGAGGAAACTTTCATAGGTCAGTTTGGAGCTTGTGTGTTTTGAAACTCGAAGCACTCTCTTTAGAAATGCCGCTTTTATTTTTTCTATTATTATTAGTATACGATGGTTCCAGCACTTGACATTACTTCAATACATGCGTACTTTTGTTATTTTGTCATTAGAGCTGCTTTGTAGTTACTTACTGGTCTATTATAAACGTTTAGAGCCCTAAGCCGCAAAGCGTAGCCGAGGTATCTGTGAAGCTAAAATCCCAATGATCCCAAGAAGTAGGAAAAACTTATCTGGCGACTTTCACATTTGAACATCTTAATGTTTTCAACACTTTCAAATATGGATTACCAGTAAAAGTCACTACCGTCGTGTGTGTGTGTGTACACATGTATGTGTGTGCGCCATGCGCATGTCTATTTGTGTGGTTCAACCATTGTATAACTTTACCTTTCTATTTTTTCTGACATAACCTTAGACCGAAATAATTTCATTGCTGTCATTACTGACATTTCTCTTAAATTCCTTATTTTGTTCATGCTTTTGGTTGCTGCGATCATTCGTTCTGTCAATTGAATTTTAAAATTCCTTGCTGTGATTTGTATAGTTATCCTGAGATACTTGAAACTATTTGATCGCTTTAGTTCTTTACCTTTATGGGTTATTCCATGTGTATTTATTTGGTAGCTTTCTTCCATTTCTGAAAATTACAAATTCCATTTTTTTCATATACTTCATTTGATTCCATCCAGTCTGTGAATATATCCATAGTTCTTTGAAGTTCTCCTATACCCTTTGAAGCTAATAATATATCAGCATAAATATAAATTTTCGCACATTTTTTTTGCTTATCCTAAACCCCTGCATCCGTGGTGAAAGCATTAAAAAGTACTGGACTCAAAGGGTCACCTTGCAAAACACTATTTGTTTGCTTGATTCAATTGGACCTTCCTAGTTGTCATCAATTTGTATCACGTTAGATGCTAGTGTATTAGATATCAATCTTCTGATGATTGATTGTCCAATCATAGCTTTTAATTTGTTGATCAATCAGGTCAAAAACTTGTAGTAGTCGAAAAAAAGACATACATTTCCCTTTTTTTCTCTCTAAAGTATGTTGTATGTCTTTGAGGAGGTCTTCAACTGCCATTACCATTGATCTTCCTTCCTAAACCCAAATTGGTAATTAGGGAGGTGTGGTTGCATCAACATGTTTATTTTTATTATCAGAATTCTCATCAACCACTTTAGCGCCAATGTTCATTTAAAGGAATGGATAATTTGCTTATAAAAGGAATGCTTTTCAATTTATTACTCATTTAAAGGAATGGGTAGCTTATACATGAAAGGAGTGCACTTTTTTTTTTGCCTATAGTTTATACATGAAAAAAAATATACTTTTGTTTATTTATTTATTTATTTAAAGGAAGGAATAGTTTGTGTGTGTGAAAGGAGTGTACTTTTTTTATGTATTCATTTAAAGAAATGGATAGTTCATACATGGCAGGAATGCGGTTATATATATTTATTAGTAATCCAGTTCTTTCCTTTCCGAGTGTGCAGTGCTTGTAAGCACTGCCAATAGTATCTAGGTTAACTGACGTGAATGTAGGAGAGGCAGTAAAAGGTTGATTGGTGCAGGGACCCCAACAGATGGCTATTATTGGGCTCTCAGCAGTAAGTTATACCTGCAGCTTAGGGCCCTCACAGTGGGCCCCCAGTGTTGTCTATGCCAACACCTGATGGTATTGGTTACTCCTATGATGACAGCTCTGCACTAAAACATGTCATAATGGAGTCAATGCCATATGTGTGTAGAAAATTGTCAAAATTTTGTAGCAAGTTGGAATGAAATTGTGAATGTGTAGGCAATGTTGGGTATTCTCTTATACTTGATACTCCTTCTGACACTTTTCCCAATGGTTGCCATTTATTTCATCTACTGAAGTTGAGCTGCTAACATGTGACTAACAGATACTGAGGGGCAATGGTGCTGCTAATATACTAGGTGTTAAGCAGCTAAGCTTAGCCAAATGTTGAGGGACCTAAACCAGAAAAGCATAGCTGAGGGATTTTGTTTAGAAGGAGAGGAGTGAAACAGTTGAAGGCATTAGGGTGTTTTTATCATTTCTCACAGTCATTTTCTGTATAAGAGAATATGCCGGCATTCTATAAATCTCCCAAAGTGTCAACAACTACTCCTGACTTATATGCTAAATTATGTATTATTATTTAATTTTCTTAACATTTAAATCTGTGAAAAGTTTAGGGAAACTTCTCATTATTGATGCTTAAAGGATATTGTGTTTTTAACATACCTTTTTACTTTCTCTTCACGTACTATGTACTTAGTGTAAGGAGAAGGTATTGCATTCCACCCAAAAATTCCATACCGAGATTTCACCGGAAATACATGTTTTGGGTCCCCCTGAATCCAAAAAGCATTTTCAGAAAAAGGTCTGTGTGTATGTGTGTGTGTCTGTGGACAGCATAGCTCAAAAACGAAAAGACTGATGAATACCATTCTTGGTATTTAAGTTTGGCATCTTCCAAGGATGCGACAAGAAGATTTTCAAGAAAATCCCACACCCCAAACTACCCTTTATATGGAACTTTTTTTGAAAATTTTGATTTTCTTAAAAATTGTTAACGATTTTGATTAAAATATTGTATATTAAAGATATTTACATGACAAATAAAATGTAGACCTTGAATTTTCTGGAAATACTCTCTGAAGACTGCTTTATTCTGGATTAATTTTACGGAATTTTGCATAACTGCTAAACTGTAAGAGATGGACAAAAACTTACCACACAAAAAATGTAGAACACGTTAAAACACACAATTTATGTAATATACATTTTTTTCATGGAGTTGGTCATTTTTTTTTTTTAGATATTCTTTGTTTTTGGTTCCAGTTTTGAAAAATTTATACTTTCCTCATACAGGAATTTGTCAGCTCATGTCCATACCAACAAAGGAACTTCATTCACATAGCAACCAGCTTTTGACTATTGCTTTAACCTATGGTGCTCCCTTATTTCGCTTCTACTTACAAGGATACAAGTAATAAGACTATTTCTGCTAATTGTATCTCAATTTGCATGAAGTAAATAGAAGCATAAGCTTTTTAAAAATAATTTGTTACAGAGATGTAGAGAAAGTCATGTGAATGGAACACATCAGATTTTTGACATTCTGTTTGTCTTAAAAAATATATGATCGAAAATTTTTTTGCAGCATTCGTCATGCTATATATGCAATGGCTACTATGGACCTTGCTTTGAAGAACCAGTCTGTGGGACATGTCATGCATTCCTGTTTCCAGATGACATGAATCAGACAGACTTCATACATTTACTGAGTGAGGTATGAGTAAATTCTTCATAACTTAAGAAAGTGTTTCATGAATATATACTTTTCAATGCAAGTATAGTTTGCAGCTGTAGATTTAACTTTTTTCAGTTTTGTGAACTTGGAAATAACACTGTTATCAGATTTTAAATACCTGAGAATTAAAGATAAAAATCTAATTAATTTTTAAGTGGCTATTGCATTCTTTAAAGTCGGGGAGATTTAGTGATCCCTGACAGCCAGCATGCTGTCTCAGCTGATAAGAGGTGTGTCTGCCTCTTAGCCAATATCTAACAAACATTGTTGCAATATTTAACTAACATTCCTCAATGCAGTTTCAGTTGGCGCGAGTATCCGCTTGTACTATGCGATTTTGTTTTCTACACACTTTTTTATGTATTGTAATGTGCTGTGTGCTAGTGTTTTAAAATGGCTTATTATCCTGCAGTTGTGGACAGAACGAAGTGGCAACATTATGATGGGGCAACTATGATATAAAGCAACTGTCAGGAATCACTGTGGATCTCACGGACTTCTTCAAAACTTTGTCGCTCCTACAGAAATGATCTTTAATATTCTATCTTTCCACTTTTGCCATTCCTTCATATCATTAATTTGTAAATGAAGTCTGAGAAGCAAAGTAATACAAGCAAATTTGGTAAAAGTTTATCATGACTACAGAATTTATTCATTTCGCAATGTTGGGATGTACGTATTGTTTTAATTTTGGCCATATTATTCTGTAGAATATAATATGGAAGTGGTTGGTTACAAGTAATAATAATAATCATACGATGATTCTGATCTAGAGTCGCTTCCAGATGGCAAATAAATGTAAGTTATCATATACATTGAAAACTTGCAAATATGCAAAGAAACTTGTGACAGTGATGTAATTAAATAAAGAACAAAAGTATTCCCGAAACCATCCCAGTAAGTAAAAATAAGTGATGGTTATGTTACAAAAACCAACTCAGATTCTTTTCTTTATTATCATGTACTTTTTTTTTTCTTGTGTTTTTTAGAGTTAATTATTACATGTGCCCATTTATTTTATTATGACTATTAATATCATCATCATTATACCTAACAATGTTTTAATCATCATTTAAGTTGTCGGAATAAGGGCTCTGTTTACAATATGCCACGTGTATGTGCCATATGGTCGTGAAAGTATGATAGTATTTCTGGCGTGAATGGTGGAAGGCTATGTTATAACGGTGCACTGGTCGTCTGGGTTTTGTTTTGGTGAGGATCAACTTACGGCTGAATAGATAATAAGTTTTGTGTTTAACTTAGACAACAGATGATGGAGATTCAGGCAATGATGAACCAAGTGAATATTATGTTGCTGAGCGTCGTCAGAGCCAGCAACAGCAACCTCCTCCACAACCACCAGAACAAGTCAGGCGTCCAGATCGCCTTGCTGAACGCTTAGAAATGCTAAGCTGTCCAAGGGAGCCAGATGACTTCAACTCAGGTCTTATGGAGTGTTTGCCTCCTGAAGGTATGCCATATGTAACTTTTGTTCACAGCAAACTTAGACCTGAGGTTCTAATTGCATATAAGGTCTACAGATTGGAGATATTTAAAGGGTATAAGCAAGAAATCTATTCCACCCAAAAATTCAATGTAAACATTTGACCAGAAATGTATGACTTGAGATCCCTTGAACCCAAATAAGTATTTTTGTGAGAGAGGGTAAGAGAAGGGAATGAGAGATTTTTTTCACCTACCCTGCATATAAAACATTTTTGAGTTTTACTGCATATAGTAAAGAGAGGAAATATTGCATTCCAACAAAAAATTTGAAACTGGGACATCACTGAAAATATATATTTCAAGAGTCCCTCAATCCACAAAAAGCATTTTTAGAAAAAGGTACACATCTTTACTGGGTCAGAAATCTGAATAATAATTTAACCTGCCACAGTATTGTGGAGGGGGGGGATGACGTGTGTGCCTAACACTCAAAAGGTTATGATTTTGAATCATGCTTAGGGTAAGTTATCCAGTTAAGTTTTTTTTCCTTCCTTCCTTTCTTTCTCTCTCTCTCTCTCTCTCTCTCTCTCTCTCTCTCTCTCTCTCTCTCTCTCTCTCACACTCTGTCTCCAGGGTTTCTCCTTACACTGAGAAGACAAATGATGAGTAACTTTAAGCTCCATGGACCCCAAGATCATTTGAGCATCATTTCACCTATTTCATTCATTGTCCAACATGAGCAAACAAGTTAAAGGATTTATTCGACAATGAGTCGATTAATTACACTAAACAACACTTACTTGTGATTTTTGCTAGAACACATTTCAAAGGACTAGTTTCCGTCATTTTCAACCGAACATTGAAACAGTTCCAGCAAAAATCCCAAATAAGTGTTGTTTAGTGTAATTTAATTGACTCTTTGTTAAATAAATGAATATAACAACTCTATTTACAAACTTCCATAAAAAGAAAAGTGAAATTAAAGGATGTTAATCCTAAACAAAAACAGTTTATGAAATACAGTAAGTAAACTTGGATTGCTTTCTAGTAGGACATTATTCACCTAAATCAGAATAGTGGTCTATATTAGCATCACATTATTATTGCAATTTCCCACTTTTCTTCTTCTTTTTCTTCTTTGTCATTGCTTAGACTTGTGCTTGCTATTTATGTAGATATTATTTCTTACAAACTTCTGTAAAAATGCAGAGTGTGATGGTTTAATATTTGAATAGTTTTTAGCAGGTAGTTTCAAACAAAAATTATTTTGAATCATTAAATTAATTTGGTTTAAAAATTGGTGTCTATATTTAAAAATGCTAAAAATGCTAATCTATATTTAAAAGGTGACAATGAAATGACCTAAAAATATCTGATATGTTCTATTTATATGACTTTCTCTACCAGTGCTGCAAATTAACTTTGTGCAAATGATTATTCTGTTATTTACTTCATGCTAAGCAAGAAAACTAATATTACTTACTTTCTTATAACTAGAAGGGAACTTATGGAATTCTCTAGGCTAAAGCGATAGTCAAATTTTTTAAAAGATGTTGCTATGCAATTGTCATTAAAATTTGCTTCTCTTTGTATGACCAGAAGTAAAATGAATGAAACAAGGACAGCTTTTGTTTAAGAAAAGTGAGTATTTTAAAATTGAAACCAATAACAAAGAATATCTGTGAAATGGTTAGCTCCATAACAAAAATGTATGGACATAATTGTATGTTTTGATGAGATCTACATTCTTTGCCCAATAAGTCTTTATCTATCTCTTATGGTTTACCAATTTTGAAAAATTCATCCAGAATAAAGAGCTCTTCAGAGACTATACCCAGGAAATTCAAGACGTACATTTTTTCTTATGTAAATATTAACTATACAGTATTTTAATCAAAATCGTTAAGAGCCATTTTTGAGAAAATTAAAATGTTCCAAAATTTTTCCATGTAAAGGGTAGTTTTGGGTGCGTAACATCCTTGGAAGATGCTACAATTAAAACCAAGTTTGACATTTAATAGAATTTTTGTTTTTGAGTTATGTTGCCTACTGACAGATTCACACATAGACTTTTGGACTTTTTTCTAAAAATCTTATGTGTTCCATTCACATGTCTTTCTCTACCTGTTCTGCTACTCTTAAAAAAGAGATTTTTTTATGTGCATTATGCTAATCACGATAGGTATCAGCAGAAATGTTTTTACTACTTACATTCCTTGTAAGCAGAAGGGAAATATGGCTAAAGCAATAGTCATGTCTTTTAACAGCTGGTTGCTATGTGAACAATTACAATTCAGTTTGCTTTGCAAGGCTAGTGATAAACAAAATGAGATGAAAGAAAAAGTAACCCTGTTTGAGAAAAATTACATGGTTTAAACTTGAAACCCATAACAAGCAGTATCTTGGAAACAGTCAACTTTATAACAAAAATCACATGACATAAATTGTGTGTTTTATTGAAATCTACTTTTTTTGTGTATTGAGTTTTTGTCTATTTCTTACGGTTTACTTGTTATGCAAAATTCATCAAAGCTCATTAAGAATGAACTGGTTTTCAAACGCTATTATCAGAAAATTCAAGAAATACATTTTATTTCTGATGTAAATATCTATAATATACAGTATTTTAATCAGAACCGTTAGAGCCATTTTGGAGAAACATAACATTTTAAAAAAATGTTTCCATGTGAAGGGTAGTTTGGGGCGGGGGAATTTTTCATGTAGCATCCTTGGAAGATACTAAACTTAAATAACAAGTTTGGTATTTAACACTCTTTTAGTTTTTGAGCTATGCTATCCACAGACACACACAGACCTTTTTCTAAAATGCTTTTTACTTTATCTACACATACTATATACATAGTGCACAGAGAAGGTATTGTATTACACCCAAAAGTTTGATACCCAGATTTGCCTGGAAATATGTTTTGGGAGTCCCTGATTCCAAAAAATGCATTTTTAGAAAAAGTCTGTGTGTGTGTGATTGCACGTACACATGGGTGTGTGTGCGTGCGTGTGTACATGCAGCACAGCTCAAAAACGAAAATACCTTTAAATACCAAACTTGGTATTTAAGTTTGGTATCTTCAAAGGACGTGACACGAAGATTTTAAAGAAAATCAACCCACCCCAAACTACCCTTTACCTGGAAAAATATTTGAAAATTTTGTTTTTCTCAGTAATGGTTCTAACAATTTTGATTAAAATACCACAGTTTAAAGCCATTTCTATCACAAATAAAATGTACATCTTTAATTTTTTGGGAATAGCTTCTTAAGACCTTTGCATTCTGGATGAATTTTACTGAATTTTACACGACTGGTAAACCATAAGATATAGACAAGAGTGACTATTTTCAAGATTACCTTATTATTGGTTTCAGTTTTAAAGTACTTTAAACTTTTCTCATACGGGAACTTGTCAACTCCTGGCCATGCAAAAAGATTTCAATCCCATAGCAACTACATTTTAAAACATTTGACTGTTGCTTTAGGCTGGTGTATTCCCTTATTTCACTTCTATTTATAAGGAACTACATATAAGACTGTTTCTGCTAATGTTTATCTTGATTAGCATGAAGTAGATAGAAGAATAAGCTTATTAACAATAATTTATTACAGAGTTTTAGAGAAAGTCATGTGAATGGATTATATCTATTCTTTTGGACTTTGGGGACCTCAAAACATATATTTCCAGTGAAATCTCAGTATCAATTTTTTTTGGTGCAGTACAATACATGCTCTATACACTATAGTGTGTATAGAGAAAGTGAAAATGCTTTTTATGGATTCAGGGAACCTCAAAACATGTATTTCTGGTGAAATCTCAGTCTCAAATTTTTGAGTTCAATACAATACCTTCTCTGGCTACCGTGTACATTATACATCTGTGGTAGAGAAAGTAATATGCACTAAATAAGAAGTACTAATATTGTTTTTATCCCTTAAATGAAAAAACAATCAGCATAACTTATTTTCTTGGAAACATATTTCATTCAAGATAATCAGCTGGGGAGCTTAAAACACCCTAGAGTTTTCGTGTTTGTCTTAGCACTAGAATGAAACAATGCTTACTAATGTATTACTACATAGAGTGTAAATATTTTTTAATTTTTTGTCACAGTTTTGCTGGCCGTTTTCTCCTACCTTGATGACATTTCTCTATGGTCTGTTGGAAATGTATGTAAAAGGTGGCGGCATCTACTGAGAACACACGTAGCAGCAGAACAATGGAAATCCTATACAATAACAAGATGGCCACTTTTCAAGCCCATTACATTCGTTCAAGACTGGTTCGAAATGTACACAGCACTGTAAGTAATTAAAATACTCTTAAGAAAGAGGATTATTAATTCTGTTTAAAATATATTTTATACTCCTGCTGCTGAATCTTTGTACTTGAAGCTTGGGTAGTTTCATGTAATGTTGACTAAATTGTAAATGGAGTTTTATTTATGGACGCTCTTTAACTACTACCCTTCTCAGCATCTCATTCTATCATGCGCGTGAAAGACTGTTAATTTTGCTCAGAGGCCTCTTTATCAGGCTTGAGGTTGTTTTATGTACTCTAAATTTACGACACCGGACCAATGGTTTTACTTCCCTTCCAAAGGAAACCATGCTAAGGATTTTTACGCCCGAAAACATCCATCGTCCTCTGCTGGGTTTGAACCTGAGACTGTGGATATATGAAGCTAGCACCCCACAAAGCGCACAGACAGGAGCAGGTTCACGTTTAAAAAGGTAACTGTGCGTAAAAATACAGTGGCCAATTCTTAGCCGAGCTAGTACTACCTCCTCCCGGCGGAATAAACGAGAAACTTTTACATCACGGAGGGCGACATTCTAGTTGCGACATTATCAGAGTTGCACTAAACAACAGCAGCTCATTATGAACCTTTCTATTATGCCTTAAGTCACATATAAAGAGTATAGTAGTAGTAGTAGTAGTAGTAGTGAATATGTGCCGATGAATAATATATATTTTTGTTGTTGTAGCTTAACGTGCTTTAACCTAGTTGGTCATATCGGACGATGAATGAAATTGGTGAAATGATGCTCAAATGATCTTGGGGAGCTTAAAGTTACTTGACATTCGTCTTTTCAGGATAAGGGAAAACCCTGAAAAAAACCTTATCCAGGTAACTCACCCTAAGCAAAATTTGGACTCACAACCTGTTGAATGTGAGGCAGACACCTACCACACACTACCAAGGCGGGCTAATTACTATTATTATTATTATTATTATTATTATTATTGTTGTTGTTAGAAATAATATATTGTGCTGAATTTAGTGATGAGCTAATTTTGGGAGCACACAGTGTAAGTTAATGCAGGAATGATGGCAGATTTAGCGAGAGTTTTGTTGGAGAGGGTACTCAAGTACTTATATCGTATTTAGCAATTTCAGAATCGGATATGTTGAAAGTATATTTAAGGTTTCAGTAGAATAGGAGGGAAAGAATAAGTGGCTGGGTAAGATTAAGGAGGAGTTGATCAAGAATGGGGTAGGAGATTTGAAGTACATTATGGACAATCCAAATTAAATTAAATTCAATTCAATTCAATTCATTAGTCCTATAAATCATATACATGATATGGGATAAGTCAGTGTTTACAGTTAAGCAGAAACATATTTACAATTTACATAATTAGGTAGTTACCAATGAATAATACAGTGATTAACTTTTTTGTCTTTAAAAAATAGACATTATATAAAAAATTAGACCACACAATAAAAATTATTAAAATGCTTGAAACAATATTACAAGAATCTTTTATGTACAACTGCTGAATTTGGAAAGGGGTGAGGGTAAAATTGGAAGACATGGGAAGGCGGAATATACGGGCACAAATGAGAGGAGAAAAAATTGTTGCAATGGTATAATGAGGTGAAGGAAAATTTAGGAAAGGAGGAATATCTTTAAATGTGCAATAGAAATTAGAGATCAGGATTGGCATGGTTCCAACTGTGGGTATGGAAATAAGGGTTTGAGAGGAGGTGTGAGGCAGGAACTATGTCCAGTTAATGGGAGGATGAGGATGAACTGCACATAATAAGCGCAAAGGCATGAATGAATGGAGAGGGAAGTTGGGGAGAGTTAAGGGGACAAGGTAGTCAGAACATATGGAAATTACACCTTAAGTGAGTTGAATTACCACTGCTCTTAAGGTATTCAATTGTTTTCCCAAAAATTTGTATGAATTGTTCTGTAAATCATGACAATTATTTCAAGAGGTTGTTTGCATTAATAGCTTACATGGTTGAGTCTATAAAAAGCATTTCATTCAGCAGAAAAGTAATAAAACTTAGTCTTAAAACATGTGAATTTATGTACCTTTTTCTCTGATATTACTTGCAATACATAATCACACACTTGCATGATTGTACTTAGATTTTTTTTTTTGTTAACCTAGTTGGTCGTATCGAACGAATGAAATTGGTGAAATGCTGCCTTACCCGCCAAGTTTAAAACTTACTTTTCACACATGAAATTCAGGAAAAGATATGTCGAGAATGTAAGACAATCCCAAGTTGGCATTAATATTTTGGAAAAAAAACATTGTCTTGTATTCAGATAAATTTGGCAACTTTATTCTTTAATTGCATGTGTATCACTGTTCCCAGGCTTCTACTAATATAGTGATAAAAGAAAGCCTTCTTTATAGTTAATGGTCTGATTTACATTAGCAGGATGTTTGTGTATACTCTCAAAACATGTAACTTTTACTTGCAGCATTGACAGTTGTCCTTGCAGAACATGTCTCCAACAGATGGCAGTAAAAATGCAGCCTCCAGGGGAAGAAAATTCTTGGAGAAGGAATCGGCTGAGGAATGAACTCAAAAGTTAGTTGAATATCACAAATAAAATTCCTGTGGCAGTTTACCTTAACATTAAAGTATACCAGTTAACTAATTTTTTTAATCTCATTAATTAAGCTTAAAAATAAAATTATTAAATCACTTTTTTTGCTTAATAATGATGCCTGAAAGACGATAACAAAATAGGCTGGGATTGTGGTGGAATAGAATTCCTTATCCTGGGTGATCTTTTCCCATTTTGTCTAATATCTGTTCCATAAGCGCACACCTGTTTATCTTTCTTTTCCTATCACAAATTGATTCCGTCTCCCTGAATTTATTTACAAGCAAACGAACTGGCTCTGTATTGGAACATGCACACCAGAAAATTTAGTTTCAAATTGCCTTACAACTTCCCTACAAGATATGTAAGTGCATCTGTATCGTACATAAATACTCTTTGTGATACTGTATACTTTATTTTGAAAGCATCTAAACATTCCTACTGTTATTCATTTGTGAACTGTATGAGCTGCACTAGAACAGAAGTAAGACTTATGCATATGTGGCAACAGAACAGCTGTAGGGTGCAGGGAAATGCAGTGAAGGTCACACGGACTGCTGGCCCAAGTTTTGTAACAAAAGTATTATACCTTGATATCCATTTTGTCTTTATATATTGAATCTTTTAAAATAAAATGTCCTTTTCTTGTGATGTTCCATTAGAGCTTTTGAGTCAAATTCATATTAATTCCCACATTCATCAATGTTTTGATGGTAAAAATTTGATCTCTGTTAGACCTTCTTGCTCTGAAACTTCCTTGATATTCCCTGAATATCTCCTCTGTGAATGGTTCCAGTCTATTTTGTAATATCTGAGTAAATGTTTTGTTACATGTATTTAATAATAAGATGTATCTGTTGGTTCTGCAATCTAACTGGTCTCTTTTTTTTTTTTTAACAAAAATCTGATGTGTTATATACATAACTTTCTCTACATCTCTGTAACAAATTATTGTTAATAAGCTTATTCTTAGAATATTTTTGAGTTGGGTTTGTAACACTTAAGTATCACTTACATATAATTTTTCCAGACCAGTTTTGACGCCATGTGGGCATCATTGTCAATGGTCTCCAACTGAATTTCCACAGGGCGTTCTATGTTGAGGTGTGACGGTCCCTAGTGGCTGGGTGACGAACTTCCACAATATATTTTGTGATGGCAATTCTACATGGTAAATTCCATATCATTAAAAACCAATACCATGTATTCAACTTTGAATTGCCACCACAAAATATATTGTGGAAGTTCGTCACCCAGCCACAAGGGACCATCACACCTCAACATAGAACACTCTGTGGAAATTCAGTTGGAAACCATCGACAATGATGCCCACATGGCGTCGAAACCGGTCTGGAAAAATGTATGTAAGTGATACTTAAGTGTTACAAACCCAACTCAAAAATATTCTATTCATATGTATCACTATTCCAAAACACCCTTTCATTAAAATTGTTCTTAAGATTATTGTTGTATCTATTTCATGCTAATGAAGACAAACATTAGCACAAATGATCTTATTACTTGGTTTCTTTAAGTAGAAGGGAAATAAGGGAATACACTAGGCTAAGCTGATAGTCAAATGTTATAAAATGTGGTTGCTATGGGATTGAAATCCAATTCTTTGCATGGCAGGGAGTTGACAAGTTCCCATATGAGAAAAGTTTAAGTATTTTAAAACTGAAACCAATAAGAGAAAAAAAAATGTATATGGCATAAATTGTGTGTTTTAAGGAGATCTATATTTTTTGTATAGTAAGACGGTTTACCTTTTATTTAAAGTTCAGAAAAAATCATCCAAAATAAAGAGGTCTTTAAAGGCTATTCCTAGAAAATTCAAGATATATTTTATTTGTCATGTAAATATCTTAAATATAAGAGATTTTATTCAAAATCATTAGAGCGATTTTTAAGAAAATCAACATTTTTTAAAAATGTTCAATATAAAGGTTATTTGGGGGTGGGGATGATTTTTTTAAAAATCTTCCTGTTGCATTCTTGGAAGATTCTGAACTTAAATAACCAATGGTATTTAATGGATTTTTTGTTTTTGAGCTATGCTGTCCACGCACGCACGGGCTCTCTCTCTCAAAATGCTTTTTTTGAATTCAGGGGATCCTAAAACATGTACTTCAGGTGAAATCTCGGTATCAAATTTTTGTATGTAATACAATACCTTCTCTGCACACTATGTACATAGTATGTGTAGAGAGAGTAATTAGATTTGTTTTTTTATCATTATAATGTACATATTATATCTTTGCAGGTCTAAGAACTGATCCTCCTGAAGGAATTGAGGCTGCTCCGTTAGATCAGAAATACTGTCACTGGCAGGCAACAATTACAGGTCCAGTTGGGAGTCCATACGAAGGAGGGCTTTTCTATCTGTACCTTCAGGTCCCTTACAGTTATCCAATGTGTCCACCTTTGGTCAGGTTTCTGACACGCATCTTTCATCCCAATGTATCCAGGCATGGGGATGTGGGCATTGATTCCATACACCACAACTGGAGTCTTGCCCTCACAATATCCAAAGTGCTCATTTCAGTGCAGAGTCTGCTCACAGATCCATTCTGCCAGGTGAGATGTTTTACTTATTAGCTTTTGTAACAATAAAATAGACAGGCATTAAGGCAAGATTTGCTTATATGTTTGTCAGCTATGACATCATTGAGCTACTATGGCAACTGAAGCAGTAACTCAATGCTCTGTAATGAATTTCCATAATTTGTGTAAATGTTTTTAATTACTTCATACCCATATTTTAATTAGTGAGCTTGTTGTTCATAATATTATGGTAATATTGATTTATTTTGGTAGCTTGCCAAATGGCTTTATATCTTGTATATTGTTTGAAAGTTTGTACCAAGCACTAGGAAATCTTTTATGCCTGCAGAAAAGTATTCAAAAGGGATCATTAGTTTATGGTTTCGTTTCAAAGGTCAAAAGTTTGTTTACGTCCATGTTAAGAGAAGGGTAGCTTGTAGTTTCCACCGGGAAAATAAGAAACAAACTACCAGGGAATAAAATCTTGAGAGACGCGGTAGATAACCAATGGGAAGCTAATACATCAGCATAGAGATAAGTATAGAGGGGATAATCGAAGCTTGCAGAGCCGCATCTACACTTTCTGAATTATGAAAATTCACTCTTTGTGGAGAAACCAACAGGGAAGTTTCGAGAAACTTTGAGAAACAGGAGATGATGACGTGGTTCGTTAAGTTTGAGTATAGTGAATATTCCGAACGAAACAGAAGATAGGATTTCTAAGTATTTTAAAGATTAAAGTGGCAAAGCCATGTTATTAATAGTTTTTTTTTTTTCTTTCTTCACTTGGGCACACAAAAGATCCGTGTATAAAGCAGTTTAAGACCAACATTAGGGGATTATATATTTATAAACAGTACATATTATTTATTTCCCTAACACCCATCAGACATTCTGGTAGCCGAATTGTTATTTCTTCTCCAAACTATGAGATCAACTATTATATATATTGTGCACAATACTTCATGCTAGTTATCAGGCCCATCAGCAGTGCTAAGGTACGCCGCTTTCACCAGAAGTAAATGCTGCCAGCAGGAGAGTGACCACGCCTGCATCTCCCGAGAAGGCAACAGCCACGAGGAGCGGTGTGAAGCCAAACATCAGGCTTCACAGGGGCCTGCCTCACAATATGCCTGGAGGACATAAAATTCTTTGAAAACTTGGACTTTTCCTGTTAGACACCAAGCGTTTCTCTTTAGAGATAAACCTTAATGGTGACTTACATTAGTGTACTTATTCTCTGGAACATAGTTTAAGCCAACTATGGTGGGTATAAAATTAATTAACATTTCAAGTCAAGGTGCAGTTATATATAAGTTGAATAATGGATTACAATCAATTTTATTTATAATAGATTGTTGTTGAAAATCTAATTTTAAGGTGGATTTAATCGTAATTGTATGAAGATTGTTAAAATGATTATAGCTCTATAACGTGCACCCATCACCCTCTTTAAAGACGACTTGCATTAGCAAGTACCTATTCTCGGGGACATAGTTTAGATCAACTCTGTGATCC
The DNA here is from genome assembly GCA_030762935.1 of Hymenopus coronatus. Classification (NCBI taxonomy): domain Eukaryota; kingdom Metazoa; phylum Arthropoda; class Insecta; order Mantodea; family Hymenopodidae; genus Hymenopus; species Hymenopus coronatus. The sequence continues at coordinate 18,804,527 of CM060891.1, forward strand.
TTAATGATGACATAAATTAGTAAGTGTTTATTCTTGGCAACATGCACACCAATTCTGTGACCTTTGCAAGTACTAATTAATTTAAATAAAAGATTAATACTTCAATGGATACCAGCACATTGCAGAATGCAGTGTAATGAAACAGCTGACTTTCTAGCCAAAAAAAGGTAGTAAAATTGCATCAATTTCATCTGATCCAATAAGTTATCACTCTATCAAAAGAATCATTATATCAACATATAATAAACAAATTAAAGAAGATAATATATTACAAACAAAAGGAAAACCATGGGAAAATTTATGTAGTAACATGACCAGAAACACTACATTACCAAGAAAATCTGATGTAGCAACTTTTAGACTCCTAACAGGCCACAACTGTCCCAATAAATATTTATTCAGGATTGGTATAGTGAGATCTCCTGTGTCCTTTCTGTACACTTAAAGAAGATACGGATGGAAACCATATACTGCATTGCCCAACCTTTAGTCAACATGATAATATGACATCAAAATACTGGAATGCAAGAGGGCGAATGGCTTCACTTCCAACTGCTCAACATTAGATACCAACCAACCATATTAGCAAGTACTTATTCTGGTAACATAGATTGTTTACACCAATTTGGACGATGTTTCTTGGAATAAATACTTGTTAATGTAAGTAGCCACTAGGTATTGGCACAATAGGTCAATGGTTAGAGCAACTGCTGGAGAATGGGAGAACTGAGTTCAAATCCCAGGTGTTGATTTGAATTTTTCAATTGATTCTAACTTAAAAAAATTAAAAAAAAAAAAAAAGTTCTTACTTGGACTTGACCTTTCATAAAATAGCCAATCAAATCATTTTTCAAATGGTGAATGCCATACTTCTTTGATAAGTGCACTGTTGTTATCTGATGCATTTTCATCGCTCAAGCTAGAATACATACCTACCGTCTTTTACTTCAATGTCAAAACGTTTTCACCAAGGTTTGAAAATTTAAAATCACTTGCTTTCTTCTAATACATCGCGAACTGCAGCTCTTATTTCTTGCTAGCCTATGCCATTTTTCAACTAACATAAACACTGGCTAGAGAAATTAAATTTGAAGCTAATTTAGCACTTTCGAGTGAAAAGTTAATGCCTTGAAACATTCCAGCAAACCTTTCTCTATGGCTATGAGTACACGATTTTCTTGCTGAAAAGAGTTAAAAAGTATGAAAACGGCATCATGATTAGATCGTGATTGATGGTTCTTGCAGAATTTTTGCGTCATGATTAGATTGCAAGTAACACTAAAAAGTTAATTTGATATCAATTTTCCCTTCTGTAATTCCTTCTATTTCTTCCCATTTTCTTTTTCCTCTTTTGTTCCTCTGCTGAAAAGTCATAACGAGATTATATATTGATACCGAGATTTCATCGGAAATACATGTTTAGGTTCCCCTGTATCCAAAAAAGCATTTTCAGAAAAAGGTCCATGTGTGTGTGACTGTGGACAGCAGAGCTCAAAAATGAAAGGACTATTGAATACCAAACTTGGTTGAAAATGAGTCGGAATAGTAACACTCACCTCACTTATATGTAATTATGTTCAAAACATATGTTTCAAGGGCAATTGCCCTCTTCTTCAGTTGAAGTTCGACTGATGGCTGGAATTTGTGCTCTGTGGTCTATTACGGTGGAGCCATCTGGTGTTCTCAGTAGAAGTTCATAATCATGTGGCGGTATTTCAAAATTCATCAGTTGGTCTTTTTGTTGTGTAATGAGAATATTCTCCCAAACTGTAAGTTCTGCCGGGTTGTTTACAGGTTTTAGCAATTTTATGTCATTTTGTATTTCATGATGTGATGTCCAAAAATGGTATGCTACTGCCGATTTATCTGTTTGTTTCTGTTTGATATGTCTGAAATGTTCCTTTAGCCTTGTTTCCAGTCTTCTTTTTGTTTGGCCAATGTAACATGATTTGCAGTCCTTGCAGTCAATTCTGTAGATGCCTGATCTCTGGTTTGTAGGTATGGGGTCTTTAATGTCTGTTTTCAATGCATTTTTTATGTTGAATTGGTTACTTGAAGCTAAACTTATATTGTATTTCTTGCAAAATTTTTTTGAATTTACTATCTGCTGTTGGGTGATGGGTGAATTTTTTATATATAACTTTCGGTTTTTGTATGGACAAAGTGGTGATTTGTTTTAAGGTTAATTTCTCCTTATGTTTTTTAATTTTTTGGTCAATGATGTCTGGGTTAAAACCATTGGCTGAGGCTATATGTCTTAGTTGGAGGTATTCTGTGTTGTACTCTTCTGGGTCAAGTGGGATGCTGAGGAGTCTGTGTACTGAACTGTTGAAGACTGCCTGTTTATGAGGTTCTGGGTTGAAACTATTCTGTTTTATGTAATTGTCTGTATGTGTGGTCTTCCTGTAGATGCCATAAGTGATCTTTTGTTCTTTCCGTGTTACTTGAAACCTTCAAAGCATGGCTCACGGGCATAGGCTTAAACCAGAAAGAAATAGAAGACTTCCATACTTTAACAGAACTTTGCATCAACCAGAATTATTTCCAGTTCAATGGTAGATTTTACAGACAATCATCAGGCTTAGCGATGGGTAACCCACTTTCGCCCTTTTTAGCAAATATGTACATGGGATGACTTGAAGTACATATAACCTCCAGTTTTCCGAATATATTCAAAAAATGGTTTAGATATGTTGATGATGTTTTTGCGGTGGTCCCCAAAAAATTAGCAGAAGACTCTCTAAAATCACTAAACCTACAGGACAGGTACATACAATTCACAATGGAAACAGAAAAAGACCAAATGCTACCATACCTGGACCTAAAACTAACACGGAAAAAACAAAAGATCATTTATGGCATCTACAGGAAGACCACACATACAGACAATTACATAAAACAGAATAGTTTCAACCCAGAACCTCATAAACAGGCAGTCTTCAACAGTTCAGTACACAGACTCCTCAGCATCCCACTTGACCCAGAAGAGTACAACACAGAATACCTCCAACTAAGACACATAGCCTCAGCCAATGGTTTTAACCCAGACATCATTGACCAAAAAATTAAAAAACATAAGGAGAAATTAACCTTAAAACAAATCACCACTTTGTCCATACAAAAACCGAAAGTTATATATAAAAAATTCACCTATCATCCAACAGCAGATAGTAAATTCAAAAAAAATTTTGCAAGAAATACAATATAAGTTTAGCTTCAAGTAACCAATTCAACATAAAAAATGCATTGAAAACAGACATTAAAGACCCCATACCTACAAACCAGAGATCAGGCATCTACAGAATTGACTGCAAGGACTGCAAATCATGTTACATTGGCCAAACAAAAAGAAGACTGGAAACAAGGCTAAAGGAACATTTCAGACATATCAAACAGAAACAAACAGATAAATCGGCAGTAGCATACCATTTTTGGACATCACATCATGAAATACAAAATGACATAAAATTGCTAAAACCTGTAAACAACCCGGCAGAACTTACAGTTTGGGAGAATATTCTCATTACACAACAAAAAGACCAACTGATGAATTTTGAAATACCGCCACATGATTATGAACTTCTACTGAGAACACCAGATGGCTCCACCGTAATAGACCACAGAGCACAAATTCCAGCCATCAGTCGGACTTCAACTGAAGAAGAGGGCAATTGCCCTTGAAACATATGTTTTGAACATAATTACATATAAGTGAGGTGAGTGTTACTATTCTGACTCATTTTCAACTATCACACCAAACTTGGTGTTTAAGTTTGGTATCTTCCAAGGATGCGACACAAAGATTTTCAGGAAAATCCCCCCACCCTCAACTACCCTTTACATGGACCTTTATTTCCGAAAATTTTGATTTTCTTAAAAATGGCTCGTAACGATTTTGATATGTATATCTTGAATTTTCTGGGAATAGCCTTTGAAGACTACCTTATTCTGGATGAATGTTACAGAATTTTGCATAACCGTAAGAGATGGACAAAAGCTTACTATACAAAAAATGTAGAGCACGTTAAAACACACAATTTATGTTATATACATTTCTTCGTGGAGTTGATTGTTTTTTAAATATTCCTTGTTTTTGGTTTCAGCTTTGAAAAAACTATACTTTTCTCATACAGGAATGTGTCAACTCCTGCTCATACAAACAAAGGAACTTCAGTCACATAGCAACCAGCTTTTGACTGTCACTTTAAGCTATGGTACTCCCTTATTTCACTTCTACTTACAAGGAAGCAAGTAATAAGACTATTTCTGCTAATTTTTTCTCGATTAGCATGAAGTAAATAGAAGCATAAGCTTTTTAACGATAATTTGTTACAGAGATGTAGAGAAAGTCATGTGAATGGAACACATCAGTTTCTCCTCTTCCAGCTGAAGTATTAACTAGTCGTTTCTACAATTTGTTGTAGGTATGCATGGAGCCTGATATTGGAAAACTGTATGTGAATGATCGTTCAGCATTTGAAGATGTTGCTCGCTCCTGGACCTGGCGATATGCTATGCATGATGCTGTCTTTCCACTGTGAGCAGTTGAGCCACCTCAAAGTCAACTATTAAATGGTGGTGGTTAAAAAAAGGCACTGCTATGGGCTGCTGCTCATGAGCTAAATGCTCTCTATGGGTAATTACTATAAATCAGCTTTCAGGCTACCTTTTTTATTTGTTGTACAGTTTGAAGCATTGCTGAACCTTTATTTAGTTACTTTTGGTATATAACTGTATAAAACAGGTACATAAATTGCCATTATATGAGTTAAATAAAAATTACTTGTATTTCTGGTATTATTCTTCCACAGTGATGTATTTGAGCAAAAAATAAATGTATTATTTCAGCATTCTTAATTTTCTGTGACTGGTAATTCTGAAACTAGCTGCTAAGCACTTGTGTAAATCATATTTTTAAATATCTCAAGTTGTTTGGCAGTATTGAAATTGTGCAGTAAAATTAAATAATAAATGCAATTTCAAATTCTGTTTATGTTTCATTCATTTGTACAATGGAAATTAGTATATAAGAGGTCGATAAGATTCCTTGTTGACCAAAATATTGTGTTTATGCATATAGAAGACGATCTCGAATTTGCACGGAAATTCACAATTTGAACAGTTGACAGAGAGAGGAGTATGGAAATGTATGCATGGGTGCGGTGGTACAATGGTGGCAGTAGCATAACTGTAATGATGATTATGATTTTGTATTACCTAATATAACACATCATAAATGATTTTACCTAATTTGAATTTGCACGAAATTCACATTTTGAGTGGGAGGTGAGACTGAAATTCCATGTCTATGAAATTTCCTATATGTTAATTATTTATTATAAGTTAATATTTTTTCTTATTATATATATTACTCATTTTAATACCATTGTGAGATTCTTAAATAGTGAATTGTACATTGAATTTGGCAAAGGGAAATGATAACATTGTAACCGAATATTATGGAAAATATTCAATTTTATTCATATATTGTAAGTTCATGTTTAAACATGTTTGACCATTGGGAAACACCTTGGGGTCCGTTAAAGACTTTCACATGGTTAGATTTCGGTGAAACCATGCTATTTTTGAATTCTAGAAGCTTGACGCTGGATTTAGCGTTGGTGCACTTATCACGTGGCTATTCACTCAGCCAAACAGCAAAAAGCCAAGTTTGGCTGATGGGTATGTGACCAATGGGCTACTCCTACGTCACGCAGTTTTGTAACCATAGAGTGAGAGCAAATTAAGATTTGTTGGAAAATGATTGAGCCCACTTGGTCACTCTGATTTACGACCATGGCGAGACTACAAGTGTTTATAGAAGTTGGCGCTAAGGTCACTGAGCAGTCACGGTGCAGTGGGGATTTAGAAGTTCAAACTTGCATTAGTTAATCCATTGCATTATGGGGACAGGCCTAAAAATATCATTAACTAATAAGTGAAAGCTTTAATGTGGCAAAAAAGTATTAATCCTCAACATCTTGAAATACGAATAAAACACTAATTCTTGAAAAGTCAGACTAGCTGCATTCTCCTTAGTATTCATTCACGACACCTCCACAACTGCCGGAACCACTGTTTCTCTCCCAACCCTGAGACACAATTACCCAAAACCAGAAGACATATGCTAAAACTCTGACAGTGAGGAATCCAGAAGTGGGGCCTCAGAAGATGGAGAAGGCAGAACAGAAATGTACAGCATGTGTGTGAGTGAAGATTGTGGTGGCAGTGGCAGCAGCATAGCAGTAATGGTGATGATTATTTTCTATAGAAAGTAAATCTGGCAAGAAGAGGCACTCGGTATCCACACCACGTGCACAAGACAGTAATTCGTCTGATCCAACTCACCTCAACAGATTTGAACCACTTCAATACGAAGTAAATGAGATCGTGTCTAACCACAAAGATTTCAGTGCTGCAGGAAAACATAAAAAAGTAATGGTGATCGGTGACTCCATGCTGAAGTTCTCCGGAAATCTGTGCCGAGAAAGAGGTTATGCTGTGCATTGCATGCCAGGAATAAAACTAAACGAGCTTAAACACAGTATAGAGAAACTAGACATGAAGGATAGCAAGCCAAAAGTGGTAGTGATTCATGCTGGGACGAATGATATCAGCCGAGGGACCATGGCCGAGGATATTATGGGTGATACAATGGACCTGGCGGACACCATTAAAAAGGCGGCACCAGATGTGAAAATTGTGATAAGTGGAGTGCTAAGAAGACAGGACGTGAGTGAAAGAAAGATTGTAAGAATAAACAGTGAACTTAATTGGCTCTGCAATGTGAGAAAGTGGTTAATGGTGGACGGAAATTTTTGGCTCCACAATAACGATTTTGGGAGGGATGGGGTGCATCTCAACCGTAGAGGATCTCACAAATTTGGCAGGTTGATGTGCGAGGTAATCCAATCACAACTAGAGGGAAACTAGTAGAAGGGTGGGTGGATGATAAAGAAAATTGTGAAGCTAAATCAGAATCAAAGGTTTGTGGTAGTAGAAAGGAATCAATATCCAACAAATTATGTGTATTTCATCAAAACTTACAAAGTATAACAAATAAAATAACACAACTAGAAGTACTATTAAACACGGACCTGCTGGATGTAGAGGTCATATGCATAACTGAACATTGGTTAAATTTAGAGCAGTTATCAGCAATTAACTTCACACAATACAAGCTAGTAGACTCGTTCTGTAGGAAAACATACAAACATGGGGGGTCGTGTATATATGTTAGATCAGACATAAAAACTAAAAATATAGATCTATTTGAGGACATCAAGGAAGATAAGAACTTTGAGTTATCTTTAACTGAGATAAGTAATCTAAAGGCAATTATCATATGCATTTATAGGGCACCAAACTCCAAATTAGACGTTTTTTTAACTAAATTGGAAGCTGTTCTTTCTCGCCTAACTAGAAAGTATAAGATAATTATAGTTTGTGGAGATTGGAACATTGATTTTTTGGAGGAATGTAATACGGTAAATAAAATAAAAGATTTGTTCACAGTATATAACTTGGTCAACACTGTAGAGGAACCAACTAGGGTAACAGAATATAAAAAATCACTGTTGGATGTAATGATCACTAACAAATCTGAACCCCATAAACAATCATTCGTTGAGGATTTGGCCCTATCTGATCACTATGGTCAATTATTAGTAGTTGATGTACAAGTACCTAGGCAAACTGAGAACACAGGAACTTGTATGAAAAGAACCTTCAGCCCAGAAAGCATAGACATGTTTAAACTTTTGCTAAAAAGGGAAAAATGGGACAAGGTTTATCAAGAAAATGATACCAATGTAAAATTCAATACCTTTTTAAATATATTCCTGTACTGGTTTAACATTGCTTTCCCACAAAAACGTTTAAAAATAAAAAATCGAAACCTAAAGGGATGGATTACAAAAGGAATAAAAATTTCGAGTCATAGGTTAAAATTTTTGTGCAGACAATTAAAACAGGGTAATGTAAATAATAACTTTAGGGAGTATATAAAGAAATATAAAAGCATATACAGGAAAGTAATTCTTGAAGCCAAAAGACAAGAAAATGAAAGAATCATACAAAATGCGAATAATAAATCCAAAGCGCTATGGGAAATAATAAACCAAGAAATGGGGAAAAATAGTTCAAAACATTCTGTAATAGAATTAATTAATGAAGGAAACAAACTTACAAGTCCCCAACAAATAGCAGAATGTTTCAATACGTACTTCTCCGAAATAGCAGAAAACCTTATTACCTTAAACCAAGCCCAACAGAGCCAAAGTAAATCCGTAAAAAAGATAAAAAACTATAGTGAATCTATCTTTATACATCCTATCACAGAAACTGAATTACATAAAATAGTCTGTGAAATGAAAGGTAAATATTCCTTTGGAATAGATGAGGTCCCAGAGTGTGTCATTAAACAGTGTATAGAATATTTAAAAGCCCCTTTGGTTAATATATATAACTCTTCACTTGACTCAGGGAGCTTCCCCGATAATCTTAAAACGGCAAAAATTATCCCCATACACAAGAAAGGAGAAAAGACAAAAAAAGAAAATTACAGACCAATAAGTATATTGTCATCATTCTCGAAAATTTTTGAAAAATTAGTATATAATAGATTAATATCTTTCTTAAAGAAATATAACATCCTTTCGGAAGCACAGTATGGCTTTAGAGAAAATAGGTCCACAGAAACAGCCATAGCTAAATTACTGGATAAAATCCAGCGTGCAGTGGACAAAAAGATACCAATGGTGGGAATATTTTTAGATCTTACAAAAGCATATGATGTCTTAGACCACAAAATTTTAATAACTAAGCTATATAAATATGGAATTAGAGGAAGCATGAATGCATGGGTTGAATCCTACCTTACCAATAGGAAGCAAGTAGTAGATCTACAACACAGTATACAATCGGGAACAAGTAATTATCGATCTACCACAAAAGAAACTACACGAGGTGTTCCCCAAGGTTCAGTACTAGGGCCTCTTTTGTTCCTAATATACATAAATGATTTACCGAGCAACATTGAGCATGCTGATGTAGTCCTTTTTGCAGATGACACTAATATTCTTGTTGAAGGAGACAATGAAACTATACTCCAAAATAAAGTAAACACCATAATGACTAACCTCAGCAACTGGTTTAAAGCAAATGAACTAATTATAAACAAAGAAAAAACTATTGCAATGGCTTTTCGCGCATGGCAGTGTAAAAACATCGTCAAACCTCAAATTTCCTTTGATGGAAATAATGTTGACTACAAAGGAGAAACAAAATTCTTGGGTATATACGTGAATGAAAACCTTAGATGGGATAGCCACACTCATCAATTAGCTACTAAACTTGGCTCCATATGCTATATGCTCAAATGTCTAAAAGATACACTAAATTTAGTAGGACTGAAAAATGTATATTTCGCGCAGTTTCATAGTAGATTAAAATATGGTATTAAATTTTGGGGAGAAAAATGTGAGAGAATATTTATAATCCAGAAGAGAGCTGTAAGAATATTAAGTGGAATAGACAACAGTACATCCTGTAGACCATACTTTAGTAAACATAAAATTTTACCATTAGCATGTACATTTATAGCAGAAGTTGTAAAACATATTAAGAAAAATCAAAGTGAATTATGCACAAATACAGATATCCATCCTCATGACACAAGAATAAAAAATAACCTTCATGTTCAGATATGCAGAACAAACATTCTAAAAAATAATGTCACAAATTTAGGAATTAAACTATATAATAAACTACCAGCAAACATTAAAAAAATAGCAAACATGAAACAATTTAATAAAGAAGTAAAATCCTTTCTACTACAACATACCTTTTATTCAGTAAGTGAATATATGACAATTCAATTGTAATTAATATACATTATAAACCTTGTATAAGTACTGTGCAAATTGTATATAATTATTGTTCTATTGACGAAGCCCATATCATGTATCATGATCTAAATGGTGAATAAAATTATTATTATTATTATACTTAATGTAACACAGCTTGAATTTATTTACCTAATTTTAATTTGTGCAGAAATTCGCATTGCGAGCAGGAGAGAGACAGAGAAGGGAAAATGGAAATGTACTGGCATGTCTGCATTCGGCAGTGACAACGGCAGGTTAGATGTAACGACAATTATTGATAAAATGTTCAGTTAAGATAACATACTTAATATAATATATTTTACATGCTTAATGTAATATTTTACCTAATTCAAATTTGTGCGCAAATTCTCATTGCTGGTGGCAGAGAGAGGCAAAGGGAAAATGCATAGTTAACCTCTCTCTTGCTGTTAGATTGTTGATGCACAACAATTGATATGAAAGAAAGTGCTCTAATTTTATCTTGTCTGGAAGAGTAATCTTTTTTTCCATTAACAGCTAATTTTTGGCGTGAAATGAAAGACAAAATTTGTTGCGACCTTAGCGATAATATATACCTTTTCACCCAAGCTTTCCCATTGCCATATCCGCAAAGTTTGAAACCTACTTTTTCCCCAAATGACATTCTGAAAACATATATCATGAATTCAAGATGAATCACCAGTTCTGAATATTAATATTTTAGAAAAAAAACATTGTCTTGAATTTGGATAAATAGTTTGCTTAATTTGTTGGAGGAATTTAGTTACAGTGACATCCAAATTATACAAATATATTTGTGGAGTCGGTTTTTTTATATGTCACTTAAACTTTTATTTACGAGGCACTAATTTTGGAGCTGTTGCTTCCATTTTGAGCCTCTGGGGTCTGACTGCCATTGTTGGATATAGTTGCCTGCAGTTTCTTCTCTGGTGGAGGGTGAACGATGAACTACTTTACCAGGATGTCAACTGGTGGAATTTCAAAATTTATAAGATGATCTCTATGTTTCCAGGTTATGATTTGCTTTCCAAAAGTGAAATGCTACTGCTGATTTTCCTCTGGCATTAATTTCAACTTTCTGAAGTGTGCTTTGGATCTGGTTTTTAAACTTCTTTTGTGAAGTAAAATAATTAAAATAGAAAAGTAAGATGAACTCAGTGTTATTTAAAGATTAATATGTCTCTCATAAGTCCAAAAATTATAGACCCAGGCCAGTTGTTCTACAGAAATCATGGCATTGACGTTTGAGGTAAGATGCTAACTGCACTGTTGGTAAAGAAAAACAAAATGTCTGTATCAAGAGGAGTATGAAAATATAATATTGTGCCATTCAATGACGAGGGGTATAATTATTGGGCATTTAGAATGTAGTGTGTCAAGAGGGATAGTAATTAAAGTAAAGACGAAAGAAGTTAAAGTTATTGAAGAATCGTTATTTATGAAGATTACTGTAGTGCCTCCCATAACTTCATAAACTACAAACCCAGAATCCCATCTATTTTCTTCTCCTTTCCTTTTTGGACCCAAAAATGAATAATATTGTCTCTAATCTGGCACATTGTTTTATGCCATCTTTCTTCCCAGTGCATCCATTAGAAACAATAATAATAATAATAATAATAATAATAATAATAATAATAATAATAATACATGATATGAATAATAATAATAAAAATAAATAATAATAAAACTTAGTAACAATAATAATAATAATTAATAATAAATATTTTACTGTTGTGAGATACTCAAAGCAATGTTTTTGAGAAATATGAGAGAAATGAGAGTGCAGAGAGGAGAGAGGGAGGATGGAGAGAGATGAGGGGTGGGAGAGGGGGGGATTTGACTGCCATATGTTTAATATATTTTCATGGCAAATATTTTTTTACCTCTAAAGTTTGTTCTTTCTGAATTTCTGTTCAAGTTATGTTATCCCCTTTAGTCTAGTGGTAACATACCAGCCTCTGATTCCCAAGATCATGGGTTCAAACCTGGCAAAGGGCAATGAATTTTTTTCAGGCATAACAATTTTTAGCATGATTTTCTTCAGAAGGAAAGTAAAGCCAGTTGTTCTGTGTTGTAGATTTAAGCATGTAATAGAACCTCGAGCCTGATAGAGGCCTCTGAACGTAAATTATCTTTTATGCCAATGAGAACCATAGCAGTTAACAGATAAATAAGAAAACTCAATTTCATTTCCAAGTTGCCCTTTGGAATTGATTTGAAATTTCAAATACTTACACTTTTTTCAAGTGATAGATTAGATTTATTATGCTAATTACATAATAATAGTAACAGGTCATCGAGAAGTCTCTCCGCACCTCCCGCGTAACCAAGATTTCCCTAGAATCGGGAATTCTGGTGGCAGCACTGACTGGCACAAGCGTATGGTGAAGACGTTTCACTCGTTTTAATTTATTTTCGAACACTGTAATTAATGTCTCCTTTGTTACAGGTCTCGTGTAATCTTCTATTGCCATTTTCAGCTCATCGATTGTTTTTGGATTGTCCTTATAGACCGAAGCTTTAGCGGCTCCCCAAAGAAAATAATCCGGAGGGATAAGATCAGGAGACTGCGGAGGCCACAGACCTTTAGCAATTAATCTTTCCCCAAAAAATTCCTATGGATTTATGTCATGTATGAGCAGCGGCGTTATCTTGTTGAAAAAATGCACCGTTCATCTCATCTTCATTTAGCTATGAAATAAATCGAAAAACAATATCCGAGCAATAAAAATCTGAATTAATTGAGTTATGGGGAAGAATTGGCCCAATAGTTTGAGAGTGAGAGATTGCACACCATACACTAATTTTCTCTGAGTGTAAAGGGGTTTCCTGAATTGCATTAGGATTTTCAGCAGACCATACTTGCGTATTTTGCGAATTTACTCATCCTAATAAATGGAACCAAGCTTCATCAGTAAAAAATGTCATATGTAACACGTCAATTCCATGGTACAAAAATAAACCTTTGAAACCATTAACAATACAGAACTCTTTTTCCCGTAATCTTGGGTTTTAATTCGTGGACGACTGATACCTTATATGGATACAAACCTAATTCTTTTTTGACTGCTTTGTATGCGGAACCGTAAGAAATATCACATCGTTGGGCCAATTTGTTTATTGATTTCTGTGGACTTTTAAGCATTCTATCCGACATATCCGATGTTTTTCTTCTGTTAGCACATGGCGTCTTCCACTTCTAACAGCATCATGCACGGAACCTGACTCCCGAAATGTATTAATTAAATCACGCACAGTATCTCGGTGCGGTAGTTTTGAGTTAGGGAACCTGACGACATTTTGTTTCACTTTCTCAGTATAATTTCCACGTTCATTAAAAACGTTTTCCACTAGAAACACACGTTCCTCTGTAGAATACTTCGATTTCGCTTCAGGCACACGTCAGAGCTCACAGTACAGTAGACCATACTAACCAGTACAATAAATAACTCATGTACTCGCAGCTGCTGATAACGCCGATAATCATAACATCCCGTCGGAATCGAATGCGATAAACCGTTTATCGAGCGTTGGCCAGCAGCAAGATGCGGAGGAAGTTCTTGATGATCCGTTATTATACACTAGTGTGCAAAACCTAAGGACCAGATGGATAAACATAACATATGAACTACATGATGGAAATGAATGAAAGTGTGGAGGCATGTAGGCAGAAGTCTCTCATACGTACACAGAAAGCTGGGCGTCATATGGTGAGATGCAGTGAGACTTTAGTGAAGACTTTTCATCTGGTCCCACTACATGGAGCAGTTGAAGCAACAGTACATCGTCTCAATGCCAATCTTCGTTGCTTTCAGAAAGGTGTATATTATGAAACAATCAAGATATTTAATGCTCTCCAGTAATCTCAAAGAAAATGTTGGGAATTTCAGGCCTTTTAAGGCCTCTCTTAAGGAGTACCTGTGCAATAAATCATTTTACTCTGTAGATGAATATTTAAGTGACAAATCTGTCTGACAATACCGTTAATAATCATTTTATTTATAAATATTACAATGTATTGCATTTTGTGTATATTAGTGTGTGTGTTTTACATTAAAATTAAACTGAATTTTTTTTGAGTATTTAGCAATGACATAAGGTCTGTAAAGCCTGATGTTTTGATATTTTTACACTCTAGCACATAATTGTAAATCTTTGCATTGGAAATTCTATAACATATTTGTAAATGTGTATTGTAATTTGTTGACATTTATGAAGAGTACATAATACAATAATCATGTTTTAGTTTATATAATTATTACTAGTAACTATTATATCGATAATTTGAAAACTATCATCTGACATAACATTAGTTTTACATATAATGAAATTATATTTATATATACATTTTAACATTATATTTTGATACTCTTTGTTTTTACGTGCTTACAAAATAAAAAGTAGTCTGTTGATTTTGTAACCTATGCTTTTAGCACTAGAGCTTTATACATTTGTTTTCCATAGTATATAAACATATGTATGCATGTATATGCCTTGACAAGTTCTATATTCAGTGGCTTTCTGGCCTAAACGAACCTACAGAATGCTTTCTAGTCTAATCTAATCTAATCTACAAGACAGTGTGTGAGCTGTTACAATGCGCTGTAGTGGTAGTATTCTTTTCAACATTTGGATAACTTCACACGGAGAAGAATCATTGGAATATGGAGGAAGGACGAAGAGTGGCAAGTGTTTTCCGAGGAGTTCAGTGTTGTCAACTATAGCAGCAGATGTTGTGCAACAGGCAAGAAGGGATCCACGTCCGTGTGTCTATGAACACGATAACTCAAAAACGAAAAGTCGGTAAAATAGAAAACTTGGTATTTAAGTTTACTATATTCCAGGGATGCGACACGAAGATTTTGAGAAATACCCCCCTCTCATCCCAAATTATCCTTTACATGGAAAAAAAAAATTCTAAATTTTTGTTTTTCTGAAAAATGCCTCTAACGATTTTGATTAAAATACTGTATTTTAAAGATATTTATATGGCAAATAAAATGTATATCTTGAATTTTCTGGAAATTGCCTCTAAAGACATCTTTATTTTGAAAGAACTTTGCTGAATTTTGCGTAACAGATAAACTATAAAAAATAGACAGAAACTTACTGTACAAAAAATGTAGAGCACGTTAAAATACACAATTTATATTATATACGTTTTTTTCGTGGAATGGACAATTTCTGAGATATTCCTTGTCATTTGCATTAGGTTTAAGATACTTAAATTTTTCTCACACGGAAAGTTATAAACTGCTGGCCCTGCAGAGAAACGGATTTCAACCACATGGCAACCAGCTTTTAAGACATTTGAACATTCGTTTTAGCCTACAAGGTAGCAAGTAATTAAGACAATTTCTGCTAATGTTTATCTCGATTATCGTAAATTAGATAGAACATTCATTTTAACAATAATTTGTTACAGCGATGTAGAGAAAGTCATTTGAATAGAACACATCAGATTGTTTGGATACAGGGAATCCCAAAACGTGTATTTCCGGTGAAATCTCGGTATCGAATTTTTGGGTGGAATACAATACCTTCTCTATACACTATGTACATAGTACGTGTAGAGGAAATAAACGATAGCAGGTAGAGAAAACCACATAAAAACATCAGATGTTTTTCTATCGAAATAACGTTCAGGATAACCCACTGTATAGTAATATCGGAATATCTATGTTCATGCAGAAACCGCGAGATGAGCGGATCTAGGTTTATCGCTGTGTTTGGTTCATCGATTTATGACAATGAGGACCTCGTGTCGATGATTATATCTCCTCTAGCATGCATTATTATATAGCTGATACACCCAATCGATATAGAAATTAACTACACATTGTTGAACAGGACAAAAAGTTTCTCTAGAAGATGTTATTTGTGACAGAATAAAATGGAACATTACGAAAATTCATTACAATAAAGATTCAAGTTAAAACACTTTGTGCAAGAGGTCCTTGAAGTAACACGTCGATCTGGGTGGCCAGGCGCAGTACTTTTGATCCTTAAGATCGTGAAACCAAGGTGATGCATTTGAAATTTGACCAAATGTTGTGAAAAATTAAACAATTATATTGATTTAATTGGTTTTTCACACAAGCCTTGTATAGGACGGGTTGAATAGGTAGAGTCAGACTGCTATGCATGTTGCCATGGTAGTTCAGTCGTAGAGCTACCGGCTAGAGACCGCGAGATCCGTGGGTCAAATCCCGGCTATGGCATTGAATTTTTCAGTCTGACTCTACCTATCCATCTGCTGTCCTACACACGGTTTCTGTGAGAAAACAATTAAAATTATCACAATTATTGACCATAATAGTTGGCCATACTATGAATCCTGGGACTTAAAGAACTTACAACATTGTAAGTCGCCATTGGAGTTGTCATTTCAAAATAATTTGAGATCACCTTGTGGTTTACCGGGAAACATGCGAATTAGTTGAGAAATTCAATGCTATGCCGGCATGTTGCCATGGTAGCTCAATGGTAGAGCAATCGGCTAGAGACCGGGAGATCCGGTCAAATCCGGGCTATAGCATTGAATTCTTCAGTCTGACTCCACCTATCCAACTCCTGTCCTACACACGGCTTGTGTGAAAGAAACAACAATTAAATCAATTCCCATTGACCATAATAATTGGCTATACTATGAATCTTCGGTGTAAAGTGCTTGCAACATTCTAAGATGCCATTGGAGTTTGTCATCTCAAAATAATTTGAGATCACCTTGTGGTTTACCGGGAAACATGTGCCAGTTGAATTTTTCAGTCTGACTCTATCTATTAAACAATTATATTTTTTCGTAGTAAAATAATATTAATTCTAAACTTTAAGAAAATACTTGGATCATTTTTGCTATCTATTAAATAAATGGACATTTGCATGTTAATTGGCACACCTAATTTTTACTTTCTCTAGCCCGTATGTAAAATGTACAAAGTGAGTAGAAAAGTTATTGTATTCCACCAAAAAATTAAATGCCGTGATTTTACCGGAAATATGTTATGAAACCTCCTGAATAAAAAAATCAATTTTAGAAAAAATGTTCGTGTGTGTGTGTGTGTGTGTGTGTGTGTGTGTGTGTGTGTGTGTGTGTGTGTGTGTGTGTGTGTCTGCGGGCAGCATAGATATAAAACGAAAAGTTGGTATATATTAAATGTCAAACTTCGTATTTAAGTTCAGTGCCTTCCAAGTATGCGAAACAAAGATTTAAAAAAAAAAAATCCCTCCCGCCAAATACCCTTTACTTTGAACATTTTTCAAAAATTGTAATTTTCCCAAAAATGGCTCTAACGATTTTTGAGCATTATTTCACCAATTTCATTCATTGTCCGATATGACCAACCGTTAAATGACATTAAGCTACAAGAGGGGAAAAAAAAAAATCAAAATTTATCTAGAAAGAAGAGATTTTCAGAGGTTATTCCCAGAAAATTCAAGATATAAATTTTGTTTGACATAAAAAATATCTTAAACATAAGAGAATTCCTCAAATTTGTTAGACACATTTTAGGAAATAAACATTTTCGAATTTTTTTTTTCCAATTAACAGTAGTTAGGGTGGAGGGATTTTTTTTTTTAAAATCTTCGTTTCGCATCCTTGGAAGTTACCGAGCATAAATGTAAAGCTTGGTATTTAACGACTTTTCTTTCCTTTTTGAGCTATACTGCTCATAGACACACAAGGACCTTTTTTTAAAAATGTGTTTATTTTTATTCAGGAGGTCCCAAAACATGCATTTCCGGTGAAATCTCGGTATCGAATTTTTGGTTGCAATACAATGTCTTCTGTATACACTGTGTACATAGTACGTGTAGAGTAATTAAAAAGTAAAAATCTGATGTGTTCCATTCACATGACTTTCTCTATATCTCTGCTACAAATTATTGTTAAAAAACTTATGCTTCTATTTACTTCATGCTAATAGAGAAAACATTACTTGCTTCCTTGTAAGTAGAAGCGAAATATGGGAGTATTATAGGTTAAAGTGAAGTCAAAAGCTGGTTGCTATGTGACTGAAGTTCCTTTGTTTGTATGGACACGAGTTGGCAAATTCCTGTATGTGAAAAGAGCGTTTTTCAAAGCGGAAACCAAAAACAAGCAATATTTCAAAAAACGATCAACTCCTCGAAAAAAAATTATATATCATAAATTGTGGGTTTTAATGTGCTCTACATTTCTTGTGTGGTAAGTTTTTGTCCATTTCTTACGGTTTAGCAGTTATGCAAAATTTCGTAAAATTCATCCAGAATAAAGTAGTCTTCAGAGGCTATTCCCAGAAAATTCCAGATATACATATTATTTTTCAGGTAAATATCTTTAATATACGATGTTTTAATCAAAATCGTTAGAGCCATTTTTGAGAAAATCAAAATGTTCGACAAAAGTTCCATGTAAAGGGTAGTTGGGTGTGGGGGGATTTTCTTGAAATCTTCGTGTCGCATCCTTGGAAGATACTAAACTTAAATACCAAGTTTTGTAATTTACCGACTTTTCCTTTTTGAGTTATCGTGATCGCAGACACACGGACACACGGACCTTTTTCTGAAAATACTTTATTTGGATACAGGGGCCCTAAAATATATATTTCCAGTGAAATCTCGGTATCGAACTTTTTGGTGGAGTGCAATACCTTCTCTATACACTATGTACAAAGTTCGTCTAGAGAAAGTAAAAATACGGTATATTCTCTAGCTCTAGATGGGGAGGATAGAAATTAAAACGTGCTGCATTGACTCTAGGTTTGGCAAGCTTCCGACGCTACGTAGACTGGTGGGATTTATAGACAGTACAGGAATGGACAGTTTTATTCCAGCGCTGCCAATTCCATTCTCGTTTCTTTCCACCAAGAAAGACAAAGTGCCCAGTAATATTGAGCAAACGTCACCTTCTTGCACACTGCAGACTTTGCTCACCCACCGCAACATATGGCAGTCGAATACTAATGAACGGGACGATTCACAGTTGCACTACCTACGAGGGGTAAGAAAGAGTTAGAAAAACATTTTTTACTTTCTCTACACGTACTATGTACTCGTACATAGTGTGTGTATAGTGTTGTAATGCACCCAAAAATTCGATACCGAGATTTCACCGGAAATATGTTTTGGGACCACCTGAATCCATAAAAAGTATTTTTAGAAAAAGGTCCGTGTGTGTGTCTGTCGGCAGCATAGCTCAAAAACGAAAAGACCGTTAAATACTAAACTTAGTATTTAAATTTGGTATCTTCCAAGGGTGCGACACGAAGATTTTCAAGAAAATCCCCCCACCCCCAACTACCCTTTACATGGAAAAATTTTCGAAAATTTTGATTTTCTCAAAAATGTCTCTAACGATTTTGATTAAAATGCCGTATATTAAACATATTTACCAGACAAATAAAATGTATATCTTGAATTTTCTGGGAATAGTCTCTTAAGACTACTTTATTCTGGATGAATTTTACGAAATGTTGCATTACTGCTAAACCGTAAGAGATGAACAAAAACTTACCACACAAAAACGTAGAGCAGATTAAAATACACAATTTATGTTATGTAATTTTTTTTTTTCATGGAGTTGATCGATTTTGAGATATTACTTGTTTTTGGTTTCAGCTTTGTAAAACTTGTACTTTTCTCATACAGGAATATGTTCAACTTCAGTCACATAGCAACCAACTTTTGACTATCACTTTAGCCTATGGTACTCCCTTATTTTATTTATTTATTTATGCTAAACTATATTCAGGTAAACTATCTATTTTAAACCATTTCTCATTAATATACTCTTCTACAAACTTCAGTCCCTTTACATTTAAATAAAATATGTTCCATATTTTCATTTTCACCACATATAGGACATTGGTGTTGTGAAATACCCTTCTTTAAACCTTTTAACTTCCATACTCCTGCTTTCAGCCATGCAATACCTTCTCGCTCCTCTTCATTTGTCACATCTATATACTTTTCGCTTCCCAATGAATCTTTCATTGGTATGTAGAAAACTAAAAAGCTCTTTTCAGTTATCTCACTAAATATTGTTTGTATTTCTATATCCTCAAATCTTTTCCTTGCCAACTTCCAGAAGTTATTCACATTATTTTCTCTTCTTCTCCACATTTCCCCATACCCACTACTTTCCAAGTTACTCCCTTATTTAGCTTCTACTTACAAGAAAGCAAGTAATAAGACTATTTCTGCTAATTTTTTCTCGATTAGCATGAAGTAAGTCGATGCATAAACTTTTTAACAATTATTTGTTGCAGAGATGTAGAGAAAGCCATGTGAATGGAACGCATCAGATTTTTTATAGAGTAGCCCCTGTTTACCATGTATACCTACAAGAAAATAGTATGACAATTTTTGCTATTGTTTATCTCGATTAGCATGAAGTAGGTAGAAAAGTAAGTTTTATAAGCATAGTGTATAGAGGAAGTATTGTATTCCACCCAAAAATTCGATACCGAGATTTCACCGGAAATACATGTTTTAGGACACACTGAAATCAAAAAAATATTTTTAGAGAAAGGTTTGTGTGTGTGTGTGTGTGTGTGTGTGTGTGTCTGTGGATAGCATAGTTCAAAAACGAAAAGACCGTTGAAATACCAAACTTGGTATTTATGTTTGGTAACTTCCAGGGATGCGACACGAAGATTTTCAAGAAAACTCCGCACCCTTAACTATCCTTTACATGGAACTTGTTTTAGACAATTTTGATTTTCTTAAAAATGGCTCTAACAATTTTGATTAATATATCGTATATTAAAGCTATTTACCTGACAAATAAAATGTATATCTTGAATTTTCTGGGAATAGCCTCTGAGGACCTCTTTATTCTGGATGAACTTTGCCGAATTTTGCTTAACTGCTAAACCGTAAGAGATAAACAAAAACTTGCTGCACAAAAAATGTAGCTCTTGTCAAAACACAATTTATGTCCTTTACGTTTTTATTGCGGAGGTAACCGTTTTCGAGGTATTCCTTGTTATTGGTTTCAATTGTGAAGTACTTGTACTTTTCTTAGACAGGAAGTGTCCGTTTTTCTTTTGTTCTACTCCTGGGAAGCAAAGAAACGATTTTGCACTGACAATCGCATAACGACAGCTTTTAAAACATTTGACTATCAGTTTAGCCTAGTGTAGATTATTTTATTCCTACTTATATGGAACTAAGTAATAAGAACATTCTGCTAATGTTTATGTCGATTAGCATTGTATTGGAAGAATAATAATATTTTGTAAGAAGTTTGTTTGTAGAGCAGATGGAGAATAGAACACATCAAATATTTTTTCTAAACAATCTACTGGCTGGCACAACAATATCGACACTCGGTTCCATTTGCACTTCAATAGATTTATTTATGCTTTCTCGGGTTTTGGACTTGATTTAGAGAATGTAAACGTGTCTAACAAACTGTGCCGTGCCATCGGATCTCTAAAAGCAAACTTCAATGTTCCAACAGTGCGAGAGAGAGAGAGAGAGAGAGAGAGGGAGGGAGAGGGAGAGGGGGAGGGAGAGGGAGAGAGATACAGTTGGTAGCAGCTTTTCTGGACGAAAGGTAACATTAACGTAATTTGTTCATGACCTCTCGCCATTTTAGAAGACAGTCACAATGGCTCACGGGGACTTTGAAGTTGGATTCCTTTTGCTAACTTGGAAAGTAGCTTAATGATGTCTCCTTTGAGAAACTCTGAAATTAAGGGTTATCATAGCTGTAGGCATTCAAAAGCAGAACGAGAATGCTCCCTTAAGCCCCAAGGCAAGGCATTCAGAGCAACCAAAATCTTGCTGGCATTCCTTCCGAGCTCTCAGGTGTCGTCTTCAGTTAAGCCTCTTCAGAGTAAGCTGAGACGCAAGATGGCTCCCGTGTTGTTTAATGGAGGCATTCACGAAGAGACAATGAGCCGTAGGTTTAAAACGTAGTAAATCTTTTCCCTATAGTTTTGGAACACACACACACACACACACACACACACACACACACACACACACACAAACACACATGTATTTTTACTTTCTCTATACGCACTATGTACATAGTGTATAGAGAAAGTATTGCACTCCACCAAAAAATTCGATACCCAGATTTTACCGGAAATATATGTTTTAGTATCCCCAATATCCAAAAAAAGCATTTTCACAAAATGGTCCGTGTGTGTGTGTGTGTGTGTGTGTGTGTCCGTGTGTCCGTGTGTCAGTGTGTCCGTGTGTCCGTGTGTCTGTGAATACGATAACTCAAAAACGAAAAGTCGGTAAAATACCAAACTTGGTATTTAAGTTTAGTATCTTCCAGGGATGCGACACGAAGACTTTGAGAATAATCTCCCCACCTCCAACTACCCTTTACAAGGAACTTTTTTCGAAAATTTTGATTTTCTCAAAAATGGCTCTAACGATTTTGATTAAAATGTTGTATACTAAAGATATTTACCTGACAAATAAACTGTATATCTTGAATTTTCTGGGAATAGCCTCTGAAGAGTAGTTTATTCTGGATGAATTTTACTGAATTTTGAATAACTGCTAAACCGTAAGAGATGGACAAAAACTTACTACACAAAAAATGTAGAGCACGATAAAACACACAAGTAATGTTATATACATTTTTTTCGTGGAGTTCGTCATTTTTGTGACATTCCTTATTTTTGGTTTCTGATATGAAAAACTTACATTTCTCATACAGGAATGTGTCAACTGCTGTCCATACAAACAAAGGGACTTCAGTAACATAGCAAACAGCTTTTGACTATCACTTTAACCTATGGTACTCCCTTATTGCACCACTACTTACAAGGAAGCAAGAAATATGGCTTTTTCTGCTAATGTTTTACTGAAATTAATAGAAGTATAAGCTTTTTAAGAATAATTTGTTGCAGAGATATAGAGAAAGTCATGTGAATGGCACACATCAGATTTTTCCCTATAGTTTTGGAACACACACACACACGCGTACACACATACACACACAAACACATGTATTTTTACTTTCTCTACACGCACTATGTGCATAGTGTATAGAGAAGGTATTGCACTCCACCAAAAAATTCGATATCGAGATTTCACCGGAAATATGTTTTAGGATCCCTTATATATATAAAAGAAAGCATTTTCACAAAAAGGTCCGTGTGTCTGTGAACACGATAACTCAAAAATGAAAAGTCGCTAAAATACCAAACTTGGTATTTAAATTTAGTATCTTCCAGGGATACGACACGAACATTTTGAGAAAAATCCCCCCACCCCTAACTACCCTTTACATGGAACTTTTTTCGAAAATTTTTATTTTCTCAAAAATGGCTCCAATGATTTTGATTAAAATGTCATATATTAAAGATATTTATCTGACAAATAAAATGTATATTTTGAATTTTCTGGGAATAGCCTCGGAAGACTACTTTATTCTGGGTCAATTTTACGGAATTTTGCATAACTGCTAAATCGCAAGAGATGGACAAAAACTTACCATACAGAAAATCTAGAGCACATTAAAACACAATTTATGTTACATACTTTTTTTGTGGAGTTGATCGTTTTTGAGATATTCCTTGTTTTTAGTTTCAGCTTTGAAAAACTTATACTTTTCTCATACAGAAAGTTGTTAACTCCTGTCCATACAACCAAAAAGCTTCAGTCACATAGGAACCAGTTTTTGACTATCACTTTAACATATGGTGCCCCCTTATTTCCCTTCTGCTTACAAGGAAGCAAGTCATAAGACTATTTCTGTTAATTTTTTTTTCGATTAGCATGAAGTTATTAGAACCATAAGCTTTTTAACAATAATTTGTTGCAGAGATGTAGAAAAAGTCATGTGAATGGAACACATAAGATTTTTTATGAAAAGATTCCCCAGTTATATGGTGAGGATGCCCCAAATCTTTAGATCCACTTGGATAAAACATCCAGTCACACTACTCGATCTTCCTAGCATTATTAGTTTATTACCACCGGAAAGCTGAGGAAAGATGATCCCATCTAAAAGGCTCCCTGTGAAGTCGACTGATGCCTCAGCAATGAAATTTTAGTCATTTAATTTGCTGAAACAGTGCGTTGCTTCATGGCGTCCCACCACACGTCCACCTTCCTGTACTTATAATTGGTGAGAAATTACCTTGTGATTGACATTCCTGCTGACACATAGCTGTCTCGGTACGCTGTTGCCATATATACTCCCTTTTCGTCTGCAGCGGTACACTTTCTACTGCTTCTTCTAAAATGCCTTCTTCTTTCCATACATTTTCTATCACACCGCTCGTATGTTGAACTACTTTTCTCCATTTCTCACTAGTTACCTCATTTATTTATTTCAACTTTGGATCCTGTACTTCACTAAACCTAAAGATTGTATTATTTTGGCTAACGTAACCTCAACTCGTTTATCACGGCTGTAAGATAAATGTGTCAAATCACAGTGTCACTCGTGGTAGTTCTAGTACGAGAACAAGAGCAATGTTCGCGATGTATAAAAGGTAGTAACGATTATAAATGTAAATCCTTTATGGAATTAAAGTGTATAACACAAGCGAACTTTACACAGAATCAAATCAAACAATCATGCATGAGAACGGGTGCGTAATTTTCCACTGAACCCGTGGGTGTTGTAACGCTGATGACATGGTCTCTGTGACGGTTATATATTCTCACACTATGATTGGTCAGCAACCTGACGAGCCCCTACCAGCAGACTACACAGGTGTCAATCACAAGGAAATTTCTCACCAACCATACACGCAGTCTTCTACAATGAAAATTGCGCTGTAGAGTCATAGTTAAAGGCGTGGACATCACAATGGACACAATAGGTGGAGGAGAAAGAGTATCTCTCCATGAAGGGTAAAAACGTTCAGTTTAAGAGGGGCGTAACTGTGCCTAAAAGAGACAGCCCATCTCAGTAAAGCTACTGGCATGTAAAAGAACTCCTGCGGAACAAAATTCCGACAATCAGCGGTGATGATAGATGAGATGAGAGTAATTTCAAAGGATGGCCGAAACCGAATGGTGAGGGAAGAGCCACTGTGGAGTTCTTCATCTGGACGCGAGAGCGCTAGATCCCCGTTCCAGTTCTGATCAAACTCCCTGAGTCTGCAGGCGACTTTCGAAGCCGAGAGCTGTATTTACAGAGCGTAGTCACCACCACGGAAAGGCGGCGTCACATCACCGCAGTCCTTGCCGACAGTTACAACCTTGAAAGAGCCCAGTTTGAATGAAATGAATCGACAGGAAGTTCGAGGAAATGAAGAAACCTCCCCAGCATTTACCTAGTGACCTGGGAAAACCCCCGAAAAACACCCATGAGTCAGAGAGATCGGCCACGGGAAGCGATCCCATGACAGTATTAGATAAAAAGGCTGTGCCATCTGGCACGACATTTCCCATGTAAACTTCTTTCATATGCGGACTTTTAATGAAAATCGTTGGAACCGTTTTTTAGAAAATAGAAAAATTTGAAAAATGTCCCATATTAAGGATAGTTTGGGGTGGAGGGATTTTCCTGAAAATCTTCATGTCACATTTTTGAAGAAGTTTGCCGAACATAAATACCAAGTTTGGTATTTAACTGACTTTTTGTTTTTAAGTTAAGCTGTCCATACACACATGGACCTTTACCTAAAAATGCTTTTTTTTAATCCAGGGGGTCTCAAAACTTACATTTTTGCTAAAATATTGGTATCTTCTCGACCTATACGTGCTGGAGAAAGTAAAAGCATGTGGTCATTATTGTTCAATACCGTGTAGCTCTAATCGAGTGATTTAAATTTGTTTTTGGGAATGTTAATGGATTGAAGTGACAATTTTGTAATTTTGGATAGTTTGTTTTATACGAATGTTCGGTGTATATTTGTTTCTATCTATGTTGTCTGTTATGATGGAATCGAATAATCAGTGCCGGTGTTGCAGAGGCCGTTAGTGGCGTTTTAAATATTTGTTATTGTTTTATTATGCAAATGATAATTTAATATTGTGATGAAAGCTTTGTGTTATTTTAACTTGCCAGCGAGGTTGGCATTGTTTTATTGGATTTACATGGCTTATATTTTTAAACCGTATTAATATGTTTGTATGCATTTGTTTTTCTACTGGCTTTGTTACTAGATGAATGGGTTGTTAACCAGATCATTTGGCACAAGATAGATCGCGTAATATTATTTTCAATAGCTGTGGCTATGTTTTTACTTTCTTTGAAACATAATAGGTAGAGTTGGCACAGCATTTCACCCACAAATTCGATAATTTCACCAGAAATACAGGTTTTAGCGACCCCTGATAGAAATCTGATGTGTTACACTCATATAATTTTCTCTAGCTGCTCTGCAAACTTTTCACAAAACATTCTTCTTTCTATACCATGTTATTCGAGATAAACAGCAGAATGTTCTTATTACTTAGTTCCTTATAAATATAAGGGAACTTAATGAATGCACTAGGCTAAAGTGATAGTCAAATGTCATTGCAAATCGTTTTTTTGCTCGGCCAGAAGTAGAACAAAAGAAAAACGGACACTTCCTGCCTGAGGAAAGTATAATTACTTTACAACTGAAACCAATAGCAAGGAATATCTCGGAAACGGTTACCTGCACAGCAAAAACGTAAAGGACATTAATTGTGTGTTTTGGCGAGATCTACATTTCATGTAGTACGTTTTTTTGTATCTCTTACAGTTTAGCAGTAATGCAAATTTCGGCAAATTTCATTCAGAATAAAGAGGTCTTCAGAAGCTATTCCCAGAAAATTCAAGATATGCATTTTATTTGGGATATAAATAGTTTTAATATACGGGATTTTAATCAAAATCGTTAGAGCAATTTTTCAGAAAATCAAACATTTTTGAAAAGTTTTCCATATAAGGAGTAGTTTGAGATGGGGGAATTTTCTTGAAAATCTTCGTGTCGCATCCTTCGAAGATACCAAATCTACATTTGAGCTAAGCTGTCCGCAGACACTTACGGATCTTTTTCTAAAAATGCTTTTCTCGGAATCAGGGGACACCAAAACATATATTTCCGGTGAAAGCTCGGTATCGAACTTTTGGGTGGAATAGAATATCTTCTCTATCTACTAGATACGTGTACATACTGGATATAGTAACAAGTATGTGGTATAAAGTAATAAAATATTTAAAAACAATAATTATAATAAATATAAAATAAATAGTAATGTTATAATTAGAATAGATATTAAAGAATTTTATATATAATAATAAATAAAACAACTTATAATAAATAACAAAATAAATTATAATAAATAATGATTAAAATAATAAATAAATAATAATACATTAAAATAAATTGATAAAAAGATAATAATAAATAATTAAATATATTAGTTATACTATAATAAAGGGATAATTGCTATTAATTAATAATAATAATAACCTAAAATAATGAACTAAATTTTAAATGCATATATATATATAATTTAAAAATTTTAGGTAATGAATAATAATTAATATAATGCATAAACATTTAAATACCTATTACATTTAATTCCGATAAATTTATAGGTTCGGATGTATAATTTAATTTATTTAGGTTAAGTTATTAATCTGACAATTTTATATTTATTTTATTTTTAAAATTTAAAAAAATGTTTGTTAATAAATCAAATAAGGTCTGAGATATTTGCTCTGGTGTAAGTAAAGATATCGGAGTATAGTATACAGCTTTTATTTTTATTTTTTATTTTATTAATTCATACATATGGGATAGAGAAATTAAAACTCTGTGTTGCATTCACATGCGTTTCTCTACCTATTCTGCAAACAAATTATTCTTGATTTAGTTTTGACTTATTTCCTTAAACTCCTGTTGAAGAGCATAGGGCCAAAACAAGGTTTCTGTTGTGTGCTATGAGCTTCAACTTTCACCATGAATACCCAAGCTATTGCTGTCTTCCTCCACTGATCTTCTCCATGTCGTTCTAGGTCTTCCTCTTCTCCTACTGCCTTGAGGATTCCATTCCATGGCTTGTTTGGTAATCAGGTCTGTGCAGAGTAAGCCCAATCTATTGCTACTTTCTCTATACTACTATGTACACAGTGTACAGAGAAGGTATTGCACTCCAACCAAAAATTCGACACCGAAATTTCACCGGCAATATATGTTTTAGGGTCCCCTGTATCCAAACAATGCATTTTCAGAAAAAGGTCCGTGTGTGTATGTGTGTGTGTCCGTGTATCTGTGAACACGATAATTCAAAAACGAAAAGTTGGTAAAATATTAAACTTGGTATTTAGGTTTAGCATCTTCCAGGGATGCGATACGAATATTTTGAGAAAAATCCCCCCATTCCAAACTATCCTTTACATGGAACTTTTTACGAAACGTTTTATTTTTTTCAAAAATGGCTCTAATGATTTTGAATAAAATATCGTATATTGAAGATATTTACCTGAAAAATAAAATGTATATTTTGAACTTTCTGGGAATAGTCTCTGAAAACTACTTTATTCTGAA
The DNA here is from genome assembly GCA_030762935.1 of Hymenopus coronatus. Classification (NCBI taxonomy): domain Eukaryota; kingdom Metazoa; phylum Arthropoda; class Insecta; order Mantodea; family Hymenopodidae; genus Hymenopus; species Hymenopus coronatus. The sequence continues at coordinate 18,832,854 of CM060891.1, forward strand.
TGAGTTTTACGGAATTTTGCTTAACTGCTAAACCGTAAGAGATGGAGAAAAATCTTACCACACAAAAAGTGTTGAGCACGTTAAAGTACACAATTTATGTTATATAACTTTTTTCGTGGAGCTGATCATTTTTTAGATATTCCTTGTGTTTTGTTTAAAAAACTTACACCTTTTTCATACAGGAATTTGTAAACTCCTGTCCATACAAACTAAGGACTTCAATCACACAGCAACCAGCTTTTGACTATCACTTTAACCTATGCTACTCCCTTATTTCGCTTCTACTTACAAGGAAGCAAGTAATAAGGCTATTTCTGCTATTTTTTTCTCGATTAGCATGAAGTAAATAGAAGCATACGCTTTTTAACGATACTTTGCTGTAGAGATGTAGAGAAAGTCATGTGAATGGAACACATGAGATTTTTAGAAAAAGGTCTGTGTGTGTCTGTGTTCGTTTATCTGTGGGCAGCATAGCTAAACAACGAAAGGCCCGTTAAATACCAAACTTGATATTCGAATTCATTATCTCCCAGAGCGGCGCCATGGCTGAGTGGTTAAACCGCTTACCTCCAACCTAGGCGGTCCGGGTTCGATCCCAAGCGCCGCATGTGGGATTTGTGGTGGACGAAGCGGCATCTGGGAGAGTTTTTTCCGAGTCCTCCGGTTTCCCCCGCCACTCATTTCGCTTGCATTTCATCACGCTCATGCCTGGCTACGGACCTCGTTTCAGGTTTTCCATTCTGTGATTTCGTGCCGTTGACTCGCCTACAGGCTTCTGACCCATAAGCATCTGCTTGTAAGTCCTACGGGGGATGATAGTCCAAAAAACGGGGAGGGTAAGCTGACTACGATAAACGACCTTAGATTCACAGTACATTATCATTTGTTTTCTAGTATTAATGTCTGCATGTAAAGAAAGAATGCTAATGAATTCAATTTAAAACAATAGACTAACTCAGACAGCACCCTCCATCCTGTGAACATTGCAGAAAGAGACTATCAGTCAATAATGGAATGTGTTCACTATTCTAAGTACAGATCCAGCCATCAAATTCCTCCAGATCTTCAGGCAGTACTCGACAAGCCAACCAAATTATCATCATTGTTTAAACACATAAGAGATTGTAAACTTACTACTGCACTGTAAGATATTGTATACTTTTAATACACTGTTGTATTAAATTCTACATAATATATAAGTATTACTGTTAGAATTCCAATAACTAATGTTATAAGCTAAATATTGAATTCAAAATGTTATAACATTTCTTATTGTTACATGGTGTTGTCGCTATAAGACCTCTGTAGTTAGGCGACATTAAATAAAAGTATAAATAAAGAGAACAATAGAATTACAATTATACGCCGGCGTGACTTCGTAGGCAGAGCTTGTTGACATTCACAAGGCGAATACTGTCTGCTAAGTGGAGAGGACAGACGTGTTTTGTTCTCATACTTTGCGAGCCTGCGCTGAAGCTTGTTTTCCGCCATCATGTGGCAATGATCGTCTTCATAACTCACAAACTGTACTTCAACACAAAATGAGAGAGGGAAGAATGTTCATGCTCCAGTAACGTTACAATGAAATTAACGGTAGAGTGGATGAAACAATTCTGCTGATGCGGTAGATACTTGATGCTCCGCTCGATATTAAAGTAGCTCATGACTTACGCTGCTTTCTCCAGCGACTTTCGTGCGCAGGCTAATAAAAGTTATTTATATTATAAGTGGCTTAAATAGACTATTAAAATATGTGATGTTTTACACGATGTTTAATACACGAGGGCGTAAGCGCGAGTGTTCTAATTTCTCATGAGTAAATAATAGTATACTAAGCCACGTGTAATATACAACGTTTTATCCTATCCTAATATTAACTAAAATATTCTTATATTTATTATTATTAATATTATTAGAGCCGTCATTACGAGGAATTGAATTTCAGTCGTGACGTAGGCAGTGCTTTGTTTGTTCGTTGCTGCGTAACCCCGCCGGAATAAACAGTTTCAATTCTGGTTGTTTACACAGCACCATATAACTCAATAAATGAATGAAAACGGATATTCCCGAAGAAGTTTTAGATTATGCTAAAAAAGCTGTACTTAATTTGTATTCAGCAAGTGGAAGGACTTATATGACAAGGGATTTTCATTATTTAAAGAATGGGGAGCTGCCAAAGGATGAAATAAAGACTCGTTTTTGTTGTTCCTAGGATACATGAAATATATACATAAAGTCTATAGGATAGGAAGAAAATTCAGCAAGCTATTTTTAGAGATTTTCATTTGGAACTAGAGAAATACCTGCATTACTTGAAGCGTTGATTTCACTTTCTCTATAAGCATACAAGTGGAAGTACTGGTTTCCATTAAAAATTGGATACCGAAATTTCATCGCAAATACATGTGAATCCTACTAAAGAATTTTTATAAAATCTGATGTGTTTCAATGACATAACTTTTTCCATAGGTTCTTCAAACAAAAAATTCGTACAGAATGTTATTCTTCTGTCTACATATTTAGAATTAAAATAAATATTATTTTAAATGTTTTTCCAGTATTAATGTTTCAATTTGTGGAAAGAATGCTAATGAATTCAATTTAAAACAATAGAATTACAATTATACGCCGGCATGACTTCGTAGGCAGAACTTGTTGACATTCACAAGGCGAACACTGTCTGCTAAGTGGAGAGGGCAGAAGTGTTTTATTCTCATACTTTGCGAGCCTGCGCAGAAGCTTGTTTTCCGCCATTACGTGGCAATGATCGTCTTCATAACTCACAAACTGTACTTCAACACAAAATGAGAGAGGGAAGAATGTTCATGCTCCAGTAACGTTACAATGAAATTAACGGTAGAGTGGATGAAACAATTCTGCTGATGCGGTAGATACTTGATGCTCCGCTCGATATTAAAGTAGCTCATGACTTACGCTGCTTTCTCCAGCGATTTTCCGGTTCTTGAACTTTCGAGCGCAGGCTGATAAAATATTTTATCCTATCCTATAGATTTCATATAGCATTTCGTGTATCCTAGGAAGCAACAGAAATGAGACTTTATTTCATTATAAATTATTTTAACTCCTTTGGCAGCTCCCTCCTTGTCATTCAAATTGTCAGGTAACAAAGTAAGAACATCCTTTTACTTCCTCTACACGTACTGTGTACATAGTGTATAGAGAAGGTATTGTATTGCACCCAAAATTTGATACCAAGATTTCACTAGAAATGCATGTTTTGGAACCCCCTGAATACAAAAAAAGGTATTTTTAGAAAAATGTCTGTGTGTGTTTGTGTATGTGCGTGTGTCTGTGGGCATCATTGGTCAAAAATGAAAAGTCCTTTAAATATCACTCTTAATATTTAAGTTCCGTCCAAGAATGCCACATGAAGATTTTTCAAGAAAATCCCCACACACCAAACTACGCTTTAGATGAAAAAAAAATCGAAAATTTTGATTTTCTTAAAAGTATCTTTAGCGAGATAGACAAAAACTTACTGCACAAAAATGTAGATTTCAATAAAACACACAATTTATGCCATATACATTTTTTTCGTGCAGTTGACCGTTTTCGAGATATTCCTTGTTATTGAGTACAGTTTTAAAATACCTTTTCTCATACGGGAACTTGTCAACGTTTGGCCGTGCAAACAAACGGATTTCAATTCCATAGCAACCACAATTTAAAACATTTGTATATGGCATCAATTGTGTGTTTTAACGTTTTCTGCATTTTTTGTGTGGTAAGTTTTTGTGTATATCTCATGGTTTGTCAGTGATGCAAAATTCAGCAAAATTAATTCAGAAGGAACACGTCTTCAGAAGCTATTCCCAGAAAATTCAAGATATATATTTTATTTGTCATGTAAATAATATATACTATATTTTAATAGAAATTGTTAGAGCCATTTTTGAGAAAAATAAATTTTCAAGATTTTTTTCCATGTAAAGGGTAGTTTGAGGTGGGAGGATTTTCTTGAAAATCTTCGTGTCGCATCCTTGGAAGGTACCAAACTTAAATACTTGGTATTTAACGGTCTTTTCGTTTTTGAGCTATACTGCCCACAAACACATTTACACACACATACACCCACTCACGGACCTCTTTCACAAAATGTTCTTTTTGGTTTCAAGGGGACCAAAAACATGTATTTCCGGTGAAATCTCGGTATCGAAATTTTGGGTGCAATACAATACCTTCTCTATACACTATATACATAGTACGTGTAGAGAAAGTAAACATCGTTAATAACATTTTGAATTTCCTGTACATAACAATTTCGAATGTACATACTGTCGGTCATTTATAGAGATGCACTTTTAATTGACTCTGTATATCGTATGTACAGAAGGGATTGTGTGAAATTGTAATATAAAGTTATTTGTGTGTGTTTGTGTGAGAGTGAGAAAGAGAGGGAGGGAGAGAGAGAGATTTTTTTAGATTAATTTGAAAACATCAATCATCTGTAAATGTTTAACCCACCTCTTATGAATAATGTTAAATCAAAGATTCATTTTTACTTTCTCTATACGCACTATGTACATAGTGTATAGAGAATGTATTGCACTCCACCCAAAAATTCGAACCCGAGATTTCACCGGAAATATATGTTTTAGGGTCCCCAATATCAAAAAAAAGCATTTTCACAAAAAGATTCGTGTGTCCGTGTGTCCGTGTGTCTGTGAACACGATAACTCAAAAACGAAAAGTCGGTAAAATACCAAACTTGGTATTTAAGTTTAGTATCTTCCAGGGATACGACACGAAGATTTTGAGAAAAATCCCCGCATTCCCAACTACCCTTTACATGGAACTTTTTTCGAAAATTTTGATTTTCTCAAAAATGGCTCCAACGATTTTGATTAAAATTTCGTATATTAAAAATATTTACCTGACAAATAAAATGTATGTTTTGAATTTTCTGGGAATAGCCTCTGAAGAGTAGTTTATTCTGGATGAATTTTACTGAATTTTGAATAACTATTAAACCGTAAGAGATGGACAAAAACTTACTACACAAAAAATGTGAGCACGTTAAAACACACCACGCAAATTTATGTTGTATACATTTTTTTCGTGAGTTCGTCGTTTTTGAGACATTCCTTATTTTTGGTTTCTGCTATGAAAAACTTATACTTTTCTCATACAGGAACTTGTCAACTCCTATCCATATAAACAAAGGAACTTCATTGACATAGCAACCAGCTTTTGAATATCATTTTAACCTATGGTAGTCCCTTATTTCGCTTCTACTTACAAGGAAGCAAGTAATAAGATAGTAAATAGAAGAGTAAGCTTTTTAAGAATAATTTGTTGCAGGGATATAGAAAAAGTCATGTGAATGGTACACATCTGATTTTTAAAATTTGTTTTCAAATTATTTTGAACCATATACGAGAGTGAAATATCTAAAGCAAGAAATAATGTTTATGATAATTGGGGCAAATTTTCTCAGTAGCTGTGAAGCATGAAATAAAACAAGTAGAAAATGAATAGAGAGGGAATGTATTTTAAAGCGAAGTGGAGGTTTTGCGCCCAAAATGATGTGGATTTACCTTCGCACAGCGAAGGAAAAACCTCTTTGTGTAAAAATGTGAAAAAAGCGTAGGGACAAACCTTTGATGGGATTCGAAAATTCTCACCGCAACTGGTTTTACGCAAGGATACACTTGAATGAATTCCAGTGATAAAATCTGATGATTTTCTCTGCATATTCTGTGACTAGCTTTTATTTATGTACTTCATGTTAATCGAAATAAACATTAGCAGAAATGAACTTATTACATAATTTCCCTTATAGATACAAGGGAGACATTAAAATATCTAAGCTAAAGCGACAATCAAATATTTTAAGAGCTGGTTGCTCTCTAATAATATTAAAATTAGGTTCTCTTTGCATGAGCATCACTAAAAAAAATTAAAAATGAAATAAATACGAATCATGACATCATTTTAGAAAAGTATAAGGATTAGACAATTAAACCAATAACGAGGGTATCGGGAATGGTTTACTAAAACAAACAAAACACAACAAAAGTAAAAAAAAAAAAAAAAAAGTATTTGTAGAAAATTGTGTGTATTAACATATACAACTTTTTATATACCGTAAGATTTTGTCTATTTCTTATGGTTTACTACAAAGTTTTTCAACTAGAAGGAGTTCATTCGCATGCATTATCATGCTCTGCGTTGCCAGGTCGCTACCCCCACTCTTTTCAAATTTCCCTCTCACTCCCACACTAAGCATTTAAATCTATCTGGCGACATAACACTATGAAAACTATTCGAGTTAAAAATCTGTGGTTTCTAGGCTCTGCTATAAACATTACTCCCTCTCTACCTCATAAAATATTTTTGGCAACGCTTGAATATTTTGTCTTAGCGGATGTAGTATTTATAAGAGACGGAATCACTCAGCACGTTAATCCCCAGTTAAGAGAGAATACAATATGTCAACACAGCAGCACTCTGATTGGCTGCTGGCCTGGTGGCGCTCAAGGACAAACCTCATCCCAGTTGAAAGTCACAGAATTAATGAGGCTTTTCCAAAAAATTAGACGTGTCCCATCACATGAATTTCTCTATATCTCTGCAACAAATTATTTTTAAAAAGCTTATGCTTCTGTTTACTTCCTGCTAATTGAGAAAAAATTAGCAGAAATAGTCTTTTTCTAGCTTCCCTGTAAGTGGAAGCGAAATAAGGGAGTGCCATAGGCTAAAGTGATAGTCAAAAGCTGGTTGCTATATGCCTGAAGTTCCTTTGTTTGTATGCACACGAGTTCACAAAGTCCTGTATAAGAAAAATATAAGTTTTTATAGCTTAAACCAAAAACAAGGAATATGTCAAAAACAATCAACTCCAAGGAAAAAATGTATACAAAATAAATTGTATGTTTTAATGTGCTCTGCATTTTTGTGTGATAAGTTTTTGTCTCTCTCTCTTACGGTTTAGCACATATGCAAAATTCCGTAAAATTCACTCAGAATAAAGTAGTCTTCAGAGGTTATTCCCAAAAAATTCAAAATATATATTTTATTTGTCAGGTAAATATCTTTAGTGTACGATATTTTAATCAAAATCGTTAGAACCATTTTTTAGAAAATCAACATTTTCGAAAAAAGTTCCATGTAAAGGGTAGTTTGGAGTGGGGGGGATTTTTCTCAAAATCTTCGTGTCGCATCCCCGGAACATACTAAACTTAAATACCAAGCTTGCTATTCTACCGACTTTTCGTTTTTGAGTTATCGTGTTCACAGACACATGGACACACTGACACACGGACACACACACACACGGACCTTTTCTGAAAATATTTTTTTTGGATACAGGGGACTCTAAAGCATATATTTCCGGTGAAATCTCGGTATCGAATTTTTTGGTGGAGTGCAATACATGGTGGGTATAAAGAAAGTAAAAATTAGATGTGTCCCATCACATGGATTTCCCTATATCTCTGTTACTAATTATTGTTTAAAAGCTTATTCTCCTATCTACTTCATGATGGTTGAGATCAGCATTAACAGAAATGGTTTCATTACTTGCTTCCTTATATGCAACAGGGAAATACGGGAATACATTAGGCTAAACCGAGTCAAATCTTTTAAAAATTGGTTGTTGTTTGGTTAAAATACGTCTTTTTGCATGGCCAGGGGTTGACAAGTATTTTGAAGCCGCAAATTCAAGATGTACATTTCATTTTTCATACAAATATGTTAATATGCGGCATTTATAGCATTTTTGGTACAATGAAATTTTTGAAATTTTTTCCATCCTTGAAAAATATTAAACTTAAATACCAAGTAAGTATTTTGCCGACTTTTCGTTTTTGAGTTATCCTGTTCACAGACACACACACACACACACACACCGACCTTTTTCCAAAAGGTAAAAAAGCATTTTTAGAAGAAAGTCCACTTGTGTGTGTATGTGTGTGTGTGTATATGTGTTCGTGAGTCTCGATACCGAGATTTCATCGGAAATACATGTTTTGGGAACTCCTGAATCCAAAAAAAGCATTTCTAGAAAAAGATCCGTGTGTGCGTGTGTGTGTCTGTGTGTGTGGACAGCATGGTTAAAAAACGAAGAGACCGTTGAATACCAAACTTGGTATTTAACTTCAGTGTCTTCCAATGATGCGACACGAAGATTTTCAAGAAAATCCCCCCACCTCAATAACTCTTTGCATGGAACATTTTTCGAAAATTTGATTACCTCAAAAATGGCTCTAACGATATTGATTAAAATATCGAATATTAAAGATATTTACATGCTAAATAAAATATATATCTTGAATTTTCTGGGAATAGCCTCTGAAGATTTGTTTATTCTGAATGAATTTAGCGGAATTTTGCATAGCTGGTAAACCGCAAGATAGAGACAAAAACTTACTACACAAAAAATGTAGAGCTCCTTAAAACACACAATTTATGTTATATACCTCTTTTTCCTGGAGTTGGCCGGTTTTAAAATATTCTTTATTATTGATTTGTTTTAAAATACTTACTACTTTTCTCGTGTGGGAATTTGGCAACACCTGACCACGCAAGGCATCGATTTTCTATACCATAACGACCTCATTTAAAGCATTTGACTGTCGGTTTAGCCTAGTTTATCCCCTTATTTCCCTTCTTCCTATACGGAACTGTTTCTGCTAATTTTTTTCTCAATTAACATGGAGTAGATAAATGAATAATCTTTTTAACAATAATTTGCTACAGAGTGGTAGAGAAAGTCATGAGAATGGAACATGTCAGATTTTTTTAAATTCTTTTATCAATATTTCCATACTGATTGATGAACTTTCACTTCGGCCTTTTTCGTGCACGCTGGTTCATCCTTGATTACTCGTAAATTATGCGTCATTACCTCACTGAAGATCGGCCATTGCATTATCACTATACACTTGCATTATTTGCCTATAAAATTCGATTGGCCGAATATTTTTTGCATTAAAAAAAAGCAACAGTAAAACAAAAACGCATAAGTTCTTTGGCGGTAGAGAAGTATTACATCGGTATTGATAAACTGTGAGGCGATATATCAGACCGACCAAAAAGAAATATTTAAATAACAATAATTAAGCAATAATTATTGAAAAACCAAAATTGAAATTAATATAAATCGGTAAATTTTACTTTCTCTATACGTACTCTGTACTTAGTGTATAGAGAAGGTATTGCACTCCAACTAAAAATTCGATACCGAGATTTCACCGGAAATATCTGTTTTAGTGTCCCCTTTATCTAAAAAAAGCATTTTCGGAAAAAGGTACTTGTGTCCGTATGTCCCTGTGCCTGTGAACACGATAACTCAAAAACGAAAAGTCGGTAAAATAGCAAACTTGGTACTTAAGTTTAGTATCTTCCAGGGATGCGACCCGAAGATTTTGAGAAAAATCCCCCCACCTCAAACTACCCTTTACATGGAAATTTTTTCAAAATGTTTGATTTTCTCAAAAATGGCTCTAACAATTTTGATTAAAGTTTCGTATATTAAAGATATTTACCTGACAAATAAAATGTATATCTTGAATTTTATGGGAATAGCCTCTGAAGAGTAGTTTATTCTGGATGAATTTTACTGAATTTTGAATAACTGCTAAACCGTAAGAGATGGACAAAAACTTACTGCACAAAAAATGTAGAGCACGTTAAAACTCACAGTTTATGTTATATACATTGTTTTCGTGAGCTCGTCCTTTTTTGAGACATTCCTTATTTTTGGTTTCTGCTATGAAAAACTTATACTTTTCTCATTCAGGAATTTGTCAACTGCTGTCCATACAAACAAAGGAACTTCAGTAACATAGCAAACAGCTTTTGACTATCACTTTAACCTATTGCACTCCCATATTTTGGCTCTACTTACAAGGAAGCAAGTAATAAGACTATTTATACTAATTTTTTCTGATTAGCATGACGTAAATAGTAGTATAAGCTTTTTAAGATTAATTTGTTGCAGAGATGTAGAGAAAGTCATGTGAATGGTACACATAAGCTTTTTGGAACAGAAACTACGTGAATATACAATTGAAAAGCCAGTACAATACTAAACATCTGCTTTAAGTTTGAATAATATCGATGAAGAAATAGCGACATAATTTAAGATCTGTTTCTCGGTAAAGCTGTATAGATAGGCAAAATACGGGGTTATTCAAAAAGAAAGAACAGATTTCAAATATTTATTGCTTCCAAACTACAAAAGATAGAAACATGATTCCAACGTTCATGGGGATAGAAAAGTGTACAATTTTATAATATGCATTCAATATGAACACCGTGTGTTACACGACATATGTCAAAACGGTGGCACATTTCTTGCCACACACGAATCAGTGGGTCTCCAGTTATCGAATTCACAGCTTCAACAATTCGATGTCATAGATCTTCAAGAATGCCAGGTATAGGAGGGATAAAAACACGGTCTTTTACGCAACCCCATAAAAATCACACGGAGTGAGATCTGGAGACCTGGGAGGCCACCGGTGATAAAGTTGATCTGCTCCTCCTCTCGCAATCCAACGTCGTGCAAACGTGTTATTCAAGTAACGTCGGACGTGGTAAGAGAAATGAGGCGAGGTACCATCTTGCATGAAAAAATTCATTGGAAAACATTAATCGTTAAGTAAAATTGTCTTCTTCCACATCTTCTAACATGCCAATGTACAATTCGTACATTGTTGTGGTCGTCAGGATTCAATGCAGTTTGTATGTCTTCAGGTGCAGACGATGTTTTAGAACTCGCCATACCGTTGCTTGCTTGCTCGTGATGTGGATTTCTTTGGGATCCTTTCCTTGAACTGCAACAATGGACTCTAGCTTTGCTAATAGCAGCACACAAAATGATTTCTCTGGAGGTGTGGCCGCCATTTCACTAGACATACAACAACAAACAACAGCGCCAATGCAGCCGTGGTTGGAACTTCTACCCCCCCGCGCTATTGCAATTGTAAACCTTTCTCTCTCCATGAACGTTGGAATGATGGTTCTATCTTTTGTAGTTTGGAAGCAATACAAGTTTGAAATGTGTTCTTTCTTTTTGAATAACCCTGTATAATTTTCTCGGAGGTGTAACACTCGGACATCTGGTGTAGCGGCAGTGGCGCTTCTTCACCCCCAAGCGTAAGGGTCTGTTGGAGAAGGCTTCATGACGCTACTTTAGAGCCAATGAGAAAATAAGATTTAAATGTAAACAAAAGTTTCCGCCAATCGTTGCCCAGCATCAGTTTTTCTAACTGGCGAGATTAGCGTGGGTTGCTGCCAATATGAATAGAATTTTCGTCCAAATTCGGAGCAGTCATAAATAGGGCATAACCATAGACTCGGGCAGTCACAAACCAAAAGGCAGACAAGACAAAATTAAATTACTCATCGCTACGAAACAGACAGTTTTTGTATTATTCAATTTTCACCTACAACATCCAAGTTAGCCGGAGGAGAAGACACAGGACGAGATTCGACCCTTAGATCGCCTAACCCTGAATCTCTAACGATCTTCAACTCGACAAAGTGTCGAGAACAAAAAAAAAAAAAAAAAAAATCTGTGTTACACTCACATGACTTTCTCTAGCCGTTCTACAAGCTTCTTACATAAGACTCTTCTTCTTTCTGCACCTTGCTAATCGAGGTACTCATTAGCACAAGGTTCTTATTACTTAGTTCCTTATAAGTAGGGAAAAAATAAGGGCATACACTAGGCTAAACCGATAGTCAAATGTTTTACAAGCTGTCGTTACGCGATTGTCATTACAAATAGCTTCTTTTCTTGGCCAGGAGTAGAACAAAAGAAAAACGGATACTCCCATCTGAGAAAATTATAAGTAGTTCACAACTGAAACTTATAACAATGAATACCTTGAAAACTGTAAGCTCCACGAAAAAAATGTATATGGCATAACTTGGGTACTTTAACAAGACCTACATTTTTTGTATAGTAAGTTTTCGTCTATCTCTTACGGTTTATTAGTTATGCCAATTTAAGCAAAATTCATCCAGAATAAACAGGTCTTTAAAAGCTATTCCCAGAAAATTCAAGGTATAAATTTTATTTGTCAGGTAAATAGCTTTAATACACGATATTTTAAACAAAATTGTTAGAGCTGTTTTTAAGAAAATCAAAATTTTCGAAAAAAGTTCCATGTAAAGGGTAGTTTCGGGTGGGGGGATTTTTCTCAAAATCTTCGTGTCGCATCCTTGGAGGATACTAAACTTAAATACCAATTTTGGTATTTTAGCTACTTTTCGTTTTTGAGTTATCGTGTTCACAGACACACGGACACACATACACGGACCTTTTTCTGAAAATGTCTTTTTTTTGGATACAGGGGGTCCTAAAACATGTATTTCCGGTGAAATCTTGGTATCGAATTTTTGGGTGAAATACAATACTTCTCTATCCCTATGTACATTGCACATACGGGACTAGAGAAAGTAAAAAAGTGTTCACCATTAATCATACACCACGGACGTGTCGCCTCAACTGGTACCACGCGACAATAAATGCCTTGACAGAATGAAGATTACGTTGAGAAATAGAGTAAAGGGCCATTCACATTGAAAATTAACGGTAAACGCACTGACTTAGAATATAATGCAGAATTAAATGCACCATGAGCATTCTCAATGACAGACGTAAATGTAGGTAATAACCAATAAGAAATTAAAACAAGTGAACTGCGCCTTGTGAGTGAATAGCAAACTAAAATGGCTGGCAGATACGAGTGTGGTAGCACATGCAAACTAGAGTAAACAATTTGCTTGGTGTTTCATATTTTAAAGAATGGTTGTATCGTTTCAGACGATGGTGGATTCACGCTCGTAATCAAAGACGAATTAACGGAGGAGTAATGAGAGAGAATCATTAATCGAAGCCATTTTAATAACACATCGAGCAGTGTTCTCATTGGTTGATTCCTACGTTGCACGTTAACTTTGACGCAAAAGCGTACTACGTACTACGGTTATGTCTATGTCAATGTAAACATCGTGAATGAGCCCATACATATATTGGCTGCAAGCTTCTGCGTCCACGTTACGTCTACGGTTGATTTTTTATGTGAATGGCCCTTAACGTAGTGCAACTTTGTAAATAAAGTTTTGTGTTGATATCTTTCGTTATTATTTAGTTATGTCAAATTGGATGTCACTTCCTGGATGACCCTCGTATTTTGGAGGTTTCTTTTCTACCAGAAAACTGTTAGTACTCATGATGCTGAGGAGAAAAGTTGAAATACTGTCCCTGAGGGACAGACTTCTCCCATCCCAGGAGTTGTTAGGGCTGCTACGTGCTGGGGAGTAGTGGAGTTGTTGAACAGGATAAATGAAAACCTTCCCTGCTGTCACACTCATCTCCATGAAACTTCCTGACTGGGATGATGGAGTGGGTGTTGTTCCGTATCTCGTCTTAACACGGCCACACACACACACACACACTGGATGCTTTTTTGTTTGTTGTTTTTACTTCACACACGATGCGTGCTCTGCAAGGAAATGGACTTACTAACGTTATGCAAGCCTCGTCTCAAACTAGACCAGAGGTCGGCAATTGTCTGCGAAGCTGAATTACCTTCTCTTGTTTTTGACTCAAGGAGTGCATCACACGAGAAATACTGTGTGTTGCATTTACATGGCTTTCCCTATTCACTCTTCCAAAATCTCTTCTCACAAAAGTTACTATTCTGTCTACTTTTTATTTTCTCCAGCCCATATGTGCAATGAACATAATGGATAGTGAAGGTATTGTATTCCACAAAAATTCTAAGTTAAAATTTCACCAGAAATATATGTTTTAAGGTCCTCTGAGTCCAAAAAAAGCATTTTTAGAAAAAGCTCCCTGTGAAGGTCTCTGTGGACAACATAGATCAAAAACGAAAAGACCGTTAAAAACCAAACTTAGTTTTTAAGTTTTGAGTATTTCTAGGATGTGACACGAAGATTTTTCAAGAATATACCCCGACCACAAACTACCCTTTACATGGAAACTTTTTCGAAAAGTTTGATTTTCTCAAAAATGGCTCTCTAACGGTTGTGATTAAAATACCATATTTATAAGATATTTTTATGGCAAACGAAATGTATATCTTGAATTTTCTGAGAATAGCCTCTGAAGTCCTCTTCATTCTGGATGCCTTTTGTATAACTGGCAAAGTTTAAAAGATATTCTGAAACTTACTATACAAGAAGTAGATCTCCTTAAAACAGACAGTTTGTGTGTGTTACTGTATGTGTGTCTGTACACATCATAGCTCAAAAACGAAAATACCGTTGAATAGCAAACTTTAGTGTCTTCCAAGGATGCAATACGAAGATTTTCAAGAAAATCCCTCCTCTTCAAACTACCCTTTAAATGGGGGAAAAAATTGAAAATTAGGTTTTTCTCAAAAATGTTTCTAACGATTATGAATTATACACCGTATATAGAAGATATTTACATCACGCAGTTTCTTGAGTTTTCAGGAAATAGCTTCTGAAGACCTGCTTATTTTGAATGCATTTTGCGTAACTGCTAAACCGTAAGATATAGACAAAAACTTACTGCACAAAAAATGTAGATCTCGTCAAAACACACAATTTTGTCCTTTACGTTTTTGTTGTGGATGTAACCGTTTCCGAGATATTCCTTGTTATTGGTTTCAATTGTAAAGTACTTTTCTCAGACAGGAAGAGTCTGTTTTTCTCTTGTTCTATTCCTGGACAAGCAAAGAAGCGATTTGCAATTACAATTGCAGTTTTTAAAACATTTGACTATCGCTTTAGCCTATTGCATTCCCTTATTTACCTTCTACTTATAAGGAACCAAGTAATAAGAACATTCTGATAATGTTTATCTCGATTAGCATGATGTAGAAAGAAGAAGAATCTTTTGTAATACTATTTTTTCGTTTTTTTTTCGACCTTTAACCTGGTTACTCATATCGGACGATGAATGAATGAAATTGGTGAATGATGCTCAGATGATCTCGGGATATATGGAGCTTAAAGTTACTGGACATTCTCAGGATAAGGGAAAACCCCTAAAAAAACCTTATCCGGGTAACTCACTCTAAGCGAGATTCGAACTAACGACCTTATGAATGTGAGGCAGACACGATACCACCACATAACCCAGGCGGCTGTAAGAAGTTTGTTTGTAGAGCAGCTAGAGAAAGTCAAGTGTGTGTAACACACCAGATACATTTTATTACATATTTTCCATGTCGTTAAGGATATTCACACTTGCTGAACGTTTGGTACTCAAAACCATCAAATACTAGTCTTTTTAAATTTATACCCGATGAAGTGCAAATTTCATCAATTTTGCTTTAATTGTTTGGAATGTATTGTCAAATTTGTTTATGTTTTTGTCACGCCGTTAAAAGTCCTTTTAGACAAAAAATAAATAAATAAAAACAAAAAAAATTGATCCAATATTTTAACCCTAGGTTTATTTAACGAGTACTTTTTGAAACTGCCCGAGGTTTCTTTGTGTATCTACACAAAAAAATGGTGATCTCTTTAAAATACACAATTTATTTCATATACATTTTTTCGTGGAGTTGGCCGTTTTCTAGATATTCCTTGTTATTGGTTTCGGTTTTAAAATACTTAAACTTTTCGCATAGAGGAGCTTATCGACTCCTGAACACGCAAAGAAACGTATTTCAAACACATTTTAATACATTTGACTGTCAGTTTAGCCTAGTGTATTCCGTTATTTCCCTTCTACTTATAAGGGACTAAGTAATAAGACCGAGTCTTCCAATGTTTAATTCGATTAACATGAAGTAGATAGAAGAATAAGCTTATTAACAATAACTTGATACAGGGATGTAGAGAAAGTCATGTGAATTGACAACCTCAGAGTTTTTGTGAAGTTAACTATTTCCGTGATATTCCTTATTATTGATTAAAATTATTAACACTTATATTTTGCTCATCTGGAATGTCGTCATTCGTTTTTCTTTTGCACTTTCACTCCTGGCTGTGCAAAGAAAACCTAATTTTAAAATGGTTACATAACGACCAGCTCTTAAAATTCGGCTATTGCTTTAACCTAATGTATTTCCTTATTTCCCTTGTACCTACAAGGAAATACATAATAAGGGTTATCTCGATTTATCGATATTTCTGCTGTTTATCTCGATTTACATCAAACATCTGTATGCTTATGCTTTTGTAAGAATAACTTGTTGCAAAATAGGTACAAAAAGTAATGTGAGTGTAAAGCTTCCGATTTGTTACTCACTGAAAGTAAACTGCGAGTGTACTTTCCTCATTCTAAAATAAATGTAGATGCATTATCCCGAAAATGTTATACATTTATCATCGATAAAAATTGAATGTTAAGTAAGAACATAGTGTAAAACCTGGCCCACTCTAACAATAGAGCGAATGGACACAATGTTTCCCTGCAAGATCCCTCGAACTTTCTTTCCCCCCAGGCCGAGAATACTCTTCTTCCAGAGTGATGTTTTTCTAATGGACAAAACGTAATCTCATTATTTCTAAAACTAGAACTTTCGGAGGCCGAGACGGCAGGTATCGGAGAAAAGAACTGAAGTTGACTGAACTGACGTGAAATGAGCTAAAGATCAATCTAGTGAGTGACGCTTGCTAAGAAAGTGACGGGAACTCAAGTGATTCAGTTATTTGTATACCAAAAGTGCAAGTGTTGTATTGCCTTGTGACCAATAAACTGAATTAAACTGAACGCTGTGTTATCAATTGTTACAATATATTTTCTCTACATCTGACTTTTGATAATTCACTCATATTACTTTCTCTACACGAACTATGTACATAGTGTATAGAGAAGGTATAGTACTCCACCCAAAAATTCGATACTGAGATTTCACCGGAAATATATGTTTTAGAGGTCTCTTTATCTAAAAAAGCATTTTCGGAAAAAGATCCGTGAGTGTGTGTGTGTGTGTCCGTCCGTGTGTCCGTGTGTCTGTGAACACGATAATTCAAAAACGAAAAGTCGGTAAAATACCAAACTTGGTATTTAAGTTTAGTATCTTCCAGGGATGCGACACGAAGATTTTGAGAAAAATCCCCCCACCCCCAACTACCCTTTACATGAAAATGTTTTCGAAAATTTTGATTTTCTCAAAAATGCCTATAACGATTTTGATTAAAATTTCGTATTTTAAAGATATTTACCTGACAAATAAAATGTATATCTTGAATTTTCTGGGAATAGCCTCTGAAGCCTACTTTATTCTGGATGAATTTTATGGATTTTTGCATAACTGCTAAACCGTAAGAGATGGAGAACAACTTACAACACAAAAATGTAGAACGCCCTAAAAAGCACAATTTATCTTATACACATTTTTTTCGTAGAGTTGATCGTTTTTGACATATTCCTTGTTTTTGTTTTCAGCTATGAAAAACTTATACTTTTCTCATACAGGAATTTGTCAACACCTGTCCATACAAACAAAGAAACTTCAGTCACATAGCAACCAGCTTTTGATTATTGGTTTAGCCTATAGTACTCCCTTATTTCCCTTCTGCTAACAAGGAAGTAAGTAATAAGGCTGTGCTAATTTTTTTCTCGATTAGCATGAAGTAAATAGAAGTATAAACTTTTTATCAATAATAATTTGTTGTAGAGAGGTAGAGAAAGTCATGTGAATGGAACACATCATAATTTTTTTTAACAGGGCACGCCCATGGTGGGGCAACAAACAAAAACGCTCTGTTTCGGTGCCGAATTCCCTACGTACTATCGTATTCTATGTTGTTTCCATTTTTAAGCGCATAGCTACATGTTCTGTACATAAAAAGTCATTGTTCGGACCATTAAACATTTTCAGAGCCTTGGAGTTGGGTTTATGGGTTACCAATGAGTGAAGAGCACTAGGAAACATATGACTGCTGGACGACACCGATAGGACAAACAAGAGAACTCTGTAACCAGCCCTAATCAATAACAAACGTTAAAAGGCAAAAATGGTTACGTGCAGCTGCAACAGACAAAATAACTATGAAAATAAAATCACAAAAAGAGCGTCATCACGTACAGACGCCATGTAAATATAATCAGGGATAAAAAGTCTATTACGTAAGCCAACCAAGCGCACTATTTTGCACAAATGCCGTGTTTTTTTTGTTTTTTTGTTTTGCAGGAATGGAATGTTTTACTGTCGAGCATTATTCCTCTGAAGGGGTAATTTAAAGAGTCTAAATACCCTATCTTACCAACTTTAAATGTGACTAACTGATGACCCAATATCTAATAAAATCTGATGTGTTCTACCAGGTGGCCCAATAGCGCCGTATTTCGTGTGTGCATATAACCCTTCGTACATTAAAGTTATTTACAGACAAATAAAATGTATATCTAGAATTTTCTGGAAATCACCTCTGAAAATCTCTTCATTTTGGATATATTTTGTATAACTGGTAAACAGTAAGAGATAGACAAAGACTTACCACGCAAAAAAATGCAGATCTCCAAATTTTAAAGCATTTGACTTTGGCTTCCATCTATGGTACTCACTTATTTCCCTTCTACTTACAAGGAAGCAAGTAATAAGACAATGTCTGCTAATTTTTCTCCATTAGCATAAACTAAATAGATTAATAAGATTTTTAACAATAATTTGTTGCAGATATATGGAGAAAGTCATGTGAATAGAACACATCATATTTTTACTTTCACTACACGTACTATATACATAGTGTATAGATAAGGTATTGTATTGTACCCAAAAATTCGATACCGAGCTTTCACCGGAAATACATGTTTTGAGACCACCTAAATCCAAAAAAAGCAGTTTTAGAGAAATCTCCGTGTGTGTGTCTGTCTGTCTGTGTGTATGTGTGTGTGTCTGTGTGTCTGTGGGCAGCATAGCACAAAATCGAAAATACCGTTAAATACCAAACTTGGTATTTAAGTTCAGTATCTTCCAAGGATGCGACACGAGGATTTTCAAGAAAATCCCCCACCCCAACTACCCTTCACATGGAAACTTTTTTATAAAATTTTGATTTTGTAAAACATGTTAAAATATCATACATTAAAGATATATACTTGACAAATAATATGTATATCTTGACTTTTCTGGGAATAGCCTCTGAAGACTACTTTATTCTGGATGAATTTTACGGATTTTTGTCTAACTGGTAAACCGTAAGAGATAGACAAAAACTTACCACACAAAAAATGTAGAGCACATTAAAACACACAATTTATGTTATATACATTTTTTTCGTGGAGTTGATCGTATTTTTTTAAATATTCCTTGTTTTTTGTTTCAGCCTTAAAAACTTATACTTTTCTCATACAGGAATTTGCCAACTCGTGTGCATACAAACAAAGGAGCTTCAGTCACACAGCAACCATCTTTCTATCACTTAAACCTATGTTACTCCCTTATTTCGCTTCTACTTACATGGAAGCAAGCAATAAGACTATTTCTGCTAATTTTTTCTCACTTAGCATGAAGTAAATAGAAGCATAAACTTTTAACAAAAATTTGTTGCAGAGATATAGAGAAAGACATGTGAATGGATTACATCATATTTTTTTTATTTACATTCATTCATATTTCTCCTGATTAGTCAAATTTGGTCTATACGACGACAGCAGTCGAGGCCAGAACTGGCGACCCACAGGCAGCAGCAGCGAGAGGGCAGCATCTTCATTATAGGTACATGATAAACACTCAGCCGTATGTCACAAAGATGAACTATACTGCAACAACGAACAAACTTACAGGCGTAGGAATACCATTTCAAGGTAGAGAAATTCATATGGATGTAACACATCAGAAGTGTTAATTCGGGAGCCTCAAAACGTGTATTTTCGGTGCAATAGAGAAAGTAAACACAGAGTGATGATGAAGGAAATAAAAGAAATGAAACACCAAAAGTGAAAAAGCTGCAAGATTCACAATTAACTAAAAGGAATGATGTAAGCTGGAAAGCTCGACAACTACAGAGGAAAACAAAACGATTAGCTAAAATTGATAAGAAAATTACTAGAATAACAAAAGAACACGGGTGAAGCGGGCAGAGATAAAACAATCTTAAGAGGAATGACAAGTCTGTCCACCAGGAGCGCTGTATTATAATGACGGAATAATTACAAAACAAGAGGTGGTGTGGATATTCAGATGAATACCTCCATAATGGGATTTATTTAACTCAGCGAGGAATTTGGAAACAGCAGAGAACTGTGTACTTGTATTCTATATATAACTTGTACAAAGCTCAAAGTGCCAATGGTATGTTTCATTAAAGTACAAAAGTTTTGAGAGCAGAAACATGTTATGATCGGCTTTACTGGGAGTGGTATTTAAACAGAACTTTGTTTGAAGTGATTAAAACCTTCTATTGTGCTCGAATATTCACCTTTTAGGATGCAAAATTGTGAGGAATGTCTGAAAACAAAGGCGATATTGAGTTTGCTTGTTATATTTTTACTTTCTCTACATGTATTATGTACATAGTGATTAGATAAGGTATTGCATTCCACCCAAAAGTTCGACACCGAGATTTTACTGGAAAAACATCATGAATCCAAAAAAAGCATTTTTGGAAAACGGTCCATGTGTGTCTGTGTATCTGTGGACAGCATAGCTCAAAAACAAAAAGACTGTTAAATACCAAACTTGGTATTTAAGTTTGGTATCTTCCAAGGATGTGACACGAAGATTTTCAAGAAAATCCCCCCACCCTCAACTAACCTTTACATGGAACTTTTTTCCGAACATTTTGATATTCTCAAAAATGAGATAAAGATTTTGATTAAAATACGGTATATTAAAGATATTTACCTGACAAATAATATGTATATCTTGAATTTTCTGGGAGTAGCATTTGAAGACTACTATTCCGGATGAATTTTACGGAATTTTGCATAAGTACTAAACCGTTAGAAATGGACAAAAACTTACCACACAATAGATGTAGAGCACATTAAAAGGCACAATTTACATTATACATTTTTTTTTCGTGGAGTTGATCGTTTTTTAAATATTCTCTGTTATTGGTTTCACCTTTAAAAACACACTTTTCTCATACAGAATTTGTCAACTCCTGTCCATACAAAGGAACTTCGGTCACATAGCAACCCGCTTTTGACTATGCCTTTAACCCATTGTACTGCTTTATTTCGCTTCTAATAAGACTATTTCTGCTAATTTTTTCTCGTTTAGCATGAAGTAAATAGAAGCCTAAGCATTTTAATAATAATGTGTTGCAGAGATGTAGAGAGAGTCATGTGAATAGACCACATCAGATTTTTTTTACTTTGTCTACACGTACATGACATCTGCTCCTGCGTTTGCAACAATTTACAATTGGATAAATGGATTTAAACGTGGACGTACATCCGCACTTGACGAACATGACGCCCAATAGAAGTGACTACCTCCGAAATGATTGACAAAATCCAGGATATGGTTTTGAGTGACCGACGAGTCAAAGTTCGCGAAATAATAGAGATCACAGGCAAATCATAAGGTACAGTGTTGTCAATTTTGCACAAAAAATTAGGTCTGACAAAGGTCTCGGAGAGATGGGTGTCACGTTTGCTCTCAATTGATAATAAATGTAATCATGTGATCGATTTGGAAACTGGTTTAGCATTTTGCTGTCACAATCCTAGCGAGTTTCTGTGTCGATACATAACTGTGATTGAAACATGGATACACTGCTACACTCCAGAGATAAAAACAGTCGAAACAGTGGGGTTTTAAAGGCAAACCTGCTCCGAAGAAGGCAAAATCTGGCCAAATCTGTAGACAAGATGATGAACTTAGTTTTTTTAGGATGAACGCGGAATCATCTACATTGATTTACTTTCAGAAAGGAAAGGAATAACGATAAATGAAGAGCATAATGCATCGCCCTTGCAGCGGTTGAGCGGAGAAATCAAGAAACAACGCTCTCATTATAAAAAAAAAAACAAAAAACGATTCCATCGAGACAATTCAAGGCGAGTTTTTTTTTTTTTTTTTTTTTTTTTTTTTTTTTTTTTTTTTTTTTTGTAGTTTAACGTCCTTTAACCTGATTGTTCATATCGGATGATGAATGAAATTGGTGAAATGATGCTCAAATGATTTCGGGGTCCATGGAGCTTAAAGTTACTCGACATTCTTCTCAGGATAAGTGCAAACCCCGAAAAAAAACCTTATTCGGGTAACACACCTAAGCGAGATTCGAACTCCCTACCTGTTGAATGTGAAGCAGACACGCTACCTCCACACTACCCAGGCGGGCTAAACGATTTTTGATGCCAAAATTGTAGAATTAAGGTGCTAATTATTACAATATATACCGTATTTACCACATTTGGCCCTCAGTGTCTTTCCACCCCCCCCCCCCCAATCTTGAAAAGGGAGGAAAACGGTTCACGTCTAACGAATAAATCATCTCCCAAACAAATGACTATTTTGAGGACCTTCCGAAATCCTAGTTTTTGGAAGGTTTAAAACAGTTGGAGAAACGCACAAACTCACTCAGATCTAACAGTACGCGACTTCGACGTCAAAGAAGTGTCCGAAAGCACACGTGTCCACTTGCACACACTGCCACCTCAATGTTAAAATAACTGGCACACGTGTCCATTAAGGCAGGTGCAACAATGGACGCCAACAATCAGCCATCACTTACGCAGGAAGCCGTTCACACACGTTCTGCGATTACGGTTGCAGGGCATAATCGCAATAAAAATTACATTCTTTCTAAATATTTTATTCTTGAAACTTAGCATCTGCAACATACAACCTCTCTGATTTGATAGGTATTAAATTAAATTAGTATATACAGAATGCGGACAAAGACTGCGCAGAAAATGGTAGAGCAGAAACATTATTTATGAAACATCTGATGTGCTACATTCACATGACCTCCCTTCCTATTTTGGAACAAATTATTCTTAGAACTATTATTTTATCTACATTATGCTAATTGAGATAAACATTATGAACATTATGTTATTGCTCGCTTCTTTGTAGGTAAAAGGGAAATTTAATGATAGATGGAATTGTGAGAAAGTTGGCTAGGCAATTCAATGATGGACGGTCCAATGTTCACAACGAAGCATGGAGTGCGCGACCTTCTATTGTCACTAATGGTTTGGTTGAAACAGTGAATGGGGAAATTCTAAAATCAGAGAGCTCATAATAGGAATGCTGTGCAATGCTTTTGACATTTATTACTCGATACAGTGATAAGGGAGATGAAGTTAAGCAGGACAGTCACCGGTGATAAAACTTGAGCTTGTCATATAACTTCAGAATCAGAACAACAGGCCAATGGAATAGACACCCACAGGATCCTCCAAACAACAAAAGTTCAAAAAATCTGATGTATACCAATCACATGACTTTCTCTATATCCCTGCAACAAATTATTCTTAAAAAGCTTATACTTCAATTTACTTTATGCTAATCAGAAAAAAATCTGCTGTGTACCAATCACATGACTTTCTCTATAACCCTGCAACAAATTATTCTTAAAAAGCTTATACTTCTATTTACTTTATGCTAATCAGAAAAAATTAGCAGAAATAGTCTTATTACTTGCTTCCATGTAAGTAGAAGCGAAATAAGGGAGTACCATGGGTTAAAGTGATAGTCAAAAGCTGGTTGCTATGTCAATGAAGTTCTTTTGTTTATAAGAATCGGAGTTGACAAGTTCCTGTATGAGAAAAATATGTTTTTCATAGTAGAAACCAAAAATAAGGAATGTTCTAAAAAACGATGAAATCCACGAAAAAATCTATATAACATAAATTGCGTGTTTTAACGTGCTCTACATATTTTGTGTAGTAAGTTTTAGTCCGTCTCTTATGGTTTAGCAGTTATTCAAAATTTTGTAAAATTCATCCAGAATAAACTACTCTTCAGAGGCTATTCCCAGAAAATTCAAGATATACATTTTATTTGTCAGGTAAATGTCTTTGGTAAATGATATTTTAATCAAAATCGTTAGAGCCATTTTTGAGAAAATCGAAATTTTCGAAAAAAGTTCCATGTAAAGGGTAGTTTGGGGTCGGGGGATTTTTTTTTCAAAACCTTCGTGTCGCATCCCTGGAAGATACTAAACTTAAATACCAAGTTTGGTATTTTAGCTTCTTTTCGTTTTTGAGTTATCGTGTTCACAGACACACGGACACACGAACAAACGGGACACACGGACATACGGACACACACACACACAAACACACGGACCTTTTTCTGAAAATGCTTTTTATGGATACAGGGAGTCCTAAAACATGTATTTCCGGTGAAATCTCGGTATCGAATTTTTTGGTGGAGTGCAATACTTTCTCTATACACTATGTACACAGTGCCTATAGAGAAAGTAAAAATCTGATGTGTTCCATTCACATGACTTTCTCTATATCTCTGTTAATTATTATTGTTAATAAGCTTATCTTTTATTTACTTCATGCTAATCGAGAAAAATTAGCAGAAATAGTCTTATTACTTACTTTATTGTAAGTAGAAGCGAAATAAGGGAGTACCATAGGTTAAAGTGAAGCCAAAAGCTATTTGCTATGTGACTGATGTTCCTTTGTTTGTATTGACAGGAGTTGACAAATTCCTGTATGAGAGAAGTATAAGTTTTTCAAAGCTGAAACCAAGAAAAAGGAATATCTCAAAAAACGATCAACTCCACGAAAAAATTGTATATTACATAAATTGTGTATTGTAACCTGTTCTACATTTTTTATGTGTTAACTATTTGTCCATCTCTTACGGTTTAGTAATTATGAAAAATTCATCAGAATAAAGTAGTCTTCAGAGGCTATTCCCAGAAAATTCAGAATATACATTTTATTTGTCAGGTAAATAACTTTAATATACGATAATTTAATCAAAATCGTTAGAGCCATTTTTGAGAAAATCCAAAATTTTCGAAAAAAGTTCCATGTAAAGGGTAGTTTGGGGTGGGGGGGATTTTTCTCAAAATCTTCGTTTCGCATCCCTGGAAGATACTAAACTTAAATACCAAGTTTGATATTTTACCGACTTTTCGTTTTTGAATTATCGTGTTCACAGACACACGGACACACGGACACACACACACACACACACACACACACACGGACCTTTTTTTGAAAATACTTTTTTTGGATACAGGGGACTCTAAAACATATATTTCCGGTGAAATCTCGGTATCGAATTTTTTGATGGAGTGCAATACATTCTCTATACACTATGTACACAGTGCCTATAGAGAAAGTAAAAATCTCATGTGTTCCATTCACATGACTTTCTCTATATCCCTGCAACAAATAATTCTTAAAAAGCTTATACTTCTATTTACTTTGTGCTAATCAGAAAAAATGAGCAGAAATAGTATTATTACTTGCTTCCTTGTACGTAGAAGCGAAATAAAGGAGTACTATAGGTTAAAGTGATAGTCAAAAGCTGGTTGCTATGTGACTGAAGTTCCTTTGTTTGTATGGACAGCACTTGACACATTTCTGTCTAAGAAGTAAAGATTTTCAAAGCTGAAGCCAAAAACAAGGAATATCTAAAAAACGATCAACTCCACGAAAAAAAAAAATATGTATAACATAAATTGTGTGTTTTAACGTGCTCTACAGTTTTTGTCTATCTCTTATGGATTAGCAGCTATGAAAATTTCCGCAAAATTCATCCAGAATAAAGCAGTCTTCAGAGGCTATTCCCAGAAAATTCAAGATATAAATTTTATTTGTCTGGTAAATATCTTTAATACAGGATATTTTAATAAAAATCATTAGAGCCATTTTTAAGAACATTTTCGAAATTTTGCCACTGGGGTGGTCATCTCAAAATAATTTGACAGCACCCTGTGGTTTACCGCAAAACATGGGAATCAATTGAAGGATTCAATGCTAGGCCGGCATGTTGTATGGTAGCTCAGTGGCAGAGCAACCGGCAAGAGATCGGGAGACTCATGGTTCAAATCCCGGCTATGACCTTGCATTTTTCAGTCTGACTCTACCTATCCAACATTGTTTTTATTGTTCGGCCACTGCCTATAAGCCCGGAAAGCATATTATATTTTACTAATTTGGTAAAAACAGTTTGTTGCAGAATAGATATATAAAGACATGTGAGCATCACATTAGCTTTTTTTTTTTTTCTGCGTGTAAGCATAACTAAACATTAACGCATGTTAACGTTGTATAGTTTCACAACATGCATCTGCAACAATACTGGAGAACAGATTTCAAATAGTAATACATTCAGTGCTACAAAAACAATTTTACCAGTTTTACTGAAATATGTTACAGGTTTCATTCCTGTATTTCCCATAGGAAAATAAGAACGAAAAGTATGCAAACAGAAACACAGTCAATTTTTTCGCATCGCTTCTGGCGAAACAGTTGTTAGCTGCAGTGTTTGTGGAAAGTATGTGGACAAAAGCTAGGGAACTGGTAGGTTGATATTTCTGTTCTCATTGCGAAATAAATAGAAGTCCAGTAGCTGGTACTTAATGAATTTCAAATATGCTCAAATGAACAATCTAGAAATTCTAGCATGAGGAACTTGTACGTTTTTAAAATTTAAAATTATTGGGGCATTCTAACAGTTGTGACAGTACTTCAAACTTGTGCTCTACATTCGTTTTTTGTAAATTTATTACTTTCTCTATGCGTACTATGTACATAGTGTATAGAGAAGGTATTGTATTGCACCCAAAAATTCGATACCGAGATTTCACCAGATATACATGTTTTGAGACCCCCTGATTCCAAAAAAACGTTTTTAGAAAGATGTCCGTGTGTGTGTCTTTGGGCAGCATAACTCAAAAACGAATAGACCGTTAAAAACCAAACTTGGTATTTAAATTTGGCATCTTCCAAGGATGCAACACGAAGATTTTCAGGAAAATCTCCCAACTCCAACTACTCTTTATATGGAACTTTTTTCGAAAGTTTTGATTTTCACAAAAGTGGCTCTAACGATTTTTATTAAAATATCGTATATCAAGAATATTTACCTGACAAATAATATGTATATCTTGAATTTTCTGGGAATAGCCTCTGAAGACTATTCTGGATGAATTTTACGAAATTTTGCATAGCTGCTAAACCGTAGGAAATGGACAAAAACTTATCACACAAAAAATGTAGAGCACATTAAAACACACAATTTATTTTATATACTTTTTTTTGAGGAGTTGATCGTTTTTGGTTTAAGCTATGAAAAGCTTGTACTTTCCTCATACAGGAATTTTGTCAACTCGTGTCCATACAAACAAAGGAACATCAGTCACATAGCAACCAGCTTTTGACTATCCCTTTAACCTATGATACTCCCTTATTTCGCTTCTACTGACAAGGAAGCAAGCAATAAGACTATTTCTGCTATTTTTTCTCAATTAGTATGAAGTAATTATAAGAATAAGCTTATTAACAATAATTTGTTACACAGATGTAGAGAAAATCAAGTGAATGGAACACATCAGATTATTTTTCTAAGAATGTTTTTTACTTTCCCTACAAGTACTATGTAAATAGTATATAGAGAAGGTACCCAAGAATTCGATACCGAGATTATACCGTAAATACATGTTTTGAGACCCTCTGAATCCAAAAAAGGCATTTTTAGACCATAGATCGTGTGTGTCTTTCTGTGGGCAGCATAGCTCAAAAACAAAAAGTCCCTTAAAAACCA
The DNA here is from genome assembly GCA_030762935.1 of Hymenopus coronatus. NCBI lineage: Eukaryota > Metazoa > Arthropoda > Insecta > Mantodea > Hymenopodidae > Hymenopus > Hymenopus coronatus. The sequence continues at coordinate 18,860,474 of CM060891.1, forward strand.
AACTTGATACTTAGGTTTGGTATCTTCCAAGGATGCGACACGAAGATTTTCAAGAAAATTCACCACCCCCAACTACTCTTTACATGGAACTTTTTTCGAAAATTTTGATTATCTCAGAAACGGCTCTAACGATTTTGATTAAATTATCGTATATTAAATGTATTTACATGACAAATAAAATGTATATCTTGAATTTTCTGGGAATACCCTCTGAAGACTACTTTAGTCTGGATGAATTTTACGGAATTTTGCATAACTGCTAAACCGTAAGAGGTGGACCAAAACTTACCACACAAAACATGTAGAACACGTTAAAACACACAATTTATTTTATATATATTTTTATTCGCGGGGTTGATCGTTTTTGAGATATTCCTTGCTTTTGGTTTTACCTTTGAGAAAAACTTTTGCTTTTCTCATACAGGAATTTGTCAACTCCTATCCATACAAAGAAGTCATATAGCAACAGCTTTTGACTATCACTTTGGCCTATGGTAGTCCCTTATTTCGCTTCTACTTGTAAGGAAGCAAGTAATAAGACTATTTCTGATAATTGTTCTGATTTAATAACATTTTTTTTTGCAGAGATGTTAAAGAAAGTCATGCAAATGGAACACATAACATTTTTTTGGATTCAGGTCCGGTGAACTCACAGTGTTGAAAGTTTCAGTGGAACACAATTCTTCCTCAATTTACGAGTACTATACGTAATAGAGAAAGTAATTTATAAAATAGGCAGATAAAGTCTTACAAAAGTAAGAGCGTAAATAAGACATTTAGGGAGGAGAGGGTTGATACTGATATTCTGGAACGCTACAAGGTTTGGTTCTAATGAAGTGCTGGCTGCTCTGCTTGGTAATATTGGAAAAAGATGAAATTATTTTTTCGCTTGGTTAGCTCCATGAGAAAATCATTTTCATATATCTGTCGGGATTAAGTGAAAAAAAGAATTTCTCGCACTTTACATTGGGAAAGGATTACTTCGTAAATGAGATTGGTTATCTTACAACTACAGGCACGAATTTTACTTTCTCTACACGTACTATGTACATAGTGTATAGAAAATATATTGTAATGCACCCAAAAGCTCGATACCAAGATTTCACCGGAAACACATGCTTTGTGTCCCCCTGAATCAAAAAAAGAAAAAGAAGCATTTTTGAAAAAAGGTCCATGTGTATGTGTGTGTTTGTCTGTAACTAATTCTGTCTGTCTCTGGACAGCATAGTTCGAAAACGAAAAAAAAAACAAAAAAAAAACAAACCTGAATACCAAACTTGGTATTAGCGTTTGGTATGTTCCAAGGATGCGACATGAAGATTTTCAAGAAAATACCCTCAACACCAACTAGCCTTTACATGGAAAAATTTTCGAAAGTTTTGATTTTTCAAAAATGGCTCTAACGATTTTGATTAAAATGTCGAATATTAAAGATATTTATCTGACATGTATATCTTGAATTTTTTGGGAATAGCCTCTGAAGACTACTTTATTCTGGATGAATTTTACGGAATGTTACATAACTGCTAAACCGTGAGAGAGAGGGAGAGAGAAAGAGAGTGTGTGTGTGTGTTTTCTGACAGTTTCGTGTATCACACTTGGAAGATGTTGAACGTAATTGCCAAGTTTGATCTTTAACTGCATTTTCGTTTTTGAGTTTTGTTGTACGCAGACAAAACCACTATAAAAGCAATCAGCATATAGGTTTTAATACATTTGATTATTGTGTATACTTTAGTAATATTATTGTGCTTTAGGAAATTGTAAGGTAGTCATATATAAACATATTTTAATTACTAAATTACATAGTAAAAATATCTGGTGTGTTCTATTCACATGAGTTTCTCTAGCTGTTCTACAATAACATTCTTACAAATGGTTATTGTTCCTTATACACCATGCTAGTCCAGATTTGCATTAGTAGAACGCTCTTATTACTTAGTTCTTTATAAGTAGAAGTTAACTGAAGGAATACACTAGGCTGTACCGGTAGACAAATATTTTAAAAGCTGTCGCTATGCAATTGTCCTAGAAATTAGCTTCTTTGCTTGGTCAGGAGTAAGAAAAAAGAAAAAAAAAAGAAGAAAAAGAAACGTGGGCGACTTCCTCTCTGAGAAAAGTATAAGTATTTTAAAATTGAAATCATCAACAAGGAATATTTCGGGAACACTTATCCTCAAAACAGAAACGTATAGGACACAAATTACGTGTTTTGACGAGATCTACAGTTTTTTTTTTGTGGAGTAAGTTTTTGTCTGTCTCTTACCATTTATGCAAAAGTAATTTAGAATGAGGACTAATTCAGAGTCTATTGCCAGAAATTTCAAGATTTATATTTTATTTGTCATGCAGAAATTGTCCTTAATATAAGGCATTTTAATCAAAATCCAGTAATTTTTTGAGGAAATCAAAATTTTTAAACACTTTTTTCATATAAACAGTAGTTTTGGGTTGTTTTTTTTTTTCCTTGAAAATCTTCGTGTCGCATCCTTGGAAGATGCTGAATTTAAATATCAAGTATTGAACGGACCTTTCATTTTGAGATATCTTGTTCACGAACACGCGGACACCCATACGAACCTCATTATAAATACCTGATGTGCTCCATTCACATGACTTTCTCTCCATTGCTGTAACAGATACTTGCTAAAAAACTTATGCTTCTATTTACTTTATAGTAATCGAGATAAAACGTTTCTATTCATGGCCAGGTGTTAATTGTCGTGTGAGAAAAGTTTAAGTACTTTAAATCTTAAACAAATAAAAAGGAATATCTAAAAAATGGTCAATTCCACTTAAAAACGTATATGACATAAGCTGTGTGTTGTAACTTGATCTATATTTTTTGTGTAGTCATTTTTTGTCTATCTCTTATAGTTTACCAGTTATGCAAAAGTACTGAAGAGGATATTCCCAAAAAATTCAAGGCACACTCTTTATTTGCCATGTAAATATCTTTAATATACAGTATTTCAATCAAAATCGTTAGAGCTATTTTGGAGAAAATCAACATTTTCGAAATTTTTTTCCATATAAGGGGTAATTTGGAGGGGGGTTCTCAAAATCTTCGGTTTTTGATACAGGGGACCCTGAAACGTGTATTTCTGGGTGAAATCTCGGTAACGAATTTTTGGGTAGAGTATAATACCTTCTCTACCTACGAGAGAGAGAGAGAGAGAGAGAGAGAGGGGGAGAGGGAGAGAGAGTAATAAATCTTGTGTAATAACAAATTGCAGAAGAGTTATACAAATAAAACATAATAGGTAGGGAATGTCATATAGTGTAGTGTGTAGTGTGAATTTACCGGAGGTGATAGGCTGTTTGTATGTCAGACCCCATTAGAATATGAAGAAATGAGAGTAATTACTGTGGGCAGCCAGAATCGGTTGGTGGGCGAGAGCCACCATGAAGGGTACCTAATAGTTTCCAAGCAAATCTTCATTTCGACGCGGGGAGCGCTAGAAGCCGCACCTGAGGTCTGACCAAACGCCCCTGAGTCTAAAGAGACGATTACCAATGTCATCCCGCCGTCGAGAGATAAATATCCAAAGCGCAATCACCTCCATGATAAGGCGCCACCACTGCAGCTTCTGCCGACACTTACAATCTTAGAAGAGACCGAGTGGATGATATGGAAATGAAATGAAGGGACAGGAAGTTCAGGGGAATGAATCCGGGAGAAACCCCGAAAAAACCCATGGGCCGGAGACCTCTCGAATGCCAGTCTTAGACGAAACGCCTAAAGCTCCTGGCTCGGTAAATATCATGTAAAGTAACACAGAAAATACCACTAAAGATGAAATTACACTCATAAATTAAAGTTTACGTAAATTAAAAACTAAGTTAGAATGCTTTTGTTTTAATTCTCTTCTGACCAAAGCTAATAACGGTAAGAGAGAGAATTTTAATTACGATGTTTATTTGCTCTAGCTGTAAATGAGAGAAATATCGTTTCCCATTCTTGGAAATACTGAATTTAACGTATATAATTATTTTCCTAGAAAGGGTTTTCATTTAGATAACATTCTTCATTCTTAGAAGCAAACGCATAAGCATAAACTTTAACCTCTATTCCTTTCTCTGAAAGCTAAAATTTGTATAACACAATATTTGTTATTCATAACTGCTTTACCTCTAAAACTACGAGGGGAGTTCAATAACTCCTTAGAAGAAGATAGAACACATTATTTTGATAATTTTTACTTTCTCTTGCCCCGTATGTACAATGTACAGAGGGATAGAGAAGTATTGCATTCCACCCAAAAATTCGATGTCGAGATTTCACCGGAAATACATGTTTTAGGACCCCCTGAATCCAAAAAAAGCATTTCCAGAAAAAGGTCCGTGTGTGTGTGTGTGTCCGTGTGTCTGTGAACACGATAACTCAAAAACGAAAAGTAGCTAATAACCAAACTTGGTATTTAAGTTCAGTATCTTCCAGGGATGCGACACGAAGATTTTGAGAAAAATCCCCCCACCCCAAACTACCCTTTACATGGAACTTTTTTCGAAAATTTTGATTTTCTTAAAAATGGCTGTAACGATTTTGATTAAAATAACGTATATTAAAGATATTTACCTGATAAATAAAATGTATATCTTGAATTTTCTGGGATTAGCTTCTAAAGACCTGTTTATTCTGGATGAATTTTGCTTAATTTGGTATAACTAATAAACCGTAAGAGATAGACAAAAACTTACTATACAAAAAATGTAGGCCTTGTTAAAATACACAATTTACGTCATATACATTTTTTTTCGTGGAGCTTACCGTTTTCGAGGTAGTGAAGTTTCAGTTGTGAAGTACTTATAATTTTCTCAGACGGGAGTGTCCGTTTTTCTTTTGTTCTACTCCTGGCCAAGAAAAGAAGCGATTTGTAATGAACATCGCATAACGAAAGCTTTTAAAACACTTGACTATCGATTTAGCCTAGTGTATTCCCTTATTTTCTTCCTACTTATAAGGAACTAAGTAATAAGAACATTGTGCTGAATACTTCGATTAACAAGATGCAGAAAGAAGAATAATCTTATGTAAGAAGTTTGTAGAACGGCTAGGGAAAGTCATGTGAGTGTAACACATCAGATTTTTTTTTTTTATTTTTTAACACAATCTCCTTTTTGCACGATATACTTTCCCCAGCGTTTCTCAAACTGTTTTAAGCCTTCCAAGAAGTAGGATTTCGGAAGGTGTTCAAAGTAGGCATCTATTTGGGAGATGACCTTTCTGTTAGAGTGCATTGTTTTCTGCCGAGTCACTTTATCAAGTTTGGAAATAAAATAAAATATTGGTGGCCAAATCTGGTGAATACGGTGGATGTTGTAGTTACTCGAACCTAAATTCTAGAATTTTCGCCACCGAAACTGTGCATATTTGCATGGTTGCATTATCTTGATGGAAGAGAATGCTTTTCTTTGCCAGATAAGGGCGGTTTTCTATGATTTTCTCCGTTCAACCGGTGCAATAGCGATGTATAATGCTCTCCCTTTGTCGTTTTTACTTTCTGCAAATAATCAATGTAGATGATTCCGCGTGCATCCCAAAATTGTCTGCAGATTTCACCACGTTTGTCTTCTTTTGCCTTTAAAACTCCACTGTTTCGACTGTAATTTTGTCTCTGGAGTGTAGCAGTGTATCCGTGTTTCATACAAAGTTATTAATCGACGCAGAAACTCGTAAGGATTGCGGCGGAAAAGTACCAAACCATCTTCCGAATCGATCACACGGTTGCGTTTATGCTCCATATGGAGCAAACGCGACACCTATCTTGCCGAGACCTTTGTCAGACCTACTTTTTTGGTGTAAAATTGAGAACACTGTACCTTGTGATTTGCCTATTATTTCGCGAATTTGATTTGACTCAAAGCGATAACCTCGATTTTGTCAATCATTTTCATATCTACCTATAGAACAGGAAAACGAACCTGGGATCTCCGAGTGAGAAGGCAGCTTGTTGACCACTTGACCACAGAAGACGGTCAACTGCGTATTATTTCTACATTTTTACTTACATCAGTTTTTTAACAATAATTTGTTGTAGAGATGTAGAGAAAGTCATACGAATGGAACACATCAGATTTTTAAATTTATTTATTCAGGGGCCCTCAAAACATGTATATCCGATGAAATATCGGTATTGGATTTAGAGCGAAATACCTTATCTTCTCTATGTACTGTGTGCTTTGTTCATATGCGCTAGAGAATGTAAAGCTGTAGATCTTAAATATTAAATTTGGTATTTAGCGGAGTTGTTGGTTTTGTGTTGCTGTGTTCACGCCCACAAAACCTATATTTCCGATAAAATCTCGACATCATATTTTGGGGTGGAATACAATACTTGCCTCACTTTTATGTGTAGAAGAGAAAGTGGAAATAACTCACCATTCCGGTTGTTGATTATGAAGATAAATGTCACGATGATTAAGAAAATCTGATGTGTTACACTCATATGACTTTCTCTAGCTGCTCTACAAACTTCTTACTTCTTTCTAAACCATTCTAATCGAGATAAAATTAACAGAATGTTCTTATTACTTAGTTCCATATAAGTAGAAGGGAACTAAAGGAATGCACTATGCTAAAGTCATAGTCAAATGTTTACAGTTATCGTTATGCTATTGTCAATACAAATCGCTGCTTTATTAGCAAGGAGTACTACAAAAGAAAAACGGACACTTCCTGCCTGAGAAAAGTATAAGTACTTTACAATTGAAACCAATAACAAGGAATATCTCGGAAACGGTTACCTCCACAACAAAACGTAAAGGATATAAATTGTGTGTTTTGACCTGATCAATATTTTTGAGTAGTACGTTTTTGTCTATATCTTACGGTTTAGCAGTTAAGCAAAATTCGGCAAAATTCATCCAGAATAAAGAATTCTTCAGAGGATATTTCCAGAAATTTAAAAATATATATAGTTTATTTGGGATGTAAATATCTTTAATATATGAGATTCTAATCAAAATCGTTAGAGCCACTTTTTAGAAAATCAAAAATTTCGAACATTTTTCCATGTAAAGAGTAATTTCTAGTGGGGGAGATTTTCTTGATCTTCGTGTCGCATTCTTGAAAGGTACTGAACTTAAATACCAAGTTTGATATTTGACGGACTTTTCGTTTTTGAGCTATGCTGTCCACACACCCACACACACACACACACACAGGCAGACACACACACTGACTTTTTTACTTTTGTTACACGTACTATGTGCATAGTGTACCGAGATTTCACCGAAAATACATGTTTTGGGTCCCCTTGAATTAAAAAAAAGACTTTTTGGAAAAAGGTCCGTGTGTGCGTGTGTGTATGTGTGTGTCTGTGGACAGCATAGCTGAAAAACGAAAAGACCTTTAAATACTAGACTTGGTATTTAAGTGTGGTATCTTCCACGAAGATTTTCAAGAAAATATCCCCACCCCCAGCTACCCCTTACATGGAATTTTTTTCGAAAATTTAGATGTTCTTAAAATGGCTCTAACGATTTTGATAAAAATATCGTATATTAAATATATTTACCTGACAAATAAAATGCATATCTTGAATTTTCTGGGAATTGCCTCTGAAGACTACTTTATTCTGGGTGAATTTTAAGGAATTTTCCATAACTGCTAAACTGTAAGAGGTGGACAAGAACACAAAAAAAGTAGAGCATCTAAAACACACAATTTATATTATATACATTTCTTTTTCGTGAAGTTGATCGTTTTTGAGATATTCGCAGTTTTTAGTTTCAGCTTTGAAAAAACTTATACTTTTTTCGTACAGGAATTTGTCAATTCCTGTTCACACAAACAAAGGAACTTCAGTCACATAGCAACCAACTTTTGACTATCACTTTAACGTATGTTACTCCCTTATTTCGTTTCTACTTTCACGGAAGCAAGTAATAAGAATATTTCTGCTAATTTTTTCTCGTTTAGCATGAAGTTAATAGAAACATAAGCTTTTTAAGAATAATCTGTTGCAGAGATGTAGAGAAAGTCATGTTCCACATCAGATTTTTCTAAAAATGCTTTTTTCGGACTCAGTGGACCCCAAAACATATCCTCCTGGTGAAATCTCGACATTGAACATTTTAGGTGGAATACAATACCTCTATATCCCTATCTACATTGTGCATAGGGAGCTAGAGAAAGTAAAAATGCTTGAAATAACTGAAAAAGCATTCTGAGTCAGCGAATCACTCTAAGTGCCTAGATAACTCTTTTTGCATGAGGACATTTAAGGTTTAACGTTGTGCAAACATGTGTTAGAAGCTAGTCAGTATTATTTGGGGAGCAAATGGCCGCAGTAAAGGAGAAATATGCAGCCTTTGAAGCTCTTGAGGAGATGTAATCGTTAACTTGCCTCGTAAAGACCATGTTTACCGTCCATTCTGCTTCTGACCGCTGCAGTAAAGGAAATTAAACGTGCTGTACCTTGAGGGCGGCCATACAATGCCATAACATAGCTTGCTTTTCATCCAATATGAACCTCTTTATATCATATAACACAACGACAAAATGTTGTACCAGTATTATACTACCCACCAGTTACCCAAGTAATAATAATAATAATAATAATAATAACAACAACAACAACAACAACAATAATAATAATAACAATGCCTTGACATGTTCATTGTTACACTCTTCTATGTTGTTTACTTTCTCTACACGTACTATGTATATAGTGTATAGAGAAGGTGTTGTATTGCACCCAAAATTTGATACCGAGTTTTCACCGGTAATACATGTGTTGGGTCCCCCTGAATCCAAAGAAAATCATTTTTGGAAAAAGGTCCCTGTGTGTGCGTGTGTGTTTGTGTGTGTCTGTGGACAACATAGCTCAAAACTTGGTATTTAAGATTGACGTCTTCCAAGAATGCGACATGAAGATTTTCAAGAAAACCCCATACCCCAAACTACTCTTTACATGGAAAACATTTCGAAAATTTCGATTTTCTAAAAAAATAGCTCTAACGATTTTGATTAAAATCTCTTATATTTAAGATATTTACATGCCAAATAGTGTATATCTTAAATTTTCTGGGAATATCCTCTAAAGACCTTTTTTTGTGGATGCTTTTTATTGAATTTTGCATAACTTGTAAACCGTAAGAGATAGAAAAGCTTAATTACACAAAAATGTAGATCACGATAAAACACACTATGTTATATACATTTTTTTTCGTGGAGTTGGTCGTTTTTGAGATATTCCTTGTTATTGGTTTCAGCTTTAAAACAAATTTCTCTTACAGGAATTTGTCACCTCCTGTCCATAGAAACAAAGGAGCTTCAGTAACAGCTTTTGACTATCACTTTAACCTATGGTAGTACTTTATTTCGCTTATACTTACAAGGAAGCAAGTAATAAGACTATTTCTACTATTTTTTCTCGATTAGCACGAAGTAAATAGAAGCATAAGATTTTTATCAATAATTTATTGCAGAGATGTTGAGTAAGTAAGTGAATGGAACACATAGATTATTCTGAATAATTATTGTCTCCCGATGTTTCTTTGTTTCCAACTAATGTCGAGAAGACAACGTGAATGTTAGAACATAAGTTTGCTGTCAGGTGGAAGTGAAGGGAGCTACATGAAACTTGGTGTACAGGTTTGTCACTTAGGTATTCAAATCTCATCAGCTGCGCTGTCTTGTGGGCATAAGCTAAAGCACTTCCTTTAACTTACAACACTTCCGCTCGTATTTTCGTTAAGGGCGCCGTGCTTAACTCCGTCTTCTTAAATAAGTTCGTAAAGAAAGTTTGGTATTCCCTGATGGCTGACATGTCTCTCACTTAAAAGATTTTCTGTTCCAGGAAGCAAATCTAAGCGAAGTTTGTTTCTAAAATCAGCATTAGTAAAAGAAAAGTTTAGTATTTTAAAATTGAAAACAACAAGGAATATTTTGAAAACGGTCAACTCTACAAAAACAGAAAATATGTGACATAAATTATGTGTTTTAACGAGATCTACATTTTTTTGTGTAGTGAGTTTTTGTCTATCTCTTACAGTTGAGCAGTTATGCAAAATTCAGAAAATTTCATTTATAATAAAGAGAAAATTCAAGATATCCATTTATTCGTCATGTAGAAATAAAAATGTCATGTTATTTATGGACGCTCTTTAACTGCTGTGGTTCTTAGCGTCCCATTCTAAATTGGGCGTGAAAGACGCCTCTCAATCAGGCTTGAGGTTCTTTTACGTGCCGTAAATCTACGACACTGGACCAACGGCTTTACTTCCTTCCGAAGGAAGCCATGCTAAGGATTTTTACGTCCGAAAAAATCCATCGTCCTCTACCGGGTTTGAACCCGCGTCCTTGGGTATATGTAATCAGCATGTTAACCATTACACCACGGAGGACGACATTAAATATAAGAGATTTTAATCATAATCGTTACAGACATTTTTGAGAAAATCAAACTTTTCTAAACTTTTTCCATGTATAGGGCAATTGGGGATTGGGGGATTTTTCTTGACAATCTTCGTGTCACATCCTTGGAAGATACTGAACTTAAGTAACAAGTTTGGTATTTAACGGACATTTTGTTTTTGAGCTATACTGCTCACAGACAGACACATACACAAACGCACACAAAGGGATTTTTTTCTAAAAATGCTTTCTTTGTATTCAGGGAGTTTCAAAACACGTGTTACCAGTGACACCTCGATATCGAATTTTAGGGTGCACCTTATCTATACACTACATATATAGTAAGTGTACAGAAAGTAATAAAGACTATAATTGAAGTGGAAAGCATGCTAACGTTGTCCGAGTATTTACGCTGTTCTTGTATATAATCATGGACTCTAGTACAAGTCTGGGAACCGACTCTCATTCTTTCAAAGTTTACTCTGATATGCAAGTGGAGAGGCGAGAGTGACTTTCGTTCTTATAACGCTACTGACCGACGTATGGTTGGATTTACCCTGTAGAGTTCCGCACTTTTTATAACGCACAAGGGTTTTCTGCGCACACAAAATACGGCGCTGTTGGGTCACCGAATATAAATAAAAAAAAATCTGGTGTGTTCCATACATATCGACGTTACAAGTTATTATTAGAAACTTATTCATCTATCTTGTTTAAGATAATTGAAATAAACATTAGCAAAAGTTGTATTAAATAATTGCTTCCTTGTAAGTAAAAGGAAAATAAGGGAATACACTAGGCTAAAACGATAGTCAGATCTTTTAAAACCTGGCTGCCATGTGATTGAAATCCGTTTCTATGCAGGGCCAGGAGTTTACAACTTTCCATGTGAAAAAAGTATTTTAAATCTGAATCAATTGAGAAGGAATATCTCAAAAATGGTCAATTCCATGAAAAAAGGTATAGGACATAAACTGTGTGTTTTAACGTGATCTACATTTGTGTGTAGTAAATTTTTGTCTATCTCTTACGGTTTACCAATTACGCAAAACTAAGAAAAAATCATTCAGAATATAGATGTCTTTGAAGGCTATTTCCAGAAAATTCAAGATATATATTTTATTTGCCATATAAATATCTTTAATATATAGTAATTTAATCAAAATTGTTGGAGACATTTTTGAGAAAACAAACATTTTGAAACATTTTCCATGTAAAGGGTAGTTTGGGTTGGGGTTATTTTTCCAAAATATTTATGCCACATCCATAGAAAATACTAAATTTAAATATCAAGTTTGATATTTTACTGACTATTTGAGTTATCGTGTTCAGAGACACACGGACCTTTTTGTGAAAATGTTTTTTTTTGGATACATATATTTCCGGTGAAATATCGGAATCGAATTTTTGGGTGGAGTTCAATACCTTCTCTATACACTATGTACATAGTACGTGTAGAGAAAGTAAAAATACTAATTCTGTGGCAGCTTTTGTGTTACTGTTTTGTTATTTATTTCTCTGTTGCAGACTCGAAAGATGTCGGAAGATTCTCGTGAGTAGGAACGGACATATGAGCTTCATATTTGCGTGCAATTTCCCAGGACAGCAGTAGCTGCTTGACACAAAGTAAATTGGAATTTTGCTTTACAACAGCCTTTATCTCTTGCTATTGCACCAGCGAGGGACATTTCTGCGCTCCGAATTAGTCCAGTCTTAATTTGCAGTCACAAGGAATGCAGAATGAGAGCTTCGAGAAAGGTAAATGGCCTCCTTGAATTTCTGAGCATGCTTGAGCAGTCGCTCTCGCTGGAAAAAAAAAGTTTCTCTCTCTTTTCTTCTGCCTTTCCTCTTTTACAATTCCAAAATTTGTGGAGTGGCTTTTTCCATCGTCTATCCGCTCCGGTGCTTGCGAATTTCTCGATATTCTGATTCAAGGAATGGAAGCGGACTCTATTGTAGTGTCTGATGCACTTTGGGTGCCAAACACGTTGATGGGTACATTATGCAAATACAAGCAAAACTTTGCATAACGCATCTTGAACAAAAGCAGGATAAGCAACTGCATCTATTAGCGAGTCATGCATACAAATAGCAAGCAAGGGATCTACAGTAAAGACATGAGTTTAAATGCACAGGGACCGTTTCGCATTAAGCAGAGCAGCAAAAAACCTTGCATATTTTGTTTAAAGGACACTGGGACGGAATTTTAGATGAAAATGAACAACTTTCGACTTTTGCACTATATCACATAAATATTGTATAGACACTCCCGAATAATTTGACGAAAGATTTCTCTCGAACCACCATATTTATAAGCCGGGCAACATGCGCTTTTACTTTCTCTACACGCACTATGTACATAGCGTATAGAGAACGCATTGTAATGCACCCACAAATTCGATACCGAGATTTCACCGGAAATACATGTTTTGGGTCCCCCTGAATCCAAAAACAGCATTTTTACAAAAAGGTCCGCGTGTAAGTGTGTGTGTGTGTGTGTGTGTGTGTGTGTGTGTCTGTGGACAGCATAGCTCAAAAACGAAAAGGCCGTTAAATATAAAACTTGGTATATACGTTTTTTTATCTTCCAAGGATGCGACATGAAGATTTTGAGAAAAATCCCCCCACCCCAAACTACCCTTTACATGGAACTTTTTTCGAAAATTTTGAATTTCTCAAAAATGTTTCTAACGATTTTGATAAAAATATCATATATTAAAGACATTTACCTGACAAAAAAAAATGCATACCTTGAATTTTCTGGGAATAGCCTCTGAAGACTACTTTATTCTGGATAAATTTTACGGACTTTTAAATAACTGCTAAACCGTAAGAGATGGACAAAAAGTTACTGCACAAAAAATGTAGAGCACGTTAAAACCCACAGTTTATGTTATATACGTTTTTTTCGCGGAGTTCATCGTTTTTGAGACATTCCTTGTTTTTGGTTTCTGCTATGAAAAACTTCACTTTTCTCATACAGGAATTTGCCAACTGCTGTCCATACAAACAAAGGAACTTCAGTGACATAGCAACCAGCGTTTGACTATCACTTCAACCTATGGTACTCTCTTATTTCGCTTCTACTTACAAGTAAGCAAGTAATAAGACTATTGCTTTTAATTTTTTCTGATTAGCATGAAGTAAATAGAAGTATAAGCTTTTTAAGAACAATTTGTTGCAGGGATGTAGAGAAAGTTATGTGAATGGTACACATAAGATTTTTTTTCTTTCTCTACACGCACTATGTACATAGTGTATAGAGAAGGTATTGTAATGCACCCAAAAATTCGATACTGAGATTTCACCGGAACATGTTTTGGGTCTCCCTGAATCCAAAAAAAGCATTTTTACAAAAAGGTCCGCGTGTGTGTGTGTGCGCGCGCGCTTGTGTGCGTGTCTGTGGACAGCATAGCTCAAAAACGAAAAGGCCGTCAAATACCATACTTGGTATTGAAGCTTTTTATATTCCAAGGATGCGACACGAAGATCGCCCCACCCCCAACTACCCTTTACATTAAACTTTTTTCGAAAAATTTGATTTTCTTAAAAATGGCTCTAACGAGTTTGATTAAAATGTCAAATATTAAAGATATTTACCTGACAAATAAAATGTATATCTTGAATTTTTTGGGAATAGCCGTTGAGGACTACTTTATTCTGGGTGATTTTTATGGAATCTTGCATAACTGCTAAGCCGTAAGAGATGGACAAAAACTTAACACACAAAAAATGTAGAGCACATTAAAACACAATTTATGTCATGTATATTTTTTTTCGTGGAGTTTATGGTTTTAGACATATTCCTTGTTCTTGGTTTCAGCTTTGAAAAAATTATACTTTTATCATACAAATTCCAGTCCATACAAATAAAGGAACTTCAATCACATAGCAACCACCTTATGGTTATCAGTTTAGCCTATAGTACTCCCTTATTTCCTTTCTACTTACAAGGAAGCAAGTAATAAGACTATTTCTGCTATTTTTTTCTCGATTAGAATGAAGTAAGTAAGCTTTTTCACAATAATTTGCTGCAGAGACGTAGAGAAAATCATTTGAATGGAACACATCAGATTTTTTATATATAAATATAGTTCCGGAGGCCTGTCGGGATTCCGGCGCTGTATTCCTCTGTTTTTTCCAGTTTCCTACATTTCCTTAGTTGACCTATTAATTCTTAACGTTTTCCTTTTACATATACATACACAGACATATACACATTTACAAACACAGAAACGCCCTTGCCCAAAGTGAGACTCGAACCCAGGATCCCATGCACCACGAAGCACCAAAGCGAGGCAATTTAGCGAGCGCGGCCACCGGGATTGGCAATGTTTAAAAACTTTCATGCACTAACTTTTAACTTTAATCCTCCTTTGTCCCAATTCTGAGAGGAGTGAGGCAGGGACTATGTTCAATTTGAGGAGAGGAGTAGGAGGAGGATGAACTGCAGATGTCTAATGTTTAAATGTTGGGAATGAACGGAGACTGCAGTTGATTAAACCGAAGTGATTAGGTAGAGATAATGATGTAAGGAAAAAGACGATATTCAAGGATTAAAGGCAGCTAGGAGATATAAGTGAATTCTTATGGGAGGTTAGGAAGAAATGGACAAGGCTAATAGATAAAGTTTAGTTTGTGAGAGCACATTGTGACCTAATTTTATTGTATAAACAATAAAGCGATTAAGTACCATATGTAATGGGAAATGGGCCTGGACCACAAGAAGCTGCTACCATTGTTTTGAATTTTGCACTGAAATAAATTATTGTAATAATAATAATAATAATAATAATAATAATAATAATATTATTATTATTATTATTATTATAAAAATTGTAACAGTTGCATTGAAATAATCATTTAAATACGAGGGCCGTTTATTTCAACCTCCGATAGGTTATAAATAAAAGAGAAGTTCGTAGAAAACAATTTGTACACCTATGATTACTTTTCAATATTATCACAGAAAAGATTGAGACATTTATCGTACCTGTGTACAAGTTTTGCAACACCCGCTTCAAAAGTTGTTGCCGCCGATGATTTCAAGTGAGCATTGGCGTTGTTTTGAGGATCTTCGTTGGTTTGAAAGTGCTGCCCTCCTAGTCACGACTTCAGTTCATGAAAAAGGTGAACGTCGCTGGGTGCGAGGTCAGGACGGCGGATGATCGAAAATGTCCCATTGAAATTGTTCAAGGAGCCAATGGGTTGTGCCAGCAGTGTGTGGACGAGCGTTGTCATGGTTCAACACAATTCCTGAAGTCATCATTCCTCTTCGTTTGTTTTGAACGGCTCTCCGCAAACGTCGTAATGTAAGTAAGATCTTCAAAACAACGTCAATGCTCACTCGAAATCATTGGCGGCAACATTTTTGAAGCGGGTGTTAAAGTTATTTACATGTAGATGAAGGAACAGAAAAAAAATGGTTTGCAGATGAGAAAGAGAAAATCATGTGAATGGAACACAGATTTTTAACAAATTAATATTCATTTCTTGTTTTCCTCCAGTCACCGCTCAACAATTTTTCTTTAAGCTCTCACAGATGGTGTTTAAAATTTGTGTTTTACTTGAATATTCCCTTTAAGGATTTCTGGAGGTAAAAAAGACATCCGACCGAATGCAGGTGTACGCTGTTCTCTGCGCGGATGTTTGGCGAGGAAAATATATAGCAGGAAGGGGAGAATTCACTACCAGCTGTACTTTCCAAACTTTCTCCAGGAAACTCTTTTCTTAGCCGCCACCCATGGATTTATGCTTCGTTTAACTAACTCTTTTCTCAAAGATATGGCGAGCTTAATTCTGTAGTGAGAAAAATCCGTCCAATACCTAAAAGTTTGTTATCGATATTATCCACCTTGTTGCATTGTATAAAAAAACTGACGTGTTATATTCACATGACTTTTTCTACATCTCTGCAACAAATTATTATTAAAACCTTATACTTCTTTTTATTTCATGCATATCGAGAAAAAATTAGGAGAAATAGTCTTATAGTCTACTTATGCAAGTAGAAGTGAAATAAAGGAATACCATAGGTTAAAGTAATAGTCAAAAGTTGGTTGCTATGTGACTGAAACCCCTTTGTTTGTATGGACAGGAGTTGACAAAGTCCTGTGTGAGAAAAGTATACTTTTTTAAAGCTGAAACCAAAAACAAGGAATATCTCAAAAAACGATTAACTCTATGAAAAGATGCATATAACATAAATTGTGTGTTTTAAAGTGCTCTACATTTTCTGAGTGCTAAGTTTTTGTCCATCTCTTTCGGTTTAGCAGTTATGCAAAATTCTGTAAAATTCATTCAGAATAAAGAAAATTTCGGAGGCTATTCTCAGAAAATTCAAGATAGGTATACATTTTATTTGTCAGGTAAACATCTTTAATATATGATATTTTAATCAAAATCGTTAGAGCCATTTTTGAGAAAATCAAAATGTTCGAAAAATGTAAAGGGTAGTTGGAGTGGGGGAATTTTCTTGGAAATCTTCGTGTCGCATCCTTGCAAGATACTAAACTTAAATACCAACTTTAGTATTTAACGGTCTTTTCGTTTTTGGGTTATCGTGTTCATTGACACATAGGCACACGGACACACACACACACACACACATACACAGACACACACACACATACACAGACACACACACGCGGATCCTTTTCTGGAAATGCCATTTTTGGTTACAGGGGACCCTAAAACATATATTTCAGGTGGTCTCGATATCGAATTTTTGGGCGGAGTGCAATACCTTCTCTCTACACTATGTACATAGTACCTACATGTAGAGAAAGTAAAAAACTGATATCTTCCATTCGCTTGAATTTCTCTGCAGTTCTGCAACAAACTATTGATAATAGGCATATTCTTCTATTTCATACTAAACGGTCTTATTATTTAGTTCCTTATAAGAAAAGGGGAAATAGGAAATAAACTAGCTTAAACCGACATTCAAATGTTTGATGGTTTGATATCCGTTTCTCTGCGTCACTAGGAGTTGACAAAAAGAGTTTTAAGTAAAGTAAATGGCTAGTTATTTTTGGACGCTCTTTAACTACTGTGGTTATCAGCGTCCCATTCTAAATTGGGCGTGAAAGACCGCTTAATTTTGCTCAGAGGACTCTCTATCAGGCTTGAGGTTCTTTTACGTGCCGTAAATCTAAGACACGTGACCAACGGCTTCACTTCCTTTCCGAAGGAAGCCATGCTAAGGATTTTATACCAGAAAAAAATCCATCGTCCTCCGCACGGTTGAACCGCATGGTAACCATTACACCACAGAGGGTGACAAAAAAAAAGTTTTAAGTATTTTAAAACTGAAACCAATAACAAGAAATATCTCGAAATGTGTTTTTTTTTAATATCTTCGTGACGCATCCTTGGAAGATACCAAAACTCAAATACCAAGTTTGGTATTTAACGGTATTTTCGTTTTTGAGATATGCAGACACACACACAGACCTTTTTCCAAAAATGCTTTTTGTTTTGGATTCAGAGGGACCCAAAAGTTATACATGAAATCTCGGTATCGAATTTTTGGATGCAATACAATACCTTCTCTATACACTATGTACATAGTACGTGTAGAGAAAGTAAATATCTGATATGTTCCATTCACATGACTTCTATACATTTCTGTAATAAATTATTGTTTCAAAGCTTATTACTCTATTTACTTCATGCTAATCGACATAAAAAAATCGGATGTGTTCATTCATGTAGCAAACAAAATTTCCATACAAAAGATTATTCTTTTATTTATGTCATGCTAATTTAAATAAGCATTAGCAGAATGGATTGTATTATTTGCTTCCTTGTCAGTATAAGGGAAATAAGGGAATAATTGGGCTAAATTGATAGTCAGATCCTTTAAACGCTGGTCGGTATGTGGAATGGTTTGCTTTGCATGGTATCGTTTGACAATAGTTAGTTTAAATTGAAACCAATAGAGAGGAATATCTCGCAAACTATCAACTTTACGAAAAAAAAGTATATAGCATAAACTGTGTGTTATAACGAACTCTACACTATTAAGAAAGCTTTTGTCTATCACTTACGGTTTACCAGTTATGCAAGATTCCTCAAAATTCATCCAGAATTCTGAGGCTATTCCCAGAAAATTCAAGATATACATTTTATTTGGCAACTAAATATCTTAAATATAAGAGATGTTAATCAAAGTTGTTAGAGCCATTTTTAAGAAAATCAAAATTTTCGAAAAAGTTTTTCATGTAAAACGTAGTTAGGGGTGGGGGATTTTCTTGAAAATCTTCGTGTCGCCTCCTTGGAAGATACCAAATTTAAATACTAAGTTTGGTACTTAACGCTCTTTTCGTTTTTGGGCTATGCTGTCCACAGACACAGACACACGGACGTTTTACCAAAAATTCTTTCAGTGCAACAGTGGTCTAACCCATCTTTTTAAAAAAATTGAGCATAACTCAGTTAAACATACCTGGTTTCTTTGAGAATAACGAAAACCTCATTTTAATCGAACTGGTTGTTCACTGACACTTTTCCAGATTATTACACAACACATTGAGTACTGTTAACATAATGTTGAGATATACCTAACAATTTTTACTAGTGTGGTGCAAATCTTTTTCTGGGTTAGACCACTGTTGCGCTGACCCCCTCAATTATTGAAGGGGAGCTCGGAGATAGACTAACATGACAACTCCCTCTTTTTTTTCGTTTCATTTGTATAGCCCTCTTTAACTTCTATGATCATATCGGGGGCTTTGACTTGTGAAACAGCTCATCTGATCATAGTAGGTTATTGTCATTAGGTTTATCATTTTATATCATAAAACACATTCACTCTCTCAAGCATATTTCCAGACTCTGTGGAGGATAGGGAATAATTCTGGTTAAAGAAATATTCCCCACACCAACCGGGAATCAAACCTGGGACCTTCGGATGAGAAGTTTCGACCATGGAGGCAGTTCACTCCCTCTTCTTTCATTTCCACAATTTTTGTTATACTCCAGTAGTTTTGCTAGCATTGAATGTTTCATGAACAGTTGTTTGAAGGATTAGAAATGCTTTCATACAAGCCAAACTTTTAATGATGCTGCATGCATTCATACACGTGATTAGGAAGGGCAATTTAGTACCAGTGTTGCACCAGTTTGGGCAGTTGAAACAGGATTAACTTTCTGTGCTAAAATGGCGGACTTGATCATGAATAGGCTCTGGAATTTTAAATGGGCTGGACACATTTAATGAAACATAATTCTAGCACGAAGACGACGCTAATATGACACTGGTAGTTAAAAAATCTGATGTGTACCATTCACATGACTTTCTCCATATCCCTGCAACAAATAATTCTTAAAAAGCTTATACTTCTATTTACTTTATGCTAATCAGACAAAAATAGCAGAAATAGTCTCATTACTCGCTTCCTGGTAAGTAGAAGCGAAATAAGGGACAACCGTAGGTTAAAGTGATAGTCAAAAGCTGGTTGCTATGTCAATGAAGTTCCTTTGTCTATATGGATAGGAGTTGACAAGTTCCTGTATGAGAAAAGTATACGTTTTTCATAGCAGAAACCAAAAATAAGGAATGTCACAAAAACGACGAACTCCACGAAAAGTGTATATAACATAAATTGTGTGTTTTAACGTGCTCTATATTTTTTGTGTAGTAAATTTTTGTCCATCTCTTACGATTTAGCAGTTATTCAAAATTTAGTAAAATTCATCCAGAATAAACTACTCTTCAGAGGCTATTCCCAGAAAATTCAAGATATACATTTTATTTGTCAGGTAAATATGTTTAATATACGAAATTTTAATCAAAATCGTTACAGCCATTTTTGAGAAAATCAAAATTTTCGAAAAAAGTTCCATGTAAAGGTTAGTTGTGGTTGGGGGGATTTTTCTCAAAATCTTTGTGTCGCATCCCTGGAAGATACTAAACTTAAATACCAAGTTTGGTATTTTACCGACTTTTCGTTTTTGAGTTATCGTGTTCACAGACACACGGACACACGGACCTTTTTGTGAAAATGCTTTTTTAGGATATTGGGGGACCCTAAAACATATATTTCCGGTGAAATCTCGGTATCGAATTTTTGGGTGGAGTGCAATACTTTCTCTATACGCTATGTACATAGTGCGTATGGAGAAAGTAAAAAGGTCGTTAAATATACGACGTGTCAGGCAGGACATTTGCTAGGGGATCCATTAAGCCCATTGTATTTATAATTGCTACGGCTGATATCATGGGTCTCATTTCTGAACACGTAATCATATAATATGTATGCAGACGATGTGCTGGTTCCATAGAGGAACTGCAAGATATTGTCTTACTGTTGAAATGAACAAAAGATAACGAACTTCACCTAAATTAAAACAAAAAACTCACGCACATGACCTTCTCTAACTGTTCTATAAACAATCTTCTTAAAAAGCATAATTCTTGTTTCCACTTCATGCTGATCCGGATAAACACTAGCACAATGTTCTTATTACTTAAGCAGAAAAACGTTAAGGGAATATAAGCATCGTACACGCTACTCTGGCGGCAAGTTTGATAACTAACAAGAGGATAACAGAGACAGTGGAGTAACAATATTTTCGTATGCTAAGATGTCAAGTATCGAAGCTCCTGAAAATGTGAACACCACAAGAAGGCAGAAAGGGAACAATAACTGCTGTGTTGTAGCATGTAATAATACCTACAAGAATACTTCGCCAGCTATTGTCTTTTATTATTTTCCCACGCGGAAAACTGAAGCGCAAAGAAGAAATCCATTGATTCAAGCTGTACATCTAAAGAAGTACACTAATTTTATATTGTCTCATCATTGGGAGACACTAAATTTAAATACCAAAGTTGGAATTTAATGGAGTTTCGTTTTGAGTTATGCTACACACACACGCACACACATACACGCACATGGATGGACGGACACAAACAGATACACAGAAGATTGTCCTTTTTCTAAAAATTCTTAAAACATGTTTCTGGTGAAATCTCGGTATAGATATTATTTTCTAGTTACTATGTGCGTTATACATATACGCTAAAGAAAGAAAAGATGTATTAGCAGTATTTTTAAAGTGGTTGTTTCACTTTTTAGTGCTAGGTCTACAAGAACTTAGAGCTACAAATGATGATTTATTAAAGAAAACAGGCAACGTACTAATAAAGCAGAACACCTCATTAAAACCGGAATTATTGTAATATTCGTGACATATCGTACCTGTGCACAAGCTTTGTAATACCCGCTTCAAAAAAATGTTGCCGCCAATGATTTCAAATGAGCATTGACGTTGTTTTGAAGATCTTCATACTTAACGACGTTTGCGGAGAGCCATTCAAAACAAACGAAGAGGAATGCTGACTTCAGGAATTGTGTTGATCCATGACAACTCTCGTCCACACACTGCTGGCAGATCCCATTGGCTCCTTGAACAATTTCAAGGGAACATTTTCGATCATCCGCCGTACAGTTCTGACCTGGCACCCAGCGACTTTCACCTTTTCCCTGAACTGAAGATGTGGCTAGGAGGACAGAAGAAGTACACAAAAATTGTTCCTCGCACTCGTCCTTAAATGTCTATACACATTTCTCTGGATTCTTGTTATGATTTGGAACAGTTATTTCACTACGACAGACAGACCACAACTGCACGCCTCAGTGAAGGGATGAATGGACTGAAACGTTACGTTTTAGCCCATATCGTTCTTCCATCGTTCAGGGGCTGTATTCGCGAGTACAGTTTTGGAGATGTTCTGTGATATAGCATAGTATTGTATTTCTTTAATATACTACTGTGTCAAGAAAGTTTCGGGAATTTGCCAATAAAACACAAAAAATCTTATGTGTTACACTCACATGACTTTCTCTAGCCGTTCTACAAACTTCTTATATAAGATTATTCTTCTTTCTGCACTTTGTTAATCGAGGTATTCAGCACAATGTTCTTATTACTTAGTTCCTTATAAGTAGGAAGAAAATAAGGGAATACACTAGGCTAAACCAACAGTCAAATGTTTTAAAAACTGTAGTTATGTGATTGTCATTACAAATCACTTCTTTTCTTGGCCAGGAGTAGAACAAAAGAAAAACGGACACTCCCGTCTGAGAAAAGTATAAGTACTTCTCAAATGAAACTAATAACAATGAATACCTCGAAAACGGTAAGCTCCACGAGAAAAATGTATGTAATATAACTTGTGTATTTTAACAAGACCTAAATGTTTTGTATAGTAAGCTTTTGTCTATCTCTTACGGTTTACTAGCTATGCCAAATTAAGCAACATTCATCCAGAATAAACAGGTCTTTAGAAGCTATTCCCAGAAAATTCAAGATATATATTTTATTTGTCAGGTAAATATCTTTAATATACGATATTTTAATCAAAATCGTTAGAGCCATTTTTAAGAAAAACAAAATTTTCGAAAAAAGTTCCATGTAAAGGGTAGTTTGGGTGGGGGGATTTTTCTCAAAATCTTCGTGTCGCATCCCTGGAAGATACTGAACTTAAATACTAAGTTTGGTATTTTAGCTACTTTTCGTTTTTGAGTTATCGTGTTCACAGACACACGGACACACACACACGGACCTTTTTCTGGAAATGTTTTTTTGGTTTCAGGGGTCCCAAAACATGTATTTCTGGTGAAATCTCGACATCGAATTTTTGGGTGGAATGCAATACTTCTCTATCCCTATGTACATTGTACATACGGGGCAAGAGAAAGTTATTCATCCAATTTTGTTTTATCGTCTTCAAAGTAGGGCCCTTCTGAAATTATACATTTATGCCAACGAATAATCCAATCATCAAAACATTTTTTGTAGGCACTTTTAGGAATCAGTGTCAATTGTCACCGCGAATTTTCCTTTATGTCTTCTATCGACTGAAAGCGGGTGCCTCGAAGTGGTAACTTGAGTTTTGGAAAGAGAAACAAATCAGCAAGAGCCAGATCAGGTGAATACGGTGGTTGGTCGATGAAATTCGTTGAGTTTTTGGCCAGATATTCGTTCACAATAATAGCCTCGTGAGCTGGTGCGTTATCGTGGTGCAGAATCCATGAGTTGTCGTTCCACAAATCTGGCCTTTTTCGTCGTATTTGTTCTCTCATACGCCGCATAACGCTCAGATAATAGTCTTTATTTACCATCTGACCTTTCGGCAAGAACTCTGAGTGCACGACACCACGATAATCGAAAAAAAATGTCAACATGACCTTCAGTTTTGATCGAGTTTGACGTGCCCTTTTAGGTTTCGGTTCAGTTGGAAGGCGCTTGTTGACTGGTTTGAGTGTCAAACTCGTAAACCCACGTCTCATCACCAGCTACAATGCGTTTCATGAATGTGGAGTCGGAACTGGTTCGTTCTAGCATGTCTTCAGCAATCCTTACGCGATTGAGTTTTTGTAGGAAATTCAAGTCTTGGGAACTAACCGAGCTGCAACGCGTGTCATGCCCAAACAATCGTTTAAAATGGTACGAATCGATTCGCGAGACAAAGAAAGCTCAGCGGCAATCTCTCTCAGACCTAAATGACGATTTTTCAGACATCATTTTCTTCACTCTAGCGATGTTCGGTTCAGTTGAACACGTTGAAGGCGAACCAGAGGCAAATCTTTCACCACATCTCGACCACTATTGAATGCACTGTACCACTCATATGCACGTGTTTTTGATATAGTCGATTCACCGTAAGCCCTCTGTAACATTTTCAGCGATTCAACACACGAAATACCATTTGCAATGCGAAATTTGAGACAGATTCTTTGTTCAATATTTGTATCCATCGTAAAATCGCAAATCACCTTTGAGATGAACTAACAAAATGGCGTACTGTGAAAAAACTAGATGACAGATACGCGTGGGTATAGAGGAAAGTTGTACCAACTTAGCGACAACAATACTTTCGAATCCCCTTTTAAACAGGATTTTTAAATGATCAATTCCCGGTACTTTCTTGACAGAATGTTCACTTCTGATTAATTCGCAAAACATTTAATTTTGGTTTTAATTATATGCACCCTGGGTCTATAATTACTATCTATTGTGTTTAATTAACGTAATGGGTGATTAGTTGTTTATATCTCGGCGTTATAGTCAGAATACTGCCTCATTGTCTTTTGGCACCCTCTATTCCCTTTGTTAGCCATTTTAGTGCGTTGATAAGATATCCTTATGTATGCTGACATTCTCTTAATGTAATATTAATGAAAACCAAGAGAGGAAAGCTAAGTAAAACCCTTTGTGGGTAACAAAGAGGTAAGCTCCTACAACAAACCACTTTACACCGAATGTTAATTCTAATCCCAAGCACATTATATAGCCATGTGTGGTTTTCTACCACCGCTTACAATTTTCATTCTTCTTACGCACTTTCTGGGGCCCTGGGGGTTTAGTTTCTCTCTGTAACTTAATAACGTCATTTTCAACAGAGAGCTGTACTGCAGTTCTGGTAGAGTTTACCATAATTCCTAGCAACTGCAGCGAACCTTTCTGCACTCCACGTACATAACACTTCTCTTAAGGGGAGTCGAAATGACCTTTTCATAAGTTTTTCCATTTTTACTTTCTCTACACGTACTATGTACATAGTGTATAGAGAAAGTATTGTAATGCACCCAAAATTCGATTCCGAGGTTTCACCGGAAATACATGTTTTGAGCCCTCCTGAATCCAAAAAAAGGCATTTCTGGAAAAAGGTCCGTGTGAGTGCGTGTGTGTGTGTGTGTGTGCATGTGGAGAGCATAACTAAAAAATCTGATGTGTTCCATTCACATGACTTTCTCTATATCTCTGTAAATTATTATTGTTAATAAGCTTATCTTTTATTTATTTCATGCTAATCGAGAAAAATTAGCAGAAATAGTCTTATTTCTTGCTTTATTTAAGTAGAAGCGAAATAAGGGAGTACCATAGGTTAAAGTGAAAGTCAAAAGCTGGTTGCTATGTGACTGATGTTCCTTTGTTTATATGGACAGGAGTTGACAAATTCCTGTATGAGGAAAGTTTTTCACAGCTGAAGCCAAAAAAAAAAAAAAAAAAAAATGTATATAACATAAATTGTGTGTTTTAACGGGCTCTACATTTTTTGTGGGTTAAGTTTTTGTCCATCTCTTACGGTTTAGTAGTTATGAAAAATTCATCCAGAATAAAGTAGCCTTCAGAGGCTATTCACAGAAAATTCAAAATATACATTTCATTTGTCAGGTAAATAACTTTAATATTCGATATTTTAATCAAAATCATTAGAGCCATTTTTTAGAAAATCAAATTTTTCGAAAATAGTTCCGTATAAAGGGTAGTTTGGGGTGGGGAGATTTTTCTCAAAATCTTCCTGTCGCATTCCTGGAAAATACTAAACTTAAATACCAAGTTTGGTATTTTACCGACTTTTCGTTTTAGAGTTATCGTGTTCACAGACACACGGGCACACGGACACACGGACATACTGACACACGGACACACGGACACACACACGGACATACACACACACACACGGACTTTTTTCTGAAAATACATTTTTTGGATACAGGGTACCCTAAAACATACATTTCCGGTGAAATCTCGGTATCGCATTTTTTGGTGGAGTGCAATACAATCTCTATACACTATGTACATAGTGCGTATAGAGAAAGTAAAAATGAAAAGACCATTAAATACCAAACTTGGTATCTAAGTTTGGTATCTTCCAACGATGTGACTCGAAGATTTTCAAAACAGTTTCCCCACTCCAAATAGCCCTTTACATGGACTTTTTTTTCTCGAAAATCTTGATTTTCTCAAAAATGGCTCTAGCAATTTTGATTAAAATATTGTATATCATAGATATTTACCTGACAAATAAAATGCATATCTCGAATTTTCTGGGAAAAGCCTCTGAAGATTACTTTATTCTGGATGCATTATACGGAATTTTGCATAACTGCCAAACCATAAGAGATGGGCAAAATCTTACCACACAAAACACGTAGAGCATGTTAAAACTCACACTTTATGCTATATACATTTTTTTCGTGTAGTTGGTTGTATTTTAGATATTCCTTGTTTTTGGTTTCAGCTTTGAAAAGCTTATACTCTCTTATACAGAAATTTGTCAACTCCTATTCACAGAAACAAAGGAACTTCAGTCACATATTAACCAGCTTTGGACTATCACTTTAACCAATGGTACTCCCATATTTCGCTTCTACTTACAAGGAAGCAAGTAATACTATTTATACTACTTTTTTCTCGATTGGAATTAAGTAAATAGAAGCATAAGCTTATTAACAATACTTTGTTGCAAAGATGGGAATGGAGTACATCAGATTTTTCTGAATTTATAATCAAAATTTACTTTCAATTCCTTCATAAAAATTGATGAACTTCCACTCTGGTCTTTGTGGAATACACTGGCTCTTTGTTGATTACTCGTAAATTATGCGCCATTTGCTCACTGAAGACTCGTTCATTGCATTATCGATATACACTTGCGCTATTTGCCTATAAAATTCTATTGGCCGAACATTTTGTGCATTCCTTGGCTGTAGGAAAGTATAAAATCAGCATTTAAAAGTTGTAACACGTGACAATAAATGTCTTGACAGAATGGAGATTACGTTGAGAAATAGAGTAGGGTACTGTAACTTTGTAAATAAAGCTTTATGTTGATATCTTTCGTTATTATTTAGTTATGCCAAATCAGTCGTTACTTTCTGATTGACCTTCGTAAAAGAACCCTAAGCCTGATAAAGAGGCCTCTGAGCGAAATTAACGTCCAATATAGAGTGACATGCTGAGAACCACAATAGTTGAAAATCTGATGTATCACACTCACATGACTTTCTCTATCTGTTCTAAAAAGTTCATACATAAGATTCTTCTTCTTTCTGCACCTTGCTAATCGTGGTACTCATTAGCACAATGTTCTTATTATTTAGTTCCGTATAAGTAGGAAGAAAATAAGGGAATACACTAGGCTAAACCAATAGTCAAATGTTTTAAAAGCTGTCGTTATGCGATTATCATTACAAATCGCTTCTTTTCTTGGCCAGGAGTAGAACAAAAGTAAAACGGACACTCCCGTCTGAGAAAAGTATAAGTACTTCACAACTGAAACTAATAACAATGAATACCTCGAAAATTGTAAGCTCCACGAGAAAATTGTATATGACATAACTTGTGTATTTTAACAAGACCTACATGTTTTGTATAGTAAGTTTTTGTCTGTTTCTTACGGTTTACTAGTTATGCCAAATTAAGCAAAATTCATCCAGAATAAACAGGTCTTCAGAAGATATTCCCAGAAAATTCAAGATATACATTTTATTTGTTAGGTAAATATCTTTAATATATGCTATTTTAATCAAAATCGTTAGAACCATTTTTAAGAAAATCAAAATTTTCGAAAAAAGTTCCGTGTAAAGGGTAGTTTGGGGTGGGGGGATTTTTCTCAAAATCTTCGTGTCGCATCTCTGGAAGATACCTAACTTAAATACCAAGTTTGGTATTTTACCGACTTTTCGTTTTTGAGTTATCGTGTTTACAGACACACGGACACACACACACATGGACCTTTTTCTGAAAATGCTTTTTTTGGATACAGGGGGTCCTAAAACATGTATTTCCGGTGATATCTCGGTATCAAATTTTTGGGTAGAATACAATACTTCTCCATCCCTATGTAGAATGCACATATGGGGCTAGAGAAGGTAAAAATCTAATGTGTTACACTCACATGACTTTCTGTAGCTGTTCTACAAACTTAATACATAAAATTCTTCTTCTTTCTGCACCTTGCTAATCGTGGTACTCATTAGTACAATGTTCTTATTATTTAGTTCCGTATAAGTAGGAAGAAAATAAGGGAATGCACTAGACTAAACAAATAGTCAAATTTTTAAAAGCTGTCATTATGCGATTGTCATTACAAATCGCTTCTTTTCTTGGCCAGGAGTAGAACAAAAGTAAAACGGACACTCCCGTCTGAGAAAAGTATAAGTACTTCACAACTGAAACTAATAACAATGAATACCTCGAAAACTGTAAGCTCCACGAGAAAATTGTATATGACATAACTTCTGTATTTTAACAAGACCTACATGTTTTGTATAGTAAGTTTTTGTCTGTTTCTTACGGTTTACTAGTTATGCCAAATTAAGCAAAATTCATCCAAAATAAACAGGTCTTCAGAAGCTATTCCCAGAAAATTCAAGATATACATTTTATTTATTAGGTAAATATCTTTAATATATGATATTTTAATCAAAATCGTTAGAGCCATTTTTAAGAAAATCAAATTTTTCGAAAAAAGTTCCATGTAAAGGGTAGTTTGGGGTGGGGGATTTTCCTCAAAATCTTCATGTTGCATCCCTGGAAGATGCTAAACTTAAACTTGTTATTTTAGCTACTTTTCGTTTTTGAGTTATCATATTCACAGATACACGGACACACACACACACGGACCTTTTTCTGAAAACGATTTTTTTGGATACAGGAGGTCCTAAAACATGTATTACCGGTGAAATCTTGGTATCGAATTTTTGGGTGGAATACAATACTTCTCTATCCGTATGTACTTTGTACATATGGACCTAGAGAAAATAAAAAGCGTCCATAAATAAAACTCCATTTACATTAGCTACTTTAGCAAATTGATAGACAAAACCCCAGGGCAGAATAACAAATGAAAGCAACTGAGAAAGACAAAATACAGTGAGCACATCTAGAGACAGGAAGGATACTTCAGCTGCTGAGACATTATGTGTTACCCAGGGAGCGATTACGTTGTTCTGAGGTGTCAAGATGTCTTATCCTTTCTAATCTGCTAAAACACATTAACTGTGAATAGCTCCCTATCATCTGAGTGGATTTCCGCACTGCAGATGCTCAAGTTGGCCTGGGAACGAGGGACTGTAGGCGATGCTCCTATCTTAGCTAATACACACCACACGTTTACACACAATACTTCAACTTCACCACTTTGCTTATGCATCGAGTGTTAACGCCATGTAAATTAGCCAAACTTCGAGGGCCGTTTTTTTTTTAAACCTCGGAAACGCTATAACTAAAAGACAAGTTCATAGAAAACAATTATTTTATTACTAAAAGTTTTGTACGCTTAATCAACATAATCACAGCAAAGATTGAGATATTTATCGTACCTGTGCACAAGCTTTGCAGTACCCGCTTCAAAAAAGCTGCCGCCAATGATTTCAAATGAGCATTGACGTTGTTTTGAAGATCTTCGTTGGTTTGAAAGTGCTGTCCTCCTAGCCACGTCTTCAATTCAGGGGAAATGTGAAAGTCGCTGGGTGCCAGGTCAGGACTGTACGGTGGATGATCGAAAATGTCCCATTTTTCCCTCTTTTTTTCTTTTTTCCGGCGCTATATACCCTTTTTCTATTTGTTACTTTTTGCTATCTGTTAATTACTGTTTTTTACCGTTACACACACACATATACACATTTCACAAACATAGAAACATCCATGTCCAAGGCGGGACTCAAACTCACGATCCCCTGCGCCGCGAAGCACTAAAGCGAGACACTTTAGCGAGCGCGGCCATGGGGACCGGTCTTTTAAAAATTACCCGCCCCAGCCGGGAATCGAACCCGGGAAAAAACATTTACTCTATGACAGGAATCGAACTCATGAACTTTGGGATAGCAACTTCCCGCATTACTCATTAAGCCACCAGAGCAGTTCCCCATTGAAATTGTTCAAGGAGCTGATGCGTTGTGTCAGCAGTGTGTGGACGAGCGTTGTCATGGATCAACACAACTCCTGAAGTCAGCATTCCTCTTCGTTTGTTTTGAACGACTCTCCGCAAACGTCTTCAAGTATGCCACAATCTTTTCGGTGATAATGTTGAAAAGTAACCATATGTGTACAAAACTTTTATTGATAAAATAATTGTTTTCTATGAACTTCTATGAACTATCGGAGGTTGAAAAAAAATGGCTCTAGTACAATTAAATCTAATAAAGATTATAGTGTTCTATTCGCACGACTTTCTCTGCATTGCTGTAACAAATTATTGCTAAAAAGCATATTATTCTATCCACTATATGATAATCGAGATAAACATTAGCAGAAACTGTCTAAATTACTTCTTTCCTTGTAAGTAGAAGGAAAATAAGGAAATACATTAGGCAAAGGTGATAGTAAATCTTTTAAAAGCTGGTTAACATGTGGTTGAAATCTGTTTCTATACATGGTCAGGAGTTTACAACTTTCAGTGTGAGAAATGTTTGTCTTGAATCTGATGCAAATAACAAGGAATATCTCAGAAATGGTCAAATCTACGAAAAAAATGCATATGACATAACCTGTGTGTCAGTGTGTGCTCTCGGTTTAGAAAGGTTAAGTGGCTTAAACATGAAACGAATAATAACGAATATCTCGAAAACTGTAAGCGCTACAAGAAAAACACATATGACATAAATCATTTGTTTAAACGAGATATACAGCAGTAAGATTTTTGTCTATACCTTACAGGTTTGCAAAATTTTGCAAAACTCATCCAGAATAAAGAGGTTTTCAGAGGTTATTCCCAGAAAATTCAAAATATTCATTTTATTTGTATAATAAATAAATATAATAATATACGTTATTTAAATCAAAATCATTAGAGCCAGTTTTGAGAAAAACATTTTCAAAAACCTTTCCATGGAAATGGTTGTTTCTGACGGTGGGAGGGGGGAGGAACTTTCTTGAAAATCTACCTGTCGAATCCTAGGAAGATACTGAACCGAAATAACAGATTAGATATTTAACGGGGTTTTCATTTTTGAGCTATGCTGACTACACACACACACACGGAATTTTTTTTATTTTTGTTCGACACAGGGGATCTCAAAACATATATTTCCAGTGAAATATCGACCATAAATGTTTGAATGGTATACAATATCTTCTCAGCCGGCCTCATATTCAAAACGTTGCGGGTTCGAATCTCACTTAGGGTGAGTTATCCGGATAAGTTTTTTTTCGTTTTTTACTTTCTCTACACGTACTATGTACATAGTGTATAGAGAAGATATTGCACTCCACCCAAAAATTCGATACCGACATTTCATCGGAAATATATGCTTTAGAGTCCTCTGTATCCAAAAAAAAGCATTCTTACAAAAAGGTCGTGTGTGTGTCAGTGTGTCCGTGTGTCTATGAACACGTTAACTCAAAAACCAAAAGTCGGTAAAATAACAAACTTGGTATTTAAATTTAGTATCTTCCTGGGATGCGACATGAAGATTTTGAGAAAAATCCCGCCACCCCAACTACCCTTTATATGGAACTTTTTTCGAAAATTTTGATTTTCGCAAAAATGGCTCTAACGATTTTGATTAGAACATCGCATATTAAAGCTATTTACCTGACAAATAAAATGTATATCTTGAATTTTCTGGGAATAGCCTCTGAAGAGTACCTTATTCTGGATGAATTTTACGGAATTTGATAACTGCTAAACCGTAAGAGGTGGACAAAAAATTACTAAACGAAAAATGTAGAGCACGTTAAAGCACACAATTTATGTTGTATGCATTTTTTCGTGGAGTTTATCGTTTTTTAGACATTCCATGTTTTTGGTTTCTGCTTTGAAAAACATACTTTTCTCATACAGGAATTTGTCAACTACTGTCCATACAAACAAAGGAACTTCAGTCGCATAGCAACCAGCTTTTGATTATCACTTTAAGCTATGTACTTCCTTATTTCGCTTCTACTTATAAGGAAGCAAGTAATATGGCTATTTCTGTTAATTTTATACTGATTAGCATGAAGTAAATAGAAGTATAAGCTTTTTAAGAATAATTTGTTGCAGAGATGTAGAGAAAGTCATGTGAATGGTACACATCAGATTTTTTTCTTATCCTGTGAAGAGAGTGTCGAGTAATTTTAGGTACCTTGGACCCCGAGATCATTTTGAGCATGATTTCACTAATTTCATTCATCGTTCGAATAAGACCAACCAGGTTAAAGGAGCGACAAAAACCACTTCTGTGTCCCTTCAACTACTCCGAGTACATCAGTTACGAATGCCGGGTGACTATGTAAACTACCTGAGAGTGTTTGTTAGTCTGTGACATCTTAAACTCCGCTTCAGTAGGCGGATCCTTTTGTGCACTTTCCTGAGGCTCAGGAAATGGAAATTGAGGAGTAGGTACATTTTGAATTAGCCTATAGGGCTGCAGGCCTTTACAGGCCGGACACAAGAAGAAAGCTCCACCCACCCCTTGACTCTACCCCTTACAGATTACTAGGCTACGACAAATTGATTCCTTACGTTTAAGTTTCTCTAACACGTATGCATACTCAATGTACATAGTAATGCGATGTCAAGATTTTACTGGAAATATATTTTTTAAGTACCTTTATTCCAAAAAAGTAATTTTAGAAAAATGGTCTGTATGTGTGTATATTGTGAGCAACATAACTCTACCAAACTTGGAAACATTTTCGTAAATTTTGATTTTATCAAAAATAGCTCTAACGATTTTGATTAAAATATCGCATATTAAAGATATTTACTTGACAAATAAATAGTATATCTTGAATTTTCTGGGAATAGCCTATGAAGACTATTCTGGATTAATTTTACGGAATTTTGCATAACTGCTAAGCCGTAAGAAATGGACAAAACTTACCACAAAAAATTTAGGGCACGTTAAAACACACAATTTATGTAACATACTTTTTTTTTTTTTTCGTGGAGTATATCATTTTTGAGATATTCCTTCTTTTTAGTTTCAGCTTTGAAAAACTTATACATTTCTCATACAGGAATTTGTCAACTCGTGTCCATACAAACAAAGGAACTTCAGTCACATAGCAACCAGCTTTTGACTATCACTTTAACCTATGGTACTCCCTTATTTCGCTTCTACTTACAAGGAAGCAAGTAATAAGACTATTTCTGCTAATTTTTTCTCGAGTAGCATGAAGTAAATGCACAGATGTAGAGAAAGTGATGTGAATGGAACAAATCAGATTACAAAAGTAATGATCCAATAAAAAGTGTGTACGATCGGTGCGGAATGTAATGTCCTATGTCTGCTCTTGAGCAGTCTCTTCTTGTCTAAGAATACATACACGTCATCAGTTTTGAGCAGCTAATGGCATATTCTGCAGAAGAAGCGCTGATTTTCGCGAATGTACACGCTACTCGTATGTCAGCGAGAAAAAGCCGGAAATACAAGTACAGCGCAGCATGGAATATGATATGATTGATGTTCAGCAGAGCTGATCACATCGCTATACACACTTCACAAAGCGCGCACTTTCCCAGCTACAGCTGATAATCTCGTTCCAAAGCGAGTGAACGGTAAACTAAGCGTTTCGGTTCCATACAATTGACAGTCTGTCATACAAACGTCGCTTTGTGATTGCGTAAACTGCGCATATAGTCAGCAAATAGGCCACTAAGATGGATGGCACGGTCGTGGTCTCACTGAATTACCAAATACAGAGGCGGCTCCTCAGGGTGGGCTAATAGCTTCAAAAATATTGTAAAAAAATCTAAGTGTAAAAAATGTATAGCACATGAATTGTGCTCTACATTTTTTTGAGCGGTATGTTTTGGTCCATCTCTTACGGTTTAGCAGTTATGCAAAATTCCGTAAAATTCATCCAGAATAAAGTAGTCTTCAGAGGCTATTCCATGAAAATTCAAGATATATATTTTATTTGTCAGATAAATATTTTTAATATATGATATTTTAATCAAAATCATTAGAGCCATTTTTAAGAAAGTCAAACATTTCTAAAAAATTTTCATGTAAAGGGTAGTTGGCGTGGGGGATTTTTCCTCAAAACCTTCGTGGCGCATCCCTGGAAGATATTAAACTTAAATACCAGGTTTTGTATTTAACCGACTTTTCCTTTTTGAGTTATCGTGTTCACAGATACACGGACACACACACACACACACATACACCCCCCCTCCCACACACACACACACACACACACACACACACACTTACGGACCTTTTCCTGAAAATACTTTTTTTTTATGGATACAGGGGACGCTAAAACATATATTTCCAGTGAAATCTCGATATCGAATTTCTGGGTGGAGTGCAATACCTTCTGAATACACTATGTATATAGTACGTATAGAAAAATTAAAAATTGAATGTATTCCATTCACATGACTTGCTCTACATCTGTGCATTTACTTCATGCTAATCGAGGAACAATTAGCAGAAATTCTTATTACTTGCTTCCTTGTAAGTAGAAGCGAAATAAGGAAGTACCAAAGGTTAGAGTGATAGTCAAAAGCTGGTTGTTGTGTGACTGAAGTTCCTTTGTTTGTATTGGACAGAAGTTGAGAAATTGCCGTATGAGAAAAGTGCAAGTATTTTAAATAACAAGGAATACCTCAAAAGCGATTAACTCCGCGAAAGAAATGTATATGACATACATTGTGTGTTTTATCGTGACCTAGTTTTTGGCTAGCTGATACGGTTTACCAGTTATAAAAAATTTAATAAAGATCATCCAAAATAAATAGTCTTTAGAGGCTATTCCTAGAAAATTGAAGTTATACACCTTATTTGGCATGTAAATGTCTTAAATATAAGAGATTTTAATCAGCATTGTTACAGCCATTTAGGAGAAAATCAAAATTTTCGAAATATTTTAAATGTAAATGGTAGTTTGGGGTGGGGGATTTTCTTGGAAATCTGCGTGTCGCATCCTTGGAAGATGCCAAACTTAAATACCACCTTTGGTATTTAACGGTCTTTTCGTTTTTGAGCTATGCTGCCCAAAGACACACACTCACTCACACGGACACGGACCTTTTTCCAAATTTTTTTTTTTTGGATTTAGGGTGCCCAAAACATGGGAATATACTCGGTATCGAATTTTTGGGTGGAATACAATGCCTTCTCTATACACTATGTGCATAATATGTTAGAGAAAGTAAAATGTAAACAATCCATATGTAGTATTATTTGACACAAAACACCCAGAATCATTCACAGAATAAATTTTGGTCGGTGCATAAGCATTTCGTTTTCAGCAACGATGAAACATGCTATTATCGAATAATCTTTCCTCTCCAAGCAAGGCGGATGATTGTCAGCTAATGAGGCCATGATTGGCCGATACCCAGCGCGCTCTTAAACGTTATTGATCTGTATCATGTATACGTCATAACAGATTAATAATCCGTGATAATGGCGTGGGTGGCTTCAGTTTTGTCTGTATATGTCACTATGAGTTGAGCAGTGCTCGCTTTAAAGTCTAGTTTACGAAATATTTCATTATAACTGATATCCAAACAGTATTAACAAGTAGTTTCTCTAGCACACATGTACAACGGACACATTAGATAGAGAAAAATCTGATGTGTACCATTCACATGACTTTCTCTAAATCCCTGCAACAAATTATTCTTAAAAAACTTATTCATCTATTTACTTTATGCTAATCAGAAAAAAAAAATGAGCAGAAATAGTCTTATTACTTGCTTCCTTGTAAGTAGAAGTGAAATAAGGGACTAGCATAGGTTAAAATGATAGTCAAAAGATGGTTGCTCTGTCAATGAAGTTCCTTTGTTTATATGGATAGGAGTTGACAAGTTCCTGTATGAGTAAAGTTTAAGTTTTTCATAGCAGAAACCAAAAATGAGGAATGTCTCAAAAACGACGTACTCACGAATATATATAACATAAATTGTGTGTTTTAACGTGCTCTACATTTTTGTGTAGTAAGTATTCTTTTCCATCTCTTACGGTTTAGCAGTTATTCAAAATTCAGTAAAATTCATCCAGAATAAACTACTCTTCAGAGGCTATTCCCAGAAAATTCAAAATATACATTTTATTTATCAGGTAAATATCTTTAATATACGATATTTTAATCTAAATCGTTAGAGCTATTTTTTAGAAAATCAAACTTTTCGAAAAAAGTTCCATTTAAAGGGTAAATGGGGTGGAGGGATTTTTCTCAAAATCTTCGTGTCGCATCCCTGGAAGATACTAAACTTAAATACCAAGTTTGGTATTTTACCGACTTTTCGTTTTTGAGTTATCGTGTTCACAGGCACACGGACATAAGCACATACGGACCTTTTTCTGGAATTTTTTTTTTGGATATAGGGGACCCTAAAATATATATTTCCGGTGAAATCTCGGTATGGAATTTTTTGGTGGAGTGCAATACCCTCTCTATACACTATGTACATAGTGCGTATAGAGAAAGTAAAAATGGTATTTCACCGGAAATTGTATTCTATTCACATGACTTTCTCTACATCGCTGTAACAAATTATTGTTAAAACATCTTCTTCTATCTACTTTATTACAATCAAGTTAAACTTTAGAACAAATTGTCGTATTTAGTTGCCTCCATGTTAGTAGAAGGAAAATATGGGACTGCACTAGGCTAAAACATAGTTTTTTTAAAAAGCTGGTTGTATTATTGTTGAAATCCGTTTCTATGCAGGGCGTTTCAGGTTTCTATTTGTCCGAGTCAAGCTGCACTCTGCCGCCAAACAGTCTCTATTTCACGGCCGGAAATATGCTGTCGGTGGGGTGTGAGGCCCGTCGGGTGCTGTAATTCGCCTGTGGTTTAGGATGGGGAGGGCCCAGGTTAAATAATCGGTGGTACGGCATGCCTGGATAATGACGGGGCAGGTAAGAAGCACCCGGTGTGGGACCTGTTTTGTAAATTTTGAAATATATTACTATACTCCCTTTTTTACTTTTTCTATACGTACTATATACATAGCGTATAGAGAAGGTATTGCACTCCACCAAAAATTCCATACCGAGATTTCACTGGAAATATATGTTTTAGAATTCCTGGTATCCAAAAAAAGTATTTTCAGAAAAAGGTCCATGTGTGTCCGTGTGGCTGTGAACACGATAACTCAAAAACGAAAAGTCGGTAAAATACCAAACTTGGTATTTAAGTTTAGTATCTTCCAAGGATGCGACACGAAGATTTTGAGAAAAATTCCCCTACCCAAAACTACCCTTTACATGGACATTTTTTCGAAAATTTTGATTTTATAAAAAATGGCTCTAACGATTTTGATTAAAATATCATATATTAAAGATATTTACCTGTCAAATAAAATGTATATTTTGAATTTTCTGGGAATAGCGTCTAAAGACTACTTTATTATGGATGAATTTTGCATAACTACTAAACCGTAAGAGATGGACAAACACTTAACATACAAAAAAATGTAGATCACGTTGAAACACACAATTTATGTTATATACATTTTTTTCGTGGAGTTGATCGTTTTTGAGATATTCCTTTTCCTTGGTTTCAGCTTTGAAAAACACTTTTCTCATACAGGAATTTGTCAACTCCTGTCCATACAAACAAAGGAACATCAGTCACATAGCAACCAGCTTTTGGCTTTCCCTTTAACCCATGGTACTCCCTTATTTCGCTTCTACTTAAAATAAAGCAAGAAATAAGACAATTTCTGCTAATTTTTCTCGATTAGCATGAAATAAATAAAAGATTAGCTTATTAACAATAATTTGTTACGGAGATATAGAGAAAGTCATGTGAATGGAACACATGAGATTTTTTACTTTCTCTATACGTACTATGTGCATAGTATATAGAGAAGGTATTGCACTCCACCAAAATATTCGATACCGAGATTTCACCGGAAATATATGTTTTAGGGTCCCCTGTATCCAAAAAAAGTATTTTCAGAAAAAGGTACTGTGTCCGTGTGTCAGTGTGTCAGTGTGTCTGTGTGTACGTGTGTCCGTGTGTCTGTGAACACGATAACTCAAAAAGGAAAAGTCGGTAAAATACCAAACTTTATATTTAAGTTTAGCATCTTCCAGGGATGCGGCATGAAGGTTTTGAGAAAAATCCCCCCACCCCAAACTACCCTTTAGATGGTACTTTTTTTTTTTTTTTTTTTTTCAAAATTTTGATTTTCTAAAAAATGGCTCTAACGATTTTGATTGAAAATCGTATATTAAAGATATTTACCTGACAAATAAAACGTATATTTTGAATTTTCTGGGAATAGTCTTTGAAGACTATCTTATTCTGCGTCAATTTTACGGAATTTTGCATAACTACTAAACCGTAAGAAATGGACAAAAACTTACCACACAACAAATGTGGAGCACTTTAAAACTCACAATTTATGTTATATACTTTTTTTTTTTTCCGTGAAATTGATTGTTTTTAAGATATTCCTTGTTTTTGGTTTCAGCTATAAAAACATACTTTTCTCATACAGGACTCTGTGAACTTGTGTCCATACAAACAAAGGAATTTTAGTCACATAGCAGCAGCTTTTGACTATCATTTTAACCTAAGGTACTCCCTTATTTCGCTTTTACTTAGAAGGAAGCAAATAATAAGACTATTTGTGCTAATTATTTCTCGATCAGCAGGAAGTAAATAGAAGCATAAGGTTTTAACAATAATTTATTGCAGAGTTGTAGAGAAAGTCATGTGAATGGAACACATCATATTTTTTAGTTATTAGTGCAAATTATTGTATTTTTAACTTGGAATAGACATATTTTGGGCCAAATGTTATTGGCCAAAACCAAATTTCACCACACTAACTTCAGTAATCTATTTAAATCGTCACGTGATACGGTTTAAAGCGCCGCATGGTTATAAAAATAATAGGAAATTGAACTACAAGCATTATATTATTTAATTAGGCAGAAGAACATTTTTTCATTTTTTGCACTTTTTGATCAAATTTTACAGTTGCGTTACCTTAAACGTTATAGATCTATATCATGTATACGTCATAAGAGATTAATAATCCATAATAATGGCGTGGGTGGTTTCAGTTTTGTCTGTGTATTTCACTATGAGTTATGAGCAGAGCTCGCTTTAAAGTCTAATGCACGAAATATTTCATTGAAACTGATATCCAAGCAGTATTAACAATTTCTTTTAGTTTCTCTAGCACGCATGTACAACGGACACGAAATAGATAGAAAAAATCTGATGTGTTACACTCACATGACTTTCTCTAGCTGTTCTACAAACTTCATACTTTCCGTACCTTGGTAATCGAGGTACTCATTAGCACAATGTTCTTATTATTTAGTTCCGTATAAGTAGGAAGAAAATAAGGGAATACACTAGGCTAAACCAATAGTCAAATGTTTTAAAAGCTGTCGTTATGCGATTGTCATTACAAATCGCTTCTTTTCTTCGCCAGGAGTAGAACAAAAGAAAAACGGAAACTCCCGTCTAAGAAAAGTATAAGTATTTCACAACTGAAACTAATAACAATGAATACCTCGAAAACGGTAAGCTCCACGAGAAAAGTGTATATGACATAACTTGTGTACTTTAACAAGCCCTACATTTTTGTATGGTACGTTTTTGTCTAGCTCTTACGGTTTACTAGTTATGCCAAATTAAGCAAAATTCATCCAGAATAAACAGGTCTTCAGAAGCTATTTCCAGAAAGTTCAAGATATACATTTTATTTGTTAGGTAAATATGTTTAATATATGATATTTTAATCAAAATCGTTAGAGCCATTTTTAAGCAAATCAAAATTTTCGAAAAAGAGTTCCCTGTAAAGGGTAGTTGGGGGTGGGGGGATTTTTCTCCAAATCTTCTTGTCGCATCCCTGGAAGATACTAAACTTAAATACCAAGTTTGGTATTTTAGCTACTTTTGGTTTTTGAGTTATCGTGTTCACAGACACACATACACGGACCTTTTTCTGGAAATCCTTTTTCTGGATACAGGGGGTCCTAAAACATGTATTTCCGGTGAAATCTTGGTATCGAATTTTTGGGTGGAATACAATACTTCTCTATCCCTATGTACATTGTACATATGGGGCTAGAGAAAGTAAAAATTGTATTCCACCGGAAATACATGCTTTGAGGACCACTGAATAAAAATATGATGTATTCTATTCACATGACTTTCTCTACATCGCTGTAACAAATTATTGTTAAAAAGCATCTTCTTCTATCTACTTTATTACAATCAAGATAAACAATAGAAGAAATTGTCTTATATAGTTGCCTCCTTGTTAGTAGAAGGAAAAATAGGGATTGCACAAGTTTTTTAAAAAGCTGGTTGAAATCCATTTCTCTGCAGGGTCAGCAGTTTACAACTCTCCGTGTCAGAAAATTTTAAGTATTTTAAATCTGAAAACAATAACAAGGAAAATCTTAGAAATTGTCAATTCCACGAAATAAACGTATATGACACAAATTGTGTGTTTTAACGTGGTCTACATTTTCGTGAAGTAAGTTTTTGCCTATTTTACCAGTTGCACAAAATTTAGCAAAAATCATTCAGAATGAACAGGTCTATAGAGATTATTCCCAGGAATTTCAAGGTATACATTTTATTTGTCATATAAATATATTTAATATACGGTATTTTAATCAAAATCGTGGTGCCATTTTTGAGAAGATCAACATTTTGGAAATTTCAAGTTATCATGCTCACAGACACACGGGCGCGCGCGCACACACACACACACACACACACACACTCGGACGGACCTTTTTCCAGAAATGCTGTTTTTGGATTCAAGGTGAACCAAAACATGTATTTCTGGTGAAATATCCGTATCGAATTTTTGGATGCATTACAATACCTTCTCTATACACTATGTACATAATACGTGTAGAGAAAGTAATAAAGCCTCAGCCAGATTGGTCGCTTTGAATGTCACAAAGTTTTCACACTATTGCGTACAACGTTTGAATTGCGTTCGAATTGCGACTGAACTAAAAACAAGGGCTATATCGGAAATGGTGAACTCCAAGAAAAAATGTGTTTTATGGAAATCTACATTCAGAATGAAGAGGCTATTCTCAGAAAATTCAAAATATAAATTTTGTTTGCCATGTACATATTCTTAATATACAATATATTAATCAAAACCGTTTAACCACTTTTGATAAAATAAAAAAAAAAACAAAAAAAAACTTCGAACTATTTTCCATGTAAAATACCCAAAGAGTTTAGTATTCATCCGAAATTTCGTTTTTGAGTTATTGTGGAGACAGACACACAGACACACATAGACCTTTTTCCAAAGATACTTAAACCTTGGTATCAACTGTTATATCCTCTCTACGTTCTATGTAGAGAAGTAATAACATCTATATACAGATCTTTCCATATAAATTATACTTTTACGTTTTCGGTCAAGTTTAAAATGTCGAATCAAGTTTTCTCTAATCTTCCTGTTCAAGATGGACAAAAGACGCTATTAGCAGATTTGCTGTAGCGAACACACCTAATATGATGTCAGCATATCCTATTATAAACTTTATCATTTTTATGGAACTCTGCCATCAGCTGATAAAACAGCAAATAGTACCGTTAGAAAACGTAAAACTGGAATTGTAACTCTCAGAAACACTGTGGGAAAACGGAAAACATTAATGAAATCTGAAAACCGGAAGTTAGTTTTCCAAACTCTCCATAGAATTATATTCAGGGAAAAATAAAAAGAATAGTTCATATCCACTGTTAGTTTCCACATTTGTTGAAACAAAAGCACTAGGTATTTATTTTCTGTATTCACGAAATGAAATGGTCTCGTATAATTCACAGTTATACGTAATGATTTGACTATAGCAGAATTCAAACTTTAAATGCTATTGCTGCTATGGCATTTGTTATATCGTCAAAGCCATCATTATAATCGTCAACCTTCACGGGTTAAGGTTGTAGATATGTTTAAAATCAGCTTTTTCACATTTTCAAACTCTTTACTTCCACCACACATACTATGTACATAGTGTATAGAGAAAGTATTTAATGCACCGGAAATACATGTTTTGGGTTCCTCTGAATAAAAAAAATCTGATGTGTTCCATTCACATGACTTTCTCTACATCTCTGTAACAAATTATTGTTAAAAAGCTTATGCTTCTATTTACATCATGGTAATCGAGAAAATATCAGAAATAGTCTTATTACTTGCTTCCTTGTAAGTAGAAGCGAAATAAGGCAGTACCATAGGTTAAAATGACAGTCAAAAGCTGCTTGCTATGTGACTGAAGTTCCTTTGTTTGTACGGACAGGAATTGGCAAATTCCTGTATGAGAAAAATACAAGTTTTTCAAAGCTGAAATCAAAA
This sequence comes from Hymenopus coronatus, assembly GCA_030762935.1. Lineage (NCBI taxonomy): Eukaryota > Metazoa > Arthropoda > Insecta > Mantodea > Hymenopodidae > Hymenopus > Hymenopus coronatus. The sequence continues at coordinate 18,902,887 of CM060891.1, forward strand.
ACAAGGTATATCTAAAAATCCGATCAACTCCACGAAAAAAAATAACATAAATTGTGTGTTTTAATGTGCTCTACGTTTTTTGTGTGGTAAGTTTTAATCCATCTCTTACGGTTTAGCAGTTGTGCAAAATTCCGTAAAGTTGATCCAGAATAAGTAGTCTTCAGAGGCTATTCCCAGAAAATTTAAGATATACATTTAATTTGTCAGGTAAATATCTTTAATATACGATATTTTAATCAAAATCGTTAGAGCCATTTTTAAGGAAATCAAAATTTTCGAAAAAAGTTCCAAAAGTTAGTTGGGGTGGAGGGATTTTCTTGAAAATCTTCGTGTCGCATTCTTGGAAGATACCAAACTTAAATGCCAAGTTTGGTATTCAACGGTCTTTTCGCTATGCTGTCCACAGCACACAGCAACACTCACACACACACGCGCGCACACACACGGACCTTATTCCAAAAATGCTTTTTTTTGGATTAAGGGGACCCAAAACATGTATTTCCGGTGAAATCTCAGTATCGAATTTTTGGGTGCAGTACAATACTTTCTCTATACACTATGTACATAGTACGTGTAGAGAAAGTGAAAAGCATTTTTGGAAAAAGGTCCGTGTGTTTGTGCGTGTGTGTGTCTTTGAACAGCATAATTCAAAAACGAAAAGACCGTTAAATACCGAACTTCGTATTTAAGTTTGGTATCTTCCAAGGATGCGACACGAAGATTTTAAAGAAAATCCCCCAACCCCAACTACAGTTTAAATGGAAAATGTTTCGAAAATTTTGATTTTTTTTAAAAATGGCTCTAACGATTTTGATGAAAATATCACATATTTAAGCAATTTCTTTCGCAAATAAAATGTATATACACTGAATTTTCTGGGAATAGCTTCTAAAGACCTGTTTATTCTGGACGAATTTTGCTTAATTTGGCATAACTAATAAACCGTAAGGGTTAGACAAAAACTTACTGTACCGAAATTGTAGATCTTGTTAAAATACACAAGTTATGTCATATATATTTTTATCGTGGAGCTTACCGTTTTCGAGATATTCCTTGTTAGTTTCAATTGTGAAGTAGTTACACTTTTCTCAGGCGGAAGTGTCCGTCTTTCTTTTGTTCTACTGCTGGCCAAGCAAAGAAGCGATCTGCAATGTCAATCTCATAACTACAGCTTTTATACCATTTGACTATCTCTTTAGCATATTGCATTCCCTTAGTTCCACCCTACTTAGCAATGAGATTCTGCTAATGTTTATCTCCATAAGCGTGGTGTTGAAAGAAGAATTATCTTTTGTAAGAAGCTTGCTTGTAGAGAAGCTAGAGAAAGTCATGTGAGTGTAACACATCAGAGTTTTTTTACTTTCTCTACACTACTATGTACATAGTGTATAGAGAAGGTATTGCATTCCACCCAAAATTCAATACTGAGATTTCATCGCAAATACATGTTTTGGGTCCCCCTGGATCCAAAAAAAAAGCATATCTGGAAAAAGGTCCGTCCATGTGTGTATACACGTGTGTTTGTGTGTGTCTGTGTGTCTGCATGTGTCTGTAAACAGCATTGCTTAAAATACTAAACTTGGTATTTAAGTTTGGTGTCTTCCAAGGATGCAATAACCCTTTACATGGAACTTTTTTCGAGAACTTTGATTTTTTAAAAAATGCCTCTAACAATTTTGGATTAAAATAACCTATATCAACGATATTTACCTGACAAATAAAATGAATATCTGAATTTTCTGGGAATAGCCTCTGAAACCTACTTTATTCTGGATAAATTTTACAGAAATTTGCATAACTGCTAAACCGTAGGAGATGGACAAAAACTTATCACACAAAAAATGTTGAGCACGTTAAAAGCACACAATTTATGAAACATACTTTTTTTCGTGGAGTTGATCGTTTTTTGAGATATTCCTTGTTTTTGGTTTCAGCTTTGAAAAGCTTATACATTTTTCATACAGGAATTTGTCAAGTCCTGTCCATACAAACAAAGGAACTTCAGTCACATAGCAACTAGCTTTGACTGTCAGTTTAACCTATGGTTTCCCTTATTTTGCGTCTACTTACAAGGTTGCAAGTAATAAAACTATTTCTACTACTTTTTTCTTGATTAGCATGAAGTAAATGAAGCATAAACTTGTTAACAATCATTTATTACAAAAATGTAGAGAAAGACATGTGAATGGAACACATCAGTTTTTTTATTACACTTTTTTCAAGTATGTCAAAGAGTAATTCAAAACGAGCTTGGGAAAACTGGACCTTGCGGGCCTAGTATTCCCAATAGGCATTCTCGACCTGATAAGTATAACTTACAGTTCTTAGTACGCAATATCCTATTGAAAGCTGGTTGCTATGTGATTAGAACAGCACTGCACCAGTTTCGGATATATAAAGGGAATATCCATTACTGAAACAATCCTAGGCTTCAAGATGGGCTATACAGAGTAGGGGAATTACGTGCTAACTTCATAGATAATGCAAAGGCTTTCGACACCATCAGTGTGATCCTGATCAGGATATTGGACAGATTAATACCTCCCATTAGTGACATATTAGCTGCTCACAATCGTATATTAATTAATAATGACGATAAACAGGAGGATCATAACCTGAGACTATCAGTATTCCGAATATTTACAAATAATCTTATGTGTTCCTGTGTTTGCATGGACAGGAGTTGATAAATTAAATTCCTAGATGAGAAAAATATGTTTTTAAAGCTGAAACCAATAACAAGAAATGTCTCAAAAACGATCAACTCCACGAAAAAAAGATATATTACATAAATTGTGTGTTTTATCGTGATCTACATTTTTTGTGAAGTAAGTTTATGTCTCTCTCTTACAGTTTACCAGTTATGCAAGGTTCAATAAAAATCATCCAGAATAAAGAGGTCTTTAGAGGCTATACCCAGAAAAGTTTAGATATACATTTTATTTGGCATGTGAATATCTTAAATATAAGAGACTTTAATAAAAATCTTTAGAGCCATTTTTTAGAAAATCAAACGTTTCGACATTTTTTGCAAGAGTAGTTTGGGATGGGGGATTTTCATGAAAATCTTCGTGTCGCATCCTTGGAAGATACCAAACTTAAATGCCAGGTTTGGTATTTAATCGTCTTTTCGTTTTTGAGCTATGCTGCCCACACGCACACACACACGTGGACATTTTTCTAAAAATGCTTTTTTGGATTCAGGAGGACTCAATACATATATTTCCGGTGAAATCTCGGTATCAAATTTTTGGGTGCAATACAATACCTTCTCTTTACACTATGTTATCTACATCTTGATAATCTAGATAAATATTAGCATATTATTACTTGTGTCGTTGTAAGTACAAAGAGAATAAGGGAATACATTAGGCCAAAAGCTGGCTTCCACGTGAAACAATTGAGGTTGGGTTCGCTTTGCATGGTCCGGTTTGAGAAATGATAACTAGTTTAAAATTGGAACTAATTGGAATTAATATCTCAAAAACTGCAAATTCTACAAGAAAAACACATCTGACAAAGTAGTATATATTTTAACGAGATCTACATTTTTGTGTAGTAAATTTCTGTCTATCTCTTACGGTTTAACCATTATGCAAAATTCTACAAAACGCAACCAGAATAAAGAGCTCTCCAGAGGCTATTCCCAGAAAAATCAAAATATAACTTTTATTTGTAATGTGAATATCTTTAATATACGGTATTTTAGAGTCATTTTTGAAAATCAAAATTTTCGAAAAATGTTCCATGTAAAGCATAGTTGGGGTAGATTTCTTGAAAGTCTTTGTGTCTCATTCTTGGATCATTTAAATACCAAACTTGGTATTTAACCGACTTTTCGTTTTTGAGCTATGCTGTCCACAGTCATCCATACACACAGAAAGAACATACACGGACCTTTTTGTAAAAATGCTTTTCCGACTTAGGGGATCTCAATATTTATTTCCTATGAAATCTCGGTATCGAATTTTTGGGTAGAATAATGCAATACCTTCGCTGCCCACTATGCAGTTTATACATACGGGCTAGAGGAAGTAAAACTCTGATGCGTTCCATTCACAAAACTTTCTCTAGTTGTTCCAGATAGGTATAAATTATTCTTACAAAAGCTTACTATTTTATCGACATAATGCTAATCCAGACAAACATAAGCAGAAATGGTCTAATTACTCGCTCCTAGAAGACACTAGGCTAAATCGATAGTCAAATATTTTAAAAGCTATCACTATGTGGAACAATAGTAGCTTTCGTCTATCGTTTATCTGTTTCAGGTTTGAAGCACCAGGCGATCGGTGTGTTGCCGCTTGATGATGGGTTGTGCGCTTTCGGGGACTTCCTCATCCCTCCCAGAGGTCATGTTAGACGCAAAAAAGGACTAAAGCGGCCTGAAGGCCCCCGCCTGTCTACTCAAAGGAGTCTGTGAAGGCTGTCTTGAAGCGCAAATACTGTAAGATAAGAGGACTTAAATTTTAGCGATGTCTTTTATTAACCTAAGTCCAGCCTACATCACAGTATACCACCATGGTTTCTACGTAATATATTTCCAGGTTTTACACTTCATATTACATCTGAGACACTCTGTTCATCTTCTTTGCCTGTTCAAACCTAAGTGTTCTCTTTGCTAATTCATAGAAATGAGCTATGTGCGACATTTCAGCAACTTTTAGATTTCTGGATGTATTGACGTCCTCATAAATTGAACCTTGGAGTTCTTGCTTACTGAATTTACTTCAGTATCTTCTCGGTGTCAAATTTGATTTTTCATTGGAATGCAGTAGCCTTTCTACATACTTTGTACGTAGTGCAAAAAGTAATAAGAATAGTTTGTGTAGCCACTAATAAACGATACAAGGGGAGAGAAAGTCATGCAAATAGAACACTTCATATTTCTCTACTTCATTCACAGTGCAAGGTAAATAAATTCGATACCGAGATTTCACTGGAAATAAAAAAAGACATTTTAGAAAAAAAAAATTGTGTGTGTGTGTGTGTGTGTTTTCATGTGTCCATGTGTTGTGTGTTTATGAATAACATAGCTATAAAAACCGAAAAATGGTTAAATAAAAGAATTTGATATTTAAGTTCAGCATCTTTCAAAGATGTTAATGTTTTTAAGGAAATCTCGCCACCCCAAATCACCGTTTACATGGAAAAACGTTCGAAAATTGTGATTTTCTCAAAAATAGTTCTAACGATTTTATTTATAGAGCTTATTGTAAGGATATTTGGCTGAGAAATAAAATTTAAATCTTGAATTTCCTGGAACCAGCCTCTGAAGTCTTCTTCATTCTCGATGACTTTTGTATAACTGAAAAACTCTAAAGAGAGACAAAAACTTACTACACCAAAAATTTGCATTTCGTAAATAAATACAATATATATTGTGGATTAACCATTTCAGAGATATTGTTGGTATTGGTTTCAATTTTAAAATACTCAAACAGTAAGCTCAATTTCTATTTTGTCTAGGCGTATGTGCGAGGGCTGTTTTTTTCAACCTCCGATAGGCTATAAATAAAAGACAAGTTCATAGTAAAAATTTATTTTATTAATAAAAGTTTTGTGTACATTTATGGTTACTTTTCAAAATAATTACCGAAAAGATTGAGACATTTATCGTACCTGTGCACAAGCTTTGCAATACCCGCTTCAAAAAATGTTGCCACCAATGATTTCAAATGAGCATTGACCTTGTTTTGAAGATCTTGTTGGTTTGGAAGTGCTGCCCTCCTAGCCACGTCTTCAGTTCAGGGAAAATGTGGAAGTCGCTGGGTGCCAGGTCAGAACTGTACGTCGGATGATCGAAAATGTCCCATTGAAATTGTTCAAGGAGCCGATGGGTTGTGTCAACAGTGTGTGGACGAGCGTTGTCATGGATCAACACAATTCCTGAAGTAGTCAGCATTCCTCTTCGTTTGTTTTGAATGGCTCTCCGCAAACGTTGTAAAGTACGAAGATCTTCAAAACAACGTCAATGCTCATTTGAAATCATTGGCGGCAAGAATTTTTGAAGTGAGTATTGCAAAGCTTATGCACAGGTACGATAAATGTCTCAATCTTTTCGGTGATTATGTTGAAAAGTAGCTATGAGTGTACAAAATTGTAGGTAATAAAATAATTGTTTTCTAAGAACTTGTCTTTTACTTATAGTCTATCGGAAGTTGAAAAAAAAAAAAAAAAAAAAACGGCCCTCGTACACACAATGTACTACGTAGTATTTTGAGGAGGTATTGTGCGTATTTCACCCAAGAGTTCGATGTTGACATTTCACCGTAAATAAATATTTTGAGGTCCGCTGATCCGTAAAGGCATTTTTAGGAAAAGTCTATGTATATGTGTGTGTGTGTGTGTGTGTGTGTGTGTACATTGTCAGCATAGCTCAAAATAAAAATACCGTTAAACACCAAATTTGGTATTAATGTTTAATATCTTCCAGCGATGCGATACAAAGATTTTCAAGAAAATCCCCAACCACAGCTACCCTGTACAAAATTTATTTTTCTCAAAAATGGCTCTAACGATTTTGATTTAAATACAGTATATTAAAGATATTTAATCAAAAATAAAATGCATATTTTTAATTATTTGAGAATACCCTCTGAAGACGTCTTTATTGTGAATGAATTTTGCTAAATTTTGTAAAACTTTAGACCGTAAGGGATAGACAAAATCTTACTACACAAAAACTGTGGATCTCTTTAAAACATTTAATTTATGTAATATACATTTTTCTTGTAGCGTTGACCATTTTTGAGATATTCCTTGTTATTGGTTTAAGCTTTAAGCTAACTTTTTTCAAACGGTACCATGCAAGGAGAACTGAACCTCAATTGTTTCTCAGCTTTTAAGAGATTTGACTATCGCTTTAGCATAATATATTCCCTTATTACCCTTTTACTTACAAGGCAGCAAGTAATACAAGCAATTCTGCTATGTTTATCTCAATTAGCTTGATTTAAATAAAATATTTTTTTTTGTAAGAATATTTTGTGTATAGAACAGCTAGGGAAAGTAATGTAAATGGAGCACATCAGTATTTTTAATACCAAATATAAAAGACATCCGTATTTGTTTTGTTTTACTCCTAGCTTACCAAAGAGAACTAAGTTCCAATGCTAATCGCATAGAAACAACTTTTAAAATATTTGGCTATCGCTTTAGCCTAATGTGTTTCTCTTCTACTTAAAAGGAAGGAACTAATAAACCAATTATTCTACTAATGTATATTTCGATTAGCATGACATAGATAAAAGAATAGTCTTTTGTAAGAATAGTTGTATATGGAACAGGTAGAGAAGGTTATGTGAATGCAAGGCAGCCCTTTGTATTAAAACAAAGCAACAAATCTGTTTTCTTTTACTCATAGCCTTGCAAAGTGAACTGAATTCTAATGTTAACCGCACAGAAACAGCTTTTAAAAGATTTGAAAATTGCTTTAGTCTAGTGGATTTCCTCGTTCCCCTTCCCTTTATAAGGAATTAATTATTAAGAACATTTGTAAAATGTTTATCTGGATTATCATGAAGAAAGAAAGGGTTGGAAACTATTGGGATGGGATACATTTGGATGGCGGGACATTCAAACAGGCGGAGTATATGGAGAAAAATTAAGTACCGCCTCTGTGATCTTGGCAGAGAGCAAATAATTACGCAATGTACGGAGAAGGTTTCATTGGAAGTACAGTCTGGGCTAAAATCGGAGTGGGGTATGGAGCAATACATCAAAACAGGTACCAAACTCATTAGAGAGGGGCTCGTATGGATTAGACTAGGAGCATGGAGGAGCACAAAAACTGCTGACGAGAATGGTATGAAAATCTACCCCATTTGCGAGGAGGAAGAGTCGTGGAGCCATATCTTGGCAAGATGTAGGGATGCGGAGGCATGGAGGGAAAAATATTTACCGCGATTCTTTACCACCGCGAATGTAAAGCTAGAAGTATGTTGGATGCTACTGGCAGGCATGGAAGACGTGGATGGACTAGGTAAATTTATACATAAGATAAGACACCTGAGATCTGAGAAGGCTGCCAATAGTGAAGAGGGGGGTGGGAGATAAGAACAACTAAACAAAAGTGACTACAATGTCTTACATATTTATGTCATTCTTATGCCATTGTTGTATTATGGTTTTTATATTGTGTATATGTTATGTGTATATATGTCTTTTAAGTGTATTTATCTATTATACGAGGGTATATTTATGCTTCTGAATAAGGTGTACTCTGTGATGTAAATTTAAATAGCTGTATTTGAATATGAGACCATTAATTAGCCTCGTAGTAATAATGACAATCAATTTTATTAATTATCTAAATATATATGTAAAGAAAGTTAATATTTAATAAGGTCTATGCATAGGAACCAAGAAGCCAGTTGTTTACTTAAAAGTTACTCAGAATCATGACACCAGACTGGATAGAGGGGTGAGAAGTTGCTTCTTTTGTGAAAGTCACGTTCGAATTTAGTATAAGGGGAAACCACCGTATAAAGCCTACAAGGGGACTTCTTTTTTATATTCGTGGCATTATGGGAGATTTGCAATGGTTTTTGGGTAACGATGGTGTCATTTTGGCGGACCTTCCAACCAATCAGAAAGAAGCCACCATGACACCGTTTTTTGTATATAAGAAGTAAGGTTTGGCACATCGAGGTAGTTTTGTTAACAATTCACCCGTGAGAGAGGCAACGTCGTCGCATGTTAAGAATTCGCCCGTGTGTGAAGCAAGGTCGTTTTCTAAGAAGTTCGCGAAGTAAGTTTATTATAGTGAGAAACTGTATGTGAAGTAAAGTAACGTCGCTCACATATTTAACAGTCGGCTAGTGATTAGGTGAAAGGGAATTGTGCCATGTACTCAACTAAAACAGTGTAATTGAAAGTACTTGAGAGTAAGTGTTAAAGAACATCAGTCAGCAGTATAAAGTGTATAACCAGGTGCTTGTCTTCAAAACTCCTTTAGAATAAACAGCAGTAAAAGGTTACAAGTGTTTTCTTAACAATTACAAGATCACTCCTTAAACTCCTCCCACTAGCCAAATCCACGCCCGGGAGAGTCAATGTTCCTGCAAGACTGAGCACGTCGTGGCAACCCATCCCAGAAGAGCTTCAGTACCAGGTACGTGAGTGTAGTGGAGTTGATTGGAAGTGACACTTAGTTACGCTGCACACAAGCACCCAAAGGAAGGCGTAAAATCAACAAACTAAAATACTCCCGCATATGGCACATAACGTGCACCACTAAAAAAGCATCGAAATCTCCGCTGCAAATATCTTTGTCTTTTTACTTTCGTGTTTACTCTTTTAATTCTTTGTTGTTGTTGTTTTAATATTGCTTTTTGTTTTATGTATTACAAATATAATATTATTATGTCAATAAATACACTGATTCATTCATTAAGATAGTCGAATAATTAATTAGCTATAAGAATACTTTGTTAGCAGAAAAAGTAGAGAAAGTCATGAGAATTTTATTGCTGTAGTGGGTATTTTATGTGCAATTGCACAACCATTAAATTGCTTGCTACGAAATTCGTTATTCGTTACCTAGCGACGCATTTTCTACTGCTGTGTCCAGGGGCTATATCGTTCTTTTTGCAGTGAAACATCAAAGCGATTCGCGTTTTACCGTTCTCGCAATTAACGTGAACGAGTCACGTAACTCTCATCAACCCTCACTTCCGCTGTCTTCGAGAATGTACTTTATTCTAAATTAGGACTGCTTTTCTCATATTTGGGGTCACAATTGTGCATTAGTTGGAAAGCTAAAACCACGTTTATTTCACTAGAAAAAAAATCTGATGTGTTCCATTCACATGACTTTCTCTATATCTCTGCAGCAAATTATTGTTAAAAAACTTATGCTTCAATTTACTTCATGCTAATCGAGAAACAAACAGCAGAAATAGTCTTATTACTTTCTTCCTTGTAAGTAGAAGCGAAATAACGTAATACCATAGCTTAAAGTGACAGCCAAAAGCTGGTTGCTATGTGACTGAGGTACTTTGTTTGTATGGACACGAGCTGAAAATTCTTTTATGAAAAAAGTACAAGTTTTTCAAAGCTGAAACCAATAACAAGGAATATCTAAAAAACGATCAACTCCACGAAGAAAATATATAGCATAAATTGTGTGTTTTAACGTGCCCTACATTTTCTGTGTGGTAAGCTTTTCTCCATCTCATACGGTTTAGCAGTTATACAAAATTCCGTAAAATTCATCCAGAGTAAAGTAGTCTAGAGAGACTATTCCCAGAAAATTCAACATATAAATTTTATTTGTCAGGTAAATATCTTTAATATACGATATTTTAATCAAAATCGTTAGAGCCATTTTTAAGAAAATAACAATTTTAGAAAAAAATTCCATGTGAAGGGTAGTTGGGGGTGGGAGGATTTTATTGAAAATCTTCGTGTCGCTTCCTTGGAAGATACTAAATTTAAATACAAAATTTTGTATTAAACGGTCTTTTTGTTTTTGAGCTATGCTGCACACACACAGACACACACTGACATTTTTCTAAAAATGCTTTTTTTGGATTCAAGGGATCTCAAAGCATATATATTTCCGTTGAAATCTTGTATGGAATTTTTGGGTGCAATAAAATACCTTTTTATACACTATGTACATAGTAGAATAGAGAAAGTAAAAATAGTCTTTTATAAGAATAGTTGTTTGCAAAACAGAAAGAGAAAGCTATGTGAATGGAATCTGACTTTTATATGTACATAAGTTATCTAAATTTCTTTTGGTAGCATGATCTATATACATCCAACCTTTTCCTAATATGATTTATTAATACTGTAAATTCATTTATATTGTAACTTCGGGCGAAATACAGTTTTATGTACTTGCATATTCAATTAATAGATAAACAACATTTAATAAATAAAGAGAAGCTATTTGCTAACCAGTATTGGCGAAAATAAAGATATATTTATTACAATATATCTTTCCGGCTAAATTTCGGTGTCGAATTTTTGCGTGAAATGCAATACTTTCTTTACTTTCCTCGTTATACACAAGATCGCGGGTTCTAACCCGCTGGAGGACGATGATTTTGGGGGGGGGCAAAGCTCCTCAGCATGGCTTCCTATGGAAGGTAAGTAAAGCCGTTGGTTGCGTGTCGTAGAACCTCAAGCCTGATAAAGAGACCTCTAAGCAACATTTAGCGGTTTTTCACGCCTAGTTTAGAATGGGATGCTGAGTAGCACAGCAATTAAAGAGCATCCATAAATAAATACTCCATTTCTATTTACCTGCTACGAATGTATTACCTATCTGAAGAATGAATGCAGACGGCCACGAATGGAAGCTTGCGTAAACACAAACAGATAAGCGGTATTACGTCTTCACTCCCGGTGCATGCCCTGTACAGCGCAACTGTACTGGAATGCAGCATTTGTCTCTTACGGTGGACGGGTTCGAAACAAGTTAAAATACAAACACCTCCACGCGTAGTCATACACTCACAAAGTAGAAAATTGATATTCATTAGTGATAAAGGAAACAACAAGTTTAACCTGTTATGGATCGAATATTTTATTCCTGTGCTGATGTTTTGATGGCCATAATCGGGTAACCCCCCCCCCCCGTAATTGTTGGACTGACACCCCCCCCCCCCCTAGGACTTACAAGCCAATGCTTAGGGTTCAGAAACCTAATCTAAATTCAATTTAACAAATATAAAACATAATTCATCTCATCCAAACATTCATACAAGCCTTCAATTAAAAGACTAATGATTATACTACCTTCCAAGAAAATAGAAATGTGTTATTTATGGACGCTCTTTAACTGCTGTGGTTCTCAGCGTTCCATTCTAAATTGGGCGTGAAAGACCGCTTAATTTTGCTCAGAGGCCTCTCTATCAGGCTTGAGGTTCTTTTATGTGCCGTAAATCTACGACACGGGACCAACGGCTTTACTTCCCTTCCGAAGGAAGCCATGCCAAGGATTTCTACACCCGAAAAAAATCCATCGTCCTCCGCCCGGTTTGAACCCGCGACCTTGGGTACATGAAGTCAGCATGGTAACCATTACACCACGCAGGACGACTACCTTCCAAGAGTCAATATACTGCGGCCCTTCAAAAATGTTTCAGTGAGTAGGCTAGATCTCTTAAATATACCAAGAAACCATATTTTTAATAAACCGGTTAGCGAAATATTTGCCTATTTCTTTATACTTATATAAAGAATTAGGCAAATGTACCCACAGAGGAAAAATAAATGGAATCTGTGAGTATAAAAATACACTAAAAGTATTATTAATGAACCAATGTTTTGTTTTTAAACGTTTGAATTTTAAGCAAAAATTATTTTTACTTTCTCTACACGAACTATGTGCATAGTGTATAGAAAAAAAATTCGATACCGAGATTTCACCGGAAATATATGCTTTAGGGTCCCTTATATCCAAAAAAAGGATTTTCACAAAAAGATCCATATGTGTGTGTGTGTGTGTGTGTGTGTGTGTGTCCGTGTGTCTGTGAACGCGATAATTCAAAAACGAAAAGTCGGTAAAATACCAAACTTGGTATTTAAGTTAAGTATCTTCCAGAGATGCGACACGAAGATTTTGAGAAAAATCTCCCCACCCCAAACTATCCTTTACATGGAACTTTTTTTCGAAAATTTTGATTTTCGCAAAAATGGCTGTAACGATTTTGATTAAAATATCATATAATAATGATATTTACCTGGCAAACAAAATGTATATCTTGAATTTTCTGAGAATAGCCTCTGTGACTATTTTATTCTGGATGAAATTTACGGAATTTTGCATAACTGCTAAACCGTAAGACTTAGATAAAAACTTACTACAAAGACATGTAGAGCGCGTTAAAACACACAATTTATGTTATATACATTTTTTTAGTGGAGTTGACCGTTTTTGAGATATTCATTGTTTTTGGTTTCAGCTATGAAAAACTTACTTTTCTTATATAGGAATTTGTCAACTCCTGTCCATATAAACAAAGAAACTTCAGTCACATAGCAACCAGCTTTTGACTATCACTTTAACCTATGGTACTCCCTTATTTCGCTTCTACTTACAAGGAAGCAAGATAATAAGACTATTTCTGCTAATGTTTTCTCGATTAGCATGAAGTAAGTAGAAGTATAAGCCTTTTAACAGTAATTTGTTACAGAGATGTAGAGAAAGTCATGTGAATGGTACAATCAGATTTTTTTTGGAAGGAAGGGCCTTTGTCGCCAACGGCGCGAACCACAGAATGGAGAGCTTGTTACCACTAGCCAGGCATGTACATGAGGAAGTGGATGATATGAAATGTAAGCAAAGTTGATGATTGAAAAGATATGATGGAATGAATGGCACCCGTAGAAAAAGCTTCATCCACCACGAATCCCACATGAGTGCGCTTGGGATCGAACCCTGGCCGCCTGAATGGGAGGCGAGAGGTCTAACCACTCACCCACGGCCTTCCCCAAACGCTCTAAAGCCGGCTCGCGAGCGGAGTACAGGCGCTCTTGTTTACGAGTGAACAGAGAGGAGAGCGTACACGAAAACAAGTGCAAACTTTCATAAATGATTTCTTAAAATATTATTTTACTAATTTATGGTTAGGAAAAACATTTATTTTAAACAAATTATTGCCTCCTATAGCAGATTAAATCCGCGTAAAACTAGTTACATGTTATGTGTCTTCACCCATATATCAAAACGTGGTTTTATGTGATTGGCAACTGAAAGAAAAAGTACTGACCTTAATGAAAAGTCAGTCATAGATGTTCGATACCTGTTTTTATTACTTTCTCTAGCCCATATGTACAATGTACATAGGGATAGAGAAGTATTGTATTCCACCCAAAAATTCGATACCGAGATTTCACCGGAAATACACATTTTAGGAGCTCCTGTATCCAAAAAAAGCATTTTCAGAAAAAGGTCCGTGTGTGTGTCCGTGTGTCTGTGAACACGATAACTCAGAAACAAAAACTAACTAAAATACCAAACTTGGTATTTAATTTTAGTATCTTCCAGAGATGCGACACGAAGATTTTGAGAAAAATCCCCCACCCCAAACTACCCTTTACGTAGAACTTTGTTCGAAAATTTTAATTTTCTTAAAAATGGCTGTAACGATTTTGATTAAAATATCGTATATTAATGATATTTACCTGACAAATAAAATGTATATCTTGATTTTTCTGGGAATAGCTTCTGAAGACCTGCTTATTCTGGATGAATTTTCCTTAATTTGGCCTAACTAGTAAACCGTAAGAGATAGGCAAAAACTTACTATACAAAATATGTAGGTCTTGTTAAAGTACACAAGTTATGTAATATGCATTTTTTTCGTGGAGCTTATCATTTTCGTGGTATTCATTGTTATTAGTTTCAGTTGTGAAGTACTTATACTTTTCTCAGACGGGGGTGTCCGTGTTTCTTTTGTTCTACTCCTGGCCAAAAAAGAAACGATTGGTAATGACAAACATTAAATGCTTTTAAAACATTTGACTATCGGTATTCCCTTATTTTCTTCCTATTTATAAGGAACTAAGTAATAATAACATTGTGCTAATGTGCAACCAATTAGCAAGGTGCAGAAAGAAGAATAATGTTATGTAAGAAGTTTGTAGAACAGCTAGAGAAAGTCACGTGAGTGTAACACATAAGATTTTTTAAGTTCATGATATAAAACAGTTGTTGACAGGGGTTTGTCGAAACAAACATTGAGATCATTTTCGCAGCTAGCCTGTGTAGTCGTGGATGTTTTTGTTGAGGTGCAGTGTTGTAAAAATCATTCAGGTTAGCGGTGTTGTTGAAATGATCATTAGCTCTTATATCACACTGAAGATCAATAAGATCAAGCTGCAAATCATGAGTCACCGTTTCAACTGATGTTGAGAAAGGAATTGCGAGAATTTGGAATTCCTTCTCAAGGGAATCAAGATTTTGAAACCTAGAATCGAAGTCATTTTGAATATCAATTAATACTTGAACGTAATCACTGAACATCGCTCCATCACAAGCATTTTGGAAGGCACTGAGGATTTGTTCGAGCTACTATGAAAAAGTAGTCGCTTTCCCACGCAACGTTGAACGTATTTGCCTAATGGTTACTTTTCCGCCTTTTATATCCCTCCATTATAGAAGGATTCGTAAGCAGGGAGCGTTAGCAACCGGCTGCAAACAACACACAGTCCACTGTTTTTAAAACGTCATTCTTCTGTTTCACACAGTCAGCGCTCTACGAGCTATCATAGTGGCCTACCGAGCGTTCATGCTCAGAGAGCGCTGTTTGTGCATCCATGCTCTAAACCAGGTGTCCCCAAGTCGCGTCAAAGTCGCTTGAGGGCTAACGTTACACTCACTGCGGGCCGCACTGCTACACATTAGTACTGTGATGTCCTTCTTACGAGGCTGGTACATCCACGTTGGGAAGACGGTCGTCCACACTTGTGGTGATTCGAGCAGAATGGGAAGAAAACCTTCTGTTTATGGAAGAAAATACGCGGAAAATTTTTAATATGTTACAAACTTCTAAACGAAATAATTAAATATAATTTGCAACGACATTACTCACAGTACATTTTCCGACCATAACCTCAGTGAATCAGCGTGTAGAAACCTTGGACTTTGATGAATATACAACCATACTACGTCAATTGCGCGAAGAATTCGAACATAGATTCCAGGACATTATACCACTTGAAAAACAATTTAAGTTATTTGCAACACCATTTTCAGAGGATATCCTCGATGGTCCTGTTAAACTGCAGTTGGAAGTAATAGATATGCAAAATAATATTGAGTTAAAAGTTAAATATTAAAATAGAAAAAATATAAACCATTTCTACACCTCTGTAAGACGCGAAAGATTTCCTCAAGTCCACAATCTAGCTGGAAGAATTTTGTTTATGTTCGGGACAACCCATGTTTCTGATTCACTGTTTTTCTTAATGAAGTGTACAAAGGCAGTCACAGAAGATAATTAAGTAATGGACACTTGAAAGCATGTTTACGTTTGGGTACCTTGCAAACGATAGTCCCATATATTGAACAGCTGGTTTAAAACAGACAACTGCAAAAATACGGCGATTGTCGGATGGCTAAGAAAGGGTAGTTCTCATAGAGACATTTATTTGAAGATTATTTTGTATTATATTAGATATTAGTATTAAAGTGTATAAAATACTACTATCTTTATTATGTAATTGCCAGTGAAAGTGTAAGTTAATTTACACAATCGTAGTACCGCCACTGTAACACCTCCATTTCTTGCCCGCACCGGACGGTCAGGGTTTGAGGGCTTTTACTGCCGCCCGAGCATGCGTTCTGTTGGGGACGCCTGCTGTAAACCATTCCATGCTACACCAGCGACCTCCCCTAACAACTGCACTCTTTCGTCAGACAGGTAGTAACACAGAACGTGAAAAGTAGTCTGTCTGTCTGGTGATAGCTTGGAAACGCAGCTTACTGGTGAAGGATTTAGTGAAAACAGCGATGGGCAATTAGCCGGACATCTTGTGTTAAGCCGGACAAATGTTAACGCCAAAACGATGATCCCAGCGGCTTAGCCGGAATCCAATGCAGCTGCCATTGTGGTACATGACGCGAGTTACCATGTACAAACATAACAACGTCACAAAGCTTATGCTTGGGCAAATCTCCACGTTGACATGCAGCGGTTAGTATGAATGAATGAATGAATGAATGAATGAATGAATGAATGAATGAATGAATGAGTGTATTTATTAACATAGCAATATCATATATAGAATTTCAACAGTCGCACGGGTCCACAGACCGTACGTGCTTTTGTAATACACATTACAAGCAATATTAAAACAACAACAACAGCAACAAAGAATTAAAAGAGTAAACACGAAAATAAAAAGACAAAGGAAATGCACAGTCAAAAGCAATATTAAACAACAATAAAAATTAAGAGTGAATCCGAAAATAACGATACAAAGATATTCAAATATAGCAATTTAAATTTACAGCACAGAGGACACCTTCATAAATGCACACCCTCTTATAATAGATAATTACACTTAAAAGACCTATATACACATAATATATACAACCCTAGCACAACAGTGACCTAAGTATGACATAATATATATGTATGTAGAACATTGTAGTCACTTTTGTTTAGTTGATCTTATTTCCCCCCTCCCTTCTCTATTGGCAGCCTCCTCAGATCTCAGCTGTCTAGCCTTAAGTATAAATTTACCTAGCCCGTCCATGTTTTCCGTGCCTGCCAGTAGCGTCCAACATGCTTCTAGCCCTACATTCGCAGTGGTAAAAAATTTCGGCAAATATTTTTCCCGCCATTCCTCCGTACCCCTACATCTTGCCAAGATGTGAGTCCACGACTCTTCCTCCTCGCAAATGGGACAGATTCTCGTACCATTCTCGTCAGAAATTTTCGTGCTCCTCGATGCTCCTAGTCTAATCCACGCGAGCCCCTCTCTAATGAGTTTGGTACCTGTTTTGATGTATTGCTCCATACCCCACTGCGATTTCAGCCCAGACTGTACTTCTAATGACACCTTCTCTGTGCATTGCGCAATTATTTGCTGTCTGTCAATCGTATTGCGCTAACGATTTGCTTTGCAATGGACTGAATTAAGACCAAGTTGGTGAATGTGCGTGTGAACTACGCCTGCTATAGATCTGTTATACTTTGCAATGGACTGAATTAAGACCAAGTTGGTGAATGTGCCTCTGAACTACGCCTGCTATAGATCTGTTATACTCACACGAAATTCTGTACCATTTCTGCTTCTTACAAAACCTTATTCTTATAGCTACTCAATGCTAAATGAGATATAAGTTGGTAGACATGGTTTATTACACGTTTCTTTATAAGGTTAAAGAGGAGTAAGACAATACACTTGTGTAATTTAACCCTTCTAATAGGGTCGGGCTTCTCAATGAAAACGGCATTTGCTTTATTTCTCAACATAATTGGTGTTCTAATTTAATTAAACCATCTTTGTAGTGTGATTTATCAAGGTCCTAAAAATAGCTGTTTACCGCATCAATGACCTCCTCGTTGCTGTGAAAACTTCGCCCTCCAAGAAAGTTTTTGAGGTTTGGGAACAGGTGGAAGTCACTGGGTGCTGTATCTGGCGAATAGGGTGGACGTTCAAGAAATTCCAACTTTAATTCGCACATTTTTACTTTCTCTATATTCACTATGTACATAGTGTATAGAGAATGTATTGCACTCCACTAAAAAATTCGATACCGAGATTTCACCGGAAATATATGTTTTAGGGTCCCCTGTAACCAAAAAAAGCATTTTCACAAAAAGATCCGTGTGTGTGTGTGTCCGTGTGTCCGAACAAGATAACTCAAAAACGAAAAGTCGGTAAAATACCAAACTTGGTATTTAAGTTTAGTATCTTCCAGGGATGCAATACGAAGATTTTGAGAAAAACCCCCCCACCCCAAACTATCCTTTACATGGAACTTTATCCGAAAATTTTTATTTTCTCAAAAATGGCTCTAACGATTTTGATTAACATTTCGTATATTAAAGATATTTACCTGACAAATAAAATGTATATCTTGACTTTTCTGGGAATAGCCTCTGAAGACTACTTTATTCTGGATGAATTTTTCATAACTACTAAACCGTAAGAGATGGACAAAAACTTATTACACAAAAAATAAAGAGCACATTAAAACACACAATTTATGTTATATACATTTTTTTCGTGGAGTTTGTCGTTTTTGAGGCATTCTTTATCTTCGGTTTCTGCTATGAAAAACGTATACTTTTCTCATACAGGAACTTGTCAACTCCTATCCATATAAACAAAGGAACTTCATTGACATAGCAACCAGCTTTTGACTATCACTTTAACCTATAGTAGTCCCTTATTTCGCTTCTACTTACAAGGAAGCGAGTAATTAGACGATTTCTGCTAATTTTTTCTTATTAGCACAAAGTAAATAGAAGTATAAGCTTTTTAAGAATAATTTGTTGCAGGGATATAGAGAAACTCATGTGAATGGTACACATCAGATTTTTCCTATTACAATGACTGAACGATGGGCCGGAACATTGTCGTGATGAAACAATATTTTTTGTTGTTGAAAATGAGGTCTTTTTCTTTTCACCTCATCACTCAAACGTTTTTATCACTTGCGTAGTAATCACCAGTGATACTTTCCCCTTTTCCAAGTAATCAATAAAAATAATTCCCTGTGCATCCCAGAAAACTTTCGCCATAACCTTGTTAGCTGACAAAATTGACTTTGCCTCTTTTGGAGTTGGTTCATCTGGCGCAATCCACTGTTTTGAATGTGATTTACTTTCTGGCATGTAGCAACGTATCCAAGTTTCATTCATGGTAATAAGCTGTCTTAAAAGTTCAATGGGATTTTTATGGTATAGCTCCACATTCTTAACAGAAGCAATTTTTCTTTGAAACTTTTGATCAGGTGTCAACAAATGCGGCACCCATCGTACACAGACAGACCTTGTGAAAGCCCACAAACTTTACTTAAGGTATCACCTGCACGTGCTTTTGATATGTTTAACAGCTCTGCTATCTCTAACATCTTTAATCTGCGGTCTTCCAGTACTAAACCATGATTTTTTTCAATGATCTCTGGAGTTGTCACTTCTACAGGGCGTCCAGAGCGAGGCTCATCACTAGTGCTCGTATGCCCCATTTTAAACTCTGCAACCCACCTTTTAAACATTGAATATTTCAGAATCTTTCAATGTACTGTCCATTTCCTCCTTCGTTTCTTTAGGCGTTAAGCCTTTCAAATGGAAGTATTTAATCACTGCTCGTGTTTCCATTTTTGTGAAAACTCTAAAGTTGTCTTGCTTAGAATGCTGTAATTCGAAAACTAAACAAGATAGTGTAACTATGGATACAAACTAGGATAGAGTTAAACTATACGATGCTACCGTCTAACTGGCCTAGTGGCGCCATATCTGTGTGAGGCCAGGGACTTATTGGCCGACCCTAATAGTATCAATCACAATCTAATCGTGAATTGAAAATTCTGCAAGAATTACCATTTACGATGCGTTTAAACTATTTCCAGCGGAAAACTCTTTGTACTTTCTACATCATAGCCATAGAGAAAGATTTTTTGGAGCCTTTTAGGGTCTTATTTTAACTCATTAAGAATAAAGGGTCTTCAGAAGCTATTTCCAAAAAATTCAAAATATACATTTTATTTGTGATGTAAATATCCTTAACATACTGTATTTTAATCAAAATCGTTTGAGCCATTTCTGAGAAAAACAAAAATTTTAATGCAAAACGTAGTTAGGGGTTTTCTCGAAAATCTTTGTGTCCGTAGCCTTGGAAGATACTAAACCTAAATATCAAGTTTGGTATTTTAGGGCCTTTTCGTTTTTTAGCAATGCTGTCCATAGAGACATACAGACACAAACACACATACACGGACCTTCTTCTAAAAAAGCGTTTTTTGCACTCAGGAGACCCCAAAACATATGTTTTCAGTGAAATCTCGACATTCAATTTTTGCGTGGAATACACTACCTTCTCTATCCACTATGTATATTGTACATATGGGACTAGAGGTAATAAGGACAAGTTCTGCTAATGATTATCATGAAAAGTAAGCTTTTTAACATTAATTTGTTACACAGATGAGAAATTCAAGTGAATGGACTTTTTACTTTCCCTATAAGTACTATATACATAGTGTATATAGAAGGTACTGCATGCGTAAAAAATTCGATACCGAGATTTCACCAGAAATACATGTTTTGTGACCCCCTGAATCCAAAATTTAGAAAAATGTGTCTGTCTGTGTATGTATATGTGTTACATGGAAAAACATTCGAAAATTTTGATTTTCTGAAAAATGGCTCTAACGATTTTTATTAAAATATCCTATATTAAAAATATTTACCTGACAAATAAAATGTATATCTTGAATTTTCTGGGAATAGCTTCTAAGGACTACTTTACTCTGGATGTACTTTATGGAATTTTGTATAACTGCTAAACCGTAAGAGACGGACAAGAGGCTACCACACAAAAATTTAGAGCACATCAAAATACACAATTTATGTTTTATACCTTTTTTCGTGGAGTTGATCGTTTTTGAGATATTCCTTGTTTTTGTTTTAAGCTTGAAAAAACATACTTTTCTCATACAGGAATTTTTCAACTCCTGTCCATACAAACAAAGGAACTTCAGTCACATAGCAACCAGTTTTTGACTATCACTTTAACCTATGGTACTCCCTTACAAGGAAGCGAGTAATAAGACTATTTCTGCTAATTTTTTCTCGATTAGCATTTAGTAAATAGAAGCGTAAGCTTTTTAACAATAATTTGTTGCAGAGATGTAGAGAAATGCATATGGATGGAACACATCAGATTATTTTTTGCAATGAAATGCAAACATGTCAGTTTTACCGGAAAGCGTATACATGCAGTTGATGTAGAGTACTGCATGAGTGACAGTGTACACTGACTGTGTAATACACAAATAATCACTTTATAACAGCCCAAGAGCGTTTTTAACACAGCTTCATAAATCTATTGTTTTCACAATATGGTGCTCCAAACGGTAGTTAACGTTTGTTCAGTCTCTTAATCACACATCACCGCAAATTGTATGTCATCAATCAGGCAAATTGAAATCATTTGTGGGTACCTTTTATGAACACACGTTGCGCTCGTCATTTGTTTTAAATATTCTAAACTAAATTCTAAATCTGGTAAAAACACGTTGCTGTTAAGAGACCACAGTAGTTCTGAATTAAAATCTAGCTTGAAAAAATCTGATTTGTTCAATTCACATGACTTTCTCTACATCCCTGCAAAAATATATTATTAAAAATCTAATGTACTACACTCACATGACTTTCTCTATCGTTCTACAAATTTCCCACATAAGAATATTCTTCCTTCTGCACGTTGCTAATCATATAATCATTAGCAGAATGTTCTTATTACTTAGTTCCTAATAAGTAGAAAGAAAATAAGGGAATACACTATGTTAAACCGATAGTCAAATGTTTTAAAAGCTGTCGTTATTGCATTGTCATTGCAAAACGCTTCTTTGCTTGTCTAGAAGTAGATCAAAAGAAAAACGGACACTTTCTGCCCCAGAAAAGTGTAAGTACTCACAAGTGAAACCAAAAACAAGGAATATCTCGGAAACGGTTACCTCCACAACAAAAATGTAAAGGACATATATTGGGTGTGTTGATCAGATCTACATTTTTTGTGGAGGAAGTTTTTGTCTATCTCTTACCGTGTAGCAGTTAAGCAAACTTTAGCAAAATTCATCCAGAATAAAGGGATCTTCAAAGGATATTCCCAGAAAATTCAATATGTACAGTTTATTTGGTATGTAAATATATTTAATATACGGGATTTTAATCAAAATCGTTAGAGCCATTTTTTAGAAAATCAAAATTTTCGAACATTTTTCCATGTAAAGGGTAGTTGGAGGTGGGGGATTTTCTTGAAAATTTTCGTTTCACATCCTTGGAAGATACCAAATCTAAATACCAAGTTTAGTATTTAAGGTCTTTTCGTTTTTTAACTATGTTGTCCACAGACACACACGGACTTTTTTCTGAAAATGCTTCTTTTGGGTTCTGGGGGTCCTAAAACATGTATTTCCTGTGAAATCTCTGTATCGAATTTTTGGGTGGAATACAATACTTCCTCTATACACTATGTACATAGTACGTATAGAGAAAGTAAAAAGCTTATGCTTTAATTTACTTCGAGAAAAAATTAGCAGAACTAGTCTTATAACTTGCTTCCTTGTAAGTAGAAGCGAAATAGGGGAGTACCATAGGTTAAAGTGATAGTCAAAAGCTGGTTTCTATGTGAGTGAAGTTCCTTTGTTTGTATGGACAGGAGTACAAGCTCAAGAATGAGAAAGACATGTTTATCAAAACTGAAACCAATAACAAGGAATATCTTAAAAACGATCAATTCCACAAAAAAAATTTGATGTGTACCATTCACATGACTTTCTCCATATCCCTGCAACAAATAATTCTTAAAAAGCTTATACTTCTATTTACTTTATGCTAATCAGAAAAAAATAGCAGAAATAGTCTAATTATTCGCTTCCTTGTCAGTAGAAGCGAAATAAGGGACAACTGTAGGTTAAACTGATAGTCAAAAGCTGGTTGCTCTGTCAATGAAGTTCCTTTGTTTATATGGATAGGAGTTGATAAGTTCCTGTATGAGAAAAGTATACGTTTTTCATAGCAGAAACCAAAAATAAGGAATGTCACAAAAACGACGAACTCCACGAAAAAAATGTATGTAACATAAATTGTGGGTTTTAATGTGCTCTACATTTTTTGTGTAGCAAGTTTTTGTCCATCTCTTACGGTTTAGCAGTTATTCAAAATTTAGTAAAATTCATCCAGAATAAACTACTCTTCGGAGGCTATTGCCAGAAAATTCAAGATATACATTTTATTTGTCAGGTAAATATGCTTAATATACGAAAATCGTTAGAGCCATTTTTGAGAAAATCAAAATTTTCGAAAAAAATTCCACGTAAAGGGTAGTTGGGATTGGGTAATTTTCATGAAAAGCTTCGTGTCGCATCCCTGGAAGATACTAAACTTAAATACCAAGTTTGGTATTTTACCGACTTTTCGTTTTTGAGTTATCGTGTTCACAGACACACGGACACACACACACACGGACCTTTTTGTGAAAATGCTTTTTTTGGATATTGGAGACCGTAAAACATATATTTCCGGTGAAATCTCGGTATAGAATTTTTTGGTGGAGTGCAATACTTTCTCTATACACTATGTACATAGTGCGTATGGAGAAAGTAAAATGTATATTACATAAATTGTGTGTTGCAACGTGCTCTACATTTTTTGCGTGGTAAGTATTTGTCCATCTCTTACAGTTCCCAGAAAATTCAAGATATAGATTTTATTTGTAAGGCAAATATGTTTAATATACGATATTTTAATCAAAATCATTAGAGCCATTTTTTGGAAAATCTAACTTTTCGAAAAATGTTCCATGTAAGGTGTAGTTTGGAATGGGGGATTTTTCTGAAAATCTTCGTATCGTACCCCTGGAAGATACTGAGCTTAAATTCCAAGTTTGGTGTTTTACCGAATTACTGTGTTCGCAGACACACACACACACACACACACACACACACACACACACACACACAGACAGACCTTTTTCTGAAAATGCTTTTTTTGGATACAGGGGACCCTAAAACATATATTTCCGGTGAAATCTCGGTACCGAATTTTCGGGTGAGCGTAATAAGTTCTCTGTACACTAAGTACATACGTGTAGAGAAAGTAAAAATGATGTGAGTAGGAAGTTTGTGAAACGAGACCGTAGACCGAGTACCGTAATCTTACGAACATTATAAGCAGTTTTAACACGTGTGTCATACAGTTGAGGCTGTGGGGAGTTTTCTTATTTATATTTAAGCCTTTTACTTAAAATCTAAATTCAATTAATTAAATGTAAGTTATGGTAGCAAAACCTGGAAGTATTTTTATTGAAGAACAGACTAATTGTATTAAATTATAAAAGCTTAATAAAATTAATCCGAATATGTTCAGCATTCTTACAATTACGTTATTTTATTAATTTCTCTATACGTACTATAGACATAGGGTACAGAGAAAGTATTGTATTCCACCCAGAAATTGGATACTGAGATTTCACAGGAAATACATGTTTTGGGTACCTCTGCTTCCAAAAAATGCATTTTCGGAAAAAGGTCCTAGTGTGTGCGTGTGTGTGTCTGTAGACAGCATAGCTGAAAAACGAAAAGATCCACAACAAACTACCCTTTATATTGCATATTTTTCCAGAAATTTTGATTAAAATGCCGTGTATTAAAGATATTTACATTGCATCTAAAATGGGTATATTAACATTTCTGGGAATAGCCTCTGAAGACCTCTTTATTTTGAATGCATTTTGCCACATTTTGCTTAACTGCCAGACCGCAAGAGATAGACAAAAACGTACTACACAAAAAAAAAAAAAAAAAAAAAAAAAAAAAAAACGTAGATCCTGTCAAAACATACAATTTATGTCCTTCACGTTTTTGTTTTGGAAGTAATCGTTTCTGAGATCTTCCTTGTAATGGTTTCAGTTGTAAAGTTTGCATTCACAATCACATAACGATAGCTTAAAAACTTTGACTATCACTTTAGCATAGCGCATTCCCTTAGTTCCTTTCTACGTTTAAGGAACTAAGTAATAAGAACATTCTGCTAATGTTTATCTGGATTAGCGTTGTAAGAGTTTTGCAGAGCAGCTAGAGAAAGTCATGTGAGTGTAACGTCATATTTTTAAGCACAAAATGTGATTTAATTCGGAAATATATCTGCTAGCATTAACCTCGCTCTATATCACGAAAATTGCAGACGTTGTAATGGGAGCAAGTTCCATTTGCTCATTCGTTCAAACATAATTTATTACAATCTGGCATGGAAATAGTAACAGCTGTAAAATTTAATGTAATCAATACCAACTTACCAAAAAAAAAAAAAAAAGCAAACAGAACAGCAAACCACACAGCATAATTTAGTATTTTTGTTCCTTCTCTACTACGAATAGTCAAGTGTTGTATTCCACACAAAATTCGATGTCGAGATTTCAATGTAAATAATTAATATTATGTGTTATACTCATAAGACTTTCTCTATCTGTTCTGCAAGCAAAGTTCTTACACAAAAGTATCGTTCTTTCCTCTCTATGCTTATCGAGATAAGTTCTAGAGGAATAGTCTTATAAGTTAAAAAAATATGTGATCCATTCACATGACTTTCTCTACATCTCTGTAATAAATTAAGTTAATAAGCTTATTCTTCTATTACAAGCTAATTGACATAAACATTAGCAGAAATGGTTTTATTACTTAGTTCCCTATAAGTAGAAGGGAAATAAAGCAAATCGGACATTCAAATGGTTTAAAATGTGGTTACTATGGGATTGAAATCTATTTCTTTGCGTTGACAGTTCCCGTATGAGAAAAATTAAAGTATTTTAAAACTGAGAACAATAGCAAGGAATATCTCGAAAACGGCCGGCTTCACGAAAATAAATGTATATGACATAAATTGTGTGTTTCAAAGAGATCTACATTTGTTATGAAGTAATTTTTGTCTATCTTTTACGGTTTACCAGTTGTACAACATTCAGTTGATGTGTTACACTCACATGACTTTCTCTAGCTGTCCTACAAACTTCTTACATAAGATTATTCTTCTTTCTGCACCTTGTTAATCGAGGTATTTAGCACAATGTTCTTATTACTTAGTTCCTTATAAGTAGGAAGAAAATAAGGGAATACACTAGGCTAAACCGATAGTCAAATGTTTTAAAAGCTGTCGTTAAGCGAATGTCATTACAAATCGCTCCTTTTCTTGGCCAGGAGTAGAACAAATGTAATACGCACACTCCCGTCTGAGAAAAGTATAAGTACTTCACAATTGAAACTAATAACAATGAATACCTCTAAAACGGTAAGCTCCACGAAAAAAATGTATATGACTTAAGTTGTGTATTTTAACAAGGCCTACATTTTTTGTAGAGTAGCTTTTTGTCTATCTCTTACGGTTTACTAGTTATGCCAAATTAAGCAACATTCATCCAGAATAAACAGGTCTTTAGAATCTATTCCCAGAAAATTCAAGAAATACATTTTATTTTTCAGATAAATATCTTAAATATACGATATTTTAATAAAAATCGTTAGAGCCATTTTTAAGAAAATCAACATTTTCGAAAAAAGTTCCATGTAAAGGGTAGTATGGCGTGAGGGGATTTTTTTCAAAATCTTCGTGTCGCATCCCTGGAAGATACGGAACTTAAATCCAAGTTTGGTGTTTTAGCTACTTTTCGTTTTTGAGTTATCGTGTTCACAGACACACGGACACACAGATACACACACGGACCTTTTTCTAAAAATGATTTTTTGGATGCAGGGGGTCCTAAAACATGTATTTCCGGTGAAATATCGACATCCAATACTTCTCTATCCCTATGTACATTGTACATACGGGGCTAGAGAAAGTAAAAATTTCTTCAGAATAAAGATGTCTTCAGAGACTATTACCAGTAAATTCCAGTTATATATGATATCCTTAATATAAGATATTCTAATCAAAATCGTAGAGCCATTTTTGAGAAAATTAAACATTTTGAACTTTTTTTCCATGTAATGGGTAGTTAGGGGGGTTGAAATTTTCTTGAAAATCTTTTATGTCGCATCCTTGGAAGATACTGAACTCAAATACCTAGTTTGATTTTTAACGGACTTTTGTTTTTGAGGTATGCTGAGCACAGACACACACACTGACAGGCAGACATACACACGGACATTTTGGATTCAGGGGTATCAAAATATGTATTTCCGGTGAAATCTCGGTATCTAATTTTTGGGTGCAACACAACACCTCTACACACTATATACACGTATTATGTGTAGAGAAAGTAAAAACAGTGGAACAGATAAGAGATTGTAAAGAGAAAGGAACACATTAGAATTTTACTTTCTCTATACGAACTATCACATAGTGTATAGAGAAGGTATTGTATGCACACAAAAATTCGATACCGAGATTTCATTGGAAATATATGTTGGTATTTAAATTCAGTATCTTCCAGGGATGCGACACGAAGATTTTCAGGAAAATCCACCCCAACTACCCTTCACATGGAAAAATTTTCGAAAATTTTGATTTTCTAAAAAATGGTTCTAACGATTTTGATCAGTATCTTCCAGAGATGCGACACGAAGATTTTCAAGAAAATCCACCCCAACTACCCTTCACATGGAAAAATTTTCGAAAATTTTGATTTTCTAAAAAACGGTTCTAACGATTTTGATAAAAACATCATAAATAAAAGATATATACTTGACAAATAATATGTATATCTTGAATTTTCTGGGAATATGTTATATACATTTTTTTCGTGGAGTTGATCGTTTTTTTTTTTTTTTTTTTTTAGATATGCCTGTTTTTTGTTTCAGCCTTAAAAAACTTATACTTTTCTCATACAGGAATTTGTCAACTCCTGTTCATACAAACAAAGGAACTTAGCAACCAGCTTTTGACTATCTCTTTATCCTTACTTCCCTTCTACTTACAAGGAAGCAAGTAATAAGAGTATTTCTATTAATTTTTTCTCGACTAGCATGAAGTAAATACACGAATAAGCTTTTTAACATTAATTTGTTGCAGAAATGTAGAGAAAGTAAGGTGAATGGAACACATCAGATTGTTTTATCTAACACACATGCGATTTTGCTAGTGAAGTTTAAAGCTCTGGAAATTAATATTTACACTGTAAAATCAACCAGGCAGAAGAAAACAGGTGGCCTTAACGTTTTTACGCTCTTCATTTAGTAAAGGGAAAATGTTTTTAATTGCAGTTTGTTTTGAGAACAGTCAGCTGTTATAACAAGTGAAATGTAATGCTTTGTACCCTCCGGATCCAAGTTACATCACTCTGTTTATTTTCCAAGCAGTGATTCATTAACACATCGTATGGAAGAAGCCACAAAATCGGGTTGAAAAAGAACTTGAATATAAAGAGCTTCAACTCCCTCTAGTTTCTCTGTTGCGTACCAATTTACAAAACAAAAACATCCACCTTCCCAGGGATTCGGAAATCTGCCACCTATTATCGCTCCAGTATAAAGAACCAAACCTGAAGTATAATTGACGTCATTAACTATTCGCGATACGCGGGAAACCAAAGCAAAAACACGAGAAACCAAAGCAACACTATCATATATATGGTCTTCAGATTAACGCGCGTGATGTCAATACTAGGTAGCGAGTATATCACTCATTGCGTCTTGCAGAGTAGAAGGTGGATGTCAACAGTTTCGAGGTCACTTTAGTGAAATGGACTTGTATCGTACCTTGTATCGAATTTTTGGTTGCAATACAATACCTTCTCTATACACTATGTAAATAGTACGTGTGGAGAAAATAATTATTATAATTGATTATTAGACAGCCCTCGTAAAACTTTAACAATACACACAACATAAGGATATAAATGGTCTAAAACAGTAGAATTAAAATTAAACACAGGGTTAGTAAGATATAAAATATATGTTTTGTACATTTTAACTGAATAGAAATACGCTCACAGCCAATCCTTCAATCCCAATTTTTCCTCTCCTTTTTCTCCTACAATAAAAATGTAAAAGGCACAAAAAAATTAATATTTATTTTTCAGCACAGATATAACACAAAACGGATGTCAATTAATATCCCTTAGGGAAGAAGATTAAATGTTTTAAAACTTTTATTTCAACAGCAATTTTCCTGTTCATACTGACAGAACATAGAGATAATTAGGGTTCATAATCCCAATCTAAAAATCTGTTTTCTGCGTACGTTTGTGCTTGTTTGTGCCGATAGCAAATCCAGGAAAAGGGATGGGGGTGCGCACCCTTAATTGTTCCGTCACAGTTCTTCCGAACAATACGCTAATTATGTTAGAACAACTAAACTGTGGACTAATTAAATTTATAAATGAATCACAAATATGAACCGTTTTAATGGTAATATCTCGAAATAAAACTTTTCCTACCGAATACACGTTTGTTTGTGAAATATGCTTGAATTACTTTCTCTCTCCATGCAACCTGCCCCACCTACCATTTTCGCTCGCTAATTTAAAACAAGCGTATAAAGAATCTGTGATTTAGTGGAATTTGGGGGAGGGGGCTGTAATTACCGGTCTTTCTCGTGTAGAGATTTATTCTTACAAATTTGTTTTAAGCTTCCTAATTTACGAGCAGATTGTTTGC
Organism: Hymenopus coronatus; assembly: GCA_030762935.1. Classification (NCBI taxonomy): domain Eukaryota; kingdom Metazoa; phylum Arthropoda; class Insecta; order Mantodea; family Hymenopodidae; genus Hymenopus; species Hymenopus coronatus. The sequence continues at coordinate 18,932,681 of CM060891.1, forward strand.
AGCACGCATTCGGATTCTGTCACTGACAAACAGTAAAACCCTTGAAATAAACGAGAACACAGTTTCACTTAAATCCACGAGTAAATCTTGTATTTTAGTGTATTAACTGATTCGTCGTAAAAAATATCGGAGAGATATCCTGATAATAGAGAATTATATTGTACACTTCATTAATTTTTAAAATCTGATTGGTTTAAGAGAAAAAAATCTAGTGTATAAATTCAGACATTTTATAGAGAAACCTTTAATACCGTTACATTTACACGTTTACATAGTTGGATAGAGAAGTTTGGTAATTACAAATAAGCACAGGAAATTTGTTTTATTTACCCCAAAAGAAACTATTTCACAGCACAATCTATGAGATCGATACTCTTAGTCCAACAAAATGTAATTTTTACTTGCTCTTCTACATATAGTAAGTAAGGGAAGCATTTTTCCAAAAACTCAATTCCTAGATTTCTAGATTTTCTCGGATATATATACAGGATGTTCATGAACTACACCGAAATAATTTGCGAGATTGTGCACGAGACTGATATAAGTAATTTGAGATCGGCGATGCATGGTCCCCGGATAAACATAACGCAACTACATAGCGTTAAACGTGTGGGTATCAGGTGCTGATAAATCGGTGTTAAAGCAAAGCAGGTTGAAAAAATGGCTTTGAATGTCTTTAAAGCTGCTGCCCGAGTATAGAAATATCGATTTTTAGCAGCTCGTTACTAGCGTTCTCAAGATTTAATTTCACAAAAATCTGTAAAATCTCGAACTAATCACTTGACAGTGCAACACTGAGCATTCATTAACTACGTTCTTGAGCTATGTAGACTACTCTGGAGGCGTTTAGTCAACTTCTCTGGTGGTTTAATGGGTAATGTGTGAAGTTGCTATTCCAAAGGTCATGAGTTCGATTTCTGTCATAGATAAATGCTTTTTATTATTATTATTATTATTATTATTATTATTATTATTATTTTTTTCATTCTAGACAAAGTGAACGAGACCCGAGCTCGAAAACTATCTTTCATTGAAAGCCAGTGTCATAACCGCTACGCTAGAGAGATACGCTGTAATATGCCCCTTCGTTTTTCTTGTTATGCTTTCGAATGGTTGATAAATTAGCCATTGGCGTACTAGCACTTCAGAAACATATAGCCGTTACTTCAACATTTCAATAAGCAGACCATAAGTCTCCTATCTCAAATTACTTATTTAAGTAATCTACATATTCTGTAAAAATATTTCGGTATAGTTCATTAATACCCTGTATATATGTATGTATGTATGTATGTATGTATGTATGTATGTATGTATGTATGTGTGTGTGTGCCATTGAAATAACGAGGGTGTGCTTAAAAGTAAAGCCTTTGATTTTTTTCCGGTAACACCCTTAAAACGTTTGTAATAAAACATACCGTATTACCATTCTTTATTCTTCATATCTACATATTTATTTCTCAACATAATCACTTTGGCGACAAACACATTTCTCCCACCGAGAGACCAGTTTGTGTATACCGTCACTGTAGAATGTTTGACGGAGCCATATCCTCACCTCTGCTTGCAGCGCTTCATCAGTATCAAAGTGTTCTTTAAGTCTAGGAAACAGATGAAAATCGGACGGGGCCAGGTCGGGACTGTACGGAGGATGATCGATGACAGTGAACCCAGACGTTCGACTCTTGCAGATGTTGCAGCGACATTACTCGTCACCGTACACAGCTTTCGTTCTTCTATGCATTTCAATTGGAGGCACGTTTTCTGAAGTTAGAAGCTCGATTACAGCACGCTGTGTCTGACGTACCAACATAGTCGCGTTGCACACCGCCCTGTTTCACGCTACAAATCGGAGCCCTCTAGCGCCCGAGGGTTATAACTTGTGTTAGTGAAGCGAGAAGGATGACCAAGTAATATGCATGACATGTGTTACGTCCACCGATATTGCAAACAGAATAAAAAATCTGATGTGTTCCATTCACATGACTTTCTCTACATCTCTGTAACACATTATTCTTAAAAAGCTTTTGCTTCTATTTACTTCATGCTCATCGAGAAAAAAATTAGCGAAATAGTCTTATTACTTGCTTCCTTGTAAGTAGAAGAGAAATAAGGGAGTACCATAAATTAAAGTGATAGTCAAAGGATGGTTGCTATGTGACTGAAGTTCTTTTGTTTCTATGGACACGAGTTGACAAATCCCTGTATGAGAGGTGTAAGTTTTTCAAAGCTGAAACCAAAAGCAAGGAATATCTAAAAAAGAACAACTCCACGAAAAAAAAAATATAACATAAAGTGTGTGTTTTAATGTTCTCTACATTTTTTATACGGTAAGGTTTTGTCCATCTCTTACGGTTTAGCAGTTATGCAAAATTCCGTAAAATTCATCCAGAAAAAAAGTAATCTTCAGAGGCTATTACCAGAAAATTCAAGATATACATTTTATTTGTCAGGCAAATATGTTTAATACACGATATTTTAATCAAAATCACTAGAACCATATATAAGAAGATAAAAAATTACGAAAAAAATTCCAGGTAAAGGGAAGCTGGGGTAGGGGAATTTTTTTTGAAAGTCTTCGTGTAGCATCCTCGGAAGATACCAAACTTAAATAACAAGTTTGGTATTTAACGGTCTTTTCGTTTTTGAGTTATGCTGTCGACAGACACATACACAGATAGACAGATAGATAGACAGACAGACACACACACATACACACACGGACCTTTTTGTAAAAATGCTTTTTTGTATTCAGGGGGTCCTAAAACATATATTTCTAGTGAAATTTCGGTATCGAATATTTGGGTAGAATACAATACTTCCTTTATATACTATGTACATAGTAGTGTAGAGAAAGGAAAAATGTGGAAGCATTACTTTTCAGCACGCCCTCGTATTTATTAAACACACTGTGTACATTAGAAATACATAGATATCATTGAAAGTTATTATCGTCTGCATAAAATTTAAGATACTTATTTCTCGTCAGTTAAGTAAATGGCGTTGTTCACATGTTTGGTCGCAGAGTGTACATAGACGCTGTTCGACTCAACGTGGAACCCTTTTTACTTTCTCTATACGCAATATGCACATAGTGCATAGAGAAGGTATTGCACTCCACCTAAAAATTAGATACCGAGATTTCACCGGAAATATATGTTTTAGGGTCCCCTTTATCTAAAAAAAGCATTTTCGGAAGAAGGTGCGTGTGTGTGTCCGTGTGTCCGTGTGTCTGTGAACACAACTCAAAAACGAAAAGTAGGAAAAGTACCAAACTTGGTATTTAAGTTTAGTATCTTCCAGGGATGCGACACGAAGATTGTGAGAAAAATCCTCCCACCCCAACTACCCTTTACAAGGAACTTTCTTCGAAAATTTTGATAATCTCAAAATGACTCTAACGATTCTTATTAAAATCTCGTATATATACAAATAAAATGTATATTTTAAATTTTCTGGGAATAGCCTCTGAAAAGTAGTTTATTCTGGATGAATTTTACTGAATTTTGAATAACTGCTAAACCATAAAAGATGGACAAAAACCTACTAAACAGAAAATGTAGAGCACGTTAAAACACACAATTTTTGTTATATACATATTTTTGTGGAGTTCGTAGTCAAAAGCTGGTTGCTATGTCACTGAAGTTCCTTTGTTTGTATGGCCTGGAGTTGACAAATTCCTGTGTGAGAAAAGTATAAGTCTTTTAAGCCTTAAATCAAAAACAAGGAATATCTTAAAAATGATCAACTCCACGAAAAAAATTTATGTCATATAAATTGTGTGTTTTAATGTGCTCTACATTTTTTATGTGGTAAGTTTTTGTTTATTTCTTACGGTTTAGCAGTTATGCAAAATTCCGTAAAGTTCATCCAGAATAGTCTTAAGAGGCTATTTCTAGAAAATTGAAGGTATACATATTCTCTGTCAGGTAAATATCTTTAATTTACAATATTTTAATAAAAATCGTTAGACTTAAATTAATGTAATACTATGTTATACAAATCCAGCAATAAAATTAACAAACACAAAAAAATTACAAGCAGCGTAAGATTAGAACCTAGGAACTTATGAGTGGAAGCGAGGCCTTTCTAACCTCTCGGACAACGTTACGTATTTGTGTGATATGTTTTCAGTATCCATAATTTAACATTGCACTACCAGTTCACAGACCACTGTACAGCTCTTTCGTGTGCGTTGTGAACGCAGCTTTAACGAAGACACACGATCGATCGACACATGGAATCCGGGGAATGAGTCATTTTTTGTGTCCATGGGTGTACCAACCATGAAGCAGCAACAAACATGTTGGATTCTTTCATGGAAATTTACCAGATATTAAACCTCCCTCGTGGGTCTAAAGACCAAAGGATAACGTGCCTAGGATTTAGCAGATGTGTAGTTGTTGTTGTGCTTGTTTGTGTGTGTAGCTGGACGCTGAGTGGCCACGTCACGAGCTCTGTTGCTACACTTGTTAAACAATATGCTAATTTCCTTAATTAATATGTCCAGCTAATACAGGCGGCCAGGGAGGCTTGTAACCGCTGCTCATATTATGTAATGGGCGTCCACAGTGTGTAGCCCTTTACATTAAAACTTGACGTTTAACAATGAACAGCATTATACTGTATCATATAGAAGAAATCTGACGTGCATACCTTTCTCTATATCTCTATTAGATGCTTATTCTTCTAACTACTTCATGCAAATCGACACAAACATTAGTAGGAATGGTCTTATTACTTATTTCCTTATAATTATTAGGGAAATAAGGGAATACACAAGCCTAAACCAGCACTCAAAAGCTTTAAAATATGGTTGTTATGGGGTGGAAATCAATTTCTTTGCATTGCCAGGAGTTAACAAGGAATATCTTAAAATCGGTCACCTCCACAAGTAAACCCTATATGACATAAATTACGTGTTTTAACGAGATCTACATCTTTTGTGTAGTAAGTTCTTGTCTATCTCTTACGGTTTACTAGTCACGCAAACTTCAATAAAAATCATCCAGAATAAAGAGGCCATTAGAGGATATTCCTAGAAAATTCAAGATATAACTTTTATTTGGCATGTAAATATCTTAAATGTAAGAGGTTTTAATCAAATCGTTAGAGTAACTTTTGAGGAAACCAAAATTTTCGAAATTTTTTCCGTGTAAAGGGATTGTTTTTGAAAATCTTCGTGTCGCATCCTTGGAAGATACCAAACCTGAATACCAAGTTTGGTATTTAATGATCTTTTCGTTCTTGACCTATAGTGTCCAAGGACACACACACACACGGACCTTTTTCCAAAAATGCTTTATTGAATTCAAGGGGACCCAAAACATATATTTCCGGTGAAATCTTGGTATAGAATTTTTGGGTGCATTTCAATACCTTCTCTATACAATATACATAGTACGTCTAGAGAAATTAAAAATTGCTAAGAAGTTTATTCCTCTAAATACTTCATCCTAATCGAGATAAACACTAGTAGGAACGGTCTTGTTACTTATTTCCTACAAGTAGAAAAGAAATAAAGGAAGACGCTAGGCAAAACCGACCATGAAATGCTTTAAAATGTGTCTGCTATGGGATGAAAAACCATTTTTTGCGTGGCCAGAAGTTGACAGTTCCCCGTATGAGAAACAGTATTTTTAAACTGAAACAAGGAATATCTCGAAATCGGTCACCTCCATAAATAATGTATTAAGAAAATATTAAAATATTAATAATAATATATTAAGAAAATTTTGATTTTCTTAAAAATGGCTCTAACGATTTTGATTAAAATGTCAAATATTAAAGATATTTACTTGACAAAATAAAATGTATGTCTTGAATTTTCTGGGAATAGCCTCTGCAGACTACTTTATTCTGGATGAATTTTACGGAATTTTGCATAACTGCTAAACCGTAAGAGATGGACAAAAACTTACCACACAAAAAATGTAGAGCACATCAAAACACACAATTTATGTCATATACATTTATTTCGTGGATTTGATCGTTTTTTAGATACTCCTTGTTTTTGGTTTCAGCTTTGAAAAACTTATGCTTTTCTCATACGGAATTTGTTCAACTCCTGTCCATACAAACAAAGGAACTTCAGTCACATAGCAACCAGCTTTTGACTATCACTTTAACCTATGATACTCCGCTTTTGGTCTTCTACTTGCAAGGAAGCAACCAATAAGACCATTTCTGCTAATTTTTCTAAATTAGCAAGAAGTAAATAGAAGAATAAGCTTTTTAACTATAATTTGTTGTAGAGATGTAGAGAAAGTCATGTAAATGGAACACATCAGTTGTTTTTCTTATTGGAGACTCTGTGTTAATAAAGTCATATTTGTGTTATCATCATATCATCATCTACATTTCTTATAAAAACTTAATCAGTTTGCTTTTCTGCTCTGATATCTTCGCCCATAGATATCTTTACCATTTGGAGAGGAGGGAAGGGTTTTACAGCTGCTGTCGTTAGTGTAATTTCAACTTGCAGCTCTGACTTTTTTTTTATTTTTCCTCTCTGTTCGTTAATATCCTTCTATTGGCTTTGCACTCGTCCCAGAAACATAAAACGAAACGTTTCTGTTGCCTCCAAGGTGCACTCGTGTTAATTTTCTGTCGTATTGACAAAGCTTTTCGCCCGTAGTTTCTGAAAATCATGTTCATGTTTCCAACTCCTTTTACCTTTTCTATCGCGTGCATAGTAGGCAGAGAAGTATTGCTGCCATCACACATTCCGATGCCGAAATTTCACACGAAATAAATATGCTTTGAGGAATCCTGAAAAGAGTAGAAAAAGGTCCGTGTGTGCTTGTAAACGGCATAACTCAAAAATCTGATGTGTACCATTCACATGACTTTCTCTACATCTCTGCAACAAATTATTCTTAAAACGCTTATATATCTATTTACTTCATGCTAATCAGAAAAAAACTTACCAGAAATAATCTTATTACTGGCTTCCTTGTAAGTAAAATCGAAATGAGGGACTACCATAGGTTAAAGTGATATTCAAAAGCTGGTTGTCATATCACTGAAGTTCCTTTGTTTGTATGGACAGTAGTTGACACATTCCTGTATGAGAAAAGTATAAGTTTTTCAAAGCAGAAACCGAAAACAAGGAATGTCTCAAAAACGATGAACTCCACGAAAGAAATGTATATAACATAAATTATGTATTTTAACGAGTTCTAAATTTTTCGTGTAGTACGTTTTTGTCTATCTCCTACGGTTTAGCAGTTATTAAAAATTCTGTAAAATTCATCCAGAATAAACTACTCTTCAGAGGCTATTCCCAGAAAATTCAAGTTATATATTTTATTTGTCAGGTAAATAGGTTTAATATACGATATTTAATCAAAATCGTTTGAGGCATTTTTAAGAAAATCAAAATTTTCGAAAAAAAATTCCATGTAAAGGGTAGTTGAGGGTGGGGGGATTTTTCTCAAAATCTTTGTGTTGCATCCCTGGAGAATACTAAACTTACATACCAAGTTTGGTATTTTACCGGCTTTTCGTTTTTGAGTTATCGTGTTCACAGACACACGGACACTCGGATACGTACACTCACACACGGACCTTTTTGTTAAATGCTTTTTTTTAGATAAAGGGGACTCAAAAACATATATTTCCGGTGAAATCTCGGTATCGAATTTCTATACACTATTTACATAGTGCGTATAGAGAAAGTAAAAATCTTATGGGTTCCATTCTATGACTATGTCTCTCTAAAAATTGTTAAAAAGCTTATTCTTCTATCTACTTCTTGTTAATTGAGATAAAAAAGAGCAGACATTATATTATTATTTGCTTCCTTATAAGTAGAATGGACCACAAACTAAAGCGATATCAAATCTTTTAAAAGCCGATTGTCATGTGATTGAAATTCTTTTGTTTCTATTCTATGTGACTATATTTAATGCTAAACAAATGACATGCAATAGCTCAGAAACAGCCAGCTCTACAAAACTTATCTATATGACATAGATTACATGTTTTAAAAAGATCCACATTTTTGTGTGGTGCTTGTGTCTATCTCTTACGGTTTACCAGTTATGCAAAATTCAGCAAAATTGTTCCAGAATAAAAAGGTGTTTTGAGACTATTCCCAGAAAATTCAAGATATACATTTTATTTGCCACGTAAATATCCTTAATATACGATATTTTAATCAAAATCTTTAGAGCCATTTTTAAGAACCTCACAATTTTCGAATCATAATTTTCCATATAATTCGGGATAGGGGGATTTTCTTGAAAATCTTCGTGTTGCATCCTTGAGAAATATTAAACTTAAATGCCAAGTGTGGTATTTATCGCGCTTTTCGAATTTAAGCTATGCTTTTATTGGATTCTTGGGGCTCAAAACATGTGTTTCTGGTGAAATCTCGGTATCGAATTTTTGGGTGCAACTCTATACACTATATGCTAGTTCGTGTAGAGAAAGTAAAAACAAAGAGACGGTTAAATTCCGTACATGGCTGGAGAGGTTGTCATACTGTAAATTCATTGCCATATCCGGGATTTGAACCACGGATCTCCTGGGTTTCGTCCAGTTGTGAAAAGAATGTAAATGGCGTGTTATTTATGGACGCTCTTTAACTGCTGTGGTGAAAGACCGCTTAAATTTGTTCAGAGGTTCTTTTATGTGCCGCAAATCTACGACACGGGACCAACGGCTTTACTTCCCTTCCGAAGGAAGCCATGCTGAGGATTTTTTCCAGTTTTCTTGACTTCTGAACTACCATGGCAACATGTCGTCACAAGGAGATGTGTTAAATTTTCCATCTGACTTGAGTTTGTAAATCGAAGCATAACATCTCAAAATAATTTGACATCTCCTTGTAGTTTACCGGAAAAAACCCGAATCAATTGGAGAATTTAGTGCCATGCTAGCATGTTGATATAGTAGTTTAGTGGTTAGAGCAACCCGCCATAGATCGAGAGATCCGTGGCTCTAATCCAATGCTATAGTATTGAATTTTTCAGTCTGTCTCTACCTACTGTCTCCAACTCCTGTCCAACACACGGTTTGTGTGAAAAAACAATTAACACTTTAAGGAACTTGGTATATAATTTCAATATATTTCATCCAAACTACACACACGTACCGTTTAGCTAGAAATTATTTTACTTTACTTACACTATGTGCATAGTGTATAGAGAGGAAATTGTATTGCAGCCAAAAATTCGATACCGAAATTTCACATGTTTTGGGTCTTCTTGAATAAAAAAAATATTTCTTTTTTTGCAAAAAGATTCGTGCGTTAAAAACCAAACTTGGTGTTTAAGTTAAGTATCTTCCAAGGATGCGACGCGTAGAGTTTCAAGAAAATCCCCTCACCCCCAACTACACTTTACATGGAAACATTTTCGAAAATTTTGATTTTATCAAAAATGGCTCTAACGATTTTGATTAAAATATCGTATATTAAAAATATGTAACTGATATTTAAAATGTATCACTTGAATTTTCTGGGAATAGCCTCTGAGGACCTCTTTATACTGGATGAACTTTGCTGAAGTTTGCAAATTGATAGACAAAGGTTACTATACAAAAAGTGTAAGTCTTATTGAACACAACATTTAAGTCACCTAGATTTTTTAGGTGGAACTGACCACTTTTAAGATTATCCTTGTTATTGGTTTTAATTTTAAACTATCCAACTTTTCTAAACCGGCGCCAGAAAAGGTAACCGAACCAAATCTCTATTGTTTCACATAGCGACTAGGTTTTAAAAGATTTGACTATCGCTTTGGCCTAGTGTATTCCATTATTTCCCTTCGAGTTACAAGAGAGAAAATTGTGCTAATGTTTGTTCCAATTATCATGGTGTAGATAAAATAATCTTTAGTACGAATAGTTTGTATACTGAACACATAAAGAAAGTTACTTGAATGTAGCCTATCCGTTTTTACTTTCTCCATACTCACTATGTACATAGTGTATAGAGAAAGTATTGCACTCCACCAAGAAATCGATACCGAGATTTCACCGGAAATATATGTTTTAGGGTCCCCAATATAAAAAAAAAAAGCATTTTCACAAAAAGGTCCGTGTGTCTGTGAACACGATAACTCAAAAACGAAAAGTCGGTAAAATACCAAACTTGGTATTTAAGTTTAGTATCTTCCAGGGATGCGACACGAAGATTTTGAGAAAATCCCCCCACCCCCAACTACCCTTTACATGGAACTTTTTTCGAAAATTTTGATTTTCTCGAAAATGGCTCTAACGATTTTGATTAAAATTTCGTATATTAAACATATTTACCTGACAAATAAAATGTATATCTTGAATATTCTGGGAATAGCCTCTGAAGAGTAGTTTATTCTGAATGAATTTTACTACATTTGCAATAACTTCTAAACCGTAAGAGATGGACAAAAACTTACTACACAAAAACTGTAGAGCACATTAAAACACACAATTTATGTTATATACATTTTTTTCGTGGAGTTCGTCGTTTTTGTGACATTCCTTATTTTTGGTTTCTGCTATGAAAAACGTATACTTTTTCATACAGGAACTTGTCAACTCCTATCCATATAGACAAAGGAACTTCATTGACATAGCAACCAGCTTTTGACTATCACTTTAACCACAGTTGTCCCTTATTTCGCTTCTAGTAATTAGACTATTTCTGCTATTTTTTTCTGATTAGCATAAAGTAAATAGAAGTGTAAGCTTTTTAAGAATAATTTGTTGCTGGGATATGGAGAAAGTCATGTGAATGGTACACATCAGATTTTTACTTTCTGTATACATGTACTGTATGTACATAATGTATACAGAAGGTATTGCACTCCACCAAAAACTTCGACACCAAGATTTCACCGGAAATATATGTTTTAGAGTCCCCACACAAAAAGGTCCGTGTGTGTGTATATCCGTGTGTCTGTGACCACGATAACTCAAAAACGAAAACTTGGTAAAATAACAAATTTGGTATTTAAGTTTAGTATCTTCTAGGGATGCGACACGAAGATTTTGAGAAAAATCCCCCACCCCCAACTACCCCTTACTTGGAACTTTTTTTCAAAAATTTTGATTTTTTCAAAAGTGGCTCTAACGATTTTGATAGAATTTCGTATATAAAGATATTTACCTGACAAATAAAATGTATATCTTGAAATTTCTGGGAATAACCTCTGAAGAGCAGTTTATTCTGGATGAATTTTACTGAATTTTGAATAACTGCTAAACTGTAAGAGATGGACAGAAACTTACTACACAAAAAATGTAGAGCACATTAAAACACACTATTTATGTTATGTACATTTTTTTCGTGGAGTTCGTTGTTTTTGAGACATTCCTTATTTTTGGTTTCTGTTATGAAAAACACATACTTTTCTCATACAGGAACTTGTCAACTGCTATCCATTTAAACAAAGGAACTTCATTGACATAGCAACCAGCTTTTGACTATCACTTTAACCTATGTCACTCCCTTATTTCGCTTCTACTTACAAGGAAGCAAGTAATAAGACTATTTCTGCTAATCTTAGCACAGAAGATAAAGTACAGTGACTAGTTTATTATTGTTAACATAGACCATAGTTTGGTTTTTATACCAGTAACGGGAAGTAGTGGAGCGTTCCTAATTTATATGAAATATAGTTGACGTTGGTAGCAGACTTTCCTTAATCAAGGTTCCAACTCGCTTTCCAACACGATCCATACCCAACTTGGTGAAGTAATTACCTTGTTAAGCCTTAAGTACCAGAACGCGGCAACTGCCTGTTTTATAACTTACACCCGTTGTTTCTTAATCAAGCAGGGAGCGCCGCATAGTAATTCCATTGTTTTGCGTCTCTGCTTAGCTTCTATACTATGTAATTATTTATTAAACTTCTCACCAATATAATTCTGAAAACGACATACTAGATGGGTGCCGCGTTTGTTGACACCTGATCTAAAGTTGCAAAGAAAAACTGTTTCTGTTAAGAATGTGGAGCTCTACCGTAAAAATTCCAGTGAATTTTTAAGACGGTTAATTACCGTGGATGAAACTTGGATACATCACTACACTCCAGAAAGTAAATCACAGTCAAAGCAGTGGATTGCGCCAGGTGAACCAACTCCAAAAACGACAAAGTCAGCTAACAAGGTTATGGCGAGTGTTTTCTGGGATGCACAGGGAATTATTGTTGTTGATTACTTGAAAAAGGGTAAAATTATCACTGATGACTACTACGCAGGCTTACTGTAACGTTTGGGTGATGAGGTGAAAAGAAAAATACCTCATTTAGCAACAAACAAAAAAAATCTTGTTTCATCACGACAATGCTCCGCCCCATCGTTCAGTCATTGCTATGGGAAAATGTGCAAATTAAAGCTGAACATCCACCCTATTCGCCAGATCTAGCACCCAGAGACTACCACCTGTTCCCAAACCTCAAACAATTTATTGCGGAACGAAAATTTCACAGCAACGAGGAGGTCATTGATGCGGTAAACAGCTATTTTGAGGACCTTGATAAATCGCACTACAGAGATGGTTTAATTAAATTAGAACACCGATATGATAAATGTATTAGTCTTTCTGGATATTATGTTGAGAAATAAAGCAAAAAAAAAAAAATCTGATGTGTTCCATTCACATGACTTTCTCTACTTCTGTGTAACAACTTATTGTTAATAAGCTTATTCTTCTATTTGCTTTATGCTAATCGAGAAAAAAATAGCAGAGATAGTCTCATTACTTGCTTCCTTGTAAGTAGAAGCGAAATATGGGTGTTTATACATTAAAGTGAAGTCAAAAGCTGATTACTAGGCGACTGAAGTTCCTTTGTTTGTATGGATACGAGTTGACAAATTCCTGTATGAGAAAAGTACAAATTTTTTAAGCCTGAAACCAAAAACAATGAATATCTCAAAACCGATCAACTCCTCGAAAAAAATGTGTATAACATAAATTGTGTGTTTTAATGCGCTCTACATTTTTTGTGTGGTAAGTTTTTGCCCACTTCTTACGGTTTAGCAGTTAATGCAAAATTTCGTAAAATTCATCCAGAATAAAGTAGTTTTCAGAGGCTATTCCCGGAAAATTCAAGATATACATTTTAACTGGCATGTAAATATCTTAAATATAAGAGACTTTAATCAAAATCTTTGGAGCCATTTTTGAGAAAATCAAAATTTTCGAAAAAAGTTCCTTGTAAAGGGTAGTTGGGGGTGGGGGCATTTTTTTGAAAATCTTCGTGTCGTATCCTTGGAAGATACCAAACTTAAATACAAAGTTTGGTATTCAACGTATCTTTCGTTTCTGAGCTATACTTCCCACTGACACACACAGGCACACACATGGTCCTTTTTGCAAAAATGCCTTTTTTGGATTCAGAGGAACCCAAAATGTGAATTTTCGGTGAAATTTTGGTATCGAATTTTTGGGTGCATATCTTCTCTACAGACTATGTATATAGTACGTATAGAACAAGTAAAAAGGAAACTCTTAGGAATGACTAACATCACAACAAATTCCATTTGACATAAAGTGTGTTATAACGACATCTACGTTTTTGTGTAGTGAACTTTTGTCCAGTTAATCAAAAGTCATCCAGAGCGAACAGGACTTTAAAGGCCACAACATTAAAAAAATATATTTTATTTTTGACCAACAAATATTAAACATATAGCATTTTGGATAGGTAGAGTCAGACTGAAAAATTAAATGCCATAGCTGGCATTTGAACCGCGGATCTCTCGGTCTCTAGCGGGTTACTCTACCACTCAGCTACCATGGCAATATTCCCGTAAGACATTAAATTCCTTAACTCGCATGTTTCCCGGTAAACAATATATTTTTACTTTCTCTAACGTCTATGCACAGTTTAGACAGTGGATAGAAAAGGTATTCAATGTGGGACGTCACCGTAAATATACGTTTTGAGACCCCTGAATGAGAAAAAGTATTTTTGGAAGTATGTACATGTGTGTATGTGTGTATGTGTGTGTGTCTATGGCAGCTTAGCTCAAAAACTAAAAGCCGATTAAATACCAAACATGGTACGTAAGTATCTTCTAAGGATGCGACACGAATATTTTCTAAAGAACCTCTAACTACCCTTTATATTGAACATTTTTCGAAAATTTTGATTTTCTCAAAACTAGCTCTAGCGATCTTGTATGTTTAGGTACATTTTTTTAGCGTTTATCATTTTTAAGACATTTCGTGTTATTTGTTTCAGCTTGAAGGTACTTAAACTTTTCTCAAACGGTATATACATGTTTCTTGTCGTCTCTCTTTAGTTTACTCCTCGCAAGCAAAGAGACCGAATTTCAATTGTTTCACATAGCGATCGGCTTCTAAAACGTGTGACTATTGCTTTAGCCTAGTGTATTTCCTTATTTCCCTACTACTTACAAAGAAGCGAATAATAATACCAAATTCCGGTAATTTTTATCTTGTTTAATATGACGTAGATAAAAGAGTGGTCGTCTCCTTAGCGCGGTGGTAGCGCAGCTGCTTACCAAGCGGGAGACCTGGGTTCGATCCCCAGTACCGGTGTGGGGATTTTTCCCCCGTTGGGAGACCTGGCCCGGGGTGCACTCAGCCTCGTAAGGTCCCGGGGGGGGCCAATTGAGGAGCTACTTGATGGAGAAGTAGCGGCTCCAGGTCATGAGGACCGCATTAACCGGCCGGGGGGACTCGAGGCGCTGACCACGTCTCAACCTCCAATACTGCACCCCATCCATGACGTCTGTAGTGGACCGAGATGGGGGACGCAGCGGCCGGGCGGTAGGCCAAGGTTCCCCGTGAGCTGTCGTGCCATGGAGTTAAGATAAAAGAGTAACCTTTCGTAAAGAAAGTTGTTTGTGAAACAGCTAGAGTAGGTCAGGTGAATGGAACACATCATTTTTACTTACTCTATATGTACTATGTGCTGCATAGAGAAGGTATTGCATTCCACTGAAAAAGTCAATTCCGAGATTTCACCAGAAGTACACGTTTTAGAGCCCTGTATAAAAAGGTCCGCGCGAGCGCGTGTATGTCTGTAAACACGATAACTCAAAAATGAATTGTCCGTGAAATACAAAACTTGAAATTTAAGTTTAGTATATTCCGACTCAAAGATTGTCCTATTGACCCCTACACTACCCCTATGGAAAAAAATAGAAAATTTTTATTTTATCAAATATTGTTCCAACGACTTTGGGTTAAATACCGTATTTAAAGATATTTATATGGCAAATAGAATGTATATCTTGAATTTACTGGAAACAGGCTCTGAAGTTCACTTAATCTGGATGAATTTTGGTGAATTTTACATAATTGGTAAACTGTAAGAGATAGACAAAAAGATACTACACAAAAATATAGATCTCGTTAAAACATACAATTTATGTCATATACATTTTTTTCCTGGAGTTGATTGTTTTCCAGATATTCCGTGTTATTAGTTTCAGTTTAAAATACTTGTACGTTTTTGATATGGGAACTTGCCAACTCCTGGCCATATAAACAAAAGAACTTCAACCACATAACAACCAGCTTTTAAATGATATGACTATTGCTGTAGCCTATGGTATTCCCTTATTTCCCATCTATTTATAAGGAAGCAAGTAAAAACACCATTTCTACTTATATTTTCTCGATTAGCATGAAGCATAAGTTTTTATCAATAATTTATTACAGAGATGAAAAGAATGTCATGTGAATAGAACATATCAGATTTTTACTGTCTCTACAAGTACTATGTACATAGTGTATAGAGAAGGTATTGCATTTCACCCAAAAATTCGATACCGAGATTTCACCGGAAATACATGTTTTAGGTCCCCCTGAATCCAAGAAAAGCATTTTCAGAAAAAGGTCCGTATGTGTGTCTGGGTGTGTCTGTGTGCCTGTGGACAGCATAGTTCAAAAACGAAAAGACCGTTGAACCCCAAACTTGGTATTTAAGTTTGGTTTCTTCCAGTCATTCAACACGAAGGTTTTCAAGAAAATCCCCCCACCCCAAACTACCCTTTACATGGAACTTTTTTCGAAAATTATGATTTTCTCAAAAATGGCTCAAACGATTTTGATTAAAATGTCGTATATTAAAGATATTTACCTGACACATGATATGTATCTATATCTTAAATTTTCTGGGAATAGCCTCTCAAGATTATTTTATTATGGATAAATTTTAAAACAATTTTGTTAAACCGTATACACAAAAACTTGCCACACAAAAATGTAAAGTACATTAAAACACACAATTTATGTTATACAAGTGTTTTCTTGGATATTCCTTTGTTTTTGGTTTCAGCTTTAAAATACTTATACTTTTCTCATACAAGAATTTGTCAACTCGTGTCTATACAAACAAAAGAACTTCAGTCACAAAGCAACCAGCTTTTGACTATCATTTTAACCTATGGTACTCCCTTATTTCGCTTCTACCTACACGGAAGCAAGTAATAAGACTATGTTTGCTAATTTTTTCTCGATTTGCATGAAGTAAATAGAAGCATAGCTTTTTAGAAATAATTTTTATCAGAGACGTAGAGAAAGCCTTTTAAATGAAACACATCATATTTTTTATAAAGTGTGATAACATGCAGTGAAGTTTTAGGCAGCCTTACTCGAATACACAAGACAGATTTATGTGAAAACTCTGAAACTCTGCTTCCATTTGCAGAACCACAAACAGACTCTCTCAAGAATTAGGTGAGAAGCGAAACGCCACATTATTTTGGTAAACTTTCCCTATAAGCCGATGTAAAGTGTGGAAGTTTATCCTAGTTAATGTTTCGCACCTGCGTTTAATAACAGCAGTTACTCCACGAAAGTAAACAAAACACTGCAGCCAGGACAAGATACATTCTCTGAGAGAACAGAAATTAATCTCCATTTGGCTTAAACCATGAAAAACTTTAAAGATTATTCATGCTTGTTGAGCGTGCCTTAGTAAAAATCCGATGTGCTACATTTGCTTAACTTTCTTTAGCTGTTCAATATACAAACTGTTCTTACAAAGGATTATTCTTTTATATACATCATGCACATTTTTACTTTCTCTAGCCCTATATGTACAAGGTACTTAGGGATAGAGAAGTATTGTATTCTACCCAAAAATTCGATACAGATAATTCACCGGAAATATATGTTTTAGGACCCCCTCTATCCAAAAAAAGCATTTTCAGAAAAAGGTCCATGTGTGTCCATGTATCTGTGAACACGATAACTCAAAAACGAAAAGTAGCTAAAATACCAAACTTGGTATTTAAGTTTAATATCTTCCAGGGATGCGACACGAAGATTTTGAGAAAAATCCTCCCACCCCAAACTACCCTTTACATTGAACTTTTTTCGAAAATTTTGATTTTCTTAAAAATGGCTCTAACGATTTTGATTAAAATATCACATATTAAAGATATTTACCTAGCAAATAAAATGTATATCTTGAATTTTCTGGGAATAGCCTCTGAAGAGTAGTTTATTCTGGATGAATTTTACGGAATTTTGAATAACTGCTAAACCATAAGAGATGTACAAAAACTTACTACACAAAATGTAGAGCACATTAAAACACACAATTTATGCTATATACATTTTTTTCGTGGAGTTCGTCATTTTCGAGACATTCCTTATTTTTGGTTTCTGCTATGGAAAACTTATACTTTTCTCAAACAGGAACTTGTCAACTCCTATCCATATAAACAAAGGAACTTCATTGACATAGCAACTAGCTTTTGACTATCACTTTAACCTACGGTTGTCCCTCATTTCGCTTCTACTTACAAGGAAGCAAGGAATAAGACTATTTCTGCTAATTTTTTCTGATTAACATGAAGTAAATAGAAGTATAAGCTTGGTAAGAATAATCTGTTGCAGGGATATGGAGAAAGTCATGCGAATGGTCCAATTCAGATTTTTCTTATTGCATGCTTTCTTGTAAGTAGAACGGCAAACAGAAGATATACTAGGGTAAAGCGATAGTCATATCTTTTAACTCCTAGTCGTATATGAAACAATTAGTTCGTTTTACATGATTTGAGAAAAGTGATGTGTTACACTCACATGACTTTCTCTAGCTACTCTACAAGCTTCTTACGAAAGATAATTCTTCTTTCAACACCACGCTAATCGAGATAAACATTAGCAGAAATAGTCTTATTACGTGCTTCCTTGTAAGTAGAAGTTAAATATGGGAGTGTTATAGGTTAAAGTGAAGTCAAAAGCTGGTTACTAGGTGACTGAAGTTCCTTTGTTTGTTTGGACACGAGTTGACAAATACCTGTATGAGAAAAATACAAGTTTTTCAAAGCTGAAACCAAAAGCAAGGAATATCTCAAAAACGATCAACTCCTCGAAAAAAAATCATGTAACATAAATTGTGTGTTTTGATGTGCTCTAAAATTTTTATGTGTTAAGGTTTTCTCCATTTCTTACGGTTTAGCAGTTATGCAAAATTCTTCCAGAATAAAGTAGTCTTCAGAGGCTATTCCCAGAGAATTCAAGATATACATATTATTTGTCAGGTAAATATCTTTAATATACAATAATTTAATCAACATCGTTATAACCATTTTTGAGAAAATCAAAATTTTCGAAAAAAGTTCCATGTAAAGGGTAGTTGGGGGTGGGGGTATTTTTTTTGAAAATCTTCGCATCCCTCGCATCCTTGGAAGATACCAAACTTAAATACCAAGTTTGGTATTTAACGGTGTTTTCGTTTTTGTGATATGCTGTCCACAGATACACAGACACACACACACACACACACACACACTCGGACACACACGGACCTTTTTCCAAAAATGCTTTTTTTTGGTTTCAGGGGGACCCAAAATATGTATTTCCGGTGAAATCACGGTATCGAAATTTTGGGTGGAATATAATACCTTCTCTATACACGATGTACATAGTACATGTAGAGAAAGTAAAAAAAACGTATATGACATAAATAATGTGTTTTAACAAGATCTATATTTTTGTGTAGTACATTTTTGTCTCTCTCTTGCGGTTTACCAGTTATGCAAAACCCCGCAAAATTCATCCAGAATATAAATGTCTTCAGAGAGTATTCCCAGAAAACTCAAATTACACATTTTATTTGTGATATAAATATCTCTAATATTTGATATTTGAATCAAAATAATTAGAGCCATTTTTGGGAAAATCAAAATTTTCGAAAAAGGTTTCATGTAAAGGTTAGTTTGGGGTGGGGGGATTTTTCTCAAAACCTTCGTGTTGCATCCCTGGAGGATACTAAACTTAAATACCAAGTTTCGCTTTTGAGTTATCGTGTTCACAGACCACGGACACACACACACGGGTTATTTTATGAAAATACTTTTTTGGATTCAGGGTGACCCAAAACATGTATTTCCGGTGAAATTTCGGTATCGAATTTTTGGGTGCAATACAATACCCTCTCTATACACTATTTACATAGTACGTGTAGAGAAAGTAAAAATAATCAGTTTTTGTAGGCCTGGCTAGTAAATAGCAGGTACAGAAATTCACTTGGATGGAACATAACAGATTTTACCCTCATTTTTCGTAAAATTTGAGAGGGAATGCTGCTGAAATGCTTGTGTAAGGTTTATATTATTTAAAGGATAAAATTGGGGTTTGAATTTACGTAATGTATGTCCGTAGGTAAATGCTGGCTAGGCAAATGTGAAGAAGTGTTTGCATTGTTTATGAATTCCATGTCTAAACCGCTGCGTTTTACATCCACGCGACCGCAGATAAGGGAAGCGGCTTTTGTGTTTATAATACCGAACCGCAATATGTAGGTAGACTTGCTCATGTATGCACTGTGACGTCATACTATATGCGGTCAGAATACCACAAACCGTCACATCATGTGCAGGCTTCGTGGAAAAACTGCTGTTTTCTTATCGGCCTTAACTTAAAAGGGAGTGTCAGGAAAAGTGAGCCATATATTTTGTGGATGTTTTCGTTTTTTATTTACAAGCTACCGAATATAGCAGTCTATTTTTGGTTCACAGCAACGTGAAAATCTAATGTGTTACGTTGACACAACTTTCTCTATCCTTGTTTGTTTATTATGATACACAAAATATTCTTACGAAAGCTCATTTTTTTCCACACCACTTACATACGAGAGCAAAGAAAAACATCTGATGTGTTCCCTTCACATGACTTGCTCTACATCTCTGTAACAAATTATTGTTAAAAAGCTTATTCTTCTATTTACTTTATGCTAAACGAGAAAAAATTAGCAGAAATAGTATCAATACTTGCTTCCTTGTAAGTAGAAGCAAAATAAGGGAATACCATAGGTTAAAGTGATAGTCAAAAGCTGGTTGCTATGAGACTGAAGTTCCTTTGTTTGTATGGACCCGAGTTGACAAATTCCTGCATGAGAAAAGTATAAGTTTTTTAAAGCTGAAACCAAAAACAAAGGAATATGTCAAAAACGACCAACTCCGCGAAAAAAAAATGTATATAACATGAATTGTGTGCTTTAAGGTGCTCTTTTTTGTGTGATAAGTTTTTGTCCATCATTTACCGTTTGCCAGTTATGCAAAATTCCGTAAAACTCATCCAGAATAATCTTCAGAGGCTATTCCCAGAAAATTCAAGGTGTGCATTTTGTTTACTAGGTAAATATCTTAAATATACGATTTTTAATCAAAGAGAAAATCAAAAATTTCGAAAATTGTTCTATGTAAAGTGTGGTTGGGTTGAGGGGGATTTTTTTGAAATCTTCGTGTCACATCCTGGAAGATACTGAACTTAAATACCAAGTTTGGTATTTAATGGACTTTTCTTTTTTGGTATGTGCTGCCCACACACACACATAAACATACAGACAGACACGCACGTGGACATTTTCCTAAAAATGCCTTTTTTTATGCATTCAGGGGATCTCGAAAAATACATTTCCGGTGAAATCTCGGTATCGAATGTTGGGTGCAGTACAATACTTTCTCTATACACCATGTACATAGTACGTGTAAAGAAAGTAAAAAGCATTGTTTATATGCTACCGGTAATTTTTACTTTCTCCATACGCACTATGTACATGGTGTATAGAGAAAGTATTGCACTCCACCAAAAATTCGATACCGAGATTTCACCGGAAATATATGTTTTAGGGTCCCCAATATCCAAAAAAAGCATTTTCACAAAAAGGTCCGTGAGTGTGTGTCCGTGTGTGTGTGTGTGTGTGTCCGTGTGTCCGTGTGCCTTTGAACACGATAACTCAAAAACGAAAAGTCGGTAAAATACCAAACTTGGTATTTAAGTTTAGTATCTTCCAGGGATGCGACACGAAGATTTTGAGAAAAATCCCCCCACCCCCAACTACCCTCTACATGGAACTTTTTTCGAAAATTTTGATTTTCTCAAAAATGGCTCTAACGATTTTGATTAAAATTTCGGATATTAAAGATATTTACGTGACAAATAAAATATATATCTTGAATTTTCTGGGAATACCCTCTGAAGAGTAGTTTATTCTGGATGAATTTTACTTAATTTTGAATGACTGCTAAACCGTAAGAGATGGACAAAAGTTTTGTACACAAAATATGTAGAGCACTTTAAAACACACAATTTATGTTATATACATTTTTTCGTGGAGTTCGTCGTTTTTGTGACATTCCTTATTTTTGGTTTCTGCTATGAAAAACGTATACTTTTCTCATACAGGAACTTGTCAGCTCCTATCCATATAAACAAAGGAACTTCATTGACATAGCAACCAGCTTTTGAGTATCACTTTAACCTACGGTTGTCCCTTATTTTGCTTCTACTTACAAGGAAGCGAGTAATAAGACTATTTCTGCTATTTTTTTCTGATTAGCATAAAGTAAATAGAAGTATAAGCTTTTTAAGAATTATTTGTTGCAGGGATGTGAAGAAAGTCATGTGAATGGTACACATCAGATTTTTAATATTTCATACTATAACTCCATGACGCCTCAGCTCACAAAGAACCTTGGCCTACGCCCGGCCGCTGCGTCCGCCATCTCGGTCCATGACAGACGTCATGGATGGGGTGCAGTATTAGAGGGTGAGACGTGGTCAGCGCCTTGAACCCCCGGCCCGGTTAATGTGGTCCGCATGTCCTGGAGCCGATACTTTACCATCAAGCAGCTCCTCAATTGGCCCCCAGGGACTTCACGAGGCTGAGTGCATCCCGGTTCAGGTCTCCCAGCGGGGGAAAAATCTCCACGCCGGTACTGGAAATCGAACTCAACACTCCCGCTTGGCAAGCAGCAACGCTACCACTGCGCTACGGAGACGACTTATATTTCATATTAATATCTAACAATGGTAGCAGCTAAGCATTAATTAGCGATAAACCAATGTCAACTAACTTGTAGCCGGAAACAAAAAACAGTCAGGTAAGTGAATGAGAAAAAACAAAGGGAGAATGAGATATAAAAGGATTGCTGTACAAGGGAAAAAACTGAACGTAGAAGAGTTGGAAACGTATAACAGAATTTTTTTGTTTTGAAAATAATATATACTACGTTTACACTTTTTACAGAACTTTCCGGAAACTGTCGACAGAAACGTGGTGTTAATTAACTGCTAGCAAGGTTTTCTGTGACGTATTATAGCATGGAATGAAACTTGTAGTGCAAATTGCATACCTACGATAGGGTTACTGAAACCGCTTTACGTTCTTTCTACAGTTGCTAAACATGGCATCAGAAGACAGAAACTGGAATCTATTGCGAATACAGACGACGCATTATTGTTTCAGACTTAATTTATTCATAAAAATGACGTGTTCCATTCACACGACTTTCTCTACCTGTTTAACAAGCAAACTATTGTTACAAAAGATTACTCTTTTCTGCACACCATGCTAATTGACAAAAACTTGAGCAGAAATAGTCTTATTATTGATTAATCAAGTAGAAGAAAATATGCATATTAAAGCAATTAAACATTAAAATCTGAATGTTTTTTGAAACGATTGAAAATCCATTCTCTTTGCAGGTCAGCAGCAAAACAAAAGAGAGATGCCCTGAAAGACGACTTCCTATTCAAAAAAATATGATGTATTCCATTCACATGCCTTTCTCTACATCTTTGCGACAAATTATTGTTAAAAAGCTCATGCTTCTATTTTCTTTATGCTAATTGAGGAAAAACTTAGCAGAACGTCTTATTACTTGCTTCCTTGTAAGTAGAAGAGAAATAAGGGACTACCATAGGTTAAAGTGATAGTCAAAAGCTGGTTGCTATGTGACTGAAGTTCCTTTGTTTGTATGGACAGGAGTTGACAAATTCCAGTATGAGAAAAGTACAAGTTTTTCATAGCTGAAACCGAAAATATATATATATATATATATATATATATATATATATATATATATATCTGAAAAACTATCAACTCCACGAAGAAAATGTATATAACATAAATTATGTGCTTTAACGTGCTCTACATTTTTGTGTGATAAGTTTTTGTTTATTTCATACGATTTAGCAGCTATGCAAAATTCCGTAAAATTCATCCAAAATAGTCTTCATAGACTATTTCCAGAAAATTCAAGATATACATATTATTTGTCAGGTAAATATCTTTAATATCCGACATTTTAATCTAAATCGTTAGAGCCATTTTTGAGAAGATCAAAGTTTTCGAAAAAAGTTCCATGTAAAGGATAGTTGGGGGTGGGGATCTTCTTGAAAATCTTCGTATCGCATCCTTGGAAGATACTAAACTGAAATGCCAAGTTTGGTATTTAACGGTCTTTTCGTTTTTGAGCTATGCTGTCCACAGGCACACACACGGACCTTTTTCCAAAAATGTTTTTTTTTGGATTCAGGGGGACCCAAAACATGTATTTCCGGTGAAATCTCGGTATCGAATTTTTGGGTGACATACAATACCTTCTCTATACACTATGTACATAGTACGTGTAGAGAAAGTAAAAATGCCTTTTTTGGATACAGGGGACTCTACAGGTATAAATCCGTTGAAATCTCGGTATCGAATGTTTGGGTGGAGTGCAACACCTTCTCTACCTACGTACCATGTACTATGTAGAGAATGCAAAAATCGCTAGCCATGTTTGAGAAAATTTCAAATGAGAAAACTTTTTAATGAGAACATATATCAACTGGCTTATAGACGAGTTCTGAAAATGCTTTTCAGGTCAATGAATTCTCAATAAATTCTCGTAGATTAATTAAAGCAACCTTTTTTACTTTCTCTAGCCCCGTATGTACAATGTACATAGGGATAGAGACGTATTGTAATGCACCCAAAAATTCGATACCGAGATTTCACCGGAAATACATGTTTTAGGACCCCTTGAATCCAAAAAAAGCATTTCCAGAAAAAGGTCCATGTGTGTGTGTGTCCGTGTGTCCGTGAGTCTGTGAACACGATAACTCAGAAACGAAAAGTACTTGGTATTTAAGTGATGCGACACGAAGATTTTGAGAAAAATCTCCCTACCCCAAACTACCCTTTACATGGAACTTTTTCGGAAAATTTGATTTTCTTAAAAATGGCTCTAACGATTTTGATTATAATATCGTACATTAAAGATATTTACCTGACAAATAAAATATATATCTTGAATTTTCTGGGAATAGCTTCTAAAGACCTGTTTATTCTGAATGAATTTTGCTTAATTTGGCATAACTAGTAAACCGTAAGAGATAGACAAAAACTACAAAAATGAGGCCTTGTTAAAATACACAACTTACATCATATACATTTTTCTCGTGGTGCTTACCATTTTCGAGGTATTCATTGTTATACTTTTCTCAGACGGGAGTGTCCGCTTTTCTTTTGTTCTACTCCTGGCCAAGAAAAGAAGCGATTTGTAATGACAATCGCATAACGACAGCTTTTAAAACATTTGACTATCGATTTAGTCTAGTGTATTCCCTTATTTTCTTCCTACTTATAAGGAACTAAGTAATAAGAACATTGTGCTGAATACCTCGATCAACAAGGTGCAGAAAGAAGAATAATCTTATGTAAAAAGTTTGTAGAACGGCTAGAGAAAGTCATGTGAGTGTAACACATCAGATTTTATTTAATTAATGGTGAACGTTATAGTGTGGGAAGGTGTAGAGCGGGTTGATTTATATTTTCCATCAGCATGCTTCGCTAACGATTCTTTGATGTCTAACTCCCGCTTCTGGAGTAGTGACGCGATGAAATGGTAGCATATGTTTCAAAAACAGCGGGGCGAAAAACTTGGGGAAACGTTTATTTCGTTTTGTAGCAAACCTTATATGATACAATATGGGTAGCGTCATGATCCTTTGATCATTTGCTTCTCGTTAGCTATAAGTTGAATAGAATTCATCAGGTTAGAATCCGCTTTCATTTAGTGGAGTGGAATGGTATTGAAATGTCAACACTCGTCCATACGTTCTAATGGAAATAGATTAAACCGAAAAGAGGCATTGGAAATGTGTACATATATATTAAACTCTGGGAAAAGACATTGCTTCGAAATTAATTAAAGCAGTTTGTTTCTAGCTGAGGTAAAACCTTTTTAATGCATGAACAAATAATATATGATTTCAAAAATGCTCCAATAATTAATATTCATTTTGACGCCTTCGCAAATTCATGCAGACATTTATATGCCTGGTTAGAAATTTAAATAATATGATGTGCTCCATTCACATGACTTTCTCTACATCTGTAACAAATTACTGTTAAAAGGATCTGAAGCTTTCCTGGCGACGAACACATTGTAGATGTTCTCGGACTTCAAGCCAGGTGTAATGATGAAGAATCATCATCCTGATGATGGGAGAGATGCACTCTCCCGAAATGTCGATGACTCTTCGTCATTACACCTGGCTGAAATCCCGAGAACGTCTAGACTATACTGTTAAAAGGCTTATTTCTCTATTTTATGATAATCGAGATAAAAATTAGCGGGAATTGCTTTTATTACCTGGTTCCTTGTAAGTAGAAGGGAAGAAATCTAATGTATTTCATTCACATGAAGTCCTCTGCTCGGTAAACAAAGCATTTGTTCAAAACATTAATCTGTTGGTACTGATTTAATTGTCTTTTTTTTTTTTTTTTTTTTTTTTTCATACAAACCGTGTGTAAGACAGGAGTTGGATAAGTGGAGTCAGACTGAAAAATTCAATGTTACTGCCGGGATTTGAACCAAGGTTCTCCCGGTCTCTAGCCGGTTGCTCTACCACTGAACTATCATGGCAACTTGCTGGCATAGCACTGCATTTCTCAACTAACTCGTTTGTTTCCCGGTAAATCACAAGTGGATCTAACATAATTTTGAGATGACAACCCCAATGGCGACTCACAATGTTCTAAGATCCCAAGATTCATAGAATAGCCAATTATTATGGTCAATTCTTATTGATTTCATTGTTTTTTCACACAAGCCGTGTGTATGACAGGAGTTGGATAGATAATCTGTTATCTACATCGTGCTAAGCAAGATAAAGCAAATCAGAATTAGTCTTATTACCAGCTTCCTTGTAAATTGAAGGGAAATAAAATGCACAGGCTAACGCGATAGTCTCATCCTTTAAAAGCCGGTCGCTATGTGAAACAATTAGAATTCCAATGTCTTTGATTGGTAGGACTAAATAAATGAGAGAGAGAGAGAGAGAGAGAGAGAGAGAAAAGAAAGATGTCTTCCCGTTTGAGAAAAGTATAAGGGGCTTAAAATTGAAAACAATAATCCGGATTATCGAGAAAACGGTTACTTCTACAAAAAATGTATATGACATATATTGTGTGTTTTAATGAGATCTACTTTTTTGTGTATTAAGGCTTTTTATAACTCTTACGGTTTGCCAATTATATAAAAGTCTTCCAGAATAAAGAGGCCTTCAGAGGCTATTCCCAGAAAATTCAAAATATAACTTTCGTTTGTCATAAAGAAGTATTTTAATCAAAATTGTAAGAGCTATTTTTGAAAAAATTAAAAAACTTAAATACCAAGTTTGGTATTTAACGGTCAATTCGTTATTGAGATATGCTGTCCATAGACACACACGGACGTTTTTCTAAAAATGCTTTTTTTTGGATTTAGGAAACCTCAAAATATGTATTTCCAGTGAATTTTCCACATAGAAATTTCTGGTGAAATACAATACCTATACAAAATGTACATAGTGTGTGTAGAGAAAGTAAACTTTTGATGTGCACCATTCACATGACTTTTTTACTTGTTCTGCAAACAAACTATTGTTACAAAAGTATATTATTTTATCTAAATTATGCTGAACAAGGTAAAATTGGTAGAAATGGTCTTTATTACTTGCTTCTTCGTAAGCAGAAAGGAAATAAGGGAATATGTTAAAGCGACAATACAATCATTTAAAAGTTGGTTGATACATGAGCAATTGAAGTTCAGTTCGCATTGTATTGTTTGTCAACAAAATAGAGATGTAAAGAAAGGTGACCCCGTTTGAGATAAGTTAGCAGTTTAAAGTTGAAACAAATAACACGGAAGACGGTCAGAAACGGCCAGCTCTACAACAAAAATCTGATGTGTTCCATTCACATGACTTTCTCCATATCCCTGCAACAAATAATTCTTAAAAAGCTTATACTTATATTTACTTTATGCTAATCAGAAAAAAATTAGCAGAAATAGTCTTATTACTCGCATCCTTGTAAGTAGAAGCGAAATAAGGGACAACCGTAGGTTAAAGTGATAGTCAAAAGCTGGTTGCTATGCCAATGAAGTTCCTTTGTTTATATGGATAGGAGTTGACAAGTTCCTGTATGAGAAAAGTATACGTTTTTCATAGCAGAAACCAAAAACAACGAAATCCACGAAAAAATGTATATAACATGAATTGTCTGTTTTAATGTGCTCTACATTTTTTGTTTAGTAAGTTTTTGTCCATCTCTTACGGTTTAGCAGTTATTCAAAATTTAGTAAAATTCATCCTCAATAAACTACTCTTCAGAGGCTATTCCCAGAAAATTCAAGATATACATTTTATTTGTCAGGTAAATATGTTTAATATCCGAAATTTTAATCAAAATCTTTAGAGCCATTTTTGAGAAAATCAGCATTTTCGAAAAAAGTTCGATGTAAAGCGTAGTTGGGGTGGGGGTATTCTTCTCAAAATCTTCGTGTCGCATCCCTGGAAGATAGTAAACTTAAATACCAAGTTTGGTATTCCCCCCACCCCAAACTACCCTTTACATTGAACTTTTTTCGAAAATTTTGATTTTCTAAAAAATGGCTCTAACGATTTTGATTAAAATATCGTATATTAAAGTTATTTACGTGACAAATAAAATGTATATCCTGAATTCTCTGGGAATAGCCTCTGAAGACTACTTTATTATGGATGACTTTTGCATAAATACTAAACCGTAAGAGATGGACAAAAACTTAACACACAAAAAAGTAGAGCACGTTAAAACACACAATTTATGTTATATACATTTTTAACTGGAGTTGATCGTTTTTGAGATATTCCTTTTTCTTGGTTTTAGCTTTGAAAAACTTATACTTTTCTCATACAGGAATTTGTCAACTCCTGTCCATACAAACAAAGGAACTTCAGTCACATAGCAACCAGCTTTTGGCTTTCACTTTAACCTATGGCACTTCCTTATTTCGCTTCTACTTACATTAAAGCAAGAAATAAGACTATTTCTGCTAATTTTTCTCGATTAACATGAAATAAATAATAGATAAGCTTAATAACAATAATTTTTTACAGATATATAGAGAAGGTCATGTGAAAGGAATAAATCGGATTCTTTTAGGTTTCCTGAATAAAAGAAACTCAGAAAATGCCAGCTTTTCTGCATTTTATAAGGATACCACACGATGAAACATTTCACGAAAATTTTTATTTTATCAAAAATGATTTTAAGCTTTTCTATTAAAATACCAAAGATACTACAATTTCATAAAAACTAAATATATTGGTTTAATTTCTTGGAATGTCCTCTGAAGTTCTCTTCATTCTGGATGACTTTGTAGAACTGGTAATCCGTAAGAAAAACTAGCTGCTCAAAAAACGTGGACTTTGCCAAAACACACAGCTTATGTTAAGTGCATCTTCTTGTGGAGTTACCAATTTTAGATGTATTCCGCGTTATTGGTTTCAATGAACATTGCTTGTGCACCTTTCCATTGAACCTTCAGTGGTTGAAGGACTTTCATGAATAAATTGTTGTATAATCTTAAGAGTTCAAAAATTTCCCCAATTAATATTGAGCCCCTAGATATTATTTCCATATTTATACTTTTCTAAAATGGAAAGTCTTACTCATTTTTACTTTCTCTACACGTATTATGTACATAGTGTATACAGAAGTTATTGCACTCCACCCAAAAATTTGATACTGAGATTTCACCGAAAATATATTTTTTAGGGTCCCGTTTATCTAAAAAAAAAGCATTTTCGGAAAAGGTCCGTGTGTGGAACATTTTACAGGAAAAGAAATGCTGAAAATATCAATAGCGAGAAAACAAGGAAAGATTTGAATGCATGGCTCACATTAAAATACACCAGGTTGGGGGTTAGACCCTC
Source organism: Hymenopus coronatus (assembly GCA_030762935.1). Taxonomy (NCBI): domain Eukaryota; kingdom Metazoa; phylum Arthropoda; class Insecta; order Mantodea; family Hymenopodidae; genus Hymenopus; species Hymenopus coronatus. Next base: position 18,962,118 of record CM060891.1, read on the forward strand.
AACTTTCTTTTCCCTTACTTCTTGCATTGCTGCTTTTCTTCTGCACAATTTCGTTTTTTACTTTGCGTAATTTCGTCGAACTGAAGTTTTTCTTGCCGAGTCTAGTTTCACTTGCTCTGCGTTTGCTCCAGTTAAGGCATTTAAAATGACTTACTTTGTAATTCTTCGAGCTTTTTGTGATTTTTAATGAACTTTCAGTAAATCGTACCTTTAAGAGGACACAGCTATGTCAAGATTTCTACAACTTGCCACTAATATCCATTACTGAAGACGATGTAATACTAGCTCTTGCTAAATGACACAATTTACTCAAAATTACCATAACAGGCATCCAAAAATACACTCTCAGGATCGGTGCTGAGTTCTCTACGAAAAAACTCTATTCAAAATAAACCGATGTATGGTTTCTCTCCATTTATTTGGTATTTTTGAATCAGTAACTGTTTTGGTAGTATATGCTAGATGTATTTCATGTAAATGTAATTAATAGTTTAACTAAATTATGTAATTTAAATCATGAATTTAATATAACATTCAGTAACGTCGCTATTTTAAGCACAAAATATAATGCGGTTGGTTTTCTCCACAAAAACATTTAATAAACCACATAATTTAGCCAATTAACTTGATTTTCCAGTTTAATTTAATACTGGGTGCAGAGTAATGCAAGATTAAAAGAACAATATTGCTATTGTAATTTGATATTGTTTGCTGTACTCCACGAAAACAAACGAATCCAGTTTTATTGGAATTCTCTCCTCTACTTGAATTATTACCCAACACAAGAAATACCATTTTCCAACATCACTCATAGATATTGTCATTCTTACAGCATCCGTCTGCAGCTTTTGGATACTCTCTTGTTATTTTCAGCTGTTTCACCACCTCGATATTCTTTTCGATCTTGTTACATGTCCGAACCGCATCGATCTTCTTTCTTTGGCTGCTCAGTAATATTCTTTCCCACATCTGTCATGTTCCAAGCTGTCGCTTACAGCAGCCCTGTGTAAACCCATTTCTGTTATTAAACATTTATTTTGGTTTTTGCCTCGAATGTTCTATTTCTGTTCTGTATGTTACGAGGGGCGTTCAATAAGCCCTTAGAAAAATAGAAAAACAAATTATTTTTGGTGGATTTTTACTTTCTCCATACGCACTATGTACATACTGTATAGAGAAAGTATTGCACTCCAACAAAAATTTCGATACAGGAACTTGTCAACTCCTATCCATATAAACAAAAGAACTTCATTGACATAGCAACCAGCTTTTGACTATCACTTTAACCTACGGTTGTCCTTTATTTCACTTCAACTTACAGGGAAGCGAGTAATAAGACTATTTCTGCTAATTTTTTGTGATTAGCATAAAGTATATAGAAGTATAGACTTTTTAAGAATTGTTTGCTGCAGGGATATGGAGAAAGTCATGTGAATGGTACACATAAGATTTTTTTATATTATTCAACTTAATTTCCTTTTAGTTCGATACACTTGTTTAGACGTGAATCGTTTTCTACCGAGTTTGGAAATAAAAAAAAAAAAAAAAAAAAAAAAAAAAAAAAAAAAAAATCACTGGTGGCCAAATCTGCTGAATACGGTGGATGTTGTAGTATTTCCAACCTTAATTCTAGAATTTTCGCCATCGAATCTGCGCAGGTATGCAACCTCACATTGTCTTTAAGGAAGAGTATCTTTTCCTTTGCCAGATGAGTGTGTTTTTTCTTTATTTCTCTGTTCAACAGGTGCAGTAACGATGCACAATACTCCCCATATATCGTTCTTCCTTCCTGCAAGTAATCAATGTAGATGGTTCCACGTGCAACGGAGACCATCAACTTGTCTTTCCCTTCCTCTGCCTTCTTAGGAGCCGGCTCGCCTTTAAAAAGCCCCTGTTTCGACCGTACTTTTGTCTCTAGAGTGTAGTAGTGTACCCATGTTTCATCCACAGTTGTGTATCGACGCAGAAACTCGCTAGGATTGCGACGGAAAAGTGCCAAACCAGATTCCAAATCAAGACTTTTGTCAGACGTATGGTGCGAAATTGAGACCAGTGTGTCTTGTTATATGTCTGTGGCATCTACTATTTACGAACTTTGATTCGTCGATTATTGAAAACCATATTCTGGAGTTTGTCAAATATTTTGGAGGAAGTCACTTCTACAGGACGTCCGGAATGATCGTCATTATTTGCGGATGAATGACCGCGTTTAAATTAAGTTAACCAATTGTAAATTGTTGCAAACGCAGGAGCAGATATGCCATGAACTTCATCCAACTCAGCTTACATCTCTTTCGATGTTAAGTCTTTTAAATAAAAGTGTTTAATCTATCTTTATAAAGAAGAACAAGACCGTTGATTCAAGCGCCTTGGCAACGATACCACGTGATGATATATCTGAAACTTCAGCTGCCATCTAGTAAGAGACAGCGGTTACTATACACACATTTTTTGGATACCACGAGAGTAATTTCTTGGCTTTTCTAAGGACTTATTGAATCCCCTCGTAACATATTAAAGAAACCAGAAATCCAACTCCTTATGTATGTTTTCATCGTAATGAAGCACATCTATAATATTTAATGCAGTTATCTTCATTAATGAATAGTATCAACGCAGATCTATAGCTTTGAGGGGCAAAATATGTAATTTTTCAGTTCGTATTCACTTTCTCCTGTACGTACACGGTAGGTAGAATGGCATGGCATTCCACTCAAAATTTTGATACCGATGATTTTGTCTATCTCTTGCAGTTTACGAGCTATATAAAAGTCATCCAGAATGAAAAGGTCTTTAGAGGCTATTCTAAAAAAATTCAAGATATACGTTTCATTTGTCAAGAAAATATCTTAAACATGAAATCGTTAGTTCCATTTAAGGGTGCTTGATGTTGGGAGGAATTTCTGGAAAATCTTGGTATCGCATCTCTGGAAGTCCCTGTACTTAAATACCAAGTTTGGTACTTACGAATACATGCATACATTCACAGAACATGGATTTTTTTTTCTAAAAATGCTTCTTTTTTGGATTCAGGGGTTATCAAAACATATGTTTTCGGTGAAATATCGACAGTGAACTTGTGCGGAATGTAATACCTTCTCTATCTGCTATGAACATAGTACTTTGTAAACATAGTAACAAGAAGAATACTCTTTTATACGAAAAATGTCCGGTGAATTTAACAGATCAGGTTTTACTTTCTCTATACGTGCTATGTACATAGTGTATAGAGAAGGTATTGCACTCCACCAAAAACTTCGATACCGAGATTTCACCGGAAATATGTTTTAGAGTCCCCTGTATCCAAAAAAAGTATTTTCAGAAAAAGGTCCGTGTGTGTGTCCGCGTGTCCGTGTGCCTGTGAACACGATAACTCAAAAATGAAAATTCGGTAAAATACCAAACTTGGTATTTAAGTTTAATATCTTCCAGGGATGCGACACGAAGACTTTGATAAAAATACCCTCACCGCCAACTAACCTTTTTTCGAAAATTTTGATTTTCTAAAAAATGGCTCTAACGATTTTGATTAAAATATCGTATATTAAAGATATTTACTGACAAATAAAATTTATATTTTGAATTTTCTGGGAATGGCCTCTGAAGACTAGCTTATTCTGGGTCAATTCTACGGAATTTTGCATAACTGCTAAACCGTAAGAGATGGACAAAAACTTACCACACAACAAATGCAGAGCGCCTTAAAACACACAATTTATGTTACATACATTTTTTTCGTGGAGTTGATTGTTTCTGAGATATTCCTTGGTTTTGGTTTCAGCTATAAAAATCATACTTTTCTCATACAGGATTTTGTGAACTCGTGTCCATACAAACAAAGGAACTTTCACATAGCAACCAGCTTTTGACTATCACTTTAACCTATGGTACTCCCTTATTTTGCTTTTACTAACAAAGAAGCAAGTAATAAGACTATTTCTGCTAATTTTTGCTCCATTAGATGAAGTAAATAGAATAATTTGTTGCAGTGATATAGAGAAAGTCATGTGAATGGAACACATCAGATTTTTTTTCACGAAGTATTTTAATACAAATGGACATAAGTTGTGTGTACTGTGAATTAGATACCGTAGCTTACAGAGCTGATTGTATATGAAAATAACGAGGATGCAGATGTGCTCAAAGCATAACTAGCCATCTAATTAAGCCCCTGGCTGCATCTGTAAACTAATGCAGGTATAAGCCGCTAATTTGAGTCGTCCTGAGCGCTCTATCCAAGCACGTTTTACACACAAAAACAGAGGAAGGTCGCTAGTCCGCATTTCAGCTGTTCTATTAGTGCCCAATCAATTGCCTCTGTAGAGTTTGTGACAAAGGATTGTGGTTGCCTTCAAGTTCTAAGCCGTTCATTTGTTTTGTTCTCCATGTGATTCATCTGACATACAGCAAACTAAACGTAATGCTCTACCTGATACTGCGAGTAGTATCAAACAGTAAAGGTCAATATTTAACTGCATATACTCGTAATTCTGCACAGAATTTTGGAGAAGCTATACACTCTGGGCGAAATTATTTATAGCACAAACAAAAGTCCCGACGTTCATTAGAACTATTGAAATAGAGAACTAACCTGGTAAAATAAACCAAAGAAGGTAAACTAAGGATGATGCAAACCCAACTGAAATTCAGTGTCTACTGGATGAAATTCAATTATTGTCATACTGGTCTGCGTTTAGAGACAACGAAGGGAAGCTAGAATTTACGTATATAATCAACACCTCCTAGACATAAGGCCTTACAACACGAAACTCATGTCACATGCAAGAATGCATCATTTGGTCAGCATTGACAGGCGTTACGTCAAGATGATAGAACGCTGTGTGCGCAAAAACACATGCACAAAATAATATAATATTATATAGAATCATTAAATTATAAGGTAACCCTTGTCGCGGCCTCTCTTCACTGCGCGAGAGATCCGAGAGTCGCCGAGAAAGTGGTGCTAGCAAAGACGTATCCTAAGATAAATTTGGAATTGCCGACCTTCTCACATACGGGCAGCAAAATTTTTGGAAAAATATTCTCGCTCACTCGTCTAAGCTTAGTAGCAGGAATCCTTGTGTTTTCTTGCGTGATGTTATCACTAAGTTTCTGTAGATTACACAGGGATTTATGCTGCTGAGCTTAGGTGAATGAGTGAGCACAACTTTAACTTGTTATACTGCCTATTTGCGAGCAGATGGTCAATATTTACAATATTTATTGAAGGTAAGGACTCCAGTGAACCTTTGCCGGCACCACTTTCCTGGTGACTCTCGGATCTCTCGCGCAGTGGAGAGAGGCCAAGAGAGCGGGTACCTTATAATTTAAAATCCCTATATAATTCCAACAGTAAATAGGTGTTTTTGGACTCTTGTGACATTCGTTACTAAACTTAAATACAAAGTTTGGTATTCAACAGTCATTTCGTTTTTGAGCTATACTGTCCACACACACACACACACACGGAATTTTTGGGTGGAATGCAACACCTTCTCTATACACTATGCACATAGTACGTGTAGAGAAAGTAAAAATACCGTTTCTCATACACGATTTACACTTTGCTACTGGTTTATTATCCAAGGTCGACTGGCTTCTTTTACAGTTTTTCTCCGTGTTGTACGATTTTCAGACAAAACAGTTGATGTGTTTTCTGTGGTTGTTTAAAATGAATTCTGTGATACAAGGTCCCGCCAGCTGTCAAGTATTGAAACCTACAGATGTTTACAGTCAACTAAGCGATGTGTGAAATGCGCATGAGCCAGACATCAGTCGCTCATCACAGATGATTTGGAGAAACAAATGAACAACAAAATCATACAAGACAGATGTGTTAACCCTTGATGAGTTACAGATTTATTTCTAAACAACTGTTCTGTGAAAAACACCTTGTACTAATGAACTTGTGGAAACTGACTACTCTACGGGAATTCTAAAACTCGTGAACGTATATGTAACAAATGCTTAAATCATCGACATGATTACGTGTATAAATAAAGTGACAAAATGTCTAATAATATATTTTTAATTTCTCTAACCTCGCATGTACAATGTACATAGGGATAGAGAAGGTATTGTATTCCACCCAAAATTCGATACTGAGATATCGGAAATACATGAATCTAAAAAATCTGATGTGATCCATACACATGACTTTCTCTACATCTCTGTAACATATTATTGTTAAAAAGCTTATGCTTCTATTTACTTCATGTTAATCAAGAAACAATAGCAGAAACAGTCTTATTACTTGCTTCCTTGCAAGTAAAAGCGAAATAAGGGAGTACCATTGGTTAAAGCGATAGTCAAACACTGGTTGCTATGTGACTGAAGTTCCTTTGTTTGTGTGGATAGTAGTCATATTTTTCTACATCCAAAGAACTTATTTGTGTTTTTGAATGCGCAAACGTTTTGCCATTCGAATTTTAGGCAAATAACGCAAAGCAAATAATGCAATGAAGGAATCTTCGGTGAGGAAATGCTGCATAATTTACGGATAATCAAGGAACAACCAGTGTACACGATAAAGCCCGAGGTGGAAGTTCATCAGTCGTTATGAAGAAGTTGAAAGCAAATGTTAATAAAAGAATTAAGATAAACCGGTGATTTACTTTGGACACTTTTTAGGTGGAAAAGATTTCCCAGCCGATGAAGACCTTAAAGTGACAGTGACATCTTGGCTCATATCTTTAGCGGTGGAAGAATATAACATCTGAATTGAGAACCCGATACCACGTGACAAATACCTTGATAGCAATGACGATTACGTTGAAACATAGAGTAAGGTACTGTAACTTTGTAAATAAAGTTTTGTGTTGATAACTTTCGTTAATGTTTAGTTATGCCAAATCGTCTGTCACTCCCTGGACAACCATCTTATATCCCTTTTATTTTCCTTCTGGTTAAAACGAAGCAAATAATAAGACAATTACTGCCAATATTTAACTAGATTAGAATAATATAGATAATATTATTCCTTGGAATAATAATATTAGGCAAATAATCTTATTTATAATAGGATAGTTTGCTCATAAAACAGGCAGAGAAAGTTATGTGAATGGAACTCATCAGCTTGATTTAAAACTATTGTCGTTTACTTATTCTCATTTTATAATATTTTCTTTGCGTTGAGTTTTAATACAATCGACAATATCACCTGTTCTTGAAAGTGTTGTCATTAGCTGCTACTTTAGACTGCTACAGTGATTTCTGAGGGAGGTTGTTTCATATTGCCTCTTCATCACTTAAGGTGGCACTTGTATCTTGGAGTTTCACCTGTTCCTGAAGTTCAGATTTCTAAAGCGTGTCCTAATTTACGAGCTTCATATTAATTACCCGGCCGCGCTACTTAACGGTTTTTGTGCAGCGCCATTAATGTCAGATATATTCATTAAAATCACAGTGTTTCTTTGGTGAAGACTTCATATGGTGTAAATCTACACGCAGCTTGAAAGGAAAACGTGGAAAATCCTTACAACAGAGAAAGTTACGTCATTAAAGTTTTCTTTTTCTTCCTTTACATGGCACATGTAGGTAAGTAGAGAAGGTAATGCACTCCACCGAAACATTAGACAGCAAGATTTCACCAGAAATACACATTTTAATGTCCCGTGAATAAAAACATTTTTAGAAAAAGTCCGTTTGTGTCCGTATGTCTGTAAATACGAAAAGTCGGTAAAATACCAAACTTGGTATTTAATGTCATAGCCGGGATTTTAACCACGGATCTCCCGATCTCTTTCCGGTTGCTCTGCCACTGAGCTACCATGGCAACATGCCGGCATAGCATTGAATTTATCAACTGACTCGCATGTTTCCCAGTAAACCACAAGGTGGTCTCAAACTCTTTTTGAGATGACAGCCCCAATGGCGACTTATAATGCTCCAAGTACTTTAGACCCAGAATTTGAGATCACCTTGTGGTTTACCGGGGAAACATACCAGTCAGTTGAGAAGTTCAATGCTATGCCGGCAAGTTGTCATGGTAGCTCAGTGGCAGAGCAACCGGAAAGAGATCGGGAGATCCGTGGTTCAAATCCCGGCTATGGCATTGCATTTTTCAGTCTGACTCTACCTATCCAACTTCTGTCCTACATACGGCTTGTGTGAAAAAACAATTATTTGTATTTAAGTTTAGTGTCATCTGAGGATACGACACGAAGATTTTGAGAAAAATCCCCTTATCCCAAGCTACCCTCTACATGGAAAACATTTCGAAAGTTTCGATATTCTCAAAAACGCCTGTAACGAATTTCATTAAAATACATATATTAAAGATATTCACATCATATATAAAATGTATATCTTGAATTTTTTGGAAACAGCCCTTGAAGACCTCTTTATTCAGACTGAATTTTGCTAAATTTTAAATAACGTACGAGATAACCGAAAACGCACTTCACCAAAAAATTAAATCTCGTTAAAACACACAATTTGTCATATATATTTTTTCATGGAGCTAACTATTTTTGAGATATTCCTTGTTATTGGTTTCAGTTTTAAAATACTTAATTTTCAAATACGGCAATCTGTCAGCTCTTGGCAATGCAAAGAAACGGATTTCGTCTACACGGTAACCAGTTTTTAAAAGATTTGACTGAAGCTTTAGCAATCTGTATTCTCTTATTTCCCTTCTGCTTATAAGGAGCTAAATAATAAGAGCGTTTCTACTAATGTTTATCTCGATAAACATGAAATAGATAGAAGAATAAGCTTATTAACAATACTTTTTTTTTTTTACAGAGATGTAGAGAAATGTAATGAAATGAAATGGAGTGTTATTTATGGGCGCTGTTTGATTACTGTGGTTCTCACGTTCCATTCTATACTGGGCCTGAAACACCGCTTAATTTTGCTCAGAAGCATCTCTAGAGGCTTGAGGTTCTTTTACGTGCTATAAATCTACGACACGGGATTTTTTTACACCCAAAAAATGCATTTGAGCCCGTAACCTTGGGTATAAGAAGTTAGCATAAGTTAATTTTTTCTCGATTATCATTACACCACGGAGGGCGACATAGAGATGTAGAGAAAGTCAGGTGAAATTTTTATTGTCTTTGAGTGTACAGTTTTTTGCACATTGTTTCTCCGTGCCCAGTACAAATAAGGATTAAGTTCCTACTGACTTTCAATTCATTTAAGCCTACAAGGTAGTGTGTGTTTGGAGAGCGAACTTCCGCTTTACTTGGCTTGACATTTACCGCAGCAGGTGGGAGAGGCTGGTGTGAGAATGAGAGCAAACACTTGACTGCCGAGTTGCGCAAACTACGCCTGTTGCGGTCAAGACATGCTAGCAATGGGTAGTCGCTATCTTCCATACGTAATACTATATCACTTGCTTCCTTGTAAGTAGAAGGGAAATAAGGGAATACACTAGACTAAAGCGATATTCAAATCTTTTATAAGTTTGTTGCCATGAGTTTTTGTTTGCATTATTTGGAGTTTAGAAATTCCTATACTATGTGAAAGGTTTTAAGTATTTTAAAACTGAAACCAATAACAAGAAATATCTCAGAAATAGCCAACGCTACGACAAAGCTATATGAAATAAATCGTGTGCTTTAACGAGATGTACATTTTTACTTTCTCTATACGTACTATGTACATAGTGTATAGAGAAGGTATTTTAATGCACCCAAAAATTCGATACCGAGATTTCACCGGAAATACATTTTTAAGACACCCTGAATACAAAAAAGCATTTTTAGAAAAATGTCCGTGTGTGTCTATCTGTCTGTATGTGTGTCTGTGTGTGTGTGTGTCTGTGGGCAGCATAACTCAAAAAACGGAAAGACTGTTAAATACCAAACTTGGTATTTAAGTTCAGTATCTTCCAAGCATAGGACACACAGATTTTCAAGAAAATCTCCCCACCCTTCATATTGGCAAAATTTTAGAAAATTTTGATTTTCTAAAAAATGGGTAACGATTTTGATTAATATACCGAATATTAAAGATATTTACCTGACAAATAATATGTATATCTTGACTTTTCTGGGAATAGCCTCTGAAGACTACTTTATTCTGGATGCATTTTACGGAATTGTGTGTAACTGGTAAACCGTAAGAGATAGACAAAAGCTTACCACACAAAAATTGTAGAGCTCATTAAAACACACAATTTATGTCAACTCCTGTCCCTACAAACAAAGGAACTTCAGTCATATGGCAACCAGCTTTTGGCTATCACTTTAACCTATGATACTCCCTTATTTCGCTTCTGCTTACAAGGAAGCAAGTAATAAGAATATTTCTGCTAATTTTTTTCGATTATCATGAAGTAAATAGAAGCATAAGCTTTTTAACAATAATTTGTTGCAGAGATGTAGAGAAAGTCATGTGAATGGAACACATCAGACTATTTTTTTCGGTCTCTGCAATCTCGCCTTTTATACTGTATATTATTACAGTACAAACGGTCTATGAACTCGTGGAATGATAGAAAATAATGTATGTATATTATTTTTTAAATTAATACAAGTAATCTTATTCATTCTTTTATTTTTTCATAAAAAGGGTTTTGGTCGTTCAGCTTTATAGCAGGAATATGGGAGTATAACTAACGGAACAATTTGTATTTTGGGATATCTCTGGCGCAGCGCTATGTTTTACCGCTCGATGTAAACTAGGATGAAATAAAATTTGTCCATGTATAAATTATTGGATCAAGATCATGAAGCATGTATTAACCATTGCTGCGGTTCGAACGCACTGATCTTGTTACCTGTGTGGGTTGGTTTTGCCGATGCCTGTGGTGGGGCGGTAATGTGGGTTTTAACATGTTCATGAGCAACTCTAAAAGCATTTTTAAAGCTGGCATTACGTTCTACCGTGTTACAACAGTACCATTGGTTCTGTCTAAAAGCTTTGCAGTGCTTTTAGCAGACATCAGTAGATTTCGGCATAATACGATTAAAATAACCGTCTGCTTTATACAAATAAGGATAAAATTATATGAACATATTTTGCTATAACATAAAATTTTCGTTAAATCCTATCGATTAGTTGTGTACCGCACGACTAATCGATACAGAGCGAGATGCTCTGGAGGTAACATATTTGTCCGGTTTCTTTCCCCCTCAATAAACGATGGCCACTATCAAATAAAAACCAGTGAATTATTCAATAGTTGATGTAGAGAAGAGGTTCAGACATGTTATTGCTTCGGTGCGACCCCTGCGGCCCCGACGTTACCAGAAGTACGCTAAGCCGAGCATCTGAGCTCCTCATGAAAGGGGGGTTTTCGGATTGGATTGGACTCGACGAGATAGTTCCCAATACCCAAGGGAGAGTGAGTGAATAAAAAAAGCATTTTTAGACAAATGTCCGTGCGTGTGTGTCTGTCTGTCTGTGGCAGCATAGCTCAAAAACGAAAAGTCAGTTAAAAACCAAACTTGGTATTTACATTTGGTATCTTCCAAGGATGCGACACGAAGCTTTTCATGAAAATCACCCTATCCCAACTACCCTTTACGTGGAACTTTTTTCGAAAATTTTGATTTTCTCAAAAATGGCTCTAACGATTTTGGTTAAATTTTCGTATATTAAACATATTTACCTGACAAATAAAATGTATATCTTGAATTTTCGAGGAATAGTCTCTGAAGAGTAGTTTATTCTGGATGAATTTTACGGAATTTTGAATAACTGCTAAACCGTAAGAGATGGACAAAAACTTACTGCACAAAAAATGTAGAGCACGTTAAAACACACAGTTTATGTTATGTACATTTTTTCGTGGAGTTCATCGTTTTTGAGACATTCCTTATTTTTGGTTTCTGCTATGAAAAACTTATACTTTTCTCATACAGGAATTTGTCAACTGCTGCCCATACAAACAAAGGAACTTAAGTGACAAAGTAACCAACTTTTGACTATTACTTTAACCTATGGTACTCCCTTATTTCGCTTCTACTCACAAGGAAGCAACTAATAAGTGTATTTCTGATAATTGTTTTGAAAGCATAAGCTTTTTAACAATAGTTTGTTGCAGAGATGTAGAGAAAGTCATGTGAATGAACACATCAGATTTTTAATGTCATGCATCACAATGCTATGAGATGATAAATCTCAGATTTCTGTCTTCCTTTTTGTGCTGTTCTACTCGAGAACAATTGCTCATAAAGTGTAAAGAGATTAGCGAAACAGCCACTTTTAACTTTCTGGTTAAATTAAACCACAAAGGAGGAAATATAATAAAACTTGACTAATGTGTTTCAAGATTTAAACGCTAAATTACCTCGCAATCTAATAAGAAGTCTGTCTTGCCATTAGCAGGCTTGGAAACATAAATACCTGCAGAGGTGATTAAGGAGTCTAATGAACTTTAGAAGCACAACTGATCACCAAGTTAGCACCACGTGAAATTAAATTTCAATTTACCTTGAGAACAAGACATTTATCTCTCGAGGAGCGCCAGTCACTTCCCATAAAACCACTCAGGCAGTTGCCTTAAATTGAATGAAAAAAAAATTAGACGTGCTCTATTCACATGAATTTCTATATCTCTATAATAAATTATTGTTAATAAGCTTATTCTTCTACCTACTTCATTCTAATCGAGATAAAAATTAGCAAAAATGGCCTTATTGCCGAGTTCCTTTTAAGTAGAAGGGAAATGAGGGAATACAACAGGCTAAACCGTCAGTCAAATGTTTTAAAATGTGGTTGCTATGGGATTGACATCCACATCTTCGTTTGGCGTAGTTTTGAAAACATCCTGTATATTTTATATACGTATAACAGATATCTGTTCTCTCAAAATAATCAATCCCTGCCTATGCACAAAAATAAAACATAATGTTGCAATATATTTATGATTTGTTGAGGAAAAACTTACTAATAATCTAATAGACATTCAAAATATATTAATTATTACACCAATTTTATATATTCAAATAAATATTAATATACTACTAGAATTTCCTGAATTTTTAATACTTAAAATTATAATTATTTTTACTGCTTAGGCTTAAATTATTCAACATAGAACTTTCCCTTGATAGAAAAATCTGAAATGTTCCATTCATATGATTTGCTCTGCATCTTTGTAATAAATTATTGTTAATAATCTTATTCTTCTGTCTTCTTTATACTAATCGAGGTAAACATTAGCTGAACTTGCTTCCTTGTAAATAGAGGGAAAACAAGGAAATAAACCAGGCTAAACCGACAGTCAAATGCTTTAAAATATGGTTGCCATGGGACTGAAATCCGTTTCTTTGTGTGGCCAGGAGTTGACAAGTTCCCGTTTTAGAAAAGTTTAAGTATTTTAAAACTGAAATAAACCAGACTAAACCGACAGTCAAATGCTTTAAAATATGGTTGCCATGGGACTGAAATCCGTTTCTTTGCGTGGCCAGGAGTTGACAAGCTCCCGTTTTAGAAAAGTTTAAGTATTTTAAAACTGAAATCAGCAACAAATAATACCTAAAAATGGCCAACTCCACAAAAAAAAAATACATAACATTAATTGTGTTTTGACGAGATATACATTTTTTTGTGTAGAAAGGTTTTGTTTATCTCTTATGGTTTACCAGTTGTGCAAAATTCCCTCTCACCTAGGGTACGATCCCAAGCGACCGTATGTGAGATTTCTGGTGGACAAAGCGGCGCTGGGGCGGGTTTTCGCCGGTTCTCCGGTTTCCCCCGCCATCGCATTCCACCGATGCTCCATCTTCATTCATGTTCCACCAGCGCCTGCGGTGCCATAAGTAGTTAAAACAGGCGTTAAACACTACCAAAAATATTCAAAATTAATCAAAATTCATCCAGATTCAAAAGTTCTTCAGAGACTATTTTCAGAAAATTCAAGATATACATTTTATTTGTCATGTAAATAAGTTCAATATGAGAGATTTTAATAAAAATCGTTAAAGGCATTTTTGAGGAAACCAACATTTCGAATTTTTTTCCAAGTAAAGCGTAGCTTGGGGTGAAAGGATTTTCCTGAAAATATTCGTGTCGCATCTTTGTAAGATCCTAAACATAAATACCAAATTTGGTATTTAACGGTCTTTTCGTTTTTGAGCTATTATATCCACACACACACACACAGACGTGTTTCTAAAAATGTGTATTTCTCGGATGAGTCCCAAAACATGTATTTCCGGTGAAATCTCGGTATCGAATTTTTGGTGCAATACATAGTACGTATAGAGAAAATAAAAATATAGTTTCATAAAAATAATTTTTATAGCTGCTAACAAAGTATAGAGGCAAGGAAGTCATGTGAATGAATGCATCAAGTTTTTCATAAAGAATTCTACATTTTACCTTAGCCGAATGGAGGTTAGGTCAAAGCTAGCATTTGTTTCGACTTGTGGAACAGCGCCAGGACATAGTCTCCTGCTGTGTTTACGATATTAAAGCTGTCAGCAAGCTCGTTCCTCCAGAAAATAAGGGTGTGGGGGAGGTTGGGCTGACGATCTTCCTCTTTTTTTGTATATTTGTTTTTTGTTCGTTTCTGCATGCATTACATTTCTGGCATTTCCAAACTCAGTTATTTAGGTCTAACTTTTACTTTCTCTAACCAGTACAAAGTACATGTACGCAGAGCAAATGTTACGATCCACCCAAAAATACGATATCGAGATTTCACTGGATATATACGTTTTAGGGTCTTCTTTTTCCAAAAATCTGATGTATTGTTACAGAACATTTATTCTTTTATCTAGATCATTCTAATCAGGATAAATATTAACAGAATGGATCTTATTATTTGATTCCTTGTAGCTAGAAGAGAAATAAGGGAATACAGTAGGCGAAAGTGATAGTCAAATCTTTTAAAAGTCGATCCATAAAATAAACAATTGAAATTCGGTCTCTTTACTTGCTAGGATTTAATAAAATATACACGAAAAGAAAGATTAAAGAAGCTTCAAATGAAAACCAATAACTGGAAAATCTGGAAAATGATTAACTATACAATAAAAATCTGATGTGTACCATTCACATGACTTTCTCTATATCTCTGCAACAAATTATTCTTAAAAAGCTTATACATATATTTACTTCATGCTAATCATGCTTCAGCAGAAATAGTCTTATTTATTGCTCCCTTGTAAGTAGAAGCGAAATAAGGGAGTACCATAGGTTAAAGTGATAGTCAAAAGCTGGTTGCTATGTGACTGATGTTCCTTTGTTTGTATGGACACGAGTTCACAAAGTCCTGTATGAGAAAAATATAAGTTTTGGTAGCTTAAACTAAAAACAAGGAATATATTAAAAACAACAACTCCACGAAAAAAATGTATACAACATAAATTGTGTGTTTTGATGTGCTCTACATTTTTTGTGTGGCAAGTTTTTGTCTCTCTCTTGGCACTTATGCAAAATTCCATAAAATTCACTCAGAATAAAGTAGTCTTCAGAGGCTACTCCCAGAAAGTTCAAAATATACATTTTATTTGTAAGGTAAATATCTTTAATATATGATATTTTAATAATAATCGTTGGAGCCATTTTTTAGAAAGTCAAAATTTACGAAAAAAGTTCCATGTAAAGGGTAGCTTGGAGCGGGGGGATTTTCTTCAAAATTTTCGTGTCGCATCCCCGGAAGATGGTAAACTTAAATTTCAAGTTTGGTATTCTACCGATTTTTCGTTTTTGAGTTATCGTGTTCACAGACACACGGACCTTTTTCTGAAAATACATTTTTTGGACACAGGGACCCTAAAACATATATTTCCGGTGAAAGCTCAGTATAGAATTTTTTGGTGGAGTGCAATACATTCTCTATACACTATCTACATGGTGCGTATAGAGAAAATAAAAAATGTAGATAACATGCATTGCGTGTTTTAACAAAATCTGCATTTTTACTTTCTCCATACGCACTATGTACATAGTGTATAGAGAAAGTATTGCACTCCACCCAAAAATTCGATACCGAGATTTCACCGGAAATATATGTTTTAGGGTCCCCAATATCCAAAAAAAGCATTTTCACAAAATGGTCCGTGTGTGTGTGTCCGTGTCTGTGTGTCCGTGTGTCCGTGTGTCCGTGTGCCTGTGAACACGATAACTCAAAAACGAAAAGTCGGTAAAATACCAAACTTGGTATTTAAGTTTAGTATCTTTCAGGGATGCGACAGGAAGATTTTGAGAAAAATCCTCCCATCCCTAACTACCCTTTACATGGAACTTTTTTAGAAAAATTTGATTTTCTCAAAATATGGCTGTAACGATTTTGATTAAAATTTCGTATATTAAACATATTTACCTGACAAATAAAATGTATATCTCGAATTTTCTGGGAATAGCCTCTGAAGAGTAGTTTATTCAGGATGAATTTTACTAAATCTTGAATAACTGCTAAACTGTAAGAGATGGACAAAAACTTACTACACAAAAAATGTAGAGCCCATTAAAACACACAATTAATGTAATATACATTTTTTTCGTGGAGTTCGTCGTTTTTGTGACACTCCTTATTTTTGGTTTCTGCTATGAAAAACGTATACTATTCTCATACAGGAACTTGTCAACTCCTATCCATATAAACAAAGGAACTTCATTGACATAGCAACCAGTTTTTGACTATCACTTTAACCTACGGTTGTCCCTTATTTCGCTTCTACTTACAAGGAAGCGAGTAATTAGACTATTTCTGGTAATTTTTTTCTGATGAGCATAAAGTAAATAGAAGTATAAGCTTTTTAAGAATTATTTTTTGCAGGGATATGGAGAAAGTCATGTGAATGGTACACATCAGATTTTTTACTTTCTCTATACTCACTATGTACATAGTGTATAGAGAATGTATTGCACTCCACCAAAAAATTTGATACCGAGATTTCACCGGAAATAATATGTTTTAGGGTCCCCTGTATCCAAAAAAAGTGTTTTTAGAAAAAGGTCCGTGTGTTTGTGTCCGTGTGTCCGTGTGTCCGTGTGTCCGTGTGTCCGTGTGTCCGTGTGTCTGTGAACACGATAACTCAAAAACGAAAAGCCGGTAAAATACCAAACTTGGTATTTAAGTTTAGTATCTTCCAGGGATGCGACACGAAGATTTTGAGAAAAATCCCCCCACCCCAAACTACCCTTTACATGGAAGTTTTTTCGAACATTTTGATTTTCTAAAAATGGCTCTAACGATTTTGATTAAAATATCGTATATTAAAGCTATTTACATGACAAATAAAATGTATATTTTGAATTTTCTGGGAATAGCCTCTGAAGACTACTTTATTCGGGATGAATTTTTCATAACTACTAAACTGTAAGAGATGGACAATAACTTAACCCACAAAAAATGTAGAGCACGTTAAAACACAAAATTTATGCTATATACATTTTTTTCGTGGAGTTGATCGTTTTTGAGATATTCCTTTTTCTTGGTTTCATATTTGAAAAATTTATACTTTTCTCATACAGGAATTTGTCAATTCCTGTCCATGCAAACAAAGGAACATCAGTCACATAGCAACCAGCTTTTGGCTTTCACTTTAACCTATGGTACTCCCTTATTTCGCTTCTACTTACAGTAAAACAAGAAATAAGACTATTTCTGCTAATTTTTCTCGATTAGCATGAAATAAATAAAAGATAAACTTAGTAACAATAATAATTTTTAGAGATATAGAGAAAGTCATGTGAATGGAACACATCAGATTTTTGTGTAGTAAGTTTTTGTCTATTTTGCGGTCTATCAGTTATATAAAAGTTATGCAAAGGTCATCCAAAATGAAGAGGTCTGCGGAACGCAAGAAGCTCTTGATATAGATACGTTTAGTTTACCATGAAAATATCACAGACATGTTGAATAGAAATCATTAGAGCCACTTTTAAGAAAATAAAATATTTCGAAAAATGTTCCAGGGTAGTTGGAAGAGTGGGACATTTCCTGAAAATATTCGTGTCGCATCCTTGGGAGATACTGAACGAACTTAAATACCAGGTTTGGTATTTAAAGGACTTCATTTTTACTTTCTCTATAGGCACTATGTACATAGTGTATAGAGAATGTATTGCACTCCACCAAATAATTCGATACCGAGATTTCACCGCAAATATATGTTTTAGGGTTCCCTGTATCCAAAATAAAATTATTTTCAGGAAAAGGTCCGTGTGTGTGAGTCCGTGTGTCCATGTGTCTATGAACACGATAACTCAAAAACGAAAAGTCGGTAAAATACCAAACTTGGTATTTAAGTTTAGTATCTTCCAGGGATGCGACACGAAGATTTTGAGAAAAATCCCCCCACCCCCAACTATCCTTTACATGGAACTTTTTTCGAAAATTTTGATTTTCTCAAAAATGGCTCTAACGATTTTGCTTAAAATTTCGTATATTAAGCATATTTACCTGACAAATAAAATGTATATCTTGAATTATCTGGGAATAGCTTCTGAAGACCTGTTTATTCTGGATGAATTTCGCTTAATTTGGCATAATTAGTAAACTGTAAGAGATAGACAAAAACGTTCTACACAAAAAATGTAGGTCTTGTTAATATACACAAGTTATGTCATATACAGTTCTCTCGTGGAGTTTACCATTTTCGAGGTATTCATTGTTATTAGTTTCAGTTGTGAAGTACTTATACTTTTCTCAGACGGGAGTGTGCGATTTTCTTTGCTCTACTCCTGGCCAAGAAAAGAAGGGATCTGTAATAACAATCGCATAACGACAGCTTTTAAAACATTTGACTATGGCTTTAACATCGTATATTACCTTATTTTTTTCCTACTTATGAGGAACTAAGTAATAAGAACATTGTGCTAATGAGCACCTCCATTAGCAAGATGCGGAAAGAAGAATACTCTTTTGTAGGAGTTTTGTAAAACAGCTAGAGAAAGTCATGTGAATGTAACACATCAGATTTTTGAGTAATGCGACCCATTCACACACATAGACACGGACATGTTTCTAAAAACTTTTTTTTTTTTTTGATTCAGGGGTCTCATAACATGTGTTTCCAGTGAAATCTAGGTATCAAATTTGTGGGTGGAATAAAATACCTCATCTATCCACTATGTAACTGTACATACGTACTAGAGAGAGTAAAAATAAAGCATTTTAGAAAAAGGTCAGTATGTGTCTAAGTATCTATGAATGCCTCATATAGAAATGAAAAGTCTGTTAAATACTTACTTATTTATATTTTTATTTCCCCTTACAAGCATATGGCAGGAAGTTTTTCAAGCTAATTACCTCATGACATTTTAAAATATTTGATTGTCGGTTTGCCCAAAGTGTATTCCCTTATTTCCCTTCTATTTATAAGAAACTAAGTAATAAGACTAACAATGTTTATGTCTGTTAGCCTGAAGTAGATAGAAGAATAAACTTTTTAACAACAATTTGTTACAGAGAGACTGACACCCCTCCCTGGGACTTACAAGCGGAAGTTTAGGAGTCAGAAGCCTGTTGGAGAGCGGACAGCACGAACTCATAGAATGGAGAACCTAGAACGAATGGTTGGCTCGTAGACAGGCATCAGCTGAGGAAGTGGATGGTACGTAATGCAAGCGAAATGGATGATAGGAAAGGTGATGGCGGGGAAACTTGAAGATCTGGAGAAAATCCGTCCAACGCTTGGGATCGAACCCAGGCCACCTAGGTGGGAGGCGAGCAGTATGTAAATATATTTCAAAACATCAATTTGTCACTGTTGTTGAAAAGAGACAAGTGCAGGAAGTACAGATGGTGGTCGGAGGTAAATTGAGCACTTCTTATGCTACCAAACAATGTGGAATATAGCAGTTGGTTTTGTTGCTCTCCTCGGACAAGAGCGTCAACAAAGTGAATAGCTATGATTATTCTCCTCGCTTGACCTGGTTGTATGCAGATTTCTAGAATAATCGGAGCGGAAGCAAACCGCACACTGCTGTCCCAACCCTCTTCTACAACCTTCTTGCGATATATTTCAATAGAAGTCCAAATTTTGCATAAATAGACCTACAGGAATGTTAAATGCTTGAAGCACGCTGAAGTTTTTATTACTTTCTCTACACGTAGTATGTACATAGTATATAGAGAAAGTATTGTATTGCACTCAAAAATTAGTACCGAAATTTCACCGGAAGTATATGTTTTAAAACCCCCTGAAACCACAAAATGTCATTTTTAGAAAAATGTTTGTGTGTGTGTCTGTGGGCAGCATAACTAAAAAATCTGATGTGTTCTATTCACATGACTTTCTCTACATCTCTGAAACAAATTATTGTTAAAAGGTTTATGTTTCTATTTACTTCATGCTAATCAAGAAAAAAATAGCAGAAATAGTCTCATTACTTGCTTCCTTGTAAGTAGAAGCGAAATAAGGGAGTAACATAGGTTAAAGTGATAGTCAAAAGCTGGTTGCAATGTGACTGAAGTTCTTTATTTGTATGGGCAGGAGTTGAGAAATTCCTGTATGATAAAATTTAAGTTTTTCGAAGCTGAAAACAAAAACAAGGAATATCTCAAAATCGATCAACTCCATGAAAAAAATGTATGCCGCATAAATTGTGTTTTAATGTGCTGTACATTTTGTGTGGTAAGTTTCTGTCTATCGCTTACGGTTTAGCGGTTATGACATCCCATAGAATTCACTCAAAATAAAGTAGTCTTCAGAGGCTATTCCCAGAAAATTCAAAATATACATTTTTTTTGTCAGGTAAACATGTTTAATATACGATATTTTAATCAAAATCGTTAGGGCCATTTTTTAGAAAATCAAAATTTTCGAAAAAAGTTCCATATAAAAGGTAGTTTGGGGTGGGGGAATTTTCTTAAAATATTCGTTTCACATGCCTGGAAGATACTAAACTTAAATACCAAGTTTTGTATTTTACCGACTTTTCGTTTTTGCGTTATCGTGTTCACAGACACGAAAACTTTTCTGAAAATACCTTTTTTTGGATACAGGGGACCCTAAAACATATATTTCCGGTGAAAACTCGGTATGGAATTTTTTGGTGGAGTGCAATACCTTCTCTGTACACTATGTTCATAGTACGTGTAGAGAAAGTAAAAATGAAAAGTACATTAAGTACCAAACTTGGTATTTAAGTTTAGTATCTTGCAGGGATGCGACACAAGGATTTTCAGAAAAATCCCTCCACCCCAAACTTTTCTTTACATGGAAAAAAGTTTTAACATTTTGATTTTCTTAAAAATGCCTCTAACGATTTTGATTAAAATACCGTATATTAAAGATATTTACCTGACAAATAGAATGTATATCTTGAATTTTCTGGGAATGGCCTCTGAAGACTACTTTATTCTGGATGAATTTTACGAGATTGTGCATAACTGCTAAACCGTAAGAGATGGACAAAAACTTACTACATGAAAAATGTAGAGCACATTAACACACACCATGTATGTCATATACATTATTTTTCGTGGAGTTGATCAATTTTAAGATATTCTTAGTGTTTCGTTTCTGCTTTGAAAAACATACTTTTCTCATACAGGAATTTGTTAACTATTGTCCATACAAACAATGGAACTTCAGTTACATAGCAACCAGGTTTCGGCTATCATTTTAACCTATAGCACTCTCTCATTTCGCTTCTACTTAAATGGAAGCCAATAGTAAGACTATTTCTGCTAATGTTTCTCAATTAGCATGAAGTAAATAGTAGCATAAGCTTTTTAACTACAATTTGTTGCAGGGATGTAGAGAAAGTCATGTGTATGATACACATCAGATTCTTTATTATTGGTTTCAGTTTTTAAATACTTTCAAGGCAGTACGAAACTTTACGATGCTTTTTAGTAATGGCTCTAACTGTTTTGATTAAGGTACCAAATGTTTAAGATATTTTCATGACAAATGAAATGTATATCTTAATTTTTCTGGGAATAGCCTCTGAAGAACTCTTATTTTGAATGAGTTTGTATAACTGGTAAAACATAACAAGAATGTCCTACACAGAAAATGCAGATATCGTATTTTCGAGTTATTTCTTGTTATTGATTTTAATTTTAAAACACTTAAACTTTTCTCAAACGGAGGTTATCATTGTTTTACTCTTGGCCATGCAAATAAAACCGAATTTCAATTGTACCGTATAGAGAGAAGTTTTTAAAAAAATTAACTATCGCTTTAGTCTAGTGTATTCGTTTATAACCTTTCTACTTACAAGTCATATGATTGGAAGGGAAAGTCATATGAATGGAACACAGCATATGTTTTGTTTAGCCTGTTCAGCCGCATCTTCCAATAGCCGTCTTATACACTGGAAAAAATAACATAGTTTGTTATTACACTGAAGATTACTTGAACAACTTCAGTAAACAACTTCAGGGAAGTGTTGAGGTGTGACTTATTTGGATAAAGTGTTAATGTGTTTTGTTCCTGAAGATGCGAAAGTCGACACTGGTTCTGAGTTATCCACGCATCTCTTACTCTATAATCTAGCAAATGAATACAGAGTAAATGTGCGAGGAAATGTTTGTTCAAATCATTCTGTGCGGCTTAGCGAGAACAAACACACAAAGTTCACTTTTGGACTTAACGTAAACATCAGTATCAGCAAGGTACTCTTCATCGATTCCTTAGGAAAAGATATACCTGTGGACTTAATTGGTAAAAGAGAACAGGTTTCTTTAATATCAGGTGATAAATTATAGTTGTTATAACGTTTTATTATAATTATTAATACTTCGTTGTAGTATGCACGCACGTTTTCTTGGGCACTCCACCCCCTTATCTTCATTCGGTAAGGTTCGCGCAATTTCAGAAGCAGAGCGACATTGAGAAGAGGTACCCTATTCTCTGATGTGTCTAGTGGCTTCAATGCTAAGGTTTTATTGTCTGTAGGTGCCAGATTTCAGTCACATACACGTGCACCATGTTTAATTTCAAAATTCAGCTAGCTGAATTTAAATAAACGGATAAACTGATTACTATAATGGATGAGGGCCTCAAAGAAAGAAGTTTATATCATCCTCTTTCTCATGCTTATTCCGGAATTTGGCCTGATCACTCATCCGGCTTTGCTCTGTCGCAGAGCCTGTCTGCTCCAAACGGGTGTAAATCCTCAGACGAAGAGGATAAACAGATGAAGGCGATAGTGAAATTCTTTTAAAAGCTCAACGGGAGCAAAAGAAAACTATATGCATCGTTATGAAAATTGAATAAGCTCTTGTTTTGACATTACAAACATGTACGAAGAAAAAAAAATCACATTTTCGTCTATCCCATGAAAATGTTTGCTTATTAGTGTATTTCCTGTTTTCTCTTCTACTTAGACGATAGCAAGTAATAAGACAATATGTGATAACCTTACCTAAATTAGCATAATGTAGATAGACCAATCATCTTTTGTAACTAAGAACGCAGCGAAACCTTCTCCTAGAAAACTTCGACCGCGCCACTGAAGATGTCCACCGTAGTTGTGGACGAAACGTCTGGTACTCCTAACACCAGCAGACCACGGCAAAACAGCCCGGAAACATTTCTTAGTTACAATGACTCCGGCCGTGAAAGCCTACGTTCTCTCAATCATCTTTTGTAAGAATTATTTGCTTGCTGTGTAAGTAAAAAAGGTCATGGGGATGGAACACGGTCATAAGATTTTTAAACTTAAGATACCTTTCGTTAAATATGTTTTCATGAATAATAAATAAATAAATGCCTACATCTTCAATTTTCTGAGAGTAGTATTAGAAGTCCCCTTCATTAGTGATGTCTTTTGCATATCTGGCAAACCGTAAGGATACAACACGAAGATTTTTAAGAAAGTCCCTCCCCACACCAAACTAGCCTTTTTTCTAAAATTTTGATTTTCTCAAAATCTTGATTACAATTTTGATTAAAATATAGTGTAATAAAGATATTTACATGACAAATATAATGTATGTCTTGAGTTTTCTGGGAATCGCCTCCTAAAGGCACCTTTATTGTAGGTGATTTTTTGGGGTTTTGCATAACTGGTAAATCGTAATAAATAAACAAAAACTTACTACACAAAAAATGTAAATCTCATTAAAAACACCACGATGTTGTATATTATATATATTATTATATATATTTCATGGAGTTGACTATTTTGAGATATTCCTTTCGGTTTTAAAATACTTAAACCTTTCTCATATGGGGATATGTCAAGTCCTGGACATGCAAAGAAAAGGATTTCAACCACAGGGCAACCAGTTTTTAAAAGATTTGACTATCGCTTTAGCTTAGTGTGTTCTCTTATTTCCCGTCTACTTACAAGGAAGCAAGTAATATGACCAATTCTGGTAAATGTTTATCTTGGTTAATATAGAGTAGGTAGAGAAATAAAGCTCTTTTTATACTCTCCAAATTCTTGCATTGTTTTAGGAATAAAAATATTGTAGTTTGTTTGTTTTAATAATTTACCTAGGAATTATTGCGTATTATTGTAGAATAATAATTGTGCACTTACCGTTTTGCTTTCTTAGCGACGGTACTGTACTAGGAGTTTAAATTTCTCCACTTTTATTTCTAGCAAGAAAAACTGAAACTTCTTTAAAATTATTGCTAATAGAATAAATACACTAACTTTATAGTACAGTACTGCATTGAAGAGCCATAAAGCCCAATGGTGAGACGTCATACGTCGTATAACTAGGCCTTCTCTTTAGGTGGTGTTAGTCACTCAGGACTTGCAGCGAAAACTACTGAGATCACTAAAGCAAAAGCGAATTACGCATACACAGATCTATGACTCCGCTTTGTGTTAATGGCTGTAGAGGAGCGTGATAGACACTTTATCCTCTATACTTCCATTCCCGAACATATTGCCAGTATTTCTTCCTCACAAATCGGACAGATTTTCGAACCATTTCCATCAGCGATCTTTATCACTCGCCAAGCACAAGTTTAAGTCACGCGAAGCCCCAGTTAAAGCGTTTGGCCCCTTTTGATAAATTACTCCACACCCCACTGAGATTTTATTGCCGAATACATTTATCACCAACTCTTTTTCCTTTCGGTACCCTTTAGTTGGTTCTTCAAACACTTTATACTCAACCTGTCCTATAGTTTCCAAGTCTACCCTTTAATATTACGTCCCATTCTCAAGTGTTTATGGTTGTAAACTGCCTGGTAAAAAAATGTCGTGTTATTTATGGACGCTCTTTAACTACTGTGGTTCTCAGCGTCCCATTCTAAATTGGAGTGAAAGACCGCTTAATTTTGCTCAGAGGCTTCTCTATCGGGCTTGAGGGACCAACGACTTTACTTCCCTTCCGAAGAAAGCCATGCTAAGGATTTTTACGTCCGAAAAAATCCATCGTCCTCCGCCTTGTTTGAACCCGCGACCTTGGGTATATGAAGTTAGCACGGTAGCCATTACACCACGGATGGCGACTTGACGAAGGAGTGTGTACTTAGTGATACTAAAAAGAGGAAAGTGGGGCAGTGATTGCATGGTAGACTGTGATGTTTTCATTAGCAGTGGAAGGCCATTGAAGGGTGGGTGGTAAGTATACATGCCACTGATTTACGGGAGTGAACAATTTTTATATTTAAAAACGTTCAATTGCTGTTGTGCAACAAGTCATCAGCATCATTATCCGGTTCATTTCTTCTCAAGATACATAGATTGCAATGCACAACAATACATTTGTAACGTCTCAAATGTGAATCGTCTCCGATTGGCAAGTAGACTTTATTTTATGACAACTTCGCTCCATATCACAAGATGTGATTGGAGCGAAACGGAAGTACGACACATCGTCGACTATTGGGTAAGATACTCCATCAGTAATTATTTTCATAGTAACACCTCGTAGCACATTTCGAATTTCACGCAATATTGAAAATCTGTAATTTTTTTCAAACACGGTCTAAACCAAGTGTCACGGTTCTCTGATTAATTGCTAATCAACATCTTTCAGGACTCGAGCCATTTCAATCTTCGATGTTTCCTAATATGTGTTATTGTTGCAAAGTTCTTCTGTGTTAATTGCAAATCATCATACATAATTTGAAGCAAGGGATATCATCTTGATTGAAGAGCATGCAGTATCATCAAAGACATTAATTACCTACAAACATTATTGTAATATACAGCATAGTATACTGCTGCGTGAGCCACGTTCCCCAACGCGTTATTACAGGTTGTTTACATGCGGCGCGTGCATTCACAATGCAGTATGTATACACCTGGTATCCGCAAGAAGCCATCCCTAGTCATCACGCTCGGCGCATGCCCTGTACATTTCGGCAATACTGGAATTCAGGAGTTGAGTCTCTTACAGTGGACGGGTTCAAATCAAATTCAAAATGCAAACACCGCCGCGCGTAGTCATACGCTCACAAATTAGAAAATAATATTCATTAGCAATAAAGGAAACAGCAAGTTTAACCTGTAATGGATCGTTTAGTTTAATCCTGCGCTGATGTTTTGATGGTCAGACTGCACTATATTCCAGTTTTCTTTGAGCGCTCTAAACTGTGCCATACTACAGCAGTGACCTCCCCAAACAACTGCATTCTTTCGTCAGACAGGTAGTACATCGGTTACACAGTAGTTTGCTGAGTACTAACCAAAATACTGGATCTAATTAGCACTACGTAATAACGGCATATCTATTGTGTAGAGTTGCAGCAAAATGAATCTAAAGCAAGCAATCAAATTGCTCTGAATTAAAGAATTAGCGAACAGCATGAGCAGACTGCCTCCTGCTGGGAGCTTTGGAAGCGGGAAGGACAAACAGTTAGAACCTAAAGTATCATGGCGGAACAAATGAAGTTTGTAAAACATCGCAGAGGTAATTCTTTAGCTAAAATTAAATATGAACGTTTAGGTAGAGGTAGTTTATTAATTAATAAAGGCTTATTAAAGTTGATACCGAGAATGGTATTATGGTTAAGATGGTTTAGGATCAGTTTCTTATTGTTTAGTTATTAATTATCAAAATGTTGGGTCTTATAATCCTTGCATATTAGCTGCTGTGAGAAAGCTGTAATTTTGAATTGTTTCACAAACTATGTAAAAACCATCCCACGTTGATCATCAATGATGTTGTTAACGTGACAGCGTAGTTTACAGATGTGTGTGAGCATTAAGTAAATTTTTAAAGTGCAGAAAAAGGTTTAA
Source organism: Hymenopus coronatus (assembly GCA_030762935.1). Lineage (NCBI taxonomy): Eukaryota > Metazoa > Arthropoda > Insecta > Mantodea > Hymenopodidae > Hymenopus > Hymenopus coronatus. The sequence goes on from CM060891.1 coordinate 18,989,130, forward strand.
AACAGGCCAGTTATTTCACCTGGAAAATCAAGGAAACATGAAAAGCCAGTGCTAGACAGATTCCTTAGGAGTGCGTGCATCAAAAACTTCATAATATCTTCCACATTCATGAGTCACATACACTCCACAAACGTCTTCCATTTGTGAACGGTGACTCCGATCTTCCTACGTTCAAGCAAACCTCTTCTTACTTTCTCTATACGCACTATGTACATAGTGTATAGAGAAGGTATTGCACCCCACCCAAAAATTCGATACCGAGATTTCACCGGAAATATATGTTTTAGGGTCCCCAATATCCAAAAATAGCATTTTCACAAAAAGATCCGTGTGTGTGTGTGTCCGTGTGTCCATGTGTCTGTGAACACGATAACTCAAAAACGAAAAGTCAGTAAAATACCAAACTTGGTATTTAGATTTAGTATCTTCCAAGGATGCGACACGAAGATTTTGAGAAAAATCCCCCCACCCTCAACTATCCTTTACATGGAACTCTTTTCGAAAATTTTGATTTTCTCAAAAATGGCTCGAAGGATTTTGATTAAAATTTCGTATATTAAAGATATTTACTTGACAAATAAAATGTATATCTTGACTTTTCTGGAAATAGCCTCTGAGGAGTAGTTTATTCTGGATGAATTTTACTGAAATTTGAATAACTGCAACACCGTAAGAGATGGACAAAAACTTACTACACAAAAAATGTAGAGCACATTACAACACACAATTTATGTTCTATACATTTTTTTCGTGGAGTTCGTCGTTTTTGAGACATTCCTTATTTTAGGTTTCTGCTATGAAAAACTTATACATTTCTCATACAGCAATTTGTCAACTGCTATCCATATAAACAAAGGAACTTCATTGACATAGCAACCAGCTTTTAACTATCACTTTAACCTATGGTAATCTCTTATTTTGCTTCTACTTACAAGGAAACAAGTAATAAGACTATTTCTACTAATTTTTTCTGATAGCATAAAGTAAATAGTAGTATAAGCTCTTTAAGAATAATTTGTTGCAGGAATATAGAGAAAGTCGTGTGAATGATACACATCAGATTTTTATAAGCTGTTGCTTGATATTGGTTTCAAATTCCAGAAAAGAAATGGTATTGATATGTTTATTCACTGTGAGGATGCATTATTAAATTCCCACGTACAGCCAGGAAGGTCGAAAGCAGTATTTTCTCGACGAAACATACCACTTGAGAGAAGTTATTCACAAAACTTAGGAAAACTGAATAAAAAGAACGAACAATAGAAATAGGTTGGAAGTTACTTTTACTCGGTGTCCGGAACGATGTTCATCATTTGTTGATGTACGGCCACGTTTAAATTCCTTTGTCCAAATGTAAATTGTTGCAAACGCAGGAGCAGATGTGCCATGAATTTCATCCAACTCGGCTTGTAGCTCTTTCGGCGTTAAGCCTTTTAAATAAAGTGTTTAATCACTCGTCTTTTACATCTTTCTAAAGAAGCATAACATTGCTCATTCTATCGCCATTTGCAACGAAACCACGTGATCGATATAGTTGAAACTTAAACTGCCATCTAGTAAAACACAACGGTCACTATATACAAACGTTTTTCGAAGCTACGAGAGTAATTTCTTGGATTTTCTAAGGACTTATTGAACGCCCCTTACTTTTAAGTTTATATATTGGATAGGTGGGTCGTCTCCTTAGCGCGGTGGTAGCGCAGCTGCTTACCAAGCGGGAAACCTGGGTTCGATCCCCAGTACCGGCGTGGGGATTTTTCCCCCGCTGGGAGACCTGGACCGGGGTGCACTCAGCCTCGTAAGGTCCCTGGGGGGCCAATTGAGGAGCTACTTGTTGGAGAAGTAGCGGCTCCAGGTCATGAGGACCGCATTAACCGGCCGGGAGGGACTCGAGGCGCTGACCACGTCTCACCCTCCAATACTGCACCCCATCCATGACGTCTGTAGTGGACCGAGATGGGGGACGCAGCGGCCGGGCGGTAGGCCAAGGTTCCCCGTGAGCTGTCGTGCCATGGAGTTAAATATTGGATAGGTAGAGTCAGACTGAAAAATTCAATGTCATAGCCGGGATTTGAACCACGGATCTGCCGATCTCTAGCCAGTTGCTCTACCACTGAGTTAACATGGCAACATACCGATATTGCATTGAATTTCTCAACTGATGCACATGTTTCCCGGTAAACCACAAGTTGATCTCAAATTATTTTGAGATGGCATACCCCTATGGCAACTTACAATGTTATAAGTACTTTAAACCCCAGGATTCACAGTATAGACAACTATTATGGCTAATTAGTATTGATTTAATTGTTTTTTTTTTTCCACACAAGCCGTATGTAGGACATACGGTGCCGGTATGTTGCCATGGTAGCTCAGTGGTAGAGCAACCGGCTAGACACCGGGAGATCAAATGTCAATTATGGCATTGACTTTTTTCAGTCTGACTCTATACACCCAACTCCTGTCGTACACACGGTTGTGTGAAAAAAAAAAATTAAATCAATGTTTATATATTCTCTTAATTCATTTTATGAGTTTTATTTTCAAATCAGAACAAGTAGCAAATGGGTGAGCTTTTTTCAATTTCTACAGATTGTTGTTTTTTTAAGGAACCACCTCAAGACCAAGGTTCAATTCCGCTGAGACAACGGCTGAAATGACGTCATGCTTTTAAACCAACTGGCAGTAAAGGCCTGAATACATCTGAAGACCCAGTAGAAATACGAGCGCCGTTTTTTTTTCAACCTCCGATAGGCTATAAATAAAAGACAAGTTCATAGAAAACAATTATTTTATTACTAAAAGTTTTGTACACTTATGGTTACTTTTCAACATAATCACCGAAAAGATTGAGACATTTATCGTACCTGTGCACAAACTTTGCAATACCCACTTCAAAAAATGCTGCCGCTAATGATTTCAAATGAGCATTGACCTTGTTTTGAAGATCTTCGTTGGTTTGAAAGTGCTGCCCTCCTAGCCACCTCTTCAGTTCAGGGAAAAGGTGAAAGGCGCTGGGTGTCAGGTCAGGACTGCACGGCGGATGATCGAAATTGTCCCATTAAAATTGTTCAAGGAACCGAGGGGTTGTGCCAGCAATATGTGGACGAGCGTTGTATGGATCAACACAGTTCTTGAAATCAGCATTCCTCTTCGTTTGTTTTAAATGGCTCTCCTCAAACGTCGTAAAGTTTCACAATAAACAGCTGCATTGATTGCGGGCTGCATCATTGGAGTCAACATTTTTTGAAGCGGGTATTGCATAGCTTGTGCACAGGTACGATAAACGCCTCAATCTTTTCGGTGATTATGTTGAAAAGTAACCATAAGAGTACAAAACTTTTAGTAATAAAATAATTCTTTTCTGTGAAATTGTTTTTTATTTATAACCTATTGGATGTTGAGAAAAAAAAAATCGGCCCACGCACAAAGGGTGCACTTTAATTACATCTACAAATGAGAAAAAAAAACAGTGTAGTTTTGCTATGTTAGTGCAGCTTGTGAGCCTAGTTCCAGTACAAATTGGAGTATATTTAAGCTGCAGGAAGCATTAACATAGAGAGTGAATGGGATCGAAGGATTTTCTCATCACTGCGAGCGAGTACTCAAGTTTAAATCGCTGGGAGTTTTTCAATTGTTGGACAATTACTCTGCTAGGATGGGTCGTTGCAAGGAGAAACATTTTACAGCAAACAGGTTGACCTTAGTAGGGATCTTCCCCTTTATCTGTAACTCTGTTTCTTTCTTTTCTTTTAGTCTAAGGTCTTTTCTAACTTTGTACATACAGCCACATACAAGAGGGCATGTTAACTTGTGTAACATTTTGTAATTTTCCTCTACTTGAAATCTTGCCAAAACAAAACACGGAACTTTAATTTTCTTTTTCTACCGCTCAACTTTTAATGAGATTAGTCTTATATTTACTGCAATTAAAAGTAACACAGCATAAGGCTCAAAATTTCAACTTAAGTAATTATGGTGGGAAAATAATCCATCTTTCCGCCGTTGTAATTAAATTACAATTTTTTTCTTGGTTTCTTTATTAAGTAAACTTTCTACAGATTAATTTTAAATTCTATTATGCACACTTTTAATTAGCATTAGTTTAAAATTGGCAAGTTAGGTTGTGGTTTTTACTTTAACTGCTATTTAGCTTTAGAGATACAGGAGTGAGGTTTTCATACGGATCACATATTTTCAATCTCTCTGAAAAAATTAAACATTATATTACCTATCTATTTTACAATAGACTATTCTTATTATGTGCTTAATCTTACACCTATTTCATACAAATATAGATCAACATTAGCAGAAATGGTTTTATTCCTTAATATGTAGATGTAAGGCGAATAAGGAAAACTGTGACGTGTCCATTCACATGCCTTTCTCTACATCTCTACAAAAACGTATTGTTAAAAAGCTTGTTCTTATAGCTGCTTTATCCAATCGAGATAAACATTAGCAGAAACGTCTTATTACTTAGTTACTTATAAGTAGAAGGTAAATTAAGCAGTACACGAATAAAGCGATAGTTAGACCTTTTAAAATCTGGTTGCATTGTGATTGAAATTTCTTTGTTTGTGTGGCTAGGAATTAATATATTCCCGCAACAGAAGATATCGTATAAGTATTTTAAAGCTGAAACCAATAACAAAGAATATCTCAGAAACGGCCAGCTCTACAAAAAAAAAAAAAAAAAAAAAAAAAAAGGAGTATAATACATGGCACAGATTATTGTTTTAATGAGATCTACACTTTTTTACTTTCTCTATACGTACTATGTACATAGTGTATAGAGAAGGTATTGCACTCCAACAAAAAATTCGATACTGAGATTTCACCGGAAATATATGTTTTAGGGTTCCCTGTATCCAAAAAAAGAATTTTCAGAAAAAGGTCCGTGTGTATGTGTCCGTGTGTGCGTGTGTGTGTCCGTGTGTCCGTGTGTCTGTGAACACGATAACTCAAAAACGAAAAGTCGGTAAAATACCAAACTTGGTATTTAAGTTTAGTATCTTCCAGGGATGCGACACGAAGATTTTGAGAAAAATACTCCACCCCCAAAAACCCTTTACATGGAACTTTTTCGAAAATTTTGATTTTCTAAAAAATGGCTCTAACGATTTTGATTAAAATATCGTATATTAAAGATATTTACCTGACAAATAAAATGTATATTTTGAATTTTCTGGGAATAGCCTCTGAATACTACTTTATTCTGGATGTATTTTACGGATTTTTGCAATATATATATATATATATATATATATATATATATATATATATATATATATATTGCTTGGTTTTGGTTTCAGCTTTGAAAAAACATACTTTTCTCTTACAGGGTTTATCAACACCTGCCCAAACAAACAAAGGAACTTCAGTCACATAACAACCAGTTTTTGACTGTCACTTTAACCTGTAGTACTCCCTTATTTCGCTTCTACTTACAAAGAAGCAAGTAATAAGACTATTTCTACTAATTTTTTCTCAATTAGCATGAAGTAAATAGAATCCTAAGCTGTTTAACAATAATTTAATGCAGAGATGTAGAGAAAGTCATGTGAATGGAACACATAAGATTTTTTGTGTAGAAAGCTTTGTCTATCTCTTACGGTTTACTAGTTATGCAAAAGTTATCTAGAGTAAAGAGGTCTTCAATGGCTATTTCTAGAAAATATAAATTACTCATTTCATTTGTCATTAAATATTTCTAAATGTATTACTTTGATCAAAGTCCTTCTAGTCATTTTTGAGAAAATCAAAATTTTCAAAAACATGTTCCTACAAGAGTACTTTGAATTGGGGGGTATTTATAACTGAAATATCAATCTTGGTACTTAAATATTGCTTTTTAAATTATATGTTCCCACACATAGAACCTTTCTCAAAATCGTATGTGTTATATTCATAGGAAGTTCTCTATCTATTTTGCAACAAACTATTGTTTCAAAAGATTATTTTTCTATCTATTCTACTATATCAAAATTAAAAATGCAGTCACTTTTCTTACATACATCGTTATACACACGGGAATAAGGGAATACTCCAGACTAAAGCGATAGTGAAACATTTTGTTGACATTTCGTTATTTTTGTTTGACTGGAAGAAAGAAAAATGAATTTCGAATTTAAATTTAAGAAAAGTATAAGTATTAGAACATTTAAACAATTAAGAAGGAATAATACTATTAAATATAATATAATTAATCTTTATTTAAAAATAAAAATAGAATTTAATTTGTCAAAATTTAATATTAATGCAATAACCATTAATAATACTCTCCTACAACTTTATGACCACTAAAATCAATATAAAATCAACTTACATGAAATGGCTGACTCCAAGACTTAAATCGTGGGCTTTAACGGGGTCTGCATGGTCTATGCAGTAGGCTTTTGTCTATATGTAACGGTTTACCACCAAAGTCGTCCAGAATGAAGAGGCTATTGGTAGAAAATCTAAGATATACATTTCATTTGTAATAAAGCTTGGTATTTTAATCAATATTGTTACTAATTTTTAGAAAATCAGAAGGTAACCTTTTAGAAGTTCGAGGATTTTTCTGCAACCTTCGTGTTGTGTCCGTGAAATATACTGAACTCAAATACCAAGTTTGATGTTTAATCGACTATTCGTTTTTGAGTTTTGTTATTCAGCAACACAGACTCACATACAGAGGGGAGAGAGAGAGGGAAAGAGAAAGAGATAGAGAAAGCTGTGAGAGACATGTGGAGGGAAAGGGGAGGTAGAGAGGGAGAAAGAGATAGAGAAAGCGGAGAGAGACATGTGGAGGGAAAGGAGGACGTAGAGGGAGAGGGAGAGGGAGAGAGAAAGAGATAGAGAAAGCGGAGAGAGACATGTGGAGGGAAAGGAGGACGTAGAGGGAGAGAGGCACACACAGAGAAACAGACAGAGTTTTTTTTGATAGTGTTGAACGTCCGCTTTTACTACACCGTAGGAGATGACACTGGAGATACATGGAATGAAGATGGAGCACCGGTGGAATGCGATGTCGGGGGAAACCGGAGAACCTGGAGAACACCCGCCCATGCGCCGCTTTGTCCACCACAAATCTCTCATGCGGTCGCTTGGGATCGAAACCAGGCCGTCTAGTTGAGAGGCGAGTGGCACGGCATGACAGAGAGAGAGAGAGAGAGAGAGAGAGAGAGAGAGAGAGAGAGAGAGAGAGAGAGAGAGAGAGAGAGAGAGAGAGAGAGAGAGATTTTTCTTCCAAAAATGCATTTTATTATTCACGGGACCTACAAATATTTGACCAGTAAAACCTCGATTTCCAAGTTGTGTATGGAATACCTACAAAGCTTTCTCTACTTATTATACGTAGTAGGGAACGTAAAAATGGTGATTAATTTAACCATTTATTTTGAGTAGAAATTGTCAAAGGAGGAGAATTATGACACATTTCCATTCATCTGATTAATTAGCTAATGAATTGATAATAGTTGATTTTTAACTTGTCGGTTAATTGACTATATTTAATTCAAATTTATGTATAGTTCTTAAAGGTTAATTTCATTTATAGTTGCCAAAAATGTTCAGGAAGTAGAAACTGACATTTTCATACCTTTGTAATTGGGTCATGAATAATTATGTTTCAGATTCACTTCTCTCTTGACAATAGCAGGTGCTTCTGAATGACGTATGTTGCTGGCGCGCTGCCCGGAAGTGCAAATCTCTTCCAATGGTTGTGTATCTGATAGACAGTGGCAACGACTGAATATCGCCAGGTATATGTTGTGTTTTGTTTGTTCACTACCTTATACGAAATATCCACTGAAATATGTCCACTTACATTACATTTTATTTCTATATTTGGTACATAGCATATAGGTACAACAGTTATTGCATTCGACTCATAAATTCGACATCGAGATTTCCCCAGAAATACACGTTTCAGGTCCCCTGTATGCCTCTATTTTCTTTATGGTAATCGAGAAAAAAATAGCAGAAATAGTCTTATTACTTGCTTCCTTGTACATAGAAGCGAAATAAGGGAGTACCATAGATTAAAGTGATAGTCAAAAGCTGGTAACTATGTGACCTTTGTTTGTATGGACATGAGTCGACAAATTCCTGTATGAAAAAAGTAAGTTTTTCATAGCTGAAACCAAAAACAAGGAATATTTAAAAAACGATCAACTCCACGTAAAAATGTATATGATATAAGTGTTGTATTTTAAAGTGGTCTACATTTTTTGTGGAGTAAGTTCTTATCTAACTCTTACGGTTTATCACTTATTCAAAATTCTGTAAATTTCATCCAGAATAAAATAGTCTTCAGAGGCTATTCCCAGAAAATTCAAAATACACATTTTATTTGTCGGGTGAATATCTTTAATATACGATATTTTAATCAAAATCGTTAGAGCCATTTTTTAGCAAATCCAAATTTTTGAAAAAAGTTTCATGTAAAGGATAGTTCAGGGTAAGGGGATTTTTCTCAAAATCTTCGTGTTGCATCCGTGGAAGATACTTAATTTAAATACCAAGTTTGGTATTTTACCGCCATTTTTTAGAAAATCCAAATTTTTTAAAAAAGTTTCATGTTTCGGGGTAGAGGGATTATTCTCAAAATCTTCGTGTTGCATCTCTGGAAGATACTTAATTTAAATACCAAGTTTGGTATTTTACCGACTGTTTTGAGTTATCGTGTTCACAGACACACAGACACACGGACACACACACAGACCTTTTTCTGAAAATACCTTTCTTGGATACAGGGGACCCTAAAACATATATTTCCGGTGAAATCTCGGTATCGAATTTTTTGGTGGAGTGCAATACATTCTCTATTCACTATGTACATAGTGAGTATAGAGAAAGTAAAAATAGTTTTAGATAAAGCTTCGTATATATATCCGTGTATCTGTGAGTACGATAACTCAAAAACGAAACGTCAGTAAAATACAAAACCTTGTTCTTCAGTTTAGTAGTTATCTTCCAAAGATGCGAGAGGAAAATTTTCAGGAAAATATCCCCACGCTAAACTGCCCTTTTCGAAAAAAAAAAAAAAATCGAAATATTTATTTCTTAAAAAATGGCTCTAATGGTTTTTTTTATTACATTCCATATAATAAAGATATTTACATGAAAAATAAAATGTATTTCTTGAATACATTATCGGAATAGCCTCTTATGACCTCTCCATTATGAGTGGCTCTTGCATAGCTGTAAATCGTAAGAGATAGACAAAAGCTTACTGAATCAAAAATGTACATCTGGTTAAAACATTCAATGTATGTCATATCTACAATTTTTTTGTGGATTTGATTATTTCCGATATATTCCTTGTTATAGATTATAAGTGTTAGATTAACTTTTCTGATACGGGAATTTGTCAACTCCAGGCCATACAAAGAAATGAATTTCAGTTACACAGAAAACAGCTTTTAAAAGGTTTGACTATCACTTTAGTCTAGTGTGCTCCCTAATTTCCGCTTTACTAATGAGAAACTAAGCAACAAGACCCTTCCTGCTAATGGTTACCTCAATTAGCAGGAAGTAAGGAGAAGAATAAACCTTTTAAAAATAATTTGTTACAGATATGTAGAGAATATCATATATTATTATTAGTATTTGTATTATCATTATTCTTATAAATTATTATTATAATTTATTATTATTATTATTATTATTATTAAGTCGCATTCTTAGTACGTCTACCTTGGAGTCTGTCCGAATTAGTGCCAGTGAAATACTATTAAAAATCTGATGTGTACCATTCACATGACTTTCTCTATATCCCCTGCAACAAATTATTCTTAAAAAGCTTATGCTTCTATTTACCTTATGCTAATCAGAAAAAATTAGCAAAAAATAGTCTTATTACTTGCTTCCTTGTAAGTAGAAGCGAAATAGGGGACTACCATAGGTTAAAATGGTAGTCAAAAGCTGGTTGCTATGTCAATGAAGTTCCTTTGTTTATATAGATCGGAGTTGACAAGTTCCTGTATGAGAAAAATATAAGTTTTTCACAGCAGAAACCATAAACAAGGAATGTCCACGAAAAAAAATTATACAACATAAATTGTGTGTTTTAACGTGCTCTAAATTTCTTGTTTAGTAAGATTTTGTCCATCTCTTACGGTTTAGCAGTTATTCAAAATTTCGTAAAATTCATCCAGAATAAACTACTCTTCAGAGAATATTCCTAGAAAATTCAAGATATACATTTTATTTGTCAGTTAAATATGTTTAATATACGAAATTTTATTAAAAATCGTTAGAGCCATTTCTGAGAAAATCAAAATTTTCGAAAAAATTTCCATGTAAAGGGTAGTTGGGGGTGGGGGGATTTTTCTCAAAATCTTCGTGTCGTATCCCTGGAAGATACTAAACTTAAATACCACGTTTTGTGTTTTATCGACTTTTCGTGTTTGAGTTATCGTGTCCACAGACACACTGACACACGGATACACTGACACACGGACACACACGGACCTTTTCCTGAAAATGCTTTTTATGGATACAGGTGGTCCTAAAACATATATTTCCGGTGAAATCTCGGTATCAAATTTTTGGGTGGAGTGCAATACTTTCTCTATACACTATGTACATAGTGCGTATAGAGAAAGTAAAAATAAGTGTGTACATACCTCCTTGATGTTCGGTGATGCCGCGGCTAAGCTCATCGATACTTGAAGACACAAAATCGACTCTCACTGAGGGGAGGAAAAATGCCATGGGCATGTCACACTAGGTAGACTGACTAACAAAAATAAGTACTTCACTAGATTCCTCAGGATTGATGCTATTTATTCCTAATTATATTATTACTGAGGCAATGATCCGTCGAGCGACTCCCGACGTAATCCTTGTAGAATTAGTAAGTTACGCTTATAACTGATGCAACTTATGCATACAAAGTTCCTTATTGCCACGGTCATTAATAGTTATTACCAGTTTAGGGTAATATACATAAATCGCTTACTTCACTGTTGCAAGATATAGAACGTGCACATCAACTAACGCGGTAACTGCACTTCTTTGCACAAGATTTAATATGACGGACGTCACATAACAGAGAACAGACAGTACAAAATAGAACATATATACAGAGTCTATTTATCGTGTGGTGGCCAATTTAATACCCAAAATATCCAAGCTTCGTGTTTACCTCTGATTGGATACTAAACAATAATATAATCACGTGATTAAGTTTTGGTATTTCATTGTATTCACGTGACCGCTCTTCATAATGGAAAAGTCCCGAGCTCCGAGCTTTTAGGGTAAAAAAACCTATCTCTAAGTAACTCCATGTTACTTAGTAGACCTTTAAGGCATCAAAACCTTGCTCTTACTAAAGCGTTTGTATTTTGTGGATTAACAAAAGAAGTGATCTAGGCAGGTACAATCTTACCCTCCATTTTGTTCTGCAATCTATCAGGTCTTGCCTACTAACTCAAATATCTTTCCTATACTCACTTTTTGCAAATTAATAATCAAAGCAACGGACTGATTACCATACTAAAGCCGATGTCCCACGGTCAAAATTTGGTCCAAATTTTTTTATACAACGTGAACGTTGTGTAGAATTTCTCTATTCCATTCCCACGAAATACTGGAGGTTGCTGATCCACAATTATTTACGTTCGCTGTAGCAAACTTAGCTTATGTATCCATTGCGAGAGCATATTATAATAGAAAGAAAAAATCTGATGTGTTACACTCACATGACTTTCTCTAGCTGTTCTGCAAACTTCTTACATAACATTATTCTTCTTTGTGCACCTTGCTAATCGAGGTACTCATTAGTACAAAGTTCTTATTACTTTGTTCCTTATAAGTAGGAAGAAAATAAGGGAATACACTAGGCTAAACCGATATTCAAATGTTTTAAAAGCTGTCGTTATGCGATTGCCATTAGAAATCGCTTCTTTTCTTGGCCAGGAGTAGAACAAAAGAAAAACGGACACTGCCGTCTGAGAAAAGTAAAAGTACTTCACAACTGAAGCTAATAACAAGGAATACCTCGAAAATGGTAAGCTCCACGAAAAAAATGTATATGACGTGAGTTTTGGATTTTAACAAAGCATACATTTTTTGTATAGTAAGTTTTTATCTATCTCTTACGGTTTACTAGTTATGCCGAATTAAGCAAAATTCATCCAGAATAAACAGGTCTTTAGAAGCTATTCCCAGAAAATTCAAGATATACATTTTATATATCAGGTAGATATCTTTAATATACGATATTTTAATCAAAATCGTTAGAGCCATTTTTAAGAAAATAAAAAATTTCGAAAAACCTTCTATGTAAAGGGTAGTTTGGGGTGGGAGGATTTTTCTCAAAATCTTCCTGTCGCATCCCTGGTAGATATTAAACTTAAATACTAAGTTTGGTATTTTAGCTACTTTTAGTTTTTGAGTTATCGTGTTCACAGACACACGGACACACGGACACACACACGGACCTTTTTCTCAAAATGCTTTTTTGGATACAGGGGGGGCTGAAACATGTATTTCCGGTGAAATCTCGGTATCGAATTTTTGGGTGGAATACAATACTTCTCTATCCCTATGTACATTGTACATACGGGGCTAGAGAAAGTAAAAATCAACAAAGAGGCGTTGGTGGACTAGACCATGGCTGGAACGCAGGAATGCAGGCCAAGGAAGAGATGTACTACATATGCTACAAAATGAACTGTAAATTATTTTAACTCCCTTAGAATGGACGAATATTTGTTTGGAAAGTTGCTGTCCTTAGTTAAGACAAAATCATTCACCAAGACACAAATATGAGGCAGTCCATACCAGCAAATCAAAAGTAAGACCCGTTTATACATTTTTGTTGAGAAAAGAAGGTTAGGTACAAATGGACCCGATAAAATACATTTGCAGGGATTATAAATACCCGATAAATCATAAATCTCTGCCGCACAAAAAAATGTGTATTTCAACCATAGCTCGGCTACTATAACCCTATTATTTAGGGCAACGTCTACAATATATAGGGAAGGGAAGACCCACCAGGTCGCTCATTGGTTGATTTCATACGTTTGGACCAAACAATAGAAACCTCTGTATTCTGTTGTAGCAAACTGGAATTGGACCAAAAAATAGGACGAAAATTGTATACAATGAAATTATCCGATGTGCCACGATCCAATTTGTAGTTTGAGGAGTATTGGACCAAAGTATTTGACCTGGATATATATAATATACTGCTACTGGTGCATTGCTTATTATTATTAATATTGTTATTATTATTATTATTATTATTATTATTAGCAGACTTCTTCTCGTGGTTCAACTATAAAACTCACTTCAACTAAGTAAAGTAGCTATTCTTAATAATTTTTAGCAAACTCAGGAGTTTCTAGGGTTGAACACAAGGATATCTTACGTCTGTCTCTCATTACCGAGAGGGTTAATAAAAACATAAGATAATAACGTTACCGAGAGGTTTCCGCCAAAGACTGCGGATGACCACAGCACGTAATGAAGTGCTTGTCGCGTTTGGCTCGGTGTCATGGGACACAGAGGACTTGTTGGTTTTGAATTCTCTGAAGGATGTGATGAAGCGCACTTTTGGCACCACTTCGTTGTGGCAGAGCGCCACTGAGCACCTCCCTGCTGCGTGGTACAAAACCCTTTCTGCAAATTAAAGACGACCACCATCAAACTCTGTGCTAATGCACTCTAGCACATGCATATTGTGTTGCTGAAGTTTTGCCAATACACAACCACTCTCAGTACTCACTTAAAACACACGAAATAGGATTACTTAAAACTCATTATTAATACAAAATATAACTATATCCATCCACATGCCTTTCTCTACATCTGTGTAATTATTGTTAATAAGCTTGTTACTTTCTCTATACGTACTATGTACATAGTGTATAGAGAAGGTATTACATTGCACCCAAAAATTCGATACCGAGGTTTCACCGTAAATACGTTTTGAGACCTCCTGAATAAAAAAAAAAAAAAGTCTGATGTGACTTTCTCTCTATCACTGCAGTAAATTATTTTTAAAAAGCTTATGCTTCTACATACTTCCTGCTAATCGAGAAAAAAATAGCAGAAATAGTCTTATTTCTTGCTTTATTGTAAGTAGAAGCGAAATAAGGGAGTACGATAGGTTAAAGTGATAGTCAAAAGCTGGTTGCTATGTGACTGAAGTTCCTTTGTTTGTATTGACACGAGTTCACGAAGTCCTGTATGAGAAAAATATAAGCTTTCATAGCTTAAACCAAAAACAAGGAATATCTAAAACACAATCAACTCCACGAAAAAAAATGTATACAACATAAATTGTGTGTTTTAATGTGCTCTACATTTTTTGTGTGGTAAGCTCTTGTCTTTCTCTTACGGTTTAGCACTTATGTAAATTTCGTAAAATTCACTCAGAATAATATAGTCTTCAGAGGCTATTCCCGGAAAATTCAAAATATACATTTTATTTGTCAGGTAAATATATTTAATATACGATATTTTAATCAAAATTGTTAGTGCTATTTTTTTAGTAAACCAAAATTTTCGAAAAAAAGTTCGATGTAAAGGGTAGTTTGGGGTGGGAGAATTTTTCTCAAAATCTTCGTGTCACATCCCTGGAAGATACTAAACTTAAATACCAAGTTTGGTATTTTACTGACTTTTCGTTTTTGTGTTATCTTGTTCACAGACACACGGACACTCTGACACAAGGGCACACACACACAGACCTTTTTCTGAAAATACTTTTTTTTTTGATACAGGGGACCCTAAAAAACACACACACACACACACACACACACACACACACACACACATATATATATATCTCCGGTGAAATCTCGGTATCGAATTTTTTGGTGGAGTGCAATATCTTCTCTATACACTATGTACATAGTGCGTATAGAGAACGTAAAAAGCATTTTTAGAAAAATGTCCGTATGTGTGTGTTTGTCTGCCTGTCTGTGTGTGTGCGTGTGCGTGTCTGTGGGCAGCATAGTTAAAATAGAAAAAAGACAGGTTGGTATGCTCCAAGGATGGGACACGAAGATTTTCAAAAAAAATCCCGTCACCCCCTACTACCCTTCACATTGAGCATTTTTCAAAAATGGCTTTAACGATTTGGATTAAAAGATAATATATTAAAGATATTTACATGACAAACAAAATGTATATCTTAAGTTTTCTGGGAATAGCCTCTGACGACTTCTTTATTCTGGATACATTTTACTAAATTTTGCAAAACTTGTAAACCGTAAGAGATAGACAAAAGTTGATAATAAACATATGTAGATCACAATAAAATACACAGTTTATGTAATAACTATTTTTTCGTGGAGTTGATCGTTTTTAGATACTCCTTTTATTGGTTTCAGCTTTAAAATATTCATACTTTTCTCATACTGGAATTTCTCAACTCTTTTCCAGACAAATAAAGGAACCTCAGTCACATAGCAACCAGCTTTTGACTATCACTTTAACCTATGGTACTCCATTATTTCGGTTCTACTTACAAGGAAACAAGTAATAAGGATATTTCTGCTGATTTGTTCTCGAATAGCATGAAGTAAATAGAAGCATAAGCTTTTTAACAATAATTTGTTGCAGAGATGTAGAGAAAGATGTGTATGGAACACAATAGACTTTTTTCTATCTAAAACATTAGCAGAAACGGTCTTAAAACATAATTCCTTTACAAGTACAAGTGAATTAAGGGAATACACTAGGTTAAACCGACAGTCAAATATTTTAAAAATCTGATGTGTTACACTCACATGACTTTCTCTAGCTGTTCTAGTCGCCCTCCGTGGTGTAATGGTTACCATGCTGACTTCATATACCCAAGGTCGCGGGTTCAAACCCGGCGGCGTAAAAATCCGTAGCATGGCTTCCTTCGGAAGGGAAGTAAAGCCGTTGGTCCCGTGTCGTAGATTTACGGCACGTAAAAGAACCTCAAGCCTGATAAGAGAGGCCTCTGAGCAAAATTAAGCGGTCTTTCACGCCCAATATAGAATGGGACGCTGAGAACCGCAGCAGTTAAAGAGCGTCCACAAATAACACGTCATTTTTTTCTAGCTGTTCTACAAAGCTTTTACAAAGATTGCTCTTCTTTCTGCATCTTGCTAATCGAGGTACTCATTAGCACAATGTTCTTATTACTTAGTTCCTTATAAGTAGGAAAAAATAAGGGAATACACTAGGCTAAAGACACAGTCAAATGTTTTAAAAGCTGTCGTTATGCGATTGTCATTACAAATCCCTTATTTTCTTGGCCAGGAGTAGAACAAAAGAAAAACGGACACTCCCGTCTGAGAATGGTATAAGTACTTCACAACTGAAACTAATAACAACGAATACCTCGAAAACTGTAAGCTCTACGAGAAAAATGTATATGACATAACTTGTGTCTTTTAACAAGTCCTACATTTTTTGTAGAGTAAGTTTTTGTCTATCTCTTACGGTTTACTAGTTAGGCCAAATTAAGGAAAATTCATCCAGAATAAACAGGTCTTTAGAAGCTATTCCCAGAAAATTCAAGATATACATATTATTTGTCAACTAAATATCTTTAATATACGACATTTTAATCAGAATCGTTAGAACCATTTTTAAGAAAATCAAACTTTTCGAAAAAAGTTCCATGTAAAGGGTAGTTTGAAGTGGGGGGATTTTTCTCAAAATCTTTCCGTCGCATCCCTGGAAGATACTAAACTTAAATAACATGTTTGGTGCCTTACTGACTTTTCGTTTTTGAGTTATCGTGTTCACAGACACACGGACACACACACACACACACACACACACACACACACACGGACCTTTTTGTGAAAATGCTGTTGTAGGAAACAGGGGACCCTAAAACATATATTTCCGGTGAAATCTCGGTATCGAATTTTTGGGTGGAATACAATAAATACATCTGTATCCCTATGTACATTGTACATACGGGGCTAGAGAAAATAAAAAGTGGTTGCTATGGGGTTGAAATCCGTTTCTTTGCGGGCCGAAACGCTGAGAATTTCCCGTATGAGAAAAGTTAAAGCATTTTAAAATTGAAATCTCTAACAAGAAATATCTCGAAAACGGCCAACTCGACGAAAAAAATGTACATGACATAACTTTTAATTGAAAAGAAAAAAAAAGAAAAAAAACAATAAAGGACCTAGATTCATTTTCATTTCTATCTTCTCTATTATCCGTAAATAGCATAAGTGAATAGATTCTGGTTGAATATGTATTACAATTAATCTGCTTCTTACTTAATTTCAACAAAATAAGGAAGATAGAGAATGCAATACTTTATACATTTTTGGTGTAGTAAGATTTGGTCTATCTCTTACGGTTTACCAGTTATGCAAAATTCAATAAAAATCATCCAGAATAAAGAGGCTATCCCAGAAAATTCAAGATATACATTTTGTATGTTTTCTTAAATATAAAAGATTTAATCAAAACAGTTACAGCCATTTTTGAGAAAAAAAATGTAAAGGATAGTTGGGGGTGAGGGGATTTTCTTGAAAATCTTCGTGTCGCATCCTTGCAAGATACCAAACTTAAATACCAAGTTTGGTAAATAACGGTCTTTTCGTTTTTGAGCTATGCTGTCCATAGACACACACATTCGCACACATGCCCTTTTTTTGGATTCAGGGGGACCTAAAACATGTATTTCCGGTGAAATCACGGTATCGAATTTTTGGGTGCATTACAATACCTTCTCTGTACATAGCACTGATGGATTGCATTTACATGCCTTTCTCTACTATTGTTACAACTATTTTTATTGGTCTTATTGTTAATTTTTTTGTAAATAAAAGGGAATAAGGGATGCAGTAAGTTAAAGCTATAGAAAAATATATTTTCTATGACCAAGCGTAATTGAATAGCTTACGAGCTCATTTCAGATCGCAAACTGGATTTTAACGGAATCCACGTGCAAAGATGTGCAGCAAGTGTAAAGTAATTTTGTTCCAACTTTTTGCTCGTCAAAACAATTCACGATATTAGTTTGTATATCACTGACCAACGGAAAATCAATTAAAATTAGTCGTGCACGATACAATGCTATGTTCAACGTCAATAAGTGACAAATAAAACACTTAGCTTTGTTAATAACACACTTTGTGAGCTTCCATTGCGGGTTCGTTCAAACATTTTCAATGTTTAAGCAACGCTACCTTCTCCAACCACTACTGCCGATCGTAGAGGGCAGTGATACCAAAGATTATAATAAATATGAATAAATATACAAACACTTTGATATAAATAACGATATAACCTTTGGTGAATGGCCTAAACATAACCTCAAATTAATTTCATCTTTCGTTGCTTTTCTTTTATTATCAGTCTGCGTTTCGTTTAATAATACTCGAATTAAAAACCATAAGGACATTAAATACGACATTAGTTGTGTTTTAATGAAATCTATCTTTTTGTGTAGAAAGTTTTTGTCTATTTTTTATGGTTTATGAGTTGTACAAAACTCATCCAGAATGAAGAGGTTTTCAGAGGCGATACCATGGACATTTAAAATATATATTATGCGTTTGTGATTAAAATATCTTAAACATATAGTATTTCAATTAAAATTGTTAGAGCCATGTCTGACGAAATCAACATTTTCGGAAAATATTCCATATAAAGGGGATTACTTTTTCTGAAAACCTTCGTGTCTCATCCTTGGAAATGCGGAACTCAAATACTTATCCTACCAACTTTTGGTTTTTGAGTTCTACTGTCCAGTAACAAAGACTTACTTCTTACGTTCGCTACCCGGACTGTGTACATGTATTCCCCGTAAAAATTCGATACCGATATTTCACCGGAAATACATGTTTTGGGTCGCCCTGAATCGAAAAAAATCTAATGTATTCCATTCTCTACGTCTTTGCAACAAAATATTGTTAGAAAGCTTATGCTTTTATTTATTTCACATTAATCGAGAAACAATTAGTCTTATCACTTGCTTCCTTGTAAGTAGAAGTGAAATAAGGGAGTACTATAGCTTAAAGTGGTAGTCAATAGCTGGTTGCTATGTGACTGATGTTCCTTTGTTTTTATGGACGGGAGTTGACAAATTCCTGTATAAGAAATGTACAAGTTTTTTAAAGCTGAAACCAAAAACAAGGAATATCCCAAAAACGATCAACTCCACGAAAAGAATTATATAACATAAATGTTATATAATTTAAGATAACATAAATGTTTTAATGTGTTCTACATTTTTGTGTGGTAAATTTTTGTCTATCTCTTACGGTTTAGCAGCTATGCAAAATTCCGTAAAAGTCATCCCGAATCAAGTAGTCTTCAGAGGCTATTCCCAAAAAATTCAAGATATACATATTATTTGTCAGGTAAATATCTTTAACATACGATATTGTAATCAAAATCATTAGGGCCATTTTTGAGAAAATCAAAGTTTTCGAAAAAAGTTCCATGTATAGGGTACTTGGGGGTGGGGAATTTTCTTGAAGAATCTTCGTGTCGTATCCGTGCAAGATATCAAACTTAAATACCAAGTTTGGTATTTAACGGTCTTTTCGTTTTTGAGCTATGCTGCCCACAAACACGCACATACATACACACACGGCCCTTTTTCTAGAAATACTTTTTTGGATTCAGGGGGACCCAAAATATGTATTTCAGTTGAAATCTCGGTATCGAATTATTGGGTGCATTGCAATACCTTCTGTGACAAGACTCCGGAAGTGAAATTTTTATAAAAAAATAAATAAAGTAAAAAAGAAAGACCACTTTGGGCTTGCTGAGCTGTAAATTGTTTTTTGCCTAATTGCCAATTGTAAAAGTTGAAGACGGTGTTTTAGCCAACAAGTAACAAATGTAGAAACACAATGCATTTCAAGTAGAATATAAACTAGGAGTTTTATACATGTTATTAAAAACGGTTATGCATAATTACGTGGATACTAGACCTGTGTTTTATTTTGGTTATTCCCACTGTATTGTTGCATGGTTAAATTTATTAAAGAGTTTATTAATGATTATACAGGGTTATTCAAAAAGAAAGAACACATTTCAAACTTTTATTGCTTACAAACTACAAAAGATAGAAGCATGATTTTAACGTTCCTGGAGACAGAAAAGTTTACAATTGAAATAGCGTGGGGGGTAGAAGTTCCAATCACGGCCGCATTGGCGCTGTTGTTTGTTGTTGTATGTCTAGAGAAATGGTGGCGACACCTCAAGATAAATCATTGTGTGTGCTGCAATTCGCAAAGCTAGAGGCCATTGTTGGAGTTCAGCGAAAGGATCCCAAAGAAATCCACATCACGAGCAAGCAAGCAACGGTATGGCGAGTTCTAAAACATCGTCTGCACCTGAAGACATACAAACTGCATTGAATCCTGACGACCACAACAAACGGTACGAATTGTAAATTGGCATGTTAGAAGATGTGGGAGAAGATAATTTTACTTAACGATTAATGTTTTCCAATGAATTTGTTTCATGCAAGATGGTGCCTCGCCCCATTTCTCTTACCACGTCCGACATTACTTGAATAACACGTTTGCACGACGTTGGATTGCGAGAGGAGGAGCAGATCAACTTTATCGCCGGTGGCCTCCCAGGTCTCCAGATCTCACTCCGTGTGATTTTTATCTATGGGGTTACGTAAAAGACCGTGTTTTTATCCCTCCTATGCCAGGCACTCTTGAAGATCTACGACATCGAATTATTGAAGCTGTGAATTCGATAACTGGAGACCAGCTGATTCGTGTGTGGCAAGAAATGTGCCACCGTTTTGACATATGTCGTGTAACACACGGTGCTCATATTGAATGCATATTATAAAAATGTACACTTTTTATCTCCATGAACGTTGGAATCATGTTTCTATCTTTTGTAGTTTGGAAGCAATAAATATTTGAAATCTGTTCTTTCTTTTTGAATAACTCTGTACTTAATATTTCGGGGCAAAACTATGTGTATTTTGACAATTATATTGTTAAACTTAAATTTTTATTGTTAATAAACCTTAATCGGAATAATTGTGAGAATTTTATTTGGAGAATAATTAAAAGGGACTTCAAAATTACCTTGTAATCTGTTGTTGCAGCCTTCGCGAGATCCGAGGGGCAATACAGTTGGTAGATAAAGTGATATGAACGTAACATTCCTAATTTGTAATACAACAATATAGCTTCCTTAGTTAAAGGGTAGAGGACGTCAAAACGAGCTAAATTATTATTAAACTCGTAAATTTCTGTCAAAACTGCTCATGGGTCTCCCACTGGAAGGCAACATCTGGAATTATTAGAAATGTCAGCGAGAATTCGGTTTTTCCCATATTTTCATTATTACAGCCAATTGTGCGTGTCCAGAAGGGCCGAGTCTGTGAGTGTAAGGGCGGAGGGGGCGGGGGACACGGAGCGAGTGGCACTTTGAATGATTACAGCATTTGTTCGCCCCGTGTTCTTAGCCTCATGTAGCAGAGAAGAGAAATGTCAAACCGTGTAGAGCATTTGTTTGATTCCCTCAACATTTTCTGGTTGACTCGATGCAATTTGTTTCTGGCTAAAACCACTAAAACACTGTACAACTTGGTGTGAAGTGTTATCTTTTGGTATTTGTTAGTCGAGAAGTTAACCCTTAAAACCCAAACTGTTGCGTTTCTGCAAAGCAACAAACTACATAATCAAGTTAATGAATTTCTCTAAATGTTAAACTTATATACAATGTGAACTTTGCACTATGCACTAAATCGTGAAAATATGCATACAAATATAATAAAAATCTGATCTGTTCTATTCACATGATTTTCTATAAATCTCTGCAACAAATTATTGTTAAAAAGCTAATGCTTCTCTTAAATTCATGCTAATCGCGGTAAAATTTACAGAAATAGTGTTATTACTTGCTTCCTTGAAAGTAGAAGCAAAATAAGGGAGTACCATAGGTTAAAGTGGTAGTCAAAAGCTGTTTGCTATGTGACTGAAATTCCTTTATTTGTATGGACCGGAGTTGACAAGTTTTTCCAACCTGAAAACAAAAACAAGGAATATCTCAAAAACGATCAATTCACGAAACAAATGTATACAACAAAAACTGTGTGCTTTAATGTGCTCTATATTTTTGTGTGGTAAGTTTTTGTCTATCCCTTACGGTTTAGCAATTATGCAAAATTCCGTAAAATTCACTCAGTACAAAGTAGTATTCAGAGGCTATTCCCAGAAAATTCAAAATATAAATTTTATTTTCAAGTAAATATCTTTAATATACAGTATTTTAATCAAAATCGTTAGAGCCATATTTTAGAAAATTAAAATTTTAGAAAAAAGTTCCATGTAAAGGGTAGTTTGGGTTGGGGGATTTTTCTCAAAAGCTTCGGTCGCATCCCTGGAAGGTACTAAACTTAAATATATAGTTTGGTATTCTACCGACTTTTCGGTTTTGAGTTATCGTGTTCACAGACACACGGGCGCATACTCACACGGACCTTTTTCTGAAAATACTTTGTTTTGGATATAGGGGACTCTAAAGCATATATTTCCAGTGAAATCTCGGTATCGAAATTTTTGGTGGAGTGCAATACCTTCTCTCTACATTATGTACATACTACGTGTAGAGAAAGTAAAAATTAGGAAATTATATATTAAAACTTGAAAACATGTATGTAAAATCTAAATTATTTCATTTATACAAATAATTCAATACGTTTCGTGCATCTATTGCAGGATATATGGTTATTACGCGCTTTAAATGCCCATAATGTCTTATTTAATACGTGTAAGTTATTTTCTTTCTCTACATAGTATGTAGATGGAGAAGGTGTTGCACTCTACCCAAAAATTCGATACCATGACTTTCTCTACATCTCTGTAACAAATTATTCTAATAGGCTTATTCTTTTGTCTGTTTCATACCAAAACAAAAGCAGAAACGGTCTTATTATTTAGTTCCTTATAAGTAGAAGGAAAATAAGGGAATACATTAGGCTAAATTAAGTCAAATGTTTTAAAATATGGTTGCTATGGGAATGAAATCCGTTTCTTTGTGTGGCCAGGAGTTGACAAGTTCCCGTATGATAAAAATAAAATTTTTAAAGCGAAATCAACAACAAAGAATATCTGAAAAACAATCAACTCCACGAAAAATATGTTTGTAACATAAATTGTATGTTTTATCGAGCTCTACAAGTTTTGTATAGGAAGTTTTGTCTGTTTCTTACGGTTTAGCAGTTATGCAAAATTCCGTATACTTCATCCAGAATAAAGATATCTTCAGAAACTATTCCCAGAAAATTGAAGATATACATCTTATTGGTACCTAAATATATTATATGCAAGAGATTTCAATTAAAATCGCTACAGCCATTTTTGAGAACGTCAAAAATTTCGAGATTTATTCCATGGATAGTTGGTGGTTGGGGGATGTTCTTGAAAATCTTCGCGTCGCATCCCTGGAAGTTACCAAACTTAAATACCAAGTTTTTGAGCTGTGTGCCCCACACATACAAATACATACAGTCAGACAGACAGACAGGCAGACAGATAGACACACACACACACACACGGAAAATTTTCTAAAAACATTTTTTGGATTCAGGCTGACTCAAAACCTGTATTTCCGCTGAAATCTCAGTTTGTGTAGAGAAAGTAATACTTCTCTAATATTTTACAATTTTTGAACAAATTTCACGCATCACCTTAAATAAATACCGCAGCTGAAATTTGCGACCAAGGAAGAAACTAAATATTACGTGACGGGGACTGCGTAGTTCGCGTTCAAGCTTACGTTGGTGTTCCTATAGAACAGCAAACACACGAACACACAAATCCACTTGCCGATTAAATCAATAAACTCGTAATCAAAGACGGAGTCAACTGTACTGTCATAGAGTTTCACTCATCACTCTTTGTGCAGTACGGACTGCTGCCTACATCCTCAGCAGTTCGGATGTCCGGATCCCACAGAGCTGGCTCCCGACGCGCCTTATCAGCGGATGATATTCTTTATGCAAATATTCTCCCACACATCTAACTATTCAACGTCCCTCGCTGTTTTAAAGGTTTAATTTCCTTGTTTATATTGTGGTTCGTTTTCAAACAATTGCCAGCTACCATCGTATTTTCCATTTGTTGGTATTCCAGTTCCAGTTAGAGGAAATGCTGGATGTCCGATTAATAACAATGACACCTAATGGTTAGACGCGAAATCTAAGAAGGCAAATAAATGAATGATCTTATTATTCCTTCCTTGTAAGTAGAAGTGAAAAAACTCTTATGTTTTCCATTCACATGACTTTCTCTACATCTCTGCGACAAATTATTGCAGAAATACTCTTATTACTTGTTTCCTTGTACGTAGAAGCGGAATAAGGGAGTACCATAGGCTGAAGTGAAAGCCAAAAGCTGGTTACTATGTGGCTGAAGTTCCTTTGTCTGTATGGACAGAGTTGACAAATTCCTGTATGAGAAAAGCACAAGTTTTTCCGAGCTGAAACCAAAAATAAGGAATATCTAAAAACCGATCAACTCTACAAAAAATGTTTATAACAAAATTTGTATGTTTTAACGTGCTCTACATTTTTTGTGGGAAAGTTTTTGCCCATCTCTTATTGTTTAGTAGTTAGCCAAAATTTCTAAAATTCATCCAGAATAAAGTAGTCTTCAGAGGCCAATCGCAGAAAATTCAAGATATACATTTTATTTTTCAGGTAAATATCTTTAATATACGATATTTAAATCAAAATCGTTAGAGCCATTTTTGAGAAAATAAACATTTTCTAAAAATGTTCCATGTAAAGGGTAGTTGGAGGTGAAGGGATTTTCTTGAAAATCTTCGTATCGCATACTTGGAAGACACCAAACTTAAATACCAAGTTTGGTATTTAATGGACTTTTCGTTTTTGAGCAATGCTGCCACACTGACACACACACACACGCATACACGGACAGTTTTCTAAAATAGTTTTTTTTGGATTCAGAGGGTCTCAAAACATGTATTTCCGGTGAAAGCTCGGTATCGAATTTTTGGATGGAATACAATACCTTCCCTATACACTGTATATATTGTACGTGTAGAGAAAGCAAAAAGAAATACACAAGCTAAAGCCATAATCAAATCTTTTAAAAGCGATTGCTTTGTGTAACAATTAAACTTATGTACCGTTTTGCATTATGGGGAATAAAACAAATGCATGAAATGAAAGTTGGCTTCTCTCTTGGGAAGAATGTAAGTAAAATGGTTAAATCTATATAAAATGAATATGAAATAAATCGTGCGCTCTAATGAGATCTACATATTTTGCGCAGTAAGCTTTTGTCTATCTCTTTTGGTCAAAAGTCATTGAGAATGAAGATGTCTTCAGAGGCTATTCCCAGAAAAAGTCAGTTGTATATTTCGTTCGACTTGAAAATATCTTAAACAGATGGCATTTTTATCAAAAGCATTAGAGTCATTTTTGAGATGTACCATGTAAAGGGTAGTTGGGGGTGGTGGATTTTCTTGAAAATTTTCGTGTCGCATCCTTGGAAGATACTGAACTTAAATATCAAGTTTGGTATTTAACGGATTTTTCGTTTTTGAGCTATGTTTCTAAAATTTCTCTTTTTGGATTCAGGGGTCTCGAAAATAGATTTTCGGTGATATCTTGGTATCAAATTTTAGGTGGAATACAATACCTCCTCTACCTACTATGTACATTGTACATATGTGTTATATAAAGTAAACATGACAAATTGGTTACTTAATAAATAACTCTTGTGGGACGAAATTCCGACATATTGGTGGCGCTGATATGATCCTGGAAATTGATAGCGTTGTTAACAAAAAAATAATAATGATGACGAAGCTTCTTTTTCTCGCTGTATCAGTAGAACTTAAAACCAATGACACCAGATGATAGCTCACTCTGATAGGAATAAAGGTCGCTAGATGGCAGAAATATTAATGCTACTTAGCAATATACTTCTTCATACAGTGGCTGTAATAATGCGTTATTACTGACATCTTGTGATTTTGGCAGAAGTATACAAGGCTCGTGAGTGAGAAACTGCACATATCAGGCTATCCATTTTCTCAACTTCAATTAATTTACACATTACGAGGGATGATCAGAAAATAAGGTTACAAGGCCCATTTTCTTGATGTTTTGTCTTTCACAGCGAACTTAGTACTGTGCGGTAATTCTAATCCATGTGGTTGTGCAGAGTTTCGGCCAACAGCCACCCACAGCGCTATTGCAAGGTAAACACACATGGCGGCTCGTTTGGAAAACTGGTCTCGTGAAGAAATCCTCTCAGTTATTCGATTTCTGTGGGCGAAAAATATAACTGCAACTGACATTCACCGCCAGCAGCTTTACTGTAATTTCTCGCTGGCATGTCGCAGAATGGTGTCGACAGAGAAAACTTCACGGACGAGGATCGCGGTGACTCAGCACAGATTTGAACACAGAAGGAGCTGATTCAGGACAACAGGAGGATCACGTTATGTCATATGGTGATAGAACTGGAAATGTCTTTTGTAAGAATTCATTAGATTGTTCACAATATTCTGCAGTACCTGAAAGTTTGTTCCCGAAGGATTTCATGAAATCTGTCCAACCTACACAAGGAGAAGCACATGGGGGAAAATGTGCATCTTTTGCAACGGTTCTCCGCATTGTCACAGGTGTGAAACATGGGTCCGCTACTATACCCCAGCAGTGAGCGGTCGTCATGGAGTGGAAACAACCTTCTTCTCCATAGAAAAATAAGTTTAAGGTGGCGGGACGTTAATGGTCACAGCGCTTTGGAATAGCGCGGGTTTTTTGAAAGAGGGCAAAGTGATCGCTTTACAAAACTTGGGACACCATGACACGATTGCGCGAAACAGTCAAGATGAAACTGCCAGGACTCCTCACGGAGAGTGTCAGCTTCCTTCACGACAACGCGCGAACTCATGCAGCCCAGAAGACCTCCACCTGTTGAAACTGTTTCGCTGGGATATCACAGCCCAAATCTCGCTCCGAGCGAATTTCATATTTTTCTCACTTTAAGGAACACTTATGAGGCAGACGATGAGGTGTTAAACTTCGCGACAACGTGGCAGAGCATGCAAGCACAGGATTTTACCAGGAGGTAATATTCAAACTCACCCTACGAAGCGACAAATGCCTGAACCGATATGGAGACCATGTTGGAAAATAACCTAATGTGTGTACTATCAGATGCTGTGTTGGTTGCACAAAATAAAATATACTCGTTTTTCCCCCTTGCAGGAGTTGTAACCTTAGTTTTTGATCATCCGTCCTATAATGTACAATAGCATAATGGTTGTGTTTGGGGTTTCTCTTTTAAGTATCGCAGAACAACGCGTTATTATTAACTCCATTGTCATTTATTCTGACAGATTGACAGGTATGCTTAATGATGATATACTGAGTGTTTATAAATGTCATACGGGTGTTCTGGGATTGTGAGATAGGTGAGATAAGATGTATTAAATATCAGAAGTGACTCTGCACGATAAATAATAGCATTTGAATCAGCATTTACCTGGGGGCCAACTTTGTTCCGAGAATCGCCTTAAGGTATAGAAATAAAAATATAATACAACTGCCTCTTTGTAATATAAAGCTAGACTGCTCGTTATTTAACAATACTACGTTAAGGTTCCCTTCAGACGACCAACTCTGTGCAACCCTATACAATACTTTTGTAAAATTCCTTTTTGCACCCTGCGGGGTTGTGTTTATATCTAAAATTACAGATTTGAAAAATTAACTTAATCGAAATTTCGGGTAATATTTTAAATTTAGGACAAATTATAATATTGAATCTAATATTTTAGCACTGCCATCTAATGCTAAAGAAACATACACAAAATAGAAATGAAATTAGCGTTCTCATTACCTTTGTCAGATGAAAAGGAAAACTAAATACTGAAGGAACTAACTGTGTCAGGGTTTAGCATCATCTTGACTTTATTCTCATGGAAACAATTTTTCGCAAAATGCTTTGAGTATAGTCTGTGATGTTTCGATGGCACAAATTTGTTACGTCTCAGAACAGCTAACGACTTACTCAATAATTATAGTTTATATATTGGAAACCTAAAATAAATTATCATTCGCTTAGTGACCGAGGAAACCCATGAGAATAAATCGGAATGAATTTGGAACACAAATCACAAATGTTACAATTTATTCTTACCGATGGAAAGTGGCCTCGAAATCATTTTTCCGGTGGTTGGTACAGTTATAGATAAATACTTTATTTCACTGCTTAGAGCGTGGCCCGATGGCAGCACTGTCAATGTAATAATACAATGTACAATACAGTATAATTCAATAAACAATAATGTGGGCAATACCCTGTTAAAATGCCAATGACATCATAGTCTACTAATATATACATAATGGTAACAGTAATAATACGCAATATTTTTATTTACTATCCTGACTATAAATCACTCTTCTTTAGTCTCTTTTTAAAACTATTTACACTTTGAGTCAAAGTCTCCAGTAAATCTGCAGGTATTTTGTTCCATTCGTTTATTGCTCTATTTGCGAAGGAAAATTTACTATGTCTGCTTTCTGTTTCCTATTTCTTATTTCTTCTGAGTGATCATTCCCCCCTCAGTATAATGGCTTTAATAATCGTTTGGATGTGCAGCATAGAAGTGCACTGTGTTAATTATTAAACCATAATACCCTTAAACCATCTCACTTTAAAGCCTTTTCAGCTTACTGAACTTAAAGTAAAAAACACGTTTGCCTCGACCTGCCTATGCGCGAGAGATTTCAACCAGCGACAGCAACACCAGCGCCTGCGGTGGGTCTAGGTAATATAATTCCAAGGTCTTTGATTTCATCATACCAGCCAATGAGAGGTGCCTAAGTCACGTGACAGTTAAGGAGCAAGCTTATAAGAAACAAGTTATAATGTATTCCCTTATTTCCCTTCTGTTTATTAGGATCTAAGTAATAAGACCATTTCTGCTAATGTTTATTTCGATTAGCATGAAGTAGATGGAAGAGTAAGCTTTTTAAGGGTAACTTGTTACAGAGACGTAGATAAAGGTGTGTGAATGCAAAACACCAGTTTTTACTTTCTCTACTCGTACTATATACATAGTGTATAGAGCAGGTATTGTATTGCATACAAAAATTCGATATCGAGATTTTCAAGAAAATCCCCGCACCCCAAACTACATGGGAAAAGTTTCGAAAGAAATGATATTGTTAAAAACGGCGGTAACGATTTTGATAAAGATCCCTTATTTTTAACATATTGACATGACAAATAAAATTTATAACTAGAATCTTCTGGGTAAAGCCTCTGTAGACCTCTTAATTCTGGAAGAATTTTTTTGAAAATGTCATAATTGGTAAACCGTAAAAGATAAACATAAACTTACTGCACAAAAGTTGTACATCTCGTTAAAACACACAATTTATGTCATATACATTTTTTCCTGGAGTTGACCGTTTTCCGGATATTCCTTGTTTTTGGTTTCAGTTTTAAAATACTAAAACATTTCTCATACGGGAACTTCTCAACTCCTGGCCTCGTAAAGAAACGGCTTTCAATCCCATGTCAACCGCATTTAAAAACATTTGACTGTCGGTTTATTATAGTGGGTTCTCTTATTTCCATTCTACGAGGGCCGTTCAGAAAGTAGCCTCCGGTTGATTGTAAGAAATTCACCAAGTTAAATAAAAATATTTTAATATATACATCTTACAACTACATCTTTGCACTATTTTTCTGCATAGTTTCCATAACGATTGAGGCACTTATCGTATCTGTTCACAAGCTTTGAAATTCCTTCTGCATAAAAATCACCCGCTTGTGCCTGGAGCCAGCCTGTGACCGCATCTTTGAGCTCTTCGTCGTCATCAAACCGCTGGGACCCGAGCTATTTCTTCATATGCATGAAGAGGTGATAATCGCTTGGCGCCAGATCTGGGCTGTAAGGTGGATGGTTGACAACGTCCCACTTGAAGGACTCAAGAAGGGCTGTTGTTCTGCGAGCAGAGTGAGGACGGGCGTTATCGTGCAAAAAAAAAAAAACGATACCGGAAGTCAGATACCACGGCGTTTGTTCTGTATAGCCCGTCGTAATTGTTTTAGTGTTTCACAGTACACGTCTTGATTAATGGTCGTCCCACGTTCCATGAATTCAACCAACAACACCCCTTTTGCATCCCAAAACACCGTTACCATCAATTTTCGGGCAGAAAAATCTTGCCGGGCTTTTATTGGTTTGGTAGGCGAATTTGAATGTGCCCATATCTTTGATTGTTCTTTTGCCTCAGGGTTCACGTACTTAATCCAGATTTC
Source organism: Hymenopus coronatus (assembly GCA_030762935.1). Taxonomy (NCBI): domain Eukaryota; kingdom Metazoa; phylum Arthropoda; class Insecta; order Mantodea; family Hymenopodidae; genus Hymenopus; species Hymenopus coronatus. The sequence continues at coordinate 19,019,384 of CM060891.1, forward strand.
GTCCCCGGTCACGATTCTGTTTAACAATGGTTCACCTTCGGCCTCATAACGTGACAGAAAGTCTAATGCAGAGGCCATTCTTTGAGTTTTGTGGTGGTCGGTAAGAATTTTGGGCACCCATCGTGCACAGAACTTACGGTAACCCAATCTTGCTGTCACTATCTCGTACAAGAGAGTCTTAGAAATCTGTGGAAAATCAGTAGACAACTCCGACATTGTGAAACGTCGGTTTTCACGAACTTTTGCATCAACTGTCTGAACGAGTTCGTCCGTGACCAATGATGGTCTACCACTCCTCTCTTCATCATGAACGTTTTCTGGTCCACTTTTAAATAAACGTACCCATTCACGGACCACTCCTTCACTCATAACTCATGGTCCGTATACGGCACAAAGCTCACGATGAATAGCTGCTGCAGAATATCCTTTGGCTGTAAAAAACCTTATAACAGCACGCACTTCACATTTGGCGGGGTTTTCTATTGCAGTACACATTTCAAACGGCCACAAACACTAAATTAGCGCAGGTACGACTTTCACTCGACCACGGCTTGATGCCGACTGACCTGCTGAGTGCGTGAATGCACAGATGGCGTCGCTACTCCCCCCACTACCCGCACTGTGACCGATCGGAGGCTACTTTCTGAACGGCCCTCGTACTTAAAGGAACTAAGTAAGAAGACCTTTTCTGATTAATGTTTACTTCGATTAGCTTGAAGTATATACAGAGTGACTTAAGTAGAACTGACACATTTCTTTCTTTAATTATTCCGTTAGAAATTCTTTCAATGACCCAATTTTAGCACCAAATGCAGCAGAATGTTCTGGAGTTTCGATCCCTTGTCACTGGATGCGCAGATGTTTATATTTTATTCTTAATTGCATTGTTGGCAGCTGTTTCGAATTTTGTTCTTGTAGTCAACGTGAAAATGCAGTACGATGTAGAGCTGAGTCAAGGATGTTTTCAGCAAGATGGCGCTACATGCCATACATCAAATGAATTCATGAACCTAATTGCAAGTTTCTTTGACGACCGGATAATTTCCAGGAACCTGTGGCCACCGAGATCTCCGGATTTGACATCGCCGGACTTCTTTCTATGGGGTTACTTATAAGACAGGGTTTACGCCACACGTCCCCAGACATTGGACGATCTGAAGCACACCACAAAGGAGATTCAAGCTATTGACAACAGAGTCCTCCAATGAGTGGTCAGTAACATGGAACGACGTGTTGAGTTGTGCCTTATGCAGGATGGAGGACATTTTCAACATTTGCTATAGAGGTTAATAATCTCCCAAAATTCCTCTACAATTTAGATATAGTAAGTTGTCGCTAGCACAATTCGTTTTGAAACAATTAAAGAAAGAAGTGTGTCAGCTCTATATAAATCACCCTGTAGAAGAATAAGCTTATTAATGATAATTTGTTACAGAGACGTAGAGAAAGGCACGTGAATAGAGCACATAAAATTTTATAATTTATCTATTTATTACTGCATATTAATTAGTAAGAAAAAACCGTCTCTAATATTAATTAGCATTATATAAAATAAACAGAGATACATAATAACGTTATAAGGGAACATACCCATCATGCTTCTATATAGGGTTTCAGGATTATTACAGAATAGCAAACAGAGAAAAGTAAACCAGGAGAAATGACATTTTTAATATTCCTTAGAGCTCTTACAGTATTTCAAGAAGAAGCTGGATAGAGTGTTTACAGAGAACTGCAGATTCATTCAAGTGCTGTGCAGTTTTTTAACAACAGGTAAAGCAGCTATTGGCATGGAATGACTGAGATGAGAATGTCATGCGCAGTGAACCTTTATGACACAAACCGCTTCAGAAACTGAATAGCATGCACGCATGGCCTCTACAGTAGACGCTTATAATCTTCCAAGAGCTTTTGAAACGTAAAAGACCTTTATGCAATGCATAATTAGCGAACTATGGAACCGTTGATTTAAATTTCAAATAATTTTTGGCTGCAGAAACTGGCCATTGCTATTACTGCGTTTTCATATAGAAACATTATGCTTTAATCTTTATTCACCATAATACTATACATACATACATACATACATACATACATACATACATACATACATACATACATACATGCATACATACATACATACATACATACATACATACATACATACATACATACATACATACATACATACATACATACATACATACATACATACATACATACATACATCCATCCATCCATTCATCCATCCATCCATTCATCCATCCATCCATCCATCCATCCATCCCTCCCTCCCTCCATCACTCCATCCATCAATCCATCCATCCATCCATCCATCCATCCATCCATCCATCCATCCATCCATCCATCCATCCATCCATCCATCCATCCATCCATCCATCCATCCATCCATCCATCCATCCATCCATCCCTCCCTCCATCCCTCCATTCCTCCATCCCTCCATCCCTCCATCCCTCCATCCCTCCCTCCATCCATCCATCCATCCATCCATCCATCCATCCATCCATCCATCCATCCATACATACACAGATACACACATACACACATACATACATACAGCTGTCTTATAACTTACTTAGAGATGCTTTTTACTTTCTCTACATTCTCTACTTTCTATATACATAGAGTACACAGAGAAATTGTATTGCACCCAAAAATTCTATGTGGAGATTTCACCGGTCATGCACATATTATGGTCCTCTGTATCCAAAAAAAAAAATTTAGAAAAAGATTCATGTGTGGCTGTGAACATGATAGCTAAAAAAACTAGAATTCGGCTAAAATTTAATATTTTCCAGGGATGTGACAAGGACATTTTAGAAAAAGCCCCTCTACCCACACTATCCTTTACATAGAAAAAATGTGGACAGTTTTGATTTTCTCAGGAACGACTCCAAAGGTTTTGATTTAAATACAGTATATTAAAGATATTTACATAGCAAATGAAATGTATGTCTTGAATTCTCAGCAACAGCCTCTGAAGACCTTTTTATTTTGAATGAATTTTGCTGCATGTTACATAGCTAGTAAACCGTAAGAGAAATGCAAAAATGTAGATCTCTTTAAATCACAATTTAAGTCCTATACTTTTATTTCGTAGATTTGACTATTTTTTAGATACTCCTTGTTAATGGGTTTAGTTTCAAGATTCTTAAATACGGGATTTTGTCAACTTCTAGCAAAGAAACGGATTTCATGCACATGGCAACCAGCATTTAGAGATGTGACTATCTACTTAGCCTAATGTAACCCACTCGATTAATATGAAGTAGATAGAAGTATAAGCTTTTTAACAGTAAATTCTAATGTAAAGAATGTCATGTGAATGAAACACATACGATTTTTTTCCCAGAAAATTAAAAATAAAATAACATTTTTCTTTGTCACGTAAATATCCTTTAACACTAAGGCCCGTGCCTCACACAGATATGGCGCTACTAGGCCAGTTAGACGGTAGCATCGTATAGTTTAACTCTAGGCTAGCTTGTATGCATAGTTAAAGGTCAATAACTTATTTAGTTTTCGAATGACAGGATTTTAAACAAGACAACTTTAGAGTTTTCACGAAGATGGAGGATTTGGAAAAACGAGCAGTGATTAAATATTTCCATTTGAAAGCATTTGAAATCAGGGAGGTACATTGAAAGACTCTGCCCCATCATATTCAATGATTTAAAATCTGATGTGTACCATTCACATGACTTTCTCTACATCTCTGCAACAAATTATTCTTAAAAAGCTTATACTACTATTTACTTCCTCCTAATCAGAAAACAATTAGCAGAAATAGTCTTACAACTTGCTTCCTTATAAGTAGAACCGAAATAAGGGAGTACCATAGGTTAAAGTGATAGTCAAAAGCTGGTTGGTTGCTATGTCACTGAAGTTCCTTTGTATGGACAGCAGTTGACAAATTCCAGTATGAGAAAAGTATAAGTTTTTCATAGCAGAAACCAAAAACAAGGAATGTCTCAAAACGGTGAACTCCATAAAAAAGTATATAACATAAATTGCGTGTTTTAACGTGCTCTACATTTGTTGTGTGGTAAGCTTTTGTCCATCTCTTACGGTTTAGCAGCTATTCAAAATTCCGTAAAATTCGTCCAGAATAAAGCACTCTTCAGAGGCTATTCCCAGAAAATTCAAGATATACATTTTATTTGTCAGGTAAATAGCTTTAATATACGATATTTTAATCAAAATCGTTAAGAGTTATTTTTGAGAAAATCAAAATTATCGAAAAAGGTTCCATGTAAAGGGTAGTTGGGGGTGGGGGGATTTTTCTCATGTCGCATCCCTGGAAGATACTAAACTTAAATACCAAGTTTGGTATTTTACCTACTTTTCATTTTTGAGTTATCGTGTTCACAGACACACGGACACACTGACAGACGGAAACACACAAGGACCTTTTTCTGAAAATACCTTTTGGAATCAGGGGGCCCTAAAACATATATTTCCGGTGAAATCTCGGTATCGAATTTATTGGTGGAGCGGAATGCCTTCTCTATACACTATTACATAGTACGTATAGACAAAGTAAAAATGGGTTGTAGAGTTTAAAATGGGACGTACAAGCACTAGTGATGAGCCTCGCTCTGGACGTCCTGTAGAAGTGACAACTCCAGAGATCATTGAAAAAATTCATCGTTTAGTACTGAAAGGGCGCAGATTATGTTTGAGATAGCAGAGGCTGTAAACATATCAAAAGAACGTGCAGGTAATATTTTAAGTAATGTTTCGGTCTTTCACAAGGTCTGTGCAAGAAGGGTGCTGCGTTTGTTGACACCTGATCAAAAGTTGCAAAGAAAAGCTGTTTCTGTTAAGAATATGGAGCTCTGCCATAAAAATCCAAGTAAAATTTTGAGACGGCTTATCACCATGGATGAAACTTGGATGCATCACTACACTGCAGAAAGTAAATCACATTCAAAACAGTGGATTGCGCCAGGTGAACCAACTTCTGGTTTATACAGGGAATTATTTTTATTGATTACTTGGAAAAGGGTAAAGTATCACTGGTGACTACTACGCAAGCTTACTGCAACTTTTGAGTGATGAGGTGAAAAGAAAAAGATCTCATATGGCAAAAAAAGAAAAACAAACTTGTTTCATCACGACAATACTCCGGCCCATCTTTCGGTCATTTCAATGGGAAAAATGTGCGAATTGAAGTTGGAATTGCTTGAGCATTCACCCTATTCGGCAGATCCAGCACACAGTGACTACCCCTTGTTTTACCAAACCTCAAAAAGTTTCTTGGAGGACGAGCATTTCACAGCAACGAAGTGGTCATTGATGTGGTACACAGCTATTTTGAAGACCTCGATAAATCGCACTATAGAGATGGTTTAATTATATTAGAACACCGATATGACAAATGTATTAATTGCCCTTTCTGGAGATTATGCTGAGAAATAAAGAAAAAATAAATTAAATGCTGTTTTCATTGAGAGGCCCGGGACTTATCAGCCGACCCTCGTATATGGTATTTCAAACAAAAACTTTTAGAGCCATTTTTGATAAAAACAATGTTTTCGAAATTTATTTCATATAAATGATAATTTGGGGTGAGGATTTTTATGAAATCTTCCTGTCGCTTCCATGGAATATACTAAATTTTAATACCAAGTATAGTATTTAGCCGACTTTTCATTGCTGAGTTATGCTATCTATAGACGCACACACACGCGCACTCACACATTCACTCATATATACAGATACAAGCTCTGACTTTTTCTAAAATTCTTTCTTTTTTAGGTTCTCTAACACGCCTGTACAATGTACATAGGAGCTAGAGAAGGCATTATAATCCACCAAAAAATTCGATGTGGAGATTTTACCGGAAATATATATTTTGAGCACCCCTGAGTCCAAATAAAGCATTTTTAGAAAAAGGTATGCGTGTGTTTGTGGACATTATAGCTCAAAAACGAAAAGACCCCCAAATACCAAACTTAGTATTTATGTTTAGTACCTTCCAAGGATGTGACACGAAGATTTTCAAGAAAATCCCCTCTCACCATAAACTACCCTTTACATGAAAAGTGGCTCTAATGATTTTGATTAAAATATCACATATTTAAGATTTTTTTGAAATAACATACCGTACATTTTGAATGTTCTGGAAATAGCCTCTGAAGAGGCCTTCATTCCGGATGACTTTTACATTCCTTTTATATAAGGCATTTGAGATAGACAAAATTTTACTACTCCAAAATGTCGATTTGGGTAAAACAGACAGCTTATGTCATATACAGTTTTTTTGTAGAGTAAACTATTTCCGAGATATTCTGTGTTATTTGTTTCAGTTTTAAAATAAGGACTTTAACTTTTCTCATGCGGAACGTGTCAACTCCTGGCCACGCAAAGTAACGGATTCAATCCCATAGCAACAACATTTTATAACACTTGACTGTCGATTTAATCTAGTGTATTCCATTATTTCCCTTCTACTTATAAGGAACTAAGTAATAATACCATTTCTGCTAATGTTTATCTCTGTTAGCATGATATAGATAGAAATGAAATGGCATTTTATTTATGGACGCTCTTTAACTGCTGTGGGTCTCAGCATCCCATTCTATACTGGACGTGAAAGACCGCTTAATTTTGTTCAGGGGCCTCTCTATCAGGCCTGAGGTTCTTTTACGTGCCGTAAATCTATGACAGGGAACCAACGGCTTTACTTCCCTTCCGAAGGAAGCCATGCTAAGGATTTTTACGCCTGTAAACATCTATCGTCCTCCGCCGGGTTTGAACCCGCAACCTTTGGAGTATGAAGTCAGCATGGTAACCATTACACCACTTGTTTTACACCCGACCAGCTTTTAAAAGATATGACTATCATTTTAGATTAGTACATACCTTATTTCCCTTCTACATACAGGGATGCAACTAATAAAACCATTTGAGCTAAAGTTTATCTCTATTGAGCTTGTTTGTGGAACAGCTAGAGAAAGTCATATGAATGGGTCTTCAAAATATGCATTTCTGGTGAAATCTCGGTATCGATTTTTATGGTGGAATACAGTATTTTTTCTATCTGCTATCATTGTAGATACGTGCTAGAAGAAGTCAGTATACCGTGATCGCTGCAGTGAAAGCGGACTATAAATATACACGATCTATGGACCCGCCATAAAGCGAACGCGTGGTGTGTTTTACTGCGTTATGTGCTGCAGGTTCTCCTAAATATAAACCTTGGCTGTTTTGATACTACTTGTAATGTAGTGTTAATAGCCTTGTCCTAGACTCATATATTTCCTAACCCCAGAACTACATTTCTCTCTTTAGCGACCGTCGTTCTTCTTTACACGAGGGCGGATCGAAAAGTAACGCACAATCATTTTTCTACAAAAAGTTTAATAACTAAAAAAGCTAGAAAAAATCGCAAATGAACTCAAACCTTTTAACTATTTTTCGAATACTCCCCAAATTTCTCGAGTGCGGTACCGAAGCCTCCCACGGTCAGAAAAACAGACCCGAAGCTTCCCGGATCCTTAAAGATCCCTAATTACAAAGCCCCCAAGCCTCCCCAAAGCAGGTAGCTCTCCCGGTCGAAACAGGTAACAGTTCCAGTTTCGTGTTTATAATATTTAATTATTATATTAGTTTTGATGGCCTTTCACATATATCTTCCGTAGCTTTTCTCTTCAGATCACAAGGTACTTTCTGTCTCTGAATTTTGTCACTAGATGGTGCCGCGTTGTTATGGTCCTCTTGAATATCCAGGGCATCTATTTCTTCAATGGAAAAGTTTTTAATACAACTTTTAACATTGCACGTCCATCGCGCTACCCCACCTCTTAAACACTTCTGGAATCCGAAAGTGTAACCATTCCGAAGTAGACTTTTCCTTCCTGTCCTACTCACCGTAATTTTAGTCTCGTCGGAAAACATGTTAACTGTGAACTAATTTGCCGTACACTGAAAAAAATCAAGGAAAAAATTAGGTATATCCATTTCACCCCACCTACTGGCTAATTACACCGGTTTCGCGGGTTACCTGCTAAGCTTATCTGGGTATGGGAGGCTTCGGTCCTGCGCCCAATTTCTCAACACATTTTTCCCATCATGATGCCAGTTTCAATATTCCCTGTTCATAGAAGTCTTCTACATCTGTCGCAAAGCGCTGGCCGGCCAGGAATTCCTTCATAAGACCAAACAATGAAAGTCCGACGGTGCAAGGTCCGGACTGTGTATTGGATGCTGGAGCACTTTTCAATCAAATTTGGTGATTTTTCTGACGAACAGCAACAGCAACATCGGGGTGAGCATTACATGAAGTTTGCCATCGTCAGCATTAATGTGGTGCTGTTTTTCACGAAAGACACGACGCACGCAATGTTTTAATGTAGGCTGTAGCATTCACAGTGGTCCCGTGTTCAGCAAAGTCCACCAATAAGACACAATGCGCATCCCAGAACACTGTCACAAGCACTTTCCTAACAGTTTGAGTCATTTTGAATTTTTTTCTACTGGGGAACCAGCATGTTTCCACTCCATACTTGCCTGCTTTATTTCGGGAGTGAAGTGGTATGTCCACGACTCATCATCAGTGACGATTCCTTTCAATAATCTTGCCCTTCTGCGATGTACCGCGTTAATTGATCCAAGCTTGTCATCATTCGCTGGTCTATGTTGTCTTAGGTACCCAGCGAGCACTAACTTTACGAAATTTCAACGTGCCATGAACAATATCGTAGAGTGCACCATAGGAAGTCTTGAAATGTTTCGATAAGGTTCGCAGTTGCACACGCCAGTCGTTCAAAATTGCCGCCTCAGTATCTCAGACATTCTGCGGGGTTGCAGCTGTTACCGGCCTCCCGGAGTGTGGCGAATCACTAAGGTTCACATGGTCCTCTTGGAGACATTACTACGGTCCATACAGCCATCCCCATTCACTGTGAATTTCACTCGGATTATGCTCTTTGGCCCACAAATATCGAACCACACCTCTCTGCTCTTCACACGTGGACGACAGCAGCATACGCGTCATGCTTGTTACGTAGTTCACGCTTCTCTCGCTAGAGTTGTAAATGAAACAAAATACCCTATGCAGGGTCAACTTCAAACTATATCTGTGTGAAATTCAACTGCTGAAATACCAAGGCAGAAAAATTATTGTGCGTTACTTTTTGATCCACCTTCGTATAAGCCTCTCTGGCTTTCTTCTCAGGTCGAGTTTCACTCAGGGCAGTGTTACTTGCATTATCCTGCTCATTTCATCTCCACGCTATGTGCATTAAGGTGGCCGGGAAAAAATGGGCGACATCTGTCACCTGGCGAATGTGCCACCTTTACCCCTAACTCTTTTTCCCCTTTGTGAACACCGCGACTCTTGGAAATGTGGGGCTCGCTGACTTATGGTCATGCTCACATTAATAGGCTAACTTTTTCGCGCCACTACAGGGACCGCTCTCCTTAAACTTCTTAACTTTAGACATAATCTAGAGGAGGATAAACGGGGAAGTCTATACGACGATATGGAGCGTCAATACAGATAACTGTTTCTAAAATCCTTTTATTACGTTTCACAGTTTTCGTAATCATCAGCGCACTTCTGTTATAAGGGCACTTTGCGATTGCTAATGACTTTTCTCATCAAGTTAGAAGAGTTAAGTCCGCCTCGGTACTGTGGGGATAACGTGTCTGCTATACATTCAAGGAGTCGCGGGTTCGAATTTCGCTTCTAGGTGACATAAGGATAAGCTTTTTACGGGGGTTTCCCTTAGCCTAAAAAGACAAATATCGAGGAACTTTAACCTCCATGGACCATGAGATCATCTGAGCATCATCTTACCAATTTCATTCATCGTCCGATATGGATGATATTTCAATTGATAGAATACTCCCGGTGGACACTAGAGGTCTGCTAAGTAGACCACTCTCTTGCACGCTCTCTAAAGCGGCTCCTGCAGTTGCTTCGGAATGTAAGGGACTTCCGCGCGTCTTTGTGGCATGTCTTCCTGCGAAATGTAGCCTCCAGTGGTTTTTACAGTTCAAGGCTTTCTCCTGGGGTTGTTAGCTACAATGCATAGCTCACAGTGCTCGAGATATCCTCCTCCCTTGTTCATTTTTTAACCTTTATATTTAGTTTTACTTTCATGAATCCAAACACACAAACATAGAAAAACAGTCTGTTAGGGATATAATAGCAGATATTTGTATTGGTAATTTACGTTTCATTGGTCACTAGAGACCTGAGATACCCCTGGAAATGTTTAAATGTTATAATTTTAGAACGAAGGCACCTGGGCAATTACCTGGCTGGGACATGTACATTACACCTTACGGAATTGCTTGCTTCTAAAACAGCAACTTTATCTGTGTGCAAAAATGTCTGATCGATAGTTATGTATCGTCCAGGTCAATCAAACTTCGGGCGCTTATTCTCGTTACATAATGGTGGGAATTGTTTCTGTTATTACTTTCTCTATACGTACTATGTACATAGCGTATAGAGAAGGTATTGTATTGCACCCAAAAATTCGATACCGAGATTTCACCGAAAATACATGTTTTGGGTCCCCCTAAATCCAAAAAAGCATTTTTGGAAAAAGGTCCGTGTGTGTCTGTGGACAGCTTAGCTCAAAAATTAAAAGACCGTTAAATACCAAACTTGGTATTTCAGTTTGGTAACTTCCAAGGATGCAACACGAAGATTTTCAAGAAAACATCCCCACCCCCAACTACCCTTTACATGGAACTCTTTTCGAAAATTTGGATTTTCTCAAAAATGACTCTAACGATTATGATTAAAATATCATATATTAAAGACATTTACCTCACAAATAAAATGAATGTTTTGGATTTTCTGGGAATAGCCTCTGAAGACTACTTTATTCTGGATGAATTTTACGGAATTTTGCATAACTGCTAAACCGTAAGAAATAGACAAAAACTTACCACACAAACACTGTTGAGCACATTAAAACACGTATTTATGTCATATACATTTTTTCGTGAAGTTGATCGTTTTTTTTTTTTGGATATTCCTTGTTTTTGGTTTCAGGTTTGAAAAACTTGTACTTTCCTCATACAGGAATTTGCCAACTCCTGTCCATACAAACCAACAAACTTCAGTCACATAGCAACCAGCTTTTGACTATCACTTTAACCTATGGTACTCCCTTATTTCGCTTCTACTTACAACGAAAAAGTAATAAGACTATTTCTGCTAATTTGTTCTCGATTAGCATGAAGTAAATAGAGGCATAAGCTTTTTAACAATAATTTGTTGCAGAGATGTAGAATGGAATTCAGATTTTGGTACTATGTTTTAAGTGTCTAGGTGTTAATTCTTGGATTGGGGGAAAAATAATAATGACGGGCAGAATTGAATGTTTTCAAGAATCGAATCACTCATTATGGTTTGCGCTAAATGAAATCAGGCGGTTTTTGTATGCAAATTCTTGGATGCTACGTTATCGCCACTCGAGTGATGATCTCAGTTCTCTCTATGTTTGTTCTCTTTAATACTTTTGATACGGAATCAGCCTTCCTTTATAAGTAGAAGCGAAATAAGGGAATACACTAGGCTAAGGCGACAGTCACATGTTTTAATATATTGATTCTATGGGATTAAAATCCTTTTCTTTGCATGGCTAGGAGTTGACAAGTTTCGTATGAGTAAAGTGAAAGTGTATATTTTAAAATTGAAGCGAATGATATGGAAATAGTTTACTCTACAAAACTGTACATGACAAAACTGTGTGTTTTAACCAGATCGACATTTTCTGCGTAGTAAGCTTTTGTCTATCTCGTATGTCTTATATAAAAGGTATGCAAAAGTCATCCGGAATGAAGGATTCTTCAGAGGCTATTTCCAGAAAATCCAAAATTTACGGTTTGTTTGTCAAAAATTCTTAAATATGTGATACTTTAATCAAATTCATTAGAGCCACTTTTCATGTAAAGAGTAGTTTATGGTGTGGGGGTTTTCTTGAAAATCTTCGTGTCGCTTCCTTGGAACATACTATACATAAACACCAAGTTTGGTATTTAGCGGTCTTTTCATATACAATGTGTTCGGTTGCTACGTTATCATCCCTCGAGTGATGTTCTTCAGTTCTCATAATCATTGTTTTCGATTAAAACCTTAGTTCAAATGATGGACGAAAAATACTACAACAGTTAGATGCTGACAATTTGGTGCTAGGTTTTACTATTTTCTGCATACACAAGATCTAGTGAATGACAAAGATAAATTGCCGATAGATACAGTATATTATTATAGTACTACTGTGCTAATTGAAATCTTGGATAGTTGACTCCTTTGATTATTTTGCTCTGTATGAATGGACGCTATGCTGGAATAATTTTAGAGCTAAACATGGGGGAAAACATTTTATTTTAACACAGAAATTTTAAGATATTTTTAAGATGTATTATTTAAGCACGTACGTTTATATTTAGTTTTAATTTTATACATTCTTTGCGTGTTTACATGTACTAGAGACATTGTCAAGAAAAAACGTAAAATACGATCAACCTCAATAGGCTATAAATAAGAGACAAGTTCATAGAAAACATTAATTTTATTACTAAATGTTTTGTACACTTATGGTTACTTTTCAACATAATAACCGAAACGATATAGACATTTATCGTACTTGTGCACAAACTATGCAATACCCGCTTCAAAAAATGTTGCCGCCAATGATTTCAAAGGAACATTGACGTTGTTTTGAAAATCTTCGTACTTTAAGACGTTTACGGAGAGCCATTGAAAGCAAACGAAGAGGAATGCTGACTTCAGGAATTGTGTTGATCCATGACAACCCTCATCCACACACTGCTGACACAACCCATTGGTTCCTTGAACAATTTCAATGGGACATTTTCGATCATCCGCCGTACAGTCCTGACCTGGCACCCACTTTTTCCCTGAACTGAAGAATTAAAATCTTCAAAACAACGCCAATGTTCATTTGAAATCATTGGTGGCAACATTTTCTGAAACGGGTATTGCAAAGCTTGTGCTCAGATACGATAAATATCTCAATCTTTTCGGTAATTATGTGAAAAGTAACCATAAGCGTACAAAACTTTTAGTAATAAAATAATTGTTTTCTATGAACTTGTCTTTTATTAATAGCCTATCGGGGGCTGAAAAATAAAAAACGGCCCTCGTATAGGTATGTATGTATATATATGTAGCTTCAATTCACTTGCGAGGTATACCACAGAAGCGCTTATGAAATAAAACACAACACAACTTCGGTATAAGGAGCTGAGTAGGCAGAATGACAGGAAAGTTGGACAGGAATGAAAAGGATGATATGGTAAAGGGATTTTGGAAGGCTATTTGAGCCAGGATTGAGGATATTGACAAGCAGATTATGGGCTCTGCTATAGGGGAGAAAGGTTCTCTTATATTTCACAAGGAGATGAAGGAAAAAGAGAAATTCACAATGATAAATGTAACGAAAAGGAGAGGAAGGGTGTAGTAGGCTGAAAAGGTTTTTGGGGGAATGCCGAGAACACCATATGTTCCATTTGACGTGCAGGGTTTCAGAAAATGCGATTCATATTTTTGTTCCAATCCGCGAAGGAAAGGTTCAATAAGAGAGATGGATTAGGATTAGGAGGCCGAAAGCGTTTGAGTAACGTTGCTGGCGAAGAGATTAGAGGCTTGAATGACCTATATTTAGGATTAAAGGAAAACTAATGGTTTTGGTAGAACAGCAAGGAAAGTAGGTAGCATTGCAACATAGAAGTGTGTAGTTTTATATTAATTTCTCTATCAAATACGTACATTCAAGTAAGGATGTAAACATTAAATGCCTTTAAAATGCCAATATACCCAGAGTTTAATCTAAAAATCTTATGTGTTTCATTTTTATGACGTCTTCGACCTATTCTGCAAACATACCATTCTTACAAAAGACTATTCTTGTATTTACATCATGCTAAACGAGATAAACTGAGACCGTTAATTAGCCTCGTAATTATAATAACAATCATTTTTATTAATTATCTAAATATATATGTAAAGAAAGTTAATATTTAATAAGCTGTATGCATAGGAACCAAGAAGTCAGTTGTTTACTTAAAAGTTACTCAGAATCATGACGCCAGACTGGATAGAGGGGTGAGAAGTTGCTTCTTTTGTGAAAGTCACGTTCGAGTTTAGTATAAGGGAAAACCACAGTTTAAAGTCACAAGGGGACTTCTTCTTTATATTCGTGGTAGCACGTGATTATTATGACGCATTCTGGGAGTTTTGCAATGGTTTTTGGGTGTCGATGGTGTCATTTTGGCGGACCTTCCAACCAATCAGAAAGAAGCCACCATGACACGTTTTTTGTATATAAGAAGTAAGGTTTGGCACATCGAGGTCACAGGTCGCGGGTTCAAACCCGGCGGAGGACGATAGATTTTTTCGGGTGTAAAAATCCTTAGCATGGCTTCCTTCGGAAGGTAAGTAGTACTGTGGGTCCCGTGTTGTAGATTTACGGCACGTAAAAGAACATCAAGCCTCATAAGAGAGGCCTCTGAGCAAAATTAAGCGATCTTTCACGCCCAATATAGAATGGGACGCTGAGAACCAAAGCAGTTAAAGAGCGTCCATAAATAACAGGCCATTTCATTTCACATCGAGGTCGTTTTACTAAGAATTCACACGTGAGAGAGGAAACGTCGTCGCATGTTAAGAACTCGTCCGTATGTGAGGCAAGGTCGTTTGTTAAGAAGTTCGCGAGGTAAGTTTATTATAGTGAGAAACAGTATGTGAAGTAAAGTAACGTCGCTCAACTATTTAACAGTCAGCTCGTGATTAGGTGAAAGTGAATTGTGCCATGTACTCAACTAAAACAGTGTAATTGAAAGTACTTGTGAGTAAGTGTTAAAGAACATCAGTCAGCAGTATAAAAGTGTATAACCAGGTGCTTGTCTTCAAAACTCCTTTAGAATAAACAGCAGTAAAAGGTTACAAGTGTTTTCTTAACAATTACAAGATCACTCCTACAACTCCTCCCACTAGACAAATCCACGTCTGGGAGAGTCAATGTTCCTGCAAGACTGAGCAACGCCGTGGCAACACATCCCAGAAGAGCTTCAGTACCAGGTACGTGAGTGTAGTGGAGTTGATTGGAAGTGACACTTAGTTACGCTGCAATGTTCATGCAAGACTGAGCAACGCCGTGGCAACCCGTCCCAGAAGAGCTTCAGTACCAGGTACGTGAGTGTAGTGGAGTTGATTGGAAGTGACACTTAGTTACGCTGCAATGTTCATGCAAGACTGAGCAACGCCGTGGCAACCCGTCCCAGAAGAGCTTCAGTACCAGGTACGTGAGTGTAGTGGAGTTGATTGGAAGTGATACTTAGTTACGCTGCATACAAGCACCCAAAGGGAGGCGTAAAATTAACGAACTAAAATACTCCCGCATATGGCACATAACGTGCACCACTAACAACGTATTAAAATCTACGCTGCGAAACATTACAGAATTGGTCTTACTAATGGCTTCCTTATAAGCAGAAGATAAATAAGGGATTATATCAGGCTAAAGAGATAGTCAAATCTTTTAAAAGACAATCGATAACCGTCTAAATGGCCTAGTGGCGCCATATCTGTGTGAGGCCCAGAACTTATCGGCCGACCCTCGTATAAGGAATCCATCCCCAAACTTTATAATGGTATTTTTGAATCACTGTATAATAGCATTAATAAAGCATAATATAATAAACAGAAGCATCAAAAGTTTCAGGTACACCATGTTTAGGATGAGAGTTGGTACGCGTGCTTGAATGGACTAGGCAGTCATATTTTGTATTTTTAACGCTTTCCAAAAAGAAATCTGATCTGTAAAAAGTGCTGTTAATAAGCTTATTCTTCTATCTACTTCATGCTAATCGAGATAAACATTAGCAGAAACGGTTTTGTTACTTAGTTCCTTATTAGTAGAAGGGAAATAAGGGAATACACTAGGCTAAATCGACAATCAAATATTTTAAAATGTGGTTGCTATGGGATTAAAATCCGTTTCTTTGCGTGACCAGGAGTTCACAAGCTCCCGTAGGAGAAAAGTTTAAGTATTTTACAACTAAACCAATAACAAGGAATAACTCGAAAACGGTCAACTCCAAAAAAAATATGTACCTATATGACATAAGTTGTGTGTTTTAAGGAACCCTATATGTTTTGTGTGGTAAGTTTTTGTCTATCTCTTACAGTTAATTAGGCAACATTCAAAAAAAAATAAAATCATCCAGAATAAAGATGTCTTTGTAGGCTGTTCCCAGAAAATTCATGTTAATATCTTAAATATAAGATATTTTAATCAAAATCACTGAAGGTATTGTTGAGAAAATCACTTTTTTTGAAAGTTTTCCCATGTAAAGTGTAGTGGGGGCAGGAGGATTTTCTTGAAAATATTCGTGTAAAAGGAACAAAGTAATAAAACCATTAAGCTAATATTTATGTCGATTAGCATGAAACAGATAGAAGGTTAAGCTTATAAAGAATAATATCCTAAAGAGATGTAGAGAAAGTCATGTGAATGGAACACATCAGAGTTTCTGTGTAGTAAGCCTTTGTCTATCTATTACGGTTTACTAGTTATGCAAAATTTAAAAAAAAATCATCCAGAATAAAGAGGTCTTCAGAGGCTGTTCCCAGAAAAATCAAGATATATATTTCATTTCTGATGTAAATATCTTAAATATAAGAGATTTTAATCAACGATTAGAGGGATTTTTGAGAAAATCAAAGTCTTCGAAATTTTTCCCTATAAAGAGTAGTTAGGGTGGGAGGATTTTCTTGAAAATCTTCATGTTGCATCCTTGGAAGATACTAAACAGAAATATCAAGTTTGGTATATAACAGACTTTTCGTTTTTGAACTATGCTGCCTACAGGCACACAGACAGGTTTTTGTGGATTCAGAGTGCCCAAAATATATATTTCCGGTGAAATTTCTGTATCAAATTTTTGGGTGCAATACAATTCTTTCTCTATATACTATGTATATAGTACTTGTAGAGAATGTAATAAAGTAATAAACCAATACGATGAAGCCAACCATTATTAGGCTTGGACTTATAGAACTGATTCAACTCGGAAGGTTTGAGTATTCTGGTGGTATGCGTAGAGATAAAAAACATTCCTGGGTCGTTTTGAAAAGTTTATGCAACATTTATCAACAAATGTAAATATATCTGTAGGTGTTGAGTGTGTAAACTGCTACAGGGTTCACCAACAAAGGACAACATGAATTAATAACGCACAAAATGAGACCGCATTCCAACGTTTAGTTTACGAAGTCAAATGCACGTGGTTTCCTTTACAGAGATGCCATGAAACGTTAATGGTAGGACTAGCCGAAGGCAGGTCCTTTGTTGAAACCGCAACCATGGAAGGGACGAGGTCCTTCATTCCCATCCCATATAATCTTCCCTTCAGGAACTGTCCTTCCCATTCTGTAAAATATGGACCAAACTGTTCCAAAAATGTAATCTATTGGAATGCTTCCTAAAGAGGACTTTAGCTGGTGTTTCTTTGATCTAGGACACCTGGAAAATCTGATAATTCTCACATTCCAGAGCTGTAGCTTTCAGTAATGTCCTTTTTACTTTCTCTACACCTACTATGTACATAATGTATTGTATTCCACCCAAAAACTCGATACCGAGATTTCAACGGAAATAGATGTTTTAGGTCCCCCTGAATCCAAAAAGAGCATTTTTGGAAAAAGATTCGTATGTGTGTCCGTATGTGTCTGTGGAGAGTATAGCCCAAAAACGAAAATACCGCTTCGAAAATTTTGATTTTCTCAAAAATGACTCTAACGATACATATTTACATGCCAAATAAAATGTCATTCTTGAATTTTCTGGAAATAGCTTCTAAAGACCTCTTTAGTCTGGATGATTTTTATTGAATTTTGCATAACTTATAAACCGTAAGAGATAGACAAAAACTTGCTCCACAAAAAATGTAGAGCACGGTAGAACACACAATTTATATTGTGTACATTTTGTTTGTGAAGTTGATCGTTTTTGAGATATTCCTTGTTATTGGTTTCTGCTTTAAAAAACGTATACTTTTCTCATAGAGGAATTTGTCAACTCGTGTCCATAGAGACAAAGAAACTCAATCACATAGCAACCAGCTTTTGACTAACACTTTAACTCATGCTACTCCCTTATTTCGCTTCTACTTACGAGGAAGCAAGTAATAAAACTAACTCTATTTTTTCTCTATTAGCATGAAGTAAATAGAAGCATAAGCTTTTTAACAATAATTTGTTACAGAGATGTGGAGAAAGTAATGTGAATGGAACACATCAGATTTTTGTGTTGTAATTTTTGGTCTATCTCTTATGGTTACCAGTTATTCATTTCCATGAAAATATCTTAAACATATAGTATTTCATTCAAAATTGTTGCAGTCATTTATAGAAAATAAACATTTTCTTAAAATGTTCCATGTAAGGGTTAGTTAGAGTGTAGGATTTTCTTGTAAATGTTTGTATTCCATCCTAGGAGGATACGGATCTTAATTATCAAGTTGGGTATTTAACACTTTTTTCGTTTTTGAGATATGCTGAACATCCCTTCCCCTCACTCACATACTCGGAGTTTTTTTGTTAAATCTCTTTTTTGGATTCAGGAGATCCAAACTTTCAGGTAATCTGAGTATAGAATTTTTGGAGGGAATGCACACTTTCTCGCCCTACTACGTACATTTGAAATACCGTCAGAAAAGTTAAAATATACTCATACTTCCTGCTGGCACAGCTCAATTGGGAGATCCAGAGGAAGTCTGGAGCACAAAATGAATGAATATTGATTTCCTGCACATCCTGCAATTGAAACATTCATTAGTTACTCATAAATAATTCCAAACCTGGTGTTCTATAGATACCTAGTGACGTTACAATTGGAATCGATGTTACAAAATGTTTCACCCCTTCACTGCGCTATTTTAAAGTGCAAAGGGCAGTGCGAAATATTTAAATCGTTTGTAGCAGTCTGATAAGTTCGTTTCTCTTTACCTTCTCCACAATGTACATTCGATAGCAAGAAAACGTGCCGAAGCTTTGGTTGATTACATTCCTACTTTCTATACACGTACATAATATATAAAGAAGGTATTGTAATTCATTCAAAAATTCGATACCAATATTTCATCGGTAATACATATTTTGGGTCCCCCTGAATCCAAAAAAAGCATTTTGAGTAAAAGGTACGTGTACATGCCTGTGTGTTTGTGTGTGTGTGTGTGTGTGTGTGTTTGGACAGCTTAGCTCAAGAAGGAAAAGACCTTTAAATACAAAACTTGATATTTAAGTTGAGTATCTTCCAAGGATGCGATACGAAGATTTTCAAGAAAATCTCCCCATCCCAAACTTACCTTTACATGGAAAAAACATTCGAAAATTTTTATTTTCTCAAAAATGGCTCTGACGATATTTACATACCGAATAATATGTATATCTTGAATTTTCTGGGAATGTTCTCTGAATACCCGTTATTCTGGATGGTTTTTATTGAATTTTGCATAGCTGATAAACCGTAAGGCATAGCCAAAAATTTACTGCACAAAAATTTAGATCACAATAAAACATATAATATATACCATATAAGGTTTTTTTCATGGAGTTGACCGTTTTTTGAGATATTCCTTGTTATTGGTTTCAGCCTTAAAGAGCTTATAATTTTCTCATACAGGAATTTGTCCATACAAACAAGCGAATTTCAGTCACATAGAAAGCAGCTTTTGACTATCACTTTAACCTATGCTACTCCCTTATTTCGCTTCTCTTACAAGGAAGCAAGTAATAAGGCTATTTCTGCTAATTTTCTCTCGATTAGCCTGAAATAAATAGAAGCCAAAGCTTGTTAACACTAATAACTGCAGAGATGAAGAGAAAGCCATGTGAATGAATTACATCAGAGCTTTCGTTTTTGCCTTTCTTATTAAACAAGTACAGAGTAACGAGCTCTTAAAAGATTTGACTTCGTTTTAGCCAACTGTATTCACTTATTTCCACTGAATCTACAAGAAAATCTGCTAGTGTATGTTGATTAGATAGAAGTAGATAGATTAGTAAGCTTTAATAAGAATATTTTGTTGCAGGATGGGTAGAGCAGGTCGAATGATTGTAACTATACAGACATTTAAATTATGCTGCAGAGAAGTAGGTGTTACATTTTTAATATACCTCTGTATTTCTGTATATTTCATTTATTCAGGGACTTTGAAATATCGAAATTCTGTCAATGTTGAATTCTAATATTTTGACATTTCTGAGTGACGTTTTTGTGACATTCAAAGGCTACAAAGGTCTTTTGGTTAAAAGCCACACAATTGATTTTAATTATAGCTCCATTTTATGCGCACCACACGTATATGTGCTGCGAATGCAGTATATACCACGATTTATGACAAGTAAAAACGAAGATAGAAGTGCGCATCACAACAGATATACTGTCAAATCATTTTCCATTATACGCCTGCTGCGTGGTCGTTAAAAGGGTCTTTATTCTCGTAATATTTTCATACGGTCTGTTGAAAAAGACACATACGCGGTTGTTATACAGCGCATATTTCATCAGTTCACAAGGGATGCATGTTCCTCAATGGCCTTTTGAATTCTTTCATATTCTGCTATCTACTGAAACGTGTTTAGGGAATGCTGCATAGGACCATTCAAAAAAAATAAGGAAAGCATTAGGCATAGGAGCTAAAGTTTCGTTTATTGTTAGAATAGGCATTTGCGTATTTTTACTTTCTCTACACGTACTATGTACATAGCGTATAGAGAAGGTATTGCATTCCACCCAAAAATTCGATACCTAGATTTCATCGGAAATATATGTCTTAGGATCCCCTGTATAAAAAAAGAACATTTTCCAAAAAAGGTCCATGTGTGTGGGTGTGGGTGTGTGTCCTTGAACACGATAACTCAAAAACGAAAAGTCGGCAAAATACCACACGAAGATTTTGAGAACCCCCCCCAAACTACCCTTTACATGGAACGTTTTTCGAAAATGTTGATTTTCTCAAAAATGGCTCTAACGATTTTGATTAAAACATCGTATATTAAATATATTTACCTGACAAATAAAATGTATATGTTGAATTTTCTGGGAATAGCCTGTGAAGGCTACTTTATTCTGGATAAATTTTACGGAATTTTGTATAACTGATAAACCGTAAGAGAAGGAAAAAAAAAAACTTACCACACTTTGAAAACAAAATTTATGTTATATGCATTTTTTCATGGATTTGATTGTTTTTGAGATATTCCTTGTTTTTGGTTTCAGCTTTCAAAACTTATACTTTTCTCACACAGGAATTTGTCAACTGCTGTCCATACAAAGAAAGGAGCTTCAGTCACAGAGCAACCAGCCTTTTACTATCACTTTAACCTGTGGTACTCACTTATCTCGCTCCTATTTATAAGGAAGCAAGTAATAAGACTATTTCTGCAAACTTCTTCTCGATTAGCATGAAGGAAATAGAAGCATAAGCTTTTTAACAAATATTTGATGTAGAGCTATGGAGAAAGTCATGTGAATGGAACACATCAGATTTTTTAAAAATGCTTCTTTCTGCTTGGGTGGCGAACAAGGCTCTACGACGTAGGGGATAGGTATTTGTGGGCGATAAAAGGAAGGCAATTGGTAGAGCAATGATAACAGCAGGAATTAAATTAAGCTAATACAGAGAGAGGTCGTCTCAGCCTTAGCCTTGTGGTAGCACAGATGCTTACCAAGCGGGAGACCTGGGTTTGATTCCCAGTACCGGCGTGGGGATTTTTCCCCCGCTGGGAGACCTGGCCCGGGGTGCACTCAGCCTCGTAAGGTCCCTGGGGGGCCAATTGATGAGCTTTGATGGAGAAGTAGCGGCTCCAGGTAATGAAGACTGCATTAACCGGCCGCGGGGGGGCACTGACGACGTCTCACCCTCCAATACTGCACCCCATCCATGACGTCTGTAGTGGACCGAGATGGGGGACACAGCGGCCGGGCGGTAGGCCAAGGTTCCCCGTGAGCTGTCGTGCCATGGAGTTATTATTAATATATTGAGAAAGGTTAAATTATTTGTTTGTTGCCAATATTTAGTTTACATGGTTGGGAGATTGCAATCTGTTCCATTAACCCTAGCCAATATTATTCTTATTATTAACACGAAGCCTTACCTTAATAAATGTCTCACTGGTGTGTCTGGGCAAGGTGAGAGATGAAGTGGTCGAGGTGGTTGAGCGTCGCCCCGAGCTGCACACAACGAAGCAGAGGTTCCCCGACGGTCAAGACCTTGCGGTATGGTCTGCGATCCCTTAGATATGTTTAGCGGCACCCCAGAGGGCTTTTCAAATGGTGGCCGTACTCCTAATATGGAGAAGCAAGTCTTGATAGTGGGTAGTCCCAGCCAATGAGTTTAGTATGTTTAAATGTTCTAGTATATCCGGTGTGACATCAGAGAGCAAAAGTTTCCCACGAAAATGTGTGAATGTGCACGTAGCCCAGCGGAAGTTGGTGTCATCGAGAAGTCCACTGATAGTGCCATCGGGAGTGGCTGGCCTCTTCCATCCTATTGCTTATGACAAAGCTTGTATTCTTCCAAGAATATGTAAAAATGAAATCTCAATTAACTTACAGTGACAAACTAATTAATAAAACATTAAAACGTAACTCCATGACACGACAGTCTATAAGGGACTTGGCCGCGCCGCGGCCGAGTGGTTAGACCGCTCGTCTCTCAGCTAGACAGCCCGGGTTCGATCCTGCAACCGTA
The DNA here is from genome assembly GCA_030762935.1 of Hymenopus coronatus. Taxonomy (NCBI): domain Eukaryota; kingdom Metazoa; phylum Arthropoda; class Insecta; order Mantodea; family Hymenopodidae; genus Hymenopus; species Hymenopus coronatus. Next base: position 19,042,158 of record CM060891.1, read on the forward strand.
TGTGAGATTGTGGTGGACAAAACGGCGCAGGGCGGGTGTTCTCCGGGTTCTCCGGTTTCCCCAGCCATCACATTCGGCCGCTGCATCCCCCATCTCGACCTGAAGGCGATATGAATGCGGTGCAGTGCTGGGAGGTGAGATGTGATCGGAGCCTCTTTGCCGATTAATGCGGTCTTCTCGATCTGGAGCCGCTACTTCTCAATCGAGTAGCTCTTCAGTTGACCCCCCCCCCAGAGACTTCACCAGGCTGAGTGCACACCGGACAGGCCCCCCAGAGGGGGGAAAATTCCCCAAACCGGTACCGGGAATCAAACCCAGGACTCCCGTTTGGCAAGTGGCCACGCTACCACCGCGCTAAGGAGACACTATTAATAATATATTACTAAATCAAAATATGTTTAAATCTCGCCAATCACAAATGTGACAATATTTCCGGTGAAATCTCTATACCGAATTTTGGGTGAATTACAATACCTTTTCTGGCTACTATGCACAATGCATGTACATACGTGCTAGATAAAGTAAAAAGACTTTCAGCACCATAGCTTAGTTCTCAAATGTCCATAACAGCATTGCTATAGAATATGTCGGCATATTTATATGACAGAACTCTCTAACAAATTTAGATTCCATGTCAATATGTAGGACACGAAACCATTTTTTACCTTTGGATAACACGCTGTGAAAAGTTATTTTTATATTTTGCATCTATTGCACGGAGTCAGGTGTCAATATCAGATGGTTGCGGTATTTCGGGAACAAATACTTTTAAAAAGTAGTGGAAACAATTACTTCACTTCACCGTTACAGAAAAAAAAAGGCAACTGTAAAACCAACCCCTCTAAATTCTGTGGAGAACAGCATGTGGTAAATAACAAAAAACATGGTATGTGTCTGATTGGAGAAATTCTCGGGAGTAAAACAATAATTTGTTCAGTGGTGTGCATTGAATAAAATCTACTGAAAAAAACAGATTATAACTAAAACTAAATTACTGCCCTCGCCATCATTCCACCAGCACACTTTCTCTACTACATACATAAGTAGGGGAAGTTCTTTTATTCTGCCACAAAAAATTTCAATGTAGTCCCAAAGCGACCACATTCTAAAAGGATTTTACTATTTCTTTAGCCTAGGGTATTCCCTTTTTACTTTCTCTATGTAGTACATGCACTCCACCTAAAATTTGATACCGATATTTCACCGGAAATACATATTTTAGAGACCCCTGTATAGAAAAAGGTCCGCGTGTGTACGTGTTGGTGAACAGCATAACTGAAAAACAAAAATCTGATGAGTTCCATTCACATGACTTTCTCTATATCTCTGCAACAAATTATTGTTAGAAGGCTTATGCTTCTATTTACTCCATGCTAATTGAGAAAAAATTAGCAGAAAGTCTTATTACTTGCTTCCTTGTAAGTAGAAGCGAAATAAGGGAGTACCATAGGTTAAAGTGATGGTCAAAAGATGTTTGGTATGTGACTGAAGTTCCTTTGTTTGTATGGATACGAGTTCACAAAGTTCTGCATGAGAAAGGTATTTTTTATATAGCTGAAACAAAAAACAAGGAATATCTCAAAAAACAGAATATCTCAAAAACAATCAACTCCACGAAAAAATATATATAACATACATTGTGTGTTTTAAAGTGCTCTACATTTGTTGTATAGTAAGTTTTTGTCCATCTCTTGCTGTTTAGCAGTTATGCAAAATTCCGTAAAATTGACCCAGAATAAAGTAGTCTTCAGAGGCTATTCCCAGAAAACTTAAAATATATATTTTATTTGTCAGGTAAATATCTTTAATATACGATATTTTAATCAAAATCGTTAGAGCCATTTTTTAGAAAATCAAAATTTTCGAAAAAAGTTCAATGTAAAGGGTAATTTGGGGTTGGGGATTTAGCTCAAAATCTTCGTGTCGCATCCCTGGAAGATACTGAACTTAAATACCATGTTTGGTATTTTACCGACTTTTCGTTTTTGAGTTATCGCGTTCACAGGCACACGGACACAGTGACACACGGACACACACACGGACGTTTTTCTGATAATACTTTTTTTTGGATACAGGGGACCCTAAAACATATATTTCCGGTGAAATCTCGGTATAAAATTTGTTGGTGGAGTGCAATACCTTTTCTATACACTATGTACATAGTGGGTATAAAGAAAGTAAAAAGTTGGTAAAGTGCCAAACTTGGTATTTAAGTTTCCTTTCTTCCAATATTTTGAGGTAAATCTGCTCCCCTCAAATTACCCTTAAGATAGAAAAAAAAATAAAAAATGTAGCTTTTCTCAAAAAAAAAAAGCTCTAATATTTCTTAATAGAATAGCATATATATATATATATATATATATATATATATATATATATATATATGAAAAAAAGTATTCCTTGAATTTTCTGAATATAGTCTCTGAACACCTTTTTATTCTTGGTATTTTTATAACTAGTAAACAGTAAGAGATAGACAACAACAAAAAAATACAAAAAGATACAAAAAATAGATCTGGTTAAACCACACAATTTATGCCATATACATTTTTTTTCGTGGGGTTCACAAGTTTTAAGGTATTGCTTGTGATTGGTTTCAGTTTTAAAATATTTAAACTTTTCTCATATGGGAATTTTTTAACTCCAGGCCATACACAGAAAATGATTTCAACCAGATGACTAGATTCGCTTTAGCCTGTGTATTCCCTTATTTCCCTCCTAATTAAAAGAAAGGAACTATTTGTTTCGACTAGCATAAATTAGATAGAAGAATAAGCTTTTTAACATGTCGCGGTTTGACTTGTGCACTCATATGGCGCTACCATGTGAGTCTATTTGGAGTTGTGAAATTCTCTACATTAAGAGTGTGCATACCTTGCAGATTCCCTTTGTTGCACTGGCTGGGCTCGTTCTTGTAGACCATGAGTTGTCTCTTACTCAAGGGGGAAAGGATGACAAAGGTGTGTAACACTTTTGGTAGACTCAAATAAAAGAGACATTTCACTTAATTTCACTGATGACTTCTTTTATTGATTATCTGTTGCTGATTTGAGGCACTAACCCTGCGAGTGACTCCGGACATAAACGGTCCGAACTTGATGACATAGTCTTTACAAGTGCTAGTTCCACTCTTACTGGGTTATTATATTTTACTCTAACGCTTCACACTCACAATTAATGTGTATTTCTTACTATTCATCGCCGTCAGATTTCTTATAACAAGCAGATTTCTTACACTGTTTGCCGCGCGATTTCTTTTACTGTCGTTCAATTTTTTATACGTGCATCATTTATATACCAAAAGATCCTAATATTGCCCTCCTGTTTGATTGGTTGAAAAAAGGAGCGTTATCACGTGACTGTCTGGGATTTTTCTTTATTTTCCACCCACGTGACCCTTCTCTACAATGAAAAAGTCCCTCTATCGAGATTATCAAGGAAAGGACCTTCCTTTACTCTAGGGCTTGTTACTTGTGTCCCTGATGCTCTAAACTTCTTGTTATTTTAACAAAGTAAATAGCATTGAAGAATACACCAATACTGTCGCTAACAATAATTTTTTACCGAGAAGTAGAGAAAGTCATGTGTGTGAAACAAATATATTTTTTCGTTGCATCAACAAGCAAATATGTAATAAGTTTTTGCTAATCGCGATTAGCATGATAGAAGAAACAGAAGCATCAGCTTTTGTGAAAATAGTTTGTGGGAAATAGGCAGAGAAAATAATGTAAATGGAAAACAATATTTTTTGAGTACATTCCCAGAAGTGAGTCAAAATAGATGCTATTGACAAATTCCGTATTCCGTTTTCAGCTTTCATAAGTCTTCGATATCAACCAAAACACAGTGTGAAAGAAGTTTTGTAAGGGTACACGTGGGTGTTCATTTTAATCTAGTCCTGCCATAGTTCACTATTGCTCTAAACTGCATCACTATTTCAAGTTTGAGTTGAAGTTGCCGAATTCTCATGGCGCAACTGATTTCTATTGCGGCTCTCACAGATATGTCGCCCACAAATATCACTGGTACAAATGGATAGGTTGGAGTTTATGTTTAAACAACCCATTTCGATTCCTGCACCTTAGAAAACTGTTGTAGGAATATTCAGTCTGGAATCTTACATCAGTGCATGGCTTCTCGTTGAAGACTAATATGAAACAATATGTAATTGATATTGCAGAGAAATATCCTTAATTTCAACGGATATCTCGAAACACCCTGATAAACATGTTAAAAGGTTAGTTTGTTAATGTTTCATGAAGTTCTGCTCCTAAAAATATATTTACTGTGCAACATTTAAGTAATACATAAGTAAACTGCCACTCTATTAATACTTTCTGTACACGCACTATGCACATAGTGTATAGAAAAGGTATTGTAATACTCCCAAAAATTTGATACCGAGATTTCATCGGAAATACATGTCTGTCTGAGTGTATGTATGTATGTGTGTGTTGTGGGCAGCATAGCTCAAAAACGAAAAGACCGTTAAATACAAATCTTGGTGGTTAAGTTTGGTATCTTCCAAGGATGCGAGCGACACGAAGATTTTCAAGAAAATCCCTCCACCCCAACTAATCTTTACATGGAACATTTTTTCGAAATTTTTGATTTTCTCAAAAATGACTTTAATGATTTTTATTAAAATATCGTATATGAAATATATTTACTTGACAAATAAAGTGTACATCTTAAATTTTCTGGGAATAGCCTCTGAAGAATACTTTGTTCTGGATGAATTTTACGGAATTTTGCATAACTGCTAAACCCTAAGAGATAGACAAAAACTTACCACACAAAAATGTATATCACATTAGAACACACTTTATGTTATATACATTTTTTTTCGTGGAGTTGATCGTTTTTTGGAGATATTCCTTGTTTTTTATTTCAGCTTTGAAAAACTTATACTTTTCTCATTCAAGAGTTTGTCAACTCCTGTCCATACACACAACGGAATTTCAGTGACATAGCAACCAGCTATTGACTATTACCTTAACCTATCGTACTCCCCTTTTCCCCTTCTACTTACAAGGAAGCAAGTAATAAGATTATTTCTGCTAATTTTTTCTCGATTAGCATGAGGTAAATAGAAGCATTAGCTTTTTAACAATAATTTTTGTATGGATGTGGAGAAATTCATGTAAATGGATCATATCAGATTTTTTGTTTTTCTTCTATAGATGGGTTATGCTATTACGCTAAACAGGATCCATGTGGTGCAAAAAGTGTGTGTGTCGGCAATGATGTTTTGCACGAGATTTGGGCCATTATCCTATGAAGTGAAAATTAATATTAACGCAATGTTATAATAAGCAGAATTATAAGCAATCCTTAACAACCTCCAAGATCCTCAGATATGATAGCTCTTGGATTACCTTAATGCTTGAAAGTCAGAACCAGCTGCTGAATTTCATATTCTATGAACTGCAATGCTTGAGACTGTCGTCAAAAGCTTAGTAACATGGTGAGGGCATATTTACAACGGAATAGTGAACACGTTGAGTCATTTTTAAAGGTTTTGTAAATTCCTGAGAGATATTTTATAATTTATAGTTACTTTCAAACTTTTTAAAGGTTTAATTTACAAGCAAAATATATAAATCAATAATTGTATTATCTTCAGCGCTTGCCACTCTGCAATTAATACAATTAATGCTTCAGAAAACTCCAAAATATTATATTTTCCTTTTACTCTTTAAGCGATTCATGAAGCAGTAATTACCATCTGAGGTACGGATTCATTAACATTTAAAGACTAAACATTCGCCATTCAACGCTATTTATCTTGCTCAATATGCTTAACAATGGACCAAAATAGGAATACGTCACCATGTGTTGCTACCAAACGAGAAACAACCGGACAACCCCTTTCTTTGAAGGCAACTTCTCTGACATACTAGTTATACGGCTCTGCAGAAGTACCAGGCTGATTGAATTTCACCCATAGCGACAAGCAACAAATGACATTTGTAAAAAATTCTGATGTGTTCCATTCACATGACTTTCTCTACATTGTTGTAACAAATTGTTGTTAAAAAAACTTATGATTCTATTTACCTCATGCTAATCGAGCATAAATTAGTATAAATAATCTTATTACTTGCTTCCTTGTACATAGAAGCGAAAAAATGGAGTACCATAGGTTAAAGTGATAGTCAAAAGCTGGTTGCTCTGTGACTGAAGTTCCTTTGTTTGTATGCACAGTAGTTGATAACTTCCTGTATGAGAAAAGTATGTTTTAAAAGCTGAAACCAAAAACAAGGAATATCTAAAACACGATGAACTCCACAAATAGAATGTATATAACATATGTTGTGTGTTTTAATGTGCTGTACATTTTTGTATGTTAAGACTTTGTCTATCTCTTACGGTTTAGCTGCTATGCAAAATTTCATAAAATTCATCTAGAATAATTTAGTCTTCAGAGACAATTCAATATGTACATTTTATATTATTGATATAACATATTTTAATCAAAATCGTTAGAGCCATTTTTGAGAAATTCAAAAATTTCGAAAAAAGTTCCATGTAAAGGGTAATAAGGGGGAATTTTCTTGAAAATCTTCGTGTCGAATTCTTACAAGATACCAAACTTAAGCACCAAGTTTGGGTTTTAGCGGTCTTTTCATTTTTGAGCTATGCTGTCCAGAGACAGACACTCACACACATGCACACACACACATAGACCTTATTCAAGAAATGCTTTTTTACTTTCTCTATACTCACTATTTACGTAGTCTATAGAGAATGTATTGCACTCCACCAAAAAATTCGATACCGAGATTTCACCGGAAATATATGTTCTAGGGTACCCTTTATCTAAAAAAAAATTTCGGAAAAAGGTCCGTGTGTGTGTGTCCGTGTGTCCGTGTGTCCATGTGTCTGTGAACACGATAACTCAAAAACGAAAAGTAGGTAAAATACCAAACTTGGTATTTAAGTTTAGTATCTTCCAGGGATGCGACACGAAGATTTTGAGAAAAATCCCCCCACCCCAACTACCCTTTACATGGAACTTTTTTAAAAAATTTTGATTTTCTCAAAAATGGCTCTAACGATTTTGATTAAAATTTCGTATATTAAAGACCTGACAAATAAAATGTATTTCTTGAATTTTCTGGGAATAGCCTCTGAAGATTAGTTTATTCTGGTTGACTTTTACTAAACTTTGAATAACTGCTAAACCGTAAGAGATGGACAAAAACTTACTACACAAAAATGTAGAACATGTTAAAACACAATTTATGTTATATATATTTTTTTCGTGGAGTTCGTCGTTTTTGTGACATTCCTTATTTTTGGTTTCTGCTATTGAAAACTTGTACATTTCTCATATAGGAATTTTTCAATCTCTGTCCATACAAACAAAGGAACTTCATTGACATAGAAACCAGCTTTTGATTATCACTTTAACCTATGGTACTCCCTTATTTCACCTCTACTTACAAGGAAGCAGGTAATATGGCTATTTCTGCTAATAATTTACTGATTAGCATGAAGTTAATAGAAGTATAAGCTTTTTAAGAATAATTTGATGCAGGGATATAGAGAAAGTCATGTGAATGGTACACATCAGATTTCTTTTTGGATTCAGGGGACCCAAAAATATGTATTTACGGTGGAATATCGGTATCGAATTTTCGGGTGCATTAAAATACTTTCTGTATACTCTGTGTGCATAGCGTGTGTATGGAGAGTAGTATATAAAGCAATAATTTTGTTATCTTCTGCGCTTGCCACTCTGCAATTAAGAGAATTTAATGCTTCAGAAAACTCCAAAATATTATCTTTTCCTTTCACCCTATAACCTGTTCATGTAACCGTAGCTACCATCTGAAGTGGGAGTCATTAACATTTAAGAAGTAAATATTCGGCATTCAACGCTGTTCATCTTATCCAATATGCTGAACAATGGAGCAAAATAAGAATATCTCACCATAACAGAAAGACAACCCCTTTCTTGCTAGGTAACTTCTCTGACATATTAGTTATACGGCTCAGCGGAAGTACTAGGCAGCTTGAATTTCACACTTAGCAGCTACAATTTTTAAAATAATCTGATGTGCTACATTCACAAACTTTCTCTAGCTGTTCCATATTCAGACTATTTTCACAAAAGGATATTATTTGACCTACATCATGCTAATCGAGATAAACATTAGTAGAATTTGTCGTATCACTTGGTATCTTGTAAGTAGAAGGGAAATAAGCGAATGCATTAGGCTAAAGCGATAATGTTTAAGTTTTAAAAATCGGTCGCTATGTTCGGTTCGCTTGCATAGTGCTGTTTGAGGAAAGTTATATAATTTAAACTTGAAATCAATAACAAGGAATATCTCTAAAATGGTCAACTGTACAAGAATAACATATATGATATACATGATGTGTTTTAACAAGATCTACATTTTTGTGTAGTAAGTTTTTGTCTACCGCTTAGTGTTTAACCATTATCAAAATTCTGCTAAACCCATCCTGATAAAAGAGATCTTATGAGGCTATTCCCACAGAATTCAAAATATAAATTTTATTTGTGATGCAAATATCTTTAGTTTATGATATTTTAATAAAAATTCTTATAGCCATTTTGAGAAAAACAATATTTAAAAAAGTTTTCTTATAAAGGATAGTTTGTGGTTGGGATTTTCTTAAATATTTTCGTGTTGTTCTTTGGAAGATAATATACATAAACACCATGTTTGGTATTTAGCACTCTTATCGTTTTTTAACTATGCTGCTCACACACACGCTAATTTTCGTTAAAATGCTATTTTTGGATTCAGGGGCTCTCAAAACATATTTACGGTGAAATCTCAATAAGGAGTTTTGGATGGAATACAATACTTTCTCTATACAACATGTACATAATACGTCTAGAGAAAGTAACAAGTTAATTTACTTTTCAGAATATGTAAAACATTCATTTTGTTATCTTCTACCCTTGCCACTCTCCAATTAAGAAAACTAATGCTCCAGAAAACCCCAAAATATTATCTAACTTTTTTCATTTAGCAACTGCTACCATCTGAGGTACGGATTATCAACATTTTAAAGACAAAATGTTCGCCAAGCAACGTTGCTTGTCTTGTCCAATTTGCTGGACCACAAACCAAAATAAAACGAATATTTGGTATTGAAAGCACCATCATGTATTGATACCACGACGTGGATGTGGAATTTGTAAGGTTGTCACATTCGGATAACCCCTTCTTTGGTAGGCAACTTCTCCGACATACAAGTTATACGGCTCTGCGGAAGTACTAAGCGGCTTGAATTCTGTAGCGCCTACCAGCACCTAACAGTTTCAAAAAATATACGTTTAACGACGTCATTATTCAGGACTGTTACAGCACAGTTGGTGAGCCGGAATTTCGTCCCGCAGGAGTTCTTGCAATTATATCGTTTATAGTTTACTAATTTAGATGCGAAATGTAGCTTAATAATTACTCAAAAGTGATAATACATGTATAGTATAATGATGAACTGCAAAAACTGTAAACCTATTAGATATAACATAAACTGCACGCAATGACAGGCTGAGCCCAGATCAGAAAATGAAAGTATATTGTGATGCAATTATATTAGGCATCACCTGGCAGTGTTCACCTCCAGAGGGACCACTAAATAACCTTTGCAATAACTAATACTAATTTTTTTAGTAGATGACTTACCCTCCCCTTATTTAGGACTGACACCCCCTAGAACTTACAAGCTGATGCCTAGGGGTCAGAAGGCTGTCAGGGAGCCAGCGGCACAAAACCACAGAATAGAGAACCTGGGACGAGTAGCCAAACTTGAGCATGAGGAAGTGGATTATATGAAATGCAAAATGATTCATAGGTAAAGTGATGATGGAGCATTTGGTGGATTGAGTGGCGAGGGAAACCGGAGAATCCGAGAAAACTCGTCCAGTAGCCGCTTCGTCCACCAGGAATCCCAAATGCGGGAATTGGGATCGAACCCGGGCCGCCTAGTTGGGAGACCAGAGGTCTAAGCACTTGGTCAAGACACCGCTTTAATAAATAATAATAATAATAATAATAATAATAATCAGAATACCAACCTCCGTGGTATGGTCCTAGTGATTATATAGTTCTTTCCGTGCAAAAAATCCCAAGTTTGACTCTCGGAAATGTTGCAATGCCTGAATAGGGTTTTCTCCAAGGTTTTCATTTATCCTTGTAAGTCAAATGACAGGCCACAAAACTATAAATAACCTGGAATAATTTAAGTTATTTTAAACCATTACATTCATTGCCTCTGTAAAGCAGTGGTTTAAAAGGGTCGTTGCACTCTTAAAAAAAATTCTGATGTGTTTGACTCACATGGCTTTATCTAAGTTTCTACAAACTTTGTACAAAGGATTCTTCTTTCTGCACCATGATAATCGAGATAAACATTAACAAAATTCGCTGTTTAAAGCAATAGTCAAATGTTTTAAATTCTGTAGTTATGCGACTGTCACTGAAATTCGCTTCATTTCTTAACCAGGAGATAAACAAAAATGTCTGATGTGTTCCGTTCACATGACTTTCTCTATATCTCTAAACAAAATATTGTTAGTAAGCTTATCTTTTATTTATTTCATGCTAATCGAGCAAAATTAGCAGAGATAGTCTTATTTCTTGCTTTATTGTAAGTAGAAGCGAAATAAGGGAGCACCATAGGATAAAGTGAAAGCCAAAAGCTGGTTGCTATGTGACTGATGTTCCATTGTTTGTATGGACAGGAGTTGTCAAATTCCTGTATGAGAAAAGTATACGTTTTTCAAAGCTGAAACCAAGAAAAAGGAATATCTCAAAAACGATCAACTCCACGAAAAAATGTATATGACATAAATTGTGTGTTTCAACGTGCTCTACATTTTTGTGGGTTGTTTTTGTCCATCTCTTACGGTTTAGTAGTTATGAAAAATTCATCCAGAATAAAGTAGTCTTTAGAGGCTATTCCCACAAAATTCAAAGTTCATTTTATTTGTCAGGTAAATAATTTTAATATACGATATTTTATTCAAAATCGTTAGAGCCATTTTTTAGAAAATCAAAATTTTAGAAAAAAGTTCCATGTAAAGGGTAGTTTGGGGTGGGGGATTTTTCTCAAAATCTTGTTGTCGCATCCCTGGAAGATACTAAACTTAAATACCAAGTTTGGTATTTTACCGACTTTTCGTTTTGGAGTTATCGTGTTCACAGGCACACGGACACACGGACACACGGATACGCACACGGACCTTTTTCTGAAAATACTTTTTTTAAATACAGGGGAGCTTAAAACATAATTTCCGGTGAAATCTCGGTATCGAATTTTTTGGTGGAGTGCAATACATTCTCTATACACTATGTACATAGTGAGTATAGGGGAAAGTAAAAAACGCATATTTCCGGTCGGAGAAGAGTATAAGTATTTTAAAATGCAAACCAACAACAAAGAATGTTTTGGAAACGGCCAATCTACAAAAAAAAATGCATATTACATAAATTGTGTGTTTTATACGAAATCTGAATTTTTATGTGGCAAGTTTTCGTCTATTTCTTATGGTTTACTAGTTATGTAAAATTCAGAAAAAATTATTCAGGCCTTCAGAAGCTTTTCCGGAAAATTCAAGATATATGTATTTTATTTGTGATGTAACTATGTATAATTTAAGGGTTTTTTATCAAAATTGTTGGAGCCATTTTTCAGAAAAACAAAATTTTCAAAACTTTTTCCATGTAGAACGTAGATTGGGGCGGGGGGTTTCTTGAAAATATTCGTGTCGTATCCTTGGAAGGTAATAAACTTAAATACTAAGTTTGATATTTAAGATATTTTGGTTTTTGAGCTATGCTATCTACAGACACACACACGGACCTTTTTATAAAAATGATGTTTACTTTCTCTACACGTACTATGTCCATAGTGTATATAGAAGGTGTTGCATTGCACCACAAATATTCCATACCGAGATTTCACCGGAAATACATGTTTTGGGTTTCCCTGATTCAAATAGAAACATTTTTGGAAAAAGTGCGGTGTGTGTATGTGGATAGCATAGCTCAAAAACGAAAAGACCGTTAAATACCAAACTTGGTATCTTCCAAGTATGCGACACGAAGATTATCAAGACAATCACCCAACCCAAATTACCCTTTTCATGGAACATTTTTCGAAAATGTTGATTTTCTCAAAAATTTCTCCAACGATTTTGATTGAAACACCTTATGTTTAAGATCTTGTTATGACAAAGAAATGTATATCTTGAGTTTTCTGGAAATTGCCTCTGAGGACCTCTTCATTCCGGATGACTTTTATAAACTTGGCAAACCGTAAGAGATGCATAAAAACTGTAGATCCTATTAAAGCACACAATTGATGTCACATACATTTTTTGTAGCATTAACGTTTTCGAAATATTTCGGATTATTGGTTTCAATTTTAGCCACTTACTTTTCTCAAACGGGAAGTCATCTTTCTTCTCGTTTCCTGTTTGCTTATTCCTGGCAAGAAAAGAGATTGGAATTTCAACTGCTTTACATAGCGACCGGTTTTTATAAGACGAGATTATCGCTTTAGCCCGTGGATTTTCTTCTTCCCCTTCTATTTACAAGGAAGCTAGTAATAATACTAACTCTACTGATGTTAATATTAATTAGAATGGTGCAAATAACAGATTAGTCTTTTGAATAAATGTTTATTTTACCGAACACATGGAGGACATCATGTGAATGGAACACATCAGACTTAGACCGTTTAGTTTGTGGCGGGGGAACTTATTTTTTTTAAAAAAATACTAAACACAAATACCAAGTTCGGTATTTATTGGTGCTTTTGTTTTTGTGCTGTTCTGTCCACAGACACACATACTTAAAGAATCTTTTTCTAAAATAACTTTTTACGGACTCAGGTGACTTCAGAACATATATTTCCGGCGAAATCTGGACGTCGAATTTTTTAGTAGAATATATTACCTTCTCGAAATACTATGTAAATATTTCCGGTGTAATCTCGAATCAAACTTTTGAATAGAATATAATATCTTCTCTAGTTACCATGTAAATATTTCTGGAAAAATCTCGATTCGAAATTTTTAGTAGAATATAATACCATCTCTAGGTACAATGTAAATATTTCCGGCAAAATCTCGATTCGAACTTTTGAGTGGAATACAATACATTCTGTAGGTACTATGTGAATATTTCCGGCAAAATCTCGATTTGAACTTTTGAGTGGAATACAATACATTCTCTAGGTACAATGTAAATATTTCTGGCAATATCTCGATTTGAACTTTTGAGTGGAATACAATACATTCTCTAGGTACAATGTAAATATTTCTGGCAAAATCTCGATTCGAGCTTTTGAGTGGAATACAATATCTTCTCTAGATACTATGTATGTTGTATGTGCATAGGTGTTAACAAAGGCAAAATAATGTAAACTTCAAATGCATTTTACACGAAACATATTGGGATTATACACGATCACATCCCTATGACCTCCAATTTCATTGCGTGTGTCAAAGGTGCAATAGACCTCGGGTGGGCAACACTCGTGCATTTCAGGAAATGAGAATATTGAGCCCTAGGGGTTTTGCTACTCTCACTGTGGCCATCTGTGAAAAAAAGCAAAAACTTCCTGTCACTCTTTCACTCAGCAATCAACCAGCTAACACCAGGGGATGAAGTAGTAAGGCGCGTTTGATTGATTCGGTCTCAAATATTAACTGGCTTTTCCATCAGTTCACTTGCACAACCCTATATGAAGCTTTCTTCAGTATAAAAAGAGCTTCAGAAGATTAAAAAAATCTGATGTGTTCCATTCACATGACTTTCTCTACATCTCTGAACCAAATTGTTGTTAAAACGCTTATGCTTCTGTCGTATATTAATGATATTTACCTTACAAATAAAATGTATATCTCGAATTTTCTGAGAATAGCCTCTGAAGACTACTTTATTCTGGATGAATTTTACGGTATTTTACATAACTGCTAAACTGTAAGAGATAGACAAAAACTTACCACACAAAAATGTAGAGAACGTTAAAAGACACAATTTATGTTATATACATCTTTTCGTGGGGTTGATAATTTTTTGTCGCCCTCCGAGTTGTAATGGTTACCATGCTGACTTCATATACCCAAGGTCGCGGGTTCAAACCCGGCGGAGGACGATGGACTTTTTCGGGTGTAAAAATTGTTAGCATAGCTTCCTTCGGAAGGGAAGTAAAGCGGTTGGTCCCGTGTCGTAGATTTACGGCACGTAAAAGAACCTCAAGCCTGTTAGAGAGGCCTCTGAGCAAAATTAAGCGGTCTTTCACACCCAATATACAATGGGACGCTGAGAAGTACAGCAGTTAAAGAGTGTCCATAAATAACACGCCATTTACATTTTTTGATCATTTTTGAGATATTCCTTGTTTTTGGATTCAGCTTTAAAAAACTGATATTATCCCATAAGGGTATTTGTCAACTCCTGTCCATACAAACAAAGGAACTTCAGTCACATATCAATCAGCTTTTGACTATCACTTTAACCTATGGTAGACCTTTATTTCGCTTCTGCTTTCAAGGAAGCAAGTAATAAGACTATACCTGCGAATTTTTTCTCGATTAGCATAAAGTAAATAGAAGCATAAGCTTTTTAACAATAGTTTGTCCAGAGATGTACAGAAAGTCATATGAATGGAATACATCAGATTTTTTTTTGGATACAGGGGACCCTAAAACGTATATTTCCGGTGAAATCTCGGTATCGTATTTTTGGTAGGAATACAATACTTCTCTATCCTTATGTACATTGTACATACGGGGCCAGAGAAAGTAAAAAGAAGAGACTGTTAAAAACCAAGCATTAAAGTTTGGTATCTTCCAAGGATACGACACGAAGTTTTTCGAGAAAATCCTCCCCACCATAAACTACCCTTTACATGGAAACATTTTCGAACATTTTAATTTTCTCAAAAATTACTGTAACGATTTTGATTAAAATATCGTATATTAATGATACTTGCATGAAAATAAATTTTATATCTTTTTTTGTAGGAATAGATGCTGAAGAGCTCTTCATTATGGATGAATTTTGCTGAATTTTTCATATTTGATAAACCATAATAGATAAAAAAACTTGCTATACAAAAAATGTACATCTCATTACATTTTTGTTGCAGAATTGACCTTTTTTGAGATATTCCTTGTTATTGGTTTCAGTTATAAAATACTTAACTTTTCACATAAGGGAATTTGACGAATCCTAGCAATGCTAAGAAACGGATTTCAAGCAGGTTTTTTAAGATTTAACTATCGCCTTTACTTATTTCCCTTCTATTTACAAGAAAGCCAGGAAAAAAGATCATTTCTGCTAATGTTTATGTCGATTCATGAAGAAGACAGAACAATAAGCTTTTTAATAATAGTTTGTCACAGAGATGTAGAGAAAGATTTTTGTATGGAACACATCAGATTTTTTAAGTAATTTGAAATTACTTTATCTAAGGTTTTAAAACATAAATGCTTGCACATGGAGCATAAAACTCGCAGCTGATTTTCATTCAGAAGCACCAGTATTACGAGGATCGGCTGATAAGTCCCAGGCCTCACAACAAAGATATGGCGCCACTAGGCCAGTTAGACGTTAGCATCGAATAGTTTAACTCTAGGCTAGCTTGTATCCATAGTTATAGGTCAATACCTTGTTTAGTTTTCGAATGGCAGCGTTTTAAACAAGACAACTTTAGAGTTTTTACAAAAATGGAGGTTTTGGAAAACCGAGCAGCGATTAAATATTTCCATTTGAAAGGCTTAACAACTAAAAAATCAAGGAGGAAATGAACAGTACATTGAACGACTCTACCCCTTCATATTCAATGATTAAAATGTGGGTTGCAGAGTTTAAAATGGGACGTACAAGCACTAGTGATGAGCCTCGCTCTGGACGCCCTGTAGAAGTGACAACTCCAGAGATCATTGAAAAAAGTCATCGTTTAGTACTGGAAGACCGCAGATTAAAGTTGTACAGGCTGTAAACGTATCAAAAGAACGTGCAGGTAACATTTTAAGTAATGTTCTGAGCTTTCACAAGGTCTGTGCAAGATGAGTGTTGACACCTGATCAAAAGTTGCAAAGAAAAACTGTTTCTGTTAAGAATGTGGAGCTCCACCGTAAAAATCCCAGTAAATTGTTGAGACGGCTTGTTAACATGGATGAAACTTGGATACATCACTACACTCCAGAAAGTAAATCACAGTCAAAACAGTGTATTGCGCTAGGTGAACCAACTCCAAAGAATGAAAAGTTAATTTTGTCAGCTAACAAGGTTATGGCGAGTGTTTTCTGGGATGTACAGAGAATAGTTTTATTTGGTTACTTGTAAAAGTTAAAAATATCATTGGTAACTACTAGGTAAGCTTACTGCAACCACGACAATGCTCCGGCCCATCTTCAGTCATTGCCATGGGAAATATGTGCGAATTAAAATTGGAATTGCTTGAACATCCACCCTATTCGCCAGATCTAGCACCCAGTGACTACCACCTGTTCCCAAACGTCAAAAAATTTCTTGGAGGTCGAAGATTTCACAGCAATGAGGAGGTCATTGGTGCTGTAAACAGCTATTTCGAGGACCTTGATAAATCGCACTACAGAGATGGTTTAATTAAATTAGAACACCGATATGACAAATGTATTAACCTTTCTGGAGATGATGTTGAGAAAGAAAACAAAACAATCTGATGTGTTCCATTCACTGAATTTCTCTACATCTCTGCAACAAATTTGTTAAAAAACTCATGCTTTTATTTACTTCATGTTAATCGAGAAAAAAATAGCAGAAATAGTCTTATTACTTGCTTCCCTGTAAGTAGAAGCGAAATATGGGAGTACCATAGGTTAAAGTGAAGTCAAAAACTGGTTACTAGGTGACTAAAGTTCCTTTGCTTGTATGGACACGAGTTGACAAGTTCCTATAGGAGAAAATTATAAGTTTTTCAAAGCTAAAACCAAAAACAAAAAATATCTCAAAAACGATCAAATCCAGGAAAAAAAAGGTATACAACATAAATTGTGTGTTTTAACGTGCTCTACATTTCTGGCGCGGTAAGTTTTTGTACATCCTTTACGGTTTAGCAGTTATGCAAATTTCGGTAAAATTCATCCAGAATAAAGTGGTCTTGAGAGGCTATTCCTAGAAAATTCAAGATATACATTTTATTTGTCAGGTAAATATCTTTAATATACGATATTTTAATCAAAACCGTTAGAGCATTTTTGTGTAAATCAAAATTTTCGAATTTTTTCCATGGTTAGTTAGGGGTGGAGGATTTTCTTGAAAATCTTCGTGTCGCATCCTTGGAACTTACCAAACTTGAATACCAAGTTTGGTTTTTAACGATCTTTTCGCTTTTGAGTTAGGCTGCCCACAGACACACACACCGACATATTTCTAAGAACGTTTTTTTTTTGGATTCAAGGGGTCTCAAAACATATGAAATCTCGGTATCAAATTTTTGGGTGCAATACAATATTTTCAATATGCATTATGTACATAATACGCATAGAGAAAGTAAAAACAAATTTTAAATGCTGTTTTCATTGAGAGGCCCAGTCAGGGTTGTATTATCTATGAATTCGGTTACGTTTCCTGGCATGATGTCATTACTGTTCAGCAGAAATATAACGTCGAAGACGGTGGGACACGTTGAAAGCCTGTGACTGCAACATCTGTGTTGTTGAATCAGCCTGGTCCACCCGTTCTATTTGTTCACCTGAAGAAGCTTGGAGTGCGGCACTCTTGAAGGCACATTTTCCATTCGTATTCGCCAGAGCGTGTTTGACTCAGTGCTTCAAGGAGTTTCTCCTGCATCTGGCGCCGTTCCTTTACTTTATACTCGAGCTGCACTTAAATCTCTCCGGCCAGACAAACACGCCTTTGGTCTTGCTTGTAAATACAACCAGCTATTATACTCCTTGCAAATTGAATTTTAACAAAACAATATTGACTTAAGGAGCTGTCACTCTGACGCGTTTTCATTAACATTGTTAATCAACAATACCAGCTAGAAAAATCTGATGTGTACCATTCACTTTGTTTTCTCTATATCCCTGCAATAAATTATTCTTAAAAAGTTATACTTCTATTTACTTTTATGCTAATCAGAAAAAAATTAGCAGAAATAGTCTTATTACTTGCTTCCTTGTAAGTAAAAGCGAAATAAGGGACTACCATAGGTTAAAGTGATAATCAAAAGCTGGTTGTTATGTCAATGAAGTTCCTTTGTTTATATGGATCGGAGTTGACAAGTTCCTGTATGAAAAAAATTTAAGTTTTTCATAGCAGAAACCAAAAATAAGGAATGTCTCAAAAACGACGAACTCCATGAAAAAATTTTATATAACATACATTGTGTATTTTAACATAATCAACATTTTTTGTGTAGAAAGTTTTTGTCAGTCTCTTACGGTTTAGCAGTTATTTAAAATTCCGTAAAATTCATCCAGAATAAACTACTCTCCAGAGGCTATTCCTAGAAAATTCAATATATACATATTGTTTGTCAGATAAATATGTTTAATATACGAAATTTTAATCAAAATCGTTACAGCCATTTTTTAGAAAATACAAAGTTTCGAAAAAAGTTCAATGCAAAGCGTACTTGAGGGTGGGGGGATTTTTCTCAAAATCTCCGTGTCGCTTCCCTGGAAGATACTAAACTTAAATACCAAGTTTGGTATTTTACCGACTTTTTGTTTTTGAGTTATCGTGTTCACAGACACACGGACACACACACACACACACACGGACCATTTGTGAAAATGCTTTCTTTGGATATTGGGGAACCTAAAACATATATTTCCGGTGAAATCTCGGTATCGAATTTTTGGGTGGAGTGCAATACCTTCTCTATACACTATAGAATGTATAGAGAAAGTAAAAATCTATTTTATTCACATCACTTTCTCCACCTTATTCTTCAATAAATCATTCTTAATATGATGCATCTGTAAAATTTGGAAAATCCACTGAATATAATAAATCTTATTGAAATGTATACCAGTTATTATACACACTAATAGAAATAGTTTTGCCATATATCAACATTCCAGCTCACATGATTCTTTAAATATTAATTTTTTAATGTCTAAATTCATTGCTCTCGTACACAATGCTAATCAAGATAAATGTTAGCAGAATGTTATTACTTAGTTCCTTATAAGTAGAAGGGAATAAAGGAATGCACTATGCTAAAGCGATTGTCAAATGTTTTAAAAACTATCCTTAGTCGTTGCAAATCACTTCTTTGCTGGGCCAGGAGTAGAGCAAAAGAACACACTTCCTATGTGAGAAAAGTTTAAGTACTTCACGATTGAAACAAATAAGAAGGAATATCTCGAAAACGGTTACCTCCACAACAAAAACGCAGAGGACAAAAATTGTGTGTTTTGTCATGATGTACATTTTTGTGTAGTACGTTTTTTTCTATCTCTTACGGTTTAGCAGTGAAGCAAAATTCAGCAAAATTCATCCAGAATAAAGAGTCTTCAGAGGCTATTCCCAAACAATTTGAGATATACATTTTATTTCGGACATAAATAGCTTTAATATACGGGATTTTAATCTAAATCATTAGAGCCATTTTTAAGAAAATCAAACTTTTCAAAAATTTTTCCATGTAAAGGGTAGTTTAGGGTGGTGGGATTTGTTTTTTGAAAATATTCGTGTCGCATCCTTGGAAGATACTAAATCTAAATTCCAAGTTTGGTATTTGACGGTCTCTTTGTTTTGGGGCTATGCTATCCACAGACACACACACACAGACAGACAAACACACACACGCACACGGACCTTTTTTTAAAAATGCTTTTCTTTGGACTCAGGGGACCCCAAAACATATATTTCCGGTGAAATCTCGGTATCGAATTTTTGGGTGCATTACAATACCTTCTCTATCTCTATGTACATTGTACATATGGGGCTAGAGAAAATAAAAATGAACTACGTGATGCATTTTTAAAAATTTTTGCATACAGAAATTCAGGTTTACATAAAATGAGTTTAAAATAGATCTGTCATGTTATATTTTTTATATTACGCCTAATTAGTGGTGAAAAATTATTATTTTTCATACTATCTAAAACGTTTGATTTTTCAAAATTAAATAATTTATTTAGCTAAACTGGAGAATTCTTTCCAAAACTTAATATGATCATTTTCTGTAATGTGTCTTTGTTAAGCAGCACCAACATTTTGAAACAAATTGGGTCATGTGGAGCATTTTGAGTATGATAAAGTGTTGGAAAATAGTTTGCGAGAAAATAAGGTTTAAAAGCATGTAACTAACCATCTATAGCTTCAGCTAATCTGTAATTAAAATACGCCAAATACGAAAAAGGATACATTTTCGTAAATTTTAGAATGTGTATCATTTTATTTTGAAACAAAATCCTTTTTTTTTCTTTTTTTTTTTTACAAATTTTCTTCATATTTCACAGATAAATCATCTTAAAAAAGTGTATTCTCCCATTTAATTCACATTAACAGAGAACATTGTTTTTTACTTTCTCTATCACGTATGCATGTAAAGTGTACATAATACCGAGAAGGAGTATTGTATTCCACCCAGAAATTCGATGTAGATAAGTAGTAGATAAACCAGTGAACACTGAAAGAGAGTTCAAATGGAAAAATATGATGTGGTCCATTCACATGACATTTTCTACATCGCTATAACAAATTATTGTTAAAAGGTTTATTCTTCTAACTTCCTTTTGATGATTGAGATGAACACTAGCGGAACTTGTCTTGATACTTGCTTCCTTGTAAGTAGAAGGTAAATAAGGGAATACACTGGACTAAAACGATAGTCAAATATTTTAAAAGCTGGTTTAGCTGCATCCACAAAAAACGTATAGGATATAAATGATGTATTTTAACGAGATCTACATTTTTTGTGTAGTAAGCTTTTGTTTTATCTCTTACGTTTACTAGTTATGCAAAATTTATCAACATTCATCAGAATAAACAGGCTTTAATATGTGGTATTTTAATCAAAATCGTTAGAGCCATGTTTAAGAAAAACAAAATTTTCAAAATT
This sequence comes from Hymenopus coronatus, assembly GCA_030762935.1. Lineage (NCBI taxonomy): Eukaryota > Metazoa > Arthropoda > Insecta > Mantodea > Hymenopodidae > Hymenopus > Hymenopus coronatus. Next base: position 19,063,224 of record CM060891.1, read on the forward strand.
TTCTCTATGCAAACGGTAGTTAGGAGTGGGAAGTTTTTTTTTAAAATCTTCGTGCTGCATCCTTGGAAGATACCAAACTTAAATGTCAAGTTTGGTATTTACTGTCTTTTCGTTTTGGGGCTATGCTTGGGTGTCCTAAAGCATGTATTTCCGATGAAATCTGGGTATTGAATTTTTGGATGGAGTACAATATTTCTCTATCCACTATGTACATAGTGCAAGTAGAGAAAGTAACAAAAACTGACAAAACTTTGTAATGGAGAAAACTGATTTATAAACTATGCAATTATGCGCTCTCCTTTATTCAAAATTCTCGTACAGTGAATGAAATCGAAGGGCTGTCAGGTGTGGAAGAATTGGAGGGCAGATGGTTGACATTGTTTTTATTATAGGTTTTTAGTACAGTGGTGCAGTGCATAAGCGGTGAAAGATATTTGACATTGACTGTGACACCCTCTCATCGAACAAGAATGAATAAATGAATGAATAAGTTTATTTATTGACATAACAATAGCATACACTGAACTTCAACAATCGCACGGGTCCCCAGGCAGCAGGTGCTTTTGTAATACAACTAAAACAATATTAAAACAACAAAGAACTAAAAGAGTAAACACAAAAATAAAAAGAAAAGGTAATGCACAACAAAAAGCAATATTAAAAAATCTGATGTGTTCCATTCACATGACTTTCTATATCTCTGCAACAAATTATTGTTAAAATGCTTATGCTTCTATTTGCTTCATGCTAATCTAGAAAAATTAGCAGAAATAGTCTTATTACTTTCTTCCTTGTAAGTAGAAAGGAAATAAGGGAGTAGCATAGGTTAAAGCGATAGTCAAAAGCTGGTTACTATGTGACTGTAGTTTCCTTGTTTTTATGGACAGGAGTTCACAAATTCTTGTATGAGAAAAGTATGTTTCTTAAAGGTGAAATCAAAAACAAAGGAATAAAAAAAAAAAACAAAAAAAACAATCAACTCCACGAAAAAATGTAAATAATATAAATTGTGTGTTTTAATGTGCTCTACATTTTATGTTTGACAAGTTTTTGTCCATTTCTTACGGTTTAGCAGTAATGCAAAATTCCGTAAAATTGATTCAGAATGAAGTAGTCTTCAGAGGCTATTCCCAGAAAATTCAAAATATACATTTTATTTGTCGGGTAAATATCTTTAATATAAGATACTTTAATCAAAATCGTTAGAGCCATTTTTTAGAGAATCAAAAATCTCGAAAAAAGTTCCATGTAAAGGGTAGTATGTGTGGGGGGGTTTCTCAAAATCTTCGCGTCGCATCCCTGGAAGATACTAAACTTAAATACAAAGTTTGGTATGTTACCGACTTTTCGTTTTTGAGTTATCGTGTTCACAGGCACACGGACCTTTTTCTGAAAATTTCCGGTGAAATCTCGGTATCGAATTTTTTGGTGGAGTGCAATATCTTCTCTATACACTATGTATATAGTGCGTATAGAGAAAGTAATAAAAAGCAATATTAAAGCAACAACATGGAATTAAAAGATTAACACGAAAATAAAAAGACAAAACTATTCAAATGCAGCAATTTACAGCACAGAAGCATAAGTGTACCCTCTTATAATAGATAAGTACACTTAAAATAAATATATACACATAATATGTACACAATATATAGAACCATAACACAAGAATGACCTAAGTATGACAAAATATATGTATGTAAAACATTGTAGTCGCTTTTGTTTAGTTGATATTGTCCCTCTATTGGCGGTCTTCTCAGATCTCAGCTGCGTTGCCTTAAGTATACATTTATCTAGCCCGTCCATATCTTCCGTGCCTGCCAGTAACGTCCAACATGCTTCTGGCTTCGCGGTGGTAAAGAATCTCGGTAAATATTATCTTGCCATTCCTCCATAACCCTAAATCTTGTCAAGATGGGGTTCCACGACTCTTCCTCTTCGCAAATAGGGCATGCAGTCAGCCGATGAACTATTTATCTGCCAGCAACAGATACACAACTCGCTTCCTAACTTTCATTAAAGTTTTCACGTGTCCAGATTTGTTGCGCCGGTTATAGAAGAAGTCATGTAAATGAAACAATCAAATTTTTTTTAAACGGATTCTGAATGTAACTTGAGAACTATCGCATAGTGCCAAAACCTTCCGAACCGGCTGCGCGGTGTTTTACCGGGCCGCGTCCTCGACGCTCGCTGCCGTCTGCCGCTATCAAGAAACCATTCATTTTTAAAACCATGTTTAAAGGCTTTAATTACCAATGTTTTTAAATGAGATGCTGCAACAGGCCGCTGCCGTTGTCCATACACCTTTGGCACCTCTTTAGGAAGCTATCTAACAAGCTTATCTTATACACTTTATTCTTTAAGTTACATCAGAGATAGAAATCGCAGGGAGTTAGCTCAGAGGGCCGAGGGAGTCACAAACTCTACTAATAATTCTGTCCTGAAAAACACTTTGAATTGTTCTCATCGAAAGATTGCCTTTTGAGCTGTTGCAGAGCCTTGCTGAAAAAGAACAAAATTACGCTCCTGTCTGTTAATGCTCTAAAAAAGAAAAAAAAAAAAAGAGGGGGGGAAAATTGGATTCACGTATGCACGGACGTGAATTGTTGACTCGAAAAAAATAGGTCTATGACCCTTTTTCCGCTAATGGTTTACCATATACCATTTTTACTTTCTCTATACGCACTATGTATATAGTGTATAGAGAAGGTATTGCACTCCACCAAAAAATTCGATACCACGGTTTCACTGGAAATATATGTTTTAGTGTTCCCTGTATAAAAAAAAAGTATTTACAGAAAAAGGTCCTTGTATGTGTGTGTCCGTGTGTCTGTGAACACGATAACTCAAAAATGAAAAGTCGGTAAGATACCAAACTTCTTATTTAAATTTAGTATCTTCCAGGGATGCGACGCGAAGATTTTGAGAAAAATCCCCCCACAATAAACTGCCCTTTACATGGAACTTTGTTCGAACATTTTTATTTTCTAAAAAATGGCTCTAACGATTTTGATTAAAATATCGTATATTAAAGATATTTACCTGACAAATAAAATGCATTTTTGAATTTTCTGGGAATAGCCTCTAAAGACTACTTTATTCTGAGAGAATTTTACGGAATTTTGCATAACTGCTAAACCGTAAGAAATAGACAAAAACTTACCACAGAAAAAATGTAGAGCACATTAGAACACACAGTTTATGTTGTATACATTTTTTTGGTGAAATTGATCTTTTTGAGATATTCCTTGTTTTTGTTTTCAGGTTCGAAAAACTCAACTTTTCTCATACAGGAATTTGTCAATTTCTGCCCATATAAACAAAGGAACTTCAGCCTCATAGCAACCAGCTTTTGACTATCACTTTAACCTATGGTACTCCCTTATTTCGCTTCTACTTTCAAAGAAGCAAGTAATAACACTATTTCTGCAAACATTTTCCGCGATTAGCATGAATTTAATAGAAGCATAAGCTTTTTAGCAATAATTTGTTGCAGACATGTAGAGAAAGTCATGTGAATGGAGCACATCAGATTTTTTTTCGTCATGAGGGGTATTTCATTAACAATATTAGATTTCTCAGAGCTTCAATAAGGATTATTTTGCGTACCCACAGGAGGAACCAAGTCCTGAAAAATATTAAGTGTGGGTCAATTTCGAAATCGTATATGCTATTGAGAATCCACTCACAAAATGTATTAACATTCGAATCATATATAAATACACATTGTACAGTAGCAAACAAATGCTGAGTCACAATATACTTTGTGACTAAGTACAGTACAAAATAATAAACACAGTGGTAATAACTCAACCATACGGTATCGCCGTCAGGTCAAAACTGTCCTTTCAGAGCAGAGAAAAACAAGTCAGCACCGTGACTATGTGTACAGCAGCTGTGTGTTATGTTTCCGTGGAAAAACACCGCGCAGCGATTATGATGTATTTGGATCGCACGGTGCATATTCCAATTTGTTCATGGAATAGGACACTGGAGAGTTAAGATTAATAACATAACTCCATGGCGCGACAGCTCACAAGGAACCTTGGCCTAATGCCCGGCCGCTGTGTCCCCCGTCTCTGTCCATGACAGACGACATGGATGGGGTAAAGTATTGGAGGTTGAGACGCGGTCAGCTCCTCGAGCCTCCCGGCCGGTTAATGCGGTCCTCATGACCTCGAGCCGCTTCTTTTCCATCAAGTAGCTCCTCAATTGGCCCCCCCTCCCCAGGGATCTCACGCGGCTGAGTGCACTCCGGTCCAGGTCCTCCAGCGGAGGAAAAATCCATGGAATCGAACCCAGGTCTCAAGTTTGGCAAGCAGTGAGAGTTAAAGATACGAATTCATGGACTGCCTCCGTGGTCGAGTGGTCAGTGAGCTGACTTTTCACCCCGAGGTCTCGGGTTCGATTCCCGGCTGGGGCGGGGATTTTTCTTTATGCCGATCCCGGTGGCCACGCTCGCTAAAGTGTCTCGCTTTGGCGTTTCGTGGTGCACAGGATCGTGGGTTCGAGTCCCGCCTTGGGCATGGGTGTTTCTGTGTTTGTAAATGTTCTATGTATATGTAAAAGGAAAACGTTAAGAATAATGTCTACTAAAGAAATATAGGAAACTGGAAAAAATGGAGAAAAAAGAAATACAACGCCGGAATCCTGACAAACCTGCGGAATTTTATTTTTCTTTCATTGTTTAAAAAAGAATTCATATAGACCCTGTATACGAATTTCGTCCTGTACACTTCGCCTATATAGTGAATGAAGTAAATGTGTCAATTAGTATAATTCTCTATCTTTTGTTTGAGTGAATCAAATTAACAATTTACCTAGAGTGTCTAGGGGACGTATGAAAGTTTGTAATATAGGATGAGCTGTCTCAGCGCCTACATTAATTATCTGCTGCAAAACACGTTTTAACCAGATCTCATGATTATCTCGTGAACGAAATTCCTTTTTTACTTCGGTTTTTTGTTTCCATATTCGCATTTTATGTATTAGCCAATGACCAAGAGCGCGGGGATTTACAGGCAACACAATGCATGCTGTTACAGTCCTTTGTCTCCTTGTTTCATAGGGAGAATACATTTGCTTGTCTTCCATCGTATGCATGAATGTTTGTGGAATAAAACGTGAACGAATCCCCTAGTTGTCAAATGGTGCTATCGAACAGTTTGTTCTCTACTACAGGCAACTACTAGTTTTATGTTTTCACTTTGTTGATGTGCAAACTTTGACCCAGTTGTGTAACTTCCGTTAAGTTTTTGAATGTCAAAGAAAACTGCATTCTGCTTATCGTGCATCGTAACACTTATGGAGGGTTTCGTGTTTAGGCTAGAGTATACTTACTGCTGGCTGAATTAAGACTTTATAATAAGTTCATAATATAGAAAACCTATTTACTTACTTCCACCATTAACTCTCAAATGTGTAAATTAATTTTTACTTTGTCTACACGAGATATGTACATAGTGTAAAGAGAAGGCATTGTATACCACCCAAAATACCTAGATTTCACCGGAAATATAAGTTTTGAGACCCTCTGAATCCAAAAAAAGCATTTTTAGAAAAATGCCCGTGTTGTGTTTGTCTGTGTGTGTGTCTGTGGGCAGCATAGCTCAATACCGAAAAGACCGTTGTTATTTAAGTTTGGTATCTTCCAAAAATACGACACGAATACTTTCAAGAAAATCCTCCTCACCCCCAACTACCCTTTACATGGAAAAAATTCGAAAATTTTGATTTTCTTAAAAATGGCTCTAACGATTTTGGTTAAAATCTCGTATATTTAAGATATTTACTTGACAAATAAAATGTATATCTTGAATTTTCTGTGAATAGCCTCTGAAGACTTCTTTACTCTGGATGCATTTTACAGATTTTAGCATAACTGCTAAACCGTAAGAGATGGACAAAAACTTACCACACAAAAATGTAGAGCACGTTAAAGAACACCATTTATGTCAGATACATTTTTTTCGTGGAGTTGATCGTTTTTAAGATATTCCTTATTTTTAGTTTCAGCTTAGAAAAACATAATTTTCTCATACAGGACATTGTCAACTCCTGTCCGTACAAACAAAGGAAATACAGTCACATAGCAACCAACTTTTGACTATGACTTTAACCTATGGTACTCCCTTATTTCTCTTCTACTTCCTGCTATTTTTTTCTCGATTAGTATGAAGTAAATATAGGGATTAGTTTTTAGTAATAATTTGTTGCAAAGATGTAGAGAAACTCATGTAAATGGAACACATAAGATTTTTACAGCATTATCCAAAAAACCTGAAAATCTTTGGAATTTCTTCTCAAGCTAAAATTGATAATAATTAAAAAATTCCCACACAGAAAGCCAGTTGAAGTTTTCCACAGTAAAACACCACATGACAAAGCACATATCAATTCCAAACTAACAGGAATATGAATTACAAATGCTGTTTCCACCAGAAGGTTACTACATAACCAGATTAAGTTCATCAACTATAAGGAAGTTCTCAACCAAGGGAAGACTTAAAACTACACACAATTATTACTAAACACACTCCTGGCCAAAAACACCATATTATATGACTTATTGTGGTTGAATTTCGAAAAATGAAATTCTACATGTACTGAACTTTCTAAGCTCCACTTTACATTTGACAAAATTACAAATTAATTTTGAAACTAAACTTGTACAGTCATATGAATTATAAGTACTAAATAGCCCGCAAATACCTTAAGGCTAAATTTATCAAAATCTATATCTTATTGTGGTAAAATTTTTAAAATTGAACTTTTGGCTATACTGAACTTCTAAGTTCCACTGTTACCTTTGACAGAACACAAACCAATTTCGAAACTAAACTTATATCAGGCATATATATTATAAGCACTAATTTCAACAGAAAATTACTAAATAACTAGAAAATACCCTAGAGTCAAATGCATCAAATCTATATTTAAATGCATCAGCCTTACAATAAAAGAATTCTCCTGTCTCCCAAAGAGACTTAAACTTTTAATGTTTACTTTCTCTACACGTACTATGTACATAGAAAAGATGTTGTATTACACCTAAAAATTGTATACCGAGATTTCACCGGAAATATATGTTTTGAGCTCCCTGAATAAAAAACATTTTAGAAAAAGGTTCGTGTCTGTATGTCTGTCAGTCTGTTTTCTGTCTTTCAGTATGTGTGAATGTGTGTTTCTATGTGTCTGTGGCAGCATTGCTCAACATTCGTTAAATACCAAAATTGGTGTTTAAGCTCAGGATCTTCCAAGAATACGACACGAAGATTTTCAAGGAAATCCCCCCAAACCAACTACCCTTTACATGGTTCTAACGATTTTGATTAAAATATCTTATATTAAAGATGTTTACACGACAAATAAAATGTATATCTTGAATTTTCTAGGAATAATTTCTGAAGACTTCTTTATTCTGTATGAATATTGCGGAATTTTGTATAACTAGTAAACCGTAAGAGACAAACAAAAACTTACTTTACAAAAAATGCACAGTATTTATAAATTATACAGTTTATGTTATAATACATTCTTTTCGAAGTTGACCGTTTTTTGAGATATTCCTTATTATTGGTTTTAGTTTTGAAATACTTATACTTTTCTCATACAGGAATTTGTCAATAAAATCTGATGTGTTCCATTCACATGACTTTCTCCATATCACTGCAACAAATTATTCTATTTACTTAATCTAATTGAGCGAAAATTAGCAGAAATAGTCTTATTACTTGCTTTCTTGTTAGTAGAAGAGAAATAAGGGAGTATCATAGGTTAAAGTGATAGTCAAAAGCTGGTTGCTCTGCGACTGAAGTTCCTTTGTTTGTATGGACACGAGTTCACAAAGTCCTGTATGAGAAAAGTATAAGTTTTTATAGCTGAAACCAAAAACAAGGAATCTCTCAAAAATGATCAACTCCACGAAAAAATGTATATAACTTAAATAGTGTGTTTTAAGGTGCTCTACAGTTGCTGTGAGGTAAGTTTTTGTCCATCTCTTACGGTTTAGCAGTTATAGAAAGTTCTGTAAAATTGACCCAGAATAAAGTAGTCTTCAGAGTCTAATCCCAGAAAATTCAAAATATAAATTTTATTTGTCAGGTAAATATCTTTAATATACGATATTTTAATCAAAATCGTTAGAGCTACTTTTTTGAAAATCAAAATTTTCGAAAAAAGTTTCATTTAAAGGATAGTTTTAGGGTGGGGGGATTTTTCTCGAAATCTGCGTGTCGCATCCCTGGAAGATACTAAACTTAAATACCAAGTTTGGTATTTTACTGACTTCTCGTTTTTGAGTTATCGTGTTCACGGGCACACGGACACACACACTTACACACACACACGGACCTTTTTCTGGAAATACTTTTTTCGGATACAGGGGACCCTAAAACATATATTTCCGGTGAAATCTCGGTATCGAATTTTTTGGTGGAGTGCAATACCTTCTCTATACACTATGTACATAGCACGTATAGGGAAAGTAAAAAAAGGAACTTCAACCACATAGCAACCAGCTTCTGACTATCCTTTATTTTCCTTCTGCTTGCATGGAAGCAAGTAATAAGACAATTTGTCGATTAGCATGAAGTAAATAGAAGAATAATCTTCTTAACAATAATTTGTAACAGAGGTGTACAGAAACCCAAGTGAAATAAGCACGTAGATGTTTGGGGCAACAAGGATCTTGAGGGTTAGGATTTCTAGCCTGGGGACTATTATGTTACATCAACCTTGTGTGCTCGTAATATTTCGAGTGCCCTCACTTGGGCACGGGTCATCTGCCCCATTGGGGTTAGCCAACTCCTGGCAAATAGGTAACTTGATATCTATGGACTTTCTCAGTAAGGTCGTTAGAATCATAAGGGCACTAAGCCGTTCTTAAACTGTTTATTAATGGGGAGCTGCATGAGCCCCCCACTATTCATAATCGCAGTCAAAACATTGATATGAAAAGTAGAAACATTATTAATTGACTCTTCTTTTGAACATGTAAAGTGCGATTATCTAAGTCCAAAGTGAGTGGAATATTTTTTCGAAGTGCGTCTTTATTTTTATTTTACATAATAGCTTTTTGCAGTCACTTTTAAATATGATTTCAAGCCCAGAATGTTAGTTAACATACCTTAAGGTTTATAGCTCTTTATTTATTTTGATACTTTCTGCTGATGTATCAATAATGAAGAACGCAGTGCAGCCAAATATCACTAAACATAATAGCGGCAATAGTCTTTTTACTTTCTCTACACGTACTATGTACATAGTGTACAGAGAAGGTATTTTAATGCACCCAAAATTGGATACCGAGATTTCACCAGGAACACATGTTTTGAGGTCCCTTGAGGACAAAAACTGTTTGTGGGTAGTGTGTGTGCATATGTATGTGTGGACAGCATGGATCAAAAACGAACATATCGTTAAATACCAAACTTGGTATTGGAAATTAGTATCTATCAAGCATGCAACTTGAAGGTTTCAAGAAAATCCCACCAACACAAACTACCCTTTACATGGATAATTTGTTGAATTTTTTTTTTCAAAAATCGCTCTAACGATTTTGATTAAAATACCGTATATTACAGATATTTACATAAAAATAAACTGTTTATTTTGAATTTTCTGAGAATAACCTCTGAAGACTTCTTTATTCTGGATGAGTTGAGCAGAATTTTGAAAAACTGCTAAACCGCAAGAAATGGCCGAAACTTACCACATAAAAATGTATAGCACGTTAAAACACACAAATTATGTTATATACATTTTTTGGTTGAGTTGATCGTTTTTGAGTATTCCTTTCAGCTTTAAAAAACTTATACTTTTCTCATACAGGAATTTGTGAACTCCTGTCCATACAAACAAAGGAACTTCTGCCACATAGCAACCAGCTTTTGACCATCACTTTAACCTATGGTACTCCCTTATTTCGCTTCTACTTACAAGGAAGCAAGTAATAAGTCTGTTTCTGCTAATTTTTTCTCGAACCATCAGATTTTGAACAATAATTTGTTGCAGAAATGTAGAGAAAGTAATGCGAATGGAACATAGCACATTTTTGTTTTTTTACATAATATGTTTTTACATTCACTCTTAACTACGATTCCATGCCCAAAATGATACTTGGCTTAAGGTTTATAGTCCTGTTTTTATTTGGATACTTTTTGGTCATGTATCCAGACTGAAGAATGTAATGCAGCCAAATGTTACATCCTATATCAATTAACCTAATACTAGCAATAGTCTTTTTACTTTCTCTACACGTACTATATAGATAGTGTATAGAGAAGGTATTGTATTCTACCCAAAAATTCGATACCAACATTTCACCGGAATTATATATCTTGTGGTCCCCTGAGTACAAAAAAACATTTTTAGAAAACGGTCCGCGGGTAGTGTGTGTGTGTGCGTGTGTGTGTGTGTGTGCGCACATAGATCAAAAACAAAAAAAATCGTTATAAACTAAACTTTGTATTAGAGCTTAGTATCTTTCAAGCATCCCACCACCACGAACTACCCTTTACTTGGATAATTTGTTGAACACTTTTTTTCTTCAAAATGGCTCTAACGATTTAGATTAAAACACCGTATATTACAGATATTTACATAAAAATAAACTGTATATTTTGAGTTTTCTGAGAATAACCTCTCAAGAGTTCTGTGTGAGTTGAGCAGAATTTTGAAAACTTTCAAACCGTAACAGATAGACAAAAGCTGCCTATACAAAAGATATATATCTCGTTAAACATACAATTTATGTCATATACGTTTTTCTTGTACAGTTGACTGTTTTCGAGATATTCATTGTTATAGGTAAATTTTAAACCAACTTTTCTAAAATGGGCTTTGCATGATATTTCTTATTACTGGTCCCAGTTTTAAAATACCAAAAAACGTTTCACAAACGGGATTTTTTTCACTACTGGCAATGCAAATAAACTGATTTCATACACATGGCAACCAGGTTATAAAAGATTTGACTATCGACTTATCCTAGTGCATTCCATTGTTTCTCTGCTACTTGCAAGAAAGCTTTTCTACTAATGTTTATCTCGATTAGCATGAAGTAGATAAAAGCATAAGCTTTTTAACAATAATATTGATGAATAAAATGGTAGTAACCTATGAGTTCCAGCAAACCTCCTCAACTGATGACTCCGTCCGTGCCTCTCTTGTTGCTGTGTATTAACAGGAAATCAGAAAACAGTAGAAGGTGTGTCATAATCTAGTTTCTCGCCTGTAAATCCCATAATTTAGACTAGCGACTAAAATATTGTCCAGGAAACACGCTTCATTCATACACAGTGGTATTATTAATCACCTTCAGAAGAAATAGAGTCCCAAACAGACAGTAAAACATCAGAGGAAGTACACCACTCCTTTTTATTCATTTTTATTACTTTCTCTACACGTACAATGCATATAGTGTATAGAGAAAATATTGTAATGCACCCAAAAAATTCGATACCGAGATTTCACCGGAAATACAAGTTCTGAGACCCCTAAATACAGAAAAAGAATTTTTAGAAAAATGTCCGTGTGTGTGTGCCTGTTGACAGCATAGCTCAAAAACCAAAAGACGGTTAAATACCAAACTTGGTATTTAAGTTTGCTATCTTGCAAGGATGCGACAGGAAGATTTTCAAGAAAATAACCCCAACCCAAACACCCTTTACATGGAACTTTTTTGAAAATTTTGATATTCTCAAAAATGGTTGTAACGATTTTGATTACAATTTCGTACAGCAAAAGATATTTACCTGACAAATAAAATGTATATCTTGAATTTTCTGGAAGTAGCCTCTGAAGACTACTTTATTCTGAACGAATTTTACGGAAGTTTGCATAACTACTAAACCGTAAGAGATAGACCAAAACGTAGAGCACATTAGAACATTAAAACACACAATTTATGTTAAGTACATTTTTTTCGCGAAGTTGGTTCTTTTTCAGATATACCTTGTTTTTGTATTCAGCTTTAAAAAAACTTTAGCTGTCTCATACAGAAATTTGTCAACTCGTGTCCATACAAACAAAGGAACATCAGTCACATAGCAACCAGCTTTTGATGTCACTTTAACCTATAGTACTCCCTTATTTTGATTCTACTTACAAGGAAGCAGGTAATAAGACTATTTTTGATAATTTTTTCTCGATTAGCAGGAAGTAAATAGAAGCATAAGCTTTTTAACAATAATTTATTGCAGAGTTGTAGAAAAAGTCATGTGAATGGAACATCAGATTTTTCTTCTCTACTTGGTACATTGTGCATTGAGAATATATGGTAATGCCTTCAAAAATTAGACACCGAAAGTTTACCGGTAGTATATGTTTTAGGGTCCCCTATTATACAAAAAATAGCATTTTTAGAAAATGTCCATGTGTGTGTTTCTATGTATTTGTGACTACGAGATCTCAAAAACGAAAAGTCAGTTAAATATCAAATTTGGTTTTTAGGCTTAGTATCCTTCAAGGCGGTGACACGATGGTTTTTAGGAAAATCCCGCTAACCAACTATTTTTAACATTTTTTGAAATTTTCGACGTTCTCAGAAGTAACTAACCATTTTGATTAAAATACCCTATATTAAAATAATTTACATGGAAAATAAAATGTAGGTATATATTGAATTTCCTGGGGATATTCTCTGAAGCCCGGTTCATTTTGGATGTTTTTTGCAAAGCTGGTAATCCGTAAGGGATACACAAAACTTATTGCACAAAAATGTAGAACTCGTAAAAATACATAATTAATGTTATATGCATTTTTGTTGTTAGTATAACTATTTCCGAGATAATTATTATTGGTTTCAATTTAAAATTATTTTTCTCGTGCGGGAATTTGCCATCTCCTGGAATGTTAATCATTTCAAACACATAGCGATCATCTTTTAAAAGATCTGACTATCGCTTTAGCCTAGTGTATTCCCTTATTTCTTCTCTACTGGCATGAAACTAAGAATTTTTAAGAATAAATTGTTACAGGAGAACTACTGTTAAGGAATAATATCGAGCAACTTCTGAAAACCGGCAAACCCCGTGCCTCTCTTCTTGCTGGGCAATAACAGGGAATCAGAAAACAGAAGAAGGTGTAAAGTTTCTCGCCTGTAAATCCCATGATTTAGACTAGTGACTAACATTTTTTCGCACAAATACGCTTCATTAAATTGCAGCAGCGTTAATCATTATACTCAGCAAAAACAGTATCCCAATTAGACAGAAAAAATCTGATATATTTTCCATTCAAATGACTTTCTCTACATCTCTGCAACAAATTATTGTTAAAAGGCTTATGCTTATATTTACTTCATGCTAATCGAGAAATTCTGGCAGAAATAGTCTTATTACTTGCTTCCTTGTAAGTAGAAGCGAAATAAGGGAGTACCATAGGTTAAAGTGATAGTCGAAAGCTGGTTGCTATGTGACTGAAGTTCCTTTGTATGTACAGGAGTTGACAAATTCCAGCATGAGAAAATTATAAGCCTCTTAAAGATGAAACCAATAACAAGGAATATCTCAAAACCGATCAATTCCATGAAGCAAATGTATATGACATAAATTCTGCGCTTTTTCGTGATCTACATTTCTTTGTGTGGTAAGTTTTTGTCTCTCTCTTACGGTTTACCAGTTATGCAAAATTCAATAAAAATGCTGTTGAATAAGGTGGTCTTCTGTGCTATTTCCAGAAAATTCAAAATATACCTTTTATTTGAAAGTAAATATCATAAACATAAGAGATTGTAACCAAATTCGTTTGTCATTTTTAAGATAATCAAAATTTGAAAATATGTTCCATGTAAAGTGAAGTTTTAGGTGAGAGTATTTTCTTGAAAATCTTCGTGTACCAAGTTTGGTTTTTAACGGTCCTTTTTTGAGCTATTCTACCCACGGTCTCACACACCCACACACACACATACACAAACAGACAGACAATCATGGACATGTTTCTAATTTTTTTTAGGATTCAGGGGATCTCAAAACATGCATTTCATGTGAAATCTCGGTATCAAATTTTTGGGTGCATTACAAAACCTTCTCTATACACTATGTACATAGTACGTATAGAGAAAGTAAAAATCAGAGAAGTAAACCGCTTTTGTTTGTTGGTTTTTATCATATTATTTTACTTTCTCTACTTAGTACATTTTGCATTGAGAAAATACTTTAGTTCATCCAAGTATTAGACACCGAACATATTCCTGAAATGCACGTTCTAGGGTCCCCTATATAAAGAGAAGCATTTTTACTTTGTCTATACGTGCTATGTATATAGTGTATAGAGAAGGTATTGCACTTCACCAAAAAATTTGATACCGAGATTTCACCGGAAATATATGTTTTGGGGTTCCCTGTAACCAAAAAGGTGTTTTCAGAAAAAGGCCAGTATATGTGTGTATGTGTGTGTGTTTGTGTGTGTCCGTGTGTCCCTGTGTGCTTGTGTCCGTTTGTGTGTCCGTGTGTCCGTGTGTCTGTGAACACGATAATCAAAAACGAAAAGTCGGTAAAATACCAAACTTTTTATTTAAGTTAAGTATCTCCCTGGGATGCGACACGCAGATTTTGAGAAAAATCCCCCACCCCATACTACCCTTTACATGGAACTTTTTTCAAACATTTTGATTTTCTAAAAAATGGCTCTAACGATTTTTATTAAAATCCCGTATATTAAAGATATTTAAATGGCAAATAAAATGTATATTTTGAATTTTCTGGGATTAGCTTCTGAGCACCTCTTTATTCTTGGTCAATTTTACGGAATTTTGCATAACTGCTAAACCGTAAGAGATGGACAAAAACATACCGCAGAACAAATGTAGAGGACCTTAAAACACACATTTTATGTTAAATAATTTTTTTCGTGAAGATGATTGTTTTTGAGATATTTCTTGTTTTTTTCAGCTATAAAAAACATATTTTTCTCATGCAGGACTTTGTGAACTCGTGTCCATACAAACAAAGGAACTTCAGTCACATAGCAACCAGCTTTTGACTATCACTTTAACCTATGGTACTCCCTTATTTCACTTCTACTTACAAGGAAGCAAGTAATAAGACTGTGTTTGATAATTTTTTCTCGATTAGCAGGAAGTAAATAGAAGCATAAGCTTTTTAACAATAATTTATTGCAGAATTGTAGAGAAAGTCATGTGAATGGAACATATCAGATTTTTTTTCCTCACCTTGGTACATTATGCATTGAGAATATATGGTAGTCCTTACAAAGATTAGGCACGTAAAGTTTACCGGCAGTATATGTTTTGGGGTCCCCTATTATACAAAAAATAGCATTTTTAGAAAATGTCCATGTGTGTGTGTCTGTGTATTTGTGATCATGAGATCTCAAAAACGAAAAGTCAGTTAAATACCAAATTTGGTGTTTAAGTTTAGTATCCTTCAAGGCGGCGACATGATGGTTTTTAGGAAAATCCCCCTACCCAACTATTTTTAATATTTTTTGTTATTTTCGACGTTCTCAGAAATAACAAGCCATTTTGATTACAATACCCTATATTAAAATAATGTAGGTATATCTTGAATTTCCTGGGAATGTCCATTGAAGCCCGGTTCATTTTGGATGATTTTTGCATAGCTGGTAATCCGTAAGGGATACACAAAAAATTATGGCACAAACATGTAGAACTCTTAAAAATACATAAATTATGTTATATACATTTTTGTTGTTAGTATAACTATTTCCGAGATAGTAATTATTGGTTTCAGTTTTAAATTATTTTTCTCGTGCGGGAATTTGCCAACTCCTAGTATGTTAAAACTTTCAAACACCTAGCGATCATCTTTTAAAAGATCTGACTATCGCTTTAGCCTAGTGTATTCCCTTATTGCTTCTCTACTTGCATGAAACTAAGAATTTTTAAGAATAAATTGTTACAGGAGAACTGCTATTAAGGAATAATATGGAGCAACTTCTGAAAACCGGCAAACCCCGTGCCTCTCTTCTTGCTGGGCAATAACAGGGAGTCAGAAAACAGAAGAAGGTGTAAAGTTTAATCTAGTTTCTCGCCTGTAAATCCCATGATTTAGACTAGTGACTAAAATTTTGTCGCACAAATACGCTTCATTAAATTGCAGCAGCGTTAGTCATACTCAGCATAAACAGGGTCCCAATTAGACAGAAAAAATCTGATATGTTCCATTCACATGACTTTCTCTACATCTCTGCAACAAATTATTGTTAAAAAGCTTATGCTTATATTTGCTCCAGGCTGCTCGAGAAAATCTAGCAGAAATAGACTTATTACTTGCCTCCTTGTAAGTAGAAGCGAAATAATGGAGTACCATAGGTTAAAGTGATAGTCAAAAGCTGGTTGCTATGTGACTGAAGTTCCTTTGTTTGTGTGGACAGGATTTGACAAATTCTGTATGAGAAAGTATAAGCCTCTTAAAGCTGAAACCAATAACAAGGAATAACGGTTTACCAGTTATGCAAAATTCAATGAAACTACTGTTGAATAAAGTGGTCTTCTGTGCTATTCCCAGAAAATTCAAAATATACATTTTTTTGGAAAGTAAACGTCTTAAATATAAGAGATTGTAATCAACATCGTTAGTCATTTTTAAGAAAATCAAAATTTTGAAAATTTGTTCTATGTAAAGGGAAGTTAGGGTGAGAGGATTTTCTTGAAAATCTTCGTGTCGCATCCTTAGAAGATACCAAACTAAAATACCAAGTTTGGTTTTTAACGGTCCTTTCGTTTTTCAGCTATTCTGCCCACAGTCTCACACACAAACACACACAAACACACACACACACAAACATACAGACAGACACTCACGGAAATGTTTCTAATTTTTTTTGGATTCAGGGGATCTCAAAACATGTATTTCATGTGAAATATCGGTATCAAATTTTTGAGTGCATTACAAAATCTTCTTTATACACTATTTACATAGTTCGTATACAGAGAGTAAAATCAGAGAAGTAAACCGCTTTTGTTTGTTGGTTTTTATCATATTATTTTACCTTCTCTACTTAGTACATTTTGCATTGAGAAAGTACTTTAGTTTATTCAAGTATTAGACACCGAACATATTCCTGAAATGCACGTTTTAGGGTCCCCTATATAAAGAGAAGCATTTTTATTTTCTCTTATACGTGCCATGTATATAGTGTATACAGAAGGTATTGCACTTCACCAAAAAATTCGACACCGAGATTTCACCGGAAATATATGTTTTAGGGTCCCCTGAATCCAAAAACGGTATTTTAATAAAAAGGTCAATATATGTGTGTGTGTCCAGGTGTCCGTGTGTAATTGTGTCCGTGTGTCTGTGAACACGATAACTCAGAAACGAAAAGTCGGTAAAATACCAAACTAGCCTTTACATGGAGTTTTTTTCGAAAATTTTGATTTTCTAAAGATGGCTCTAACGATTTTGATTAAAATATCGTATATCAAAGATATTTACCTGACAAATAAAATGTATATTTTGAATTTTCTGGTAATAGCTACTGAAGACTACTTTATTCTCGGTCAATATTACGGAATTATATTATATACATTTTTTTTTTGTGGAGTGGATTGTTTTTCAGATATTACTTGTTCTTTTCAGATATGCAGACTTATACTTTTCTTATACAGGACTTTGTGAACTCGTGTCCATACAAACAGAGGAACCTCATTCGCAGAGCAACAAGCTTTTGACTATCACTTTAACCTATGGTAGTCCCTTATTTCGCTTCTAGTAACAAGGAAGCAAGTAATAAGACTATTTCTGCTAATTTTTACTCCATTAGATGAAGTAAATAGAATCCTTTGTTGCAGTGATATAGAGAAAGTCATATGAATGGAACACGTCCGATTTTTAGCTAAATATCCGTCTGTTTGTGAACAGGAGGTTTCAAGAACGAAAAGTCAGTAAAGTACCAAACTTAGAGATTAAGTTTATTATCTTCTACGCATGCGACATGAAGGTTCTTAGGAAAATCTCCCCACCCCAAACTAAGCTTTACATGCAACATTTTTCGAAATTTTCGAAATACCATCTATTAAAAATATTTAAATGGCAAGTAAAATGTAGGTAAGTTGAATTTTTGGGGAATAGGCTCTGAAGACTTGTTCATTCTTTATTGCTTTTGCATATTTGATAATACGTAAGGGATTCACAGAAACTTATTGTACTAAAACATAGATCTCGTCAAACTACACACTTTATGTTATATATTTTTGGTGGGGATACAACTGCCTCAGAAATATTGCTTGTTATTGGTTACAATTTTTAATACTTTTCAGCTGCTGGCATGCAAATAGTGCCGAATTTGATTATTGGTTTAGCCCATTATCCTTCTTTAATTATCTTCTACCTATATGAAACTAAGTAATAAGACAATTTCTGCCATTGTTTATCTCGATTAGCATTAAATAGATAGCTTTAGAATAGTTTTTTAAAGATAATTTGTAACAGAGAGGTAGAAAAAGTCACATTAATGGATCGTATCATATTTTTACTTTCTCTATACGCACTATGTACATAGTGTATAGAGGTGGTTTTGTAATTCACCGCAAAATTCGATATCGATATTTCACCGGAAATACATGCTTTGGGTCCCCCTGAATCCAATAAAAGCATTTTCAGAAAAAGGTCCGTGTGTGTGTCTGTGTGACTGTGGACAGCATAGCTCTGAAACGAAACGACCGTTGAATACCTAACTTGATATTTAATTTTGGTATCTATCAAGGATGCGACATGAAAATTTTCAAGAAAATACCCCCCCCCACGCCTAATTACCCTCTACATGGAATATTTTTCGAAAATTTTGATTTTCTTAAAAATGGCTCTAGCGATTTGGATAAAGATAGTTACCTTAAAAATAAAATGTACATCTTGCATTTTCTGGGAATAGCCTCTGAAGACTACTTTATTCTGGGTGAATTTTACGGAATTTTGCCTAACTGCTAAACCGTAAGAGATGGACAAAAACTTACCATAGAAAAAATGTAGAGCACGTTAAAACACACAATTTATGTCATATACATTTTTTGTGGAGTTGATCGTTTTTTAGATATTCCTTGTTTTTCGTTTCAGCTTGAAAAACTTATACTTTTCTCATACAGGAATGTGTCAACTCCTGTCCGTACAAACAAAGAAACTTCAGTCACATAGCAAACAGTTTTTGACTATCACTTTAACCTATGGTACTCCCTACTTCGCTTCTACTTACAAGGAAGCAAGTAATAAGATTATTTGTGATAATTGTTTCTCGATTAGCATGGAGTAAATTGAAGCATAAGCTTTATAATAATAATTTGTTGCAAAGAGGTAGAAAAAGCCATGTGAATGGAAGACATCAGATTTTTACTTTCTCTATAAGCACCATGTACATAGTGTATAGAGAAGGTATTGTAAAGCACCCAAAAATTCGATACCGAGATTACCCCGGAAATATATGTCTTGAGACCCTCTGAATCCACAAAAAACATTTTTAGAAGAATGTCTGTGTGTGAGCCTGTCTCTGTGTATGTGTGTGTGTCTGTGGGCGGCATAGATCAAAAACCAAAAGGCCGTAAAAACCAAACTTGGTATTTAAGTTTGGTATCTTCCAAGGATGCGACACGAAGATATTCAGGAAAATTCCCCACCCCAAACTACCCTTTATATGGAAAAAAAATCCGAAAATTTTGATTTGCTTAAAAACGGCTCTAACGATTTTGATTAAAATATCTTATATGTAAGTTATTTGCTTGCCATATAAAATGTATATCTTTGATTTTCTGGGAATAGCCTCTGAAGCCTACTTTATTCTGGATACATTTTACGGAATTTTGCATAACTACTAAACTGTAAGAGACGGACGAAAACTTAAAACACAAAAAATGTAGAGCACGTTAAAACACACAATTTATGTAATATAATTTTTTTCGTGGAGTTCATCGTTTTTCAGATATTCCTTGTTTTTGGTTTCAGCTTTGAAAAACTTATAATTTTCTCATGTAGGAATTTGTCCACTCATGTCCATACTAACAAAGGAACTTCAGAAACCTAGTAACCAGCTTTTGAATTTACGTTAACCTATGATACTCCCATATTTCTGTTCTACTTACAGGGAAGCAAGTAATAAAACTATTTCTGCTAATTTTTTCTCGATTAGATGAAGTAAATAGAATAATTTGCTGCAGAGATGTAGAGAAAGTCCTATGAACGGAACACATCAGATTTTTGATTGAATCCTGGCACGTCCTACATGTTTATAAGTGGTAAGTCTGTGATTTTGGAAATGCAGCGTTAGAGAGATGCTATTAAGGAGGGAACTATTAAGAGTAAATGGTAGCAAAAACTGATAACCAGCAAACCTCCTCAACTGATATTCCGGTGTAGATTCGTTGCTACGAGTTAACAGGAAATCAGAAATTTGAAGAAGGTGTGACGTATAATCAGGTTTCTTGACTGTAAATACAATGTGATTTAGAATAGCAACTAAAATATTCTCGAAGAAAAACACGCTTCATTCAATCGTAGTACAGAGTCCCAACCAGACAATAAAAGATCAGATGATGTAGACCGCTCCTTTTCTTTTTACTTTCTCTACACTACTATGTATATAACGTATAGAGACGATACTGTAACGCAACTAAAAATTCCATGCCGATATTTCACCGGGAATACATGCCTTTTGACCCCTTGAATAAAAAAAAACAAAACATTTTTAGAGAAATGTACGTGTGTATGTGTGTGTGTGTGCGCGTTTGTGGGCAGCATAGCTCAAAAACGAAAAGTACGTTAAAAGACAAAATTGGTTTTTAGGTTTGATATCATCGAAGGATACAACACGAAGATTTTCAAGAAAATCCCACCTAATTCAACTATCCTTTACACGGAACTTTTTTCGAACATTTTGATTTTCTCAAAAATGTCTGTAACGATTTTGATTAAAATATAATATATAAGAGATACTTACCTGACAAATGAAATGTATATCTTGAATTTTCTGGGAATAGCCTCTGAAGACTACTTTATTCTGGATGACTTTTACTGAATTTTGCATAACTGCTAAACCGTAAGACATGGACAAAACCTTATCACGCAAAAATGTAGATCACAATAAAACAAAAACAATTTATGTCATATAAATTTTTTTTGAGGTTGACCGCTTTTGAATTATTCCTTGATTATCATACAGGCATTTGTTAACTCCTGTCCATACAAACAAAGGAACTTCAGTCACATAGCAACCAGCTTTAGTCCATCACTTTAGCCTATGGTACTGTCTTATTTCGCTTCTAGTTACAAGAATGCAAGGAATAAGGCTATTTCTGTTAATTTTTTCTGGATTAGCATGAAGTATGTAGAAGTATAAGCATTTTAACAATAATTTGTTGCAGAGATGTAGAGAAAGTCATGTGAATGGAACACATTAAATGTATAAAATGGTAGTAACCTCTAAAAGAACCAGCATACCTCCTCAACAGAAGTGACCGTGCTCATATCTTGCTGTGTCATAACAGGGAATCAGAAACCATAAGAAGGTGTGCAGTGTAATCTGGTTTCCTGCCTGTAAACATCATGTTTTAGACTAGCAACTAAATTATTGTGGGAGAAACTCGCTTCTTTCAATCATGGTACAGAGTCCCATCCAGACAGTACAAGATCAGAGGGAGTAAATCGCTCCTTATCGTTATGTATCTACTTTCTCTATTAGTACTATGTACATAGTGTATAGAGAAAGTATTTTAATGTACCCAAAAATCCGATACCCAGATAACACCAGAAATATATGTTTTAAGCGTCCCCTGTACCAAAAAAAATCATTTTTAGAAAAAGGTCCGTGTGTGTCCGTGTGTCCGTGTGTCCGTGAACACGATAACTCAAAAACTAAAAGTCGATAAACACCAAACTTGGCATTTAAGTTTAGTATCTTTCAAGGATGCGACACGAAGGTTTTCAAAAAATCCCCCCACCCTACTACCCTTCACAGGGAAAATGTTTCGAAAATTTACATTTTCTAAGAAATGTCTCTAACGATTTAGGTTAAAATATCGTATATTAAAGATATTAACTGACTAATAAAATGTATGTTTTTAATTTTCTGGTAATAGCCTCTGAAGACTACTTTATTCTGGGTCAATTTTACCGAATTTTGCATAACTGCTAAACCGTAAGAGATGTACAAAAGCTTACCACACAACAAATGTAGAGGACCTTAAAACACACAATTTATGTTAAATACATTTTTTTCGTTAAGTTGATTCTTTTGAGATATTTCTTGTTTTTTGTTTAAGCTATAAAAACATTTTCTCATACAGGACTTTGTGAACTCGTGTCCATATAAACAATGAACTTCAGTCACGTAGCAACCAGCTTTTGACTATATCTTTAACCTATGGTACTCCCTTATTTCGCTTCTAGTTACAAGGAAGCAAGTAATAAGGCTATTTCTGCTAATTTTTTCTCGATTAGCAAGAAGTAAGTAGAAGCATAAGCTTTTTAACAATAATTTATTGCAGAGTTGTAGAGAAAGTCATGTGAATGGAACATATCAGATTTTTTTTCTCTACTTGGTACATTGTGCATTGAAAATATATGGTAGTCCTTTCGAAAAATAGGCACCGAAGGTTTACCGGTAGTATATGTTTTAGGGTCCCCTAATATACAAAAAACAGCATTTTTAGAAAATGTCCATGTGTGTGTGTGTCTGTGTACTTGTGAACACGAGATCTCAAAAACTAGAAGCCAGTTAAATACCAAATTTGGTGTTTAAGTTTAGTATCCTTCCAAGATGGCGACACGATGGTTTTTAGGAAAATCCCCCTACCCAAATATTTTTAACATTTTTTGAAATTTTCGACGCTCTCAGAAATAACTAACCATTTTGATTAAAATACGCTATATTAAAGTAATTTACATGGAATAAAATGTAGGTATATCTTGAATTTCCTGGGAATATCCTCTGAAGCCCGGTCGGTTCCTTCTGGATGTTTTTTGCATAGCTGGTAATCCGTAAGGGATACACAAAATATTATTGAACAAACATTTAGAAGTCGTAAAAATACATAATTTATGTTGTATACATTTTTGTTTTTTGTATAAATATTTCAGAGATAATAATTATTGGATTTAAATTTTAAATTATTTTTCAATTGCGGGAATTTGCCATCTCCTAGTATGTTAAAAATTTCAAACACATAGCGATCATCTTTTAAAAGATCTGACTATCGCTTTAGCCTAGTGATTTCTTCTTGCATGAAACTAAGACTTTTTAAGAATTAATTGTTACAGGAGAACTACTATTAAGGAATAATATGGAGCAACTTCTGAAAACCGGCAAACCCCGTGCCTCTCTCTTTGCTGGGCAATGACAGGGAATCAGAAAACAGAAGAAGGTGTAAAGTTTAATCTAGTTTCTCGCCTGTAAATCCCATGTTTTAGACTAGTGACTCACATTTTGTCGCACAAATACGCTTCATTAAATTGCAGTAGCGTTAGCTGGTTGCTATGTGGCTGAGGTTCCTTTGTTTGTATGTACAGGAGTTGACAAATTCCTGTATAAGAAAAATATAAGCCTCTTAAAGCTGAAACCAATAACAAGGAATATCTCAAAACCGATCAATTTCATGAAACAAATGTATATGACATAAATTCTGTGTTTTTTCGTGATCTACATTTTTTTGTGAGGTAAGTTTTTGTCTGTTTCTTACGGTTTACCAGTTATGCAAAATTCAAAAAAACTACTGTTGAATAAAGTGGTCTTTTGTGCTATTGAGGAAATTCAAAATATACATTTTATTTGGCAAGTAAATGTCATAAACATAAGAGATTGCAGGCAAAATCGTTAGTCATTTTTAAGAAAATAAAAATGTTGAAACTTTTTTCCTTGTAAAGTGAAGTTTAGAGTGAGAAGATTTTCTTGAAAATCAGTATCAGACACCCACACACACACACACATACAAAAACACACAAACATACACAGACACACACAAACATATACCCACGGACATGTTTCTAACATTTTTTTGAGTTCAGGGGATCTCAAAATACGTATTTCATGTGAAATCTCGGTATCTCATTTTTGGGTGCATTACAAAACCTTCTCTATACACTATGTACATAGCACGCATAGAGAAAGTAAAAAGCAGAGAAGTAAACCGCTGTTGTTTGTTGGTTTTTTCATATTATTTTACTTTCTCTACTTTGTACATTTTGCATTGAGAAAGTACTTCAGTTGATACAACTATTAGACTCCGAACATATACCTGAAATGCACATTTGAGGGTCCCCTATTTAAAGAGAAACATTTTTACTTTCTCTATACGTGCTATGTATATAGTGTGTAGAGAAGATATTGCACTCCACTGTAACATTCGATACCGAGATTTCACTGGAAATATATGTTTTGGGGTCCCCTTTATCCAAAAAAATATTTTCAGAAAAAGGTCATTATATGTGTGTATGTGTCTGTGTGTGTGTCCGTGTGTCCCTGTGTCCGTGTGTCGTGTACAAGTGTGTCCGTGTGTCTGTGAACACGATAACACAAAAACAAAAAGTTGGTAGAATACCAAACTTGGTATTGAAGTTTAGTATCTTCCATGGATTCGACACGAAGATTTTGAGAAAAACATACAGGACTTTGTGAACTCGTGTCCATACAAACAAAGGAACTTCAGTCACATAGCAACAAGCTTTTGACCATCACTTTAACCTATGGTACTCCCTTATTTCTCTTCTGCTTACAAGGAAGCAAGTAAAAATACTATTTTTATAATATTTTCTCGATTAGCAGGAAGTAAATAGAAGCATAAGCTTTATAATAATAATTTGTTGCAAAGAGGTAGAGAAATTCATGTGAATGGAACATATCAGATTTTTTTTCTCCACTTGGTACATTGTGAATTGAGAATATATGGTAGTCCTTTCAAAAAAATAGGCACCGAAAGTTTACCGGCAGTATATGTTTTAGGGTCCCCTATTATTCAAAAAGTCACCCTCCGTAGTGTAGTGGTTACCATGCTGACTTCTTATACCCAAGGTCGTGTGTTCAAACCCGGCGGAGGACGATGGACTTTTTCGGGCGTAAAAATCCTTAGCATGGCTTCCTTCGGAAGGGAAGAAAAGCCGTGGGTCCCGTGTCGTAGATTTAGGGCACGTAAAGGAACCTCAAGCCTGATAGAGAGGCCTCTGAGCACAATTAAGCGGTCTTTCACGCCCAGTATAGAATGGGACGCTGAGAACCACAGCAGTTAAAGAGCGTCCATAAATAACACGCCATTTCCATTTATTATTCAGAAAATAGCATTTTTAGAACATTTCCATGTGTGTGTGTCTGTGTATTTGTGAACACGATATCTCAAAAACGAAAAGTCAGTTAAATACCAAATTTGGTGTTTAAGTTTAGTATTCTACAAGGCGTCGACACGATGGTTTTTAGGAAAATTCCCCTCCCCAGCTATTTTTACCATTTTTTGAAATTTTCGACATTCGCGGAAATAACTAACCATTTTGATTAAAATACCCTATATTAAAATAATTTACATGGAAAATAAAATGTAGGTATATCTTGAATATCCTGGGAATATCCTCTGAAGCCAGGTTCATTCTGGATGATTTTTGCATAGCTGGTAATCCGTAAGGGATACACAAAAAATTATAGCACAACAATTTAGAAGTCGAAAAAATATATAAATTATGTTGCATACATTTTTGATGTTAGTATAACTATTTCCGAGATAGTAATTATTGGATTCAATTTTAAATTATTTTTCTCGTGCGGGAAATTGCCATCTCCCAGTATGTTAAAACTTTCAAACACATAGCGCTCATCTTTTAAAAGATCTGACTATCGCTTTAGCCTCGTGTATTCCCTTATTTCATCTCTACGTGCATGAAACTAACATTTTATAAGAATAAATTGTTACAGGAGAACTACTATTAAGGAATAATATGGAGCAACTTCTGAAAACCGGCAAACCCCGTGCCTCTCTCTTTGCTGGGCAGTAACAGGGAATCAGAAAACAGAAGAAGGTGTAAAGTTTAATCTAGTTTCTCGCCTGTAAATCCCATGATATAGACTAGTGACTAACATTTTGTCGCACAAATACGCTTCATTAAATTGCAGCAGCGTTAGTCATTATACTCAGCATAAACAGGGTCAGAAAAAATCTGATATGTTGCATTCACATGACTTTCTCTACATCTCTGCATGAAATTATTGTAAAAAAGCTTATGCCTACATTTACTTCATGCTAATCGAGAAAAGCTAGCAGAAATAGTCTTATTATTTGCCTCCTTGTAGGTAGAAGCGAAATAAGGGAGTACCATAGGTTAAAGTGATAGTCAAAAGCTGGTTGCTATGTGACTGAAGTTCCTTTGTTTGTGTGTACAACAGTTGATAAATTCTTATATGATAAAAGTATAAGCCTGTTAATGCTGAAACCAATAACAAGAAATATCTCAAAACCGATCAATTCCACGAAAAAAATGTATATGACATAAATTCTGTGCTTTTTCGTGATCTACATTTTTTGTGCGGTAGGTTTCTGTCTATCTGTTACGGTGTACCAGTTATGCAAAATTCAATAAAAATGCGGTTGAATAAGGAGGTCTTCTGTGCTATTCCCAGAAAATGCAAAATATACTTTATATTTGGCAAATAAATATTTTAAATATAAGAGATTGTAATCAAAATCTTCAGTCATTTTTAAGAAAATCAAAAGTTTCAACATTTGTTCTATGTAAAGGGAAGTTTAGGGTGAGAGGATTTTCTTGAAAATCTTCGTGTCGCACCCTTAAAACATACCAAACTTAAATTCCAAGTTTGAATTTTAGCGGTCTTTTGGTTTTTGAGCTATTCCGCCCAAAGTCACACACACATACATAAACACACAGACACAGACAGATAGACACACTGACATATTTCTAAAATGTTTTTTATTCAGGGGATCTCAAAACATGTATTTCATGTGAAATCTTGGTATCAAATTTTTGGGTGCATTACAATACCGTCTCTATACACTATGTACATAGTACGTACAGCGAAAGTAAAAATCAGAGAAGTAAACCACATTTGTTTGTTGTTTTTTTCATATTATTTTACTTTCTCTACCTAGCACATTTTGCATTGAGAAAGTACTTAAGTTTATGCAACTATTAGAATCCGAACTTATACCGGAAATGCACATTTTAGGGTCTCCTATTTAAGAGAAGCATATTTAGCTAAATATCCGTCAGTTTTTGAACACGAGATTTCAAATACGAAACATCAGTAAAATATCCAAACTTGGAGCTTAAGTTTATTACTTCTAAGTATGCGACACGAAGGTTTTTAGGAAAATCTCCCCACCCCAAGCTAAGCTTTACATGCAACATTTTTTGAAATTTTCGAAATACCATCTATTAAAAATATTTACATGGCAAGTAAAATGTTGAATTTTTGGGGAATATCCTCTGAAGACTTGTTCATTCATGATTGCTTTTGCATAGTTGGTAATACGTAAGGGATTCACAGAAACTTACTGTACTAAAACATAGATCTCGTCAAACTGCACACTTTATGTTATATATTTTTGGTGGGGATACAACTGCCTCAGAGATATTGCTTGTTATTGGTTTCAATTTTAAATACTTTTCAGCTGCAGGCATGCAAATAATGCCGAATTTGATTATTGGTTGGGCCCATTATCCTTCTTTAATTATATTCTACCTAATGAAACTAGTAATAAGACAATTTCTGCTATTGTTTATCTCGATTAGCATTAAATAGATAGCTTTAGAATAGCTTTTTAAAGATAATTTGTAACAGAGAGGTAGAAAAAGTCACATTAATGGATCGTATCATATGTTTACTTTCTCTACACGCACTATGTACATAGTGTATAGAGGAGGTTTTGTAATGCACGCAAAAATTCGATATCGATATTTCACCGGAAATACATGCTTTGGGTCCCCCTGAATCCAAAAAAAGCATTTTCAGAAAAAGGTCCGTGTGTGTGTCTGTGTGACTGTGGAGAGCATAGCTCTGAAACGAAACGACCGTTAAATACCTAACTTGATATTTAATTTTGGTATCTACCAAGGATGTGACATGAAAATTTTCAAGAAAATACCCCCCCAGGCTTAATTACCCTCTACATGGAATATTTTTCGAAAATTTTGATTTTCTTAAAAATGGCTCTAACGATTTTGATAAAAATACCGTATATTGAAGACAGTTACCTTAAAAATAAAATGTACATCTAGCATTTTCTGGGAATAGCCTCTGAAGACTACTTTATTCTGGGTGAATTTTACGGAATTTTGCCTAACTGCTAAACCGTAAGAGATGGACAAAAACTTACCATAGAAAAAATGTAGAGCACGTTAAAACACACAATTTATGTCATATACATTTTTTGTGAATTTGATCGTTTTTTAGATATTCCTTGTTTTTCGTTTCAGCTTGAAAAACTTATACTTTTCTCATACAGGAATGTGTCAACTCCTGTCCATACAAACAAAGAAACTTCAGGCACATAGCAACCAGTTTTTGACTATCACTTTAACCTATGGTACTCCCTACTTCGCTTCTACTTACAAGGAAGCAAGTAATAAGACTATTTGTGATAATTGTTTCTCGATTAGCATGAAGTCAGTTGTAGCATAAGCTTTATAATAATAATTTGTTGCAAAGATGCAGAAAAAGCCATGTGAATGGAACACATCAGATTTTTACCTTCTCTATAAGCACTATGTACATAGTGTATAGAGAAGGTATTGTAAAGCACCCAAAAATTCGATACCGAGATTACCCCGGAAATATATGTCTTGAGACCCTCTGATTCCACAAAAAACATTTTTAGAAAAATGTCTGTGTGTGCGTCTGTCTCTGTGTATGTGTGTGTGTCTGTGGGCGGCATAGATCAAAAACCATAAGGCCGTAAAAACCAAACTTGGTATTTAAGTTTGGTATCTTCCAAGGATGCGACACGAAGATATTCAGGAAAATTACCCACCCCAAACTACCCTTTATATGGAAAAAAATTCGAAAATTTTGATTTTCTTAAAAATGGCTGTAACGATTTTGATTAAAATATCTTATATTTAAGTTATTTACTTGCCATACAAAATGTATATCTTTAATTTTCTGGGAATAGCCTCTGAAGCCTACTTTATTCTGGATACATTTTACGGAATTTTGCATAACTGCTAAACTGTAAGAGACGGACGAAAACTTAAAACACAAACATGTAGAGCACGTTAAAACACACAATTTATGTTAAACAATTTTTTTCGTGGAGTTCATCGTTTTTCAGATATTCTTTGTTTTTGGTTTCAGCTTTGAAAAACTTATAATTTTCTTATGTAGAAATTTGTCCACTCGTGTCCATACTAACAAAGGAACTTCAGACACCTAGTAACCATCTTTTGAATTTACTTTAACCTATGATACTCCCATATTTCTGTTCTACTTACAGGGAAGCAAGTAATAAGGCTATTTCTGCTAATTTTTTCTCGATTAGATGAAGTAAATAGAATAATTTGTTGCAGAGATGTAGAGAAAGTCCTGTGAACGGAACACATCAGATTTGTTATTGAATCCTGGCACGTCCTATATATTTGTAAGTGGTAAGTCTGTGATTTTGGAAATGCAGCGTTAGAGAGATACTATTAAGGAGGGAACTATTAAGAGTAAATGGTAGCAAAAACTGATAACCAGCAAACCTCCTCAACTGATATTCCGGTGTACATTCGTTGCTGCGAGTTAACAGGAAATCAGAAATTTGAAGAAGGTGTGACGTACAAAAGCTTACCACACAACAAATGTAGAGGACCTTAAAACACACAATTTATGTTAAATACATTTTTTTCGTGAAGTTGATTCTTTTGAGATATTCCTTGTTTTTTTGTTTCAGCTATAAAAAACATATTTTTCTCATACAGGACTTTGTGAACTCGTGTCCATACAAACAATGAACTTCAGTCACATAGCAACCAGCTATTGACCATCACTTTAACCTAAGGTACCCCCTTATTTCGCTTCTACTTACAAGGAAGAGAGGAATAAGACTATTTTTGATAATTTTTTCTCGATTAGCAGGAAGTAAGTAGAAGCATAAGCTCTTTAACAATAATTTATTGCAGAGTTGTAGAGAAAGTCATGTGAATGGCACATATCAGATTTTTTTCTCTACTTGGTACATTATGCATTGAAAATATATCGTAGTCCTTTCGAAAAATAGGCACCGAAGGTTTACCTGGAGTATATGTTTTAGGGTCCCCTATTATTAAAAAAATAGCATTTTTAGAAAATGTCCATGTGTGTGTCTGTGTATTTGTCAACACGAAATCTCAAAAACGAAAAGTCAGTTAAATACCAAATTTGGTGTTTAAGTTTAGTAACTTTCAAGGCGGCGACACGAAGGTTTTTAGTTAAATCCCCCTCCCCAAATATTTTTAAAATTTTTTGTAATTTTCGACGTTCCCCAAAAGTAACTAACCATTTTGATTAAAATACCCTATATTAAAATAATTTACATGGAAAATAAAATGTAGGTATATCTTGAATTTCCTGGGAATATCCTCTGATGCCCGGTTCATTCTGGGTGTTTTTTGCATAGCTGGTAATCCGTAAGGGATACAGAAAAAATATTGCACTAACATGTAGAACTCGTAAAAGTGCATAGTTTATGATATACACATTTTTGTTGTTAGTATAACTATTTCAGAGATAATAATTATTGGTTTCAGTTTTAAATTATTTTTCTCATGCGGGAATTTGCCAACTCCTGGTATATTAAAAGTTTCAAACACACAGCGATCATCTTTTAAAAGATCTGACTATCGCTTTAGCCTAGTGTATTCCCTTATTTCTTCTCTACTTGCACGAAACTAAGAATTTTTAAGAATAAATTGTTACAGGAGAAGTACTATTAAGGAATAATATGGAGCAACTTCTGAAAACCGGCAAACCCCGTGCCTCTCTCTTTGCTGGGCAATGGCAGGGAATCAGAAAACAGAAGAAGGTGTAAAGTTTAATCTAGTTTCTCGCCTGTAAATCCCATGATTTAGACTAGTGACTAACATTTTGTCGCACAAATACGCTTCATTAAATTGCAACAGCGTTAGTCATTATACTCAGCAAAAACAGGGTCCCAATTAGACAGAAAAAATCTGATATGTAGCATTCACATGACTTTCTCTACAACTCTGCAACAAATTATTGTTTAAAAGCTTATGCTTAAATTTACTTCATGCTGATCGAGAAAACCTAGCAGAAATAGACTTATTACTTGCTTCCTTGTAGGTAGAAGCGAAATATGGTAGTATCATAGGTTAAAGTGATAGTGAAAAGCTGGTTGCTAAGTGACTGAAGTTCCTTTCTTTGTATGGACAGGAGTTGACAAATTCCTTATATGAGAAAAGTATAAGCCTCTTAAAGCTGAAACCAATAACAAGGAATATCTCAAAACCGATCAATTCCATGAAAAAAAAATGTATATGACATAAGTTCTGTGCTTTTTCGTGATCTACATTTTGATTTTCTAAAAAATGCCTCTAACGATTTTGATTAAAATGTCGTATATCAAAAATACTTACCTGACAGATAAAATGTATATTTTGAATTTTCTGGTTATAGCCTCTGAACACTACTTTATTCTCGGTCAATTTTACGGAATTACGTTATATACATTTTTTTCGTGGAGTTGATTGTTTTTGAGATATTCCTTGTTCTTTTCAGCTATACGGACTTATATTTTTCTCATACAGTACATTGTGAACTCGTGTCCATACAAACAGAGGAACTTCATTCGCAGAGCAACCAGCTTTTGACTATCACTTTAACCTATGGTACTCCCTTATTTCGCTTCTACTGACAAGGAAGTAAGTAATAAGACTATTTCTGCTAATTTTTGCTCCATTAGATGAAGTAAATAGAATAATTTGTTGCAGTGATATAGAGAAAGTCATATGAACGGAACACGTCCGATTTTTAGCTAAATATCCGTCTGTTTGTGAACACGAGGTTTCAAAAACAAAAAGTCAGTAAACTACCAAACTTACAGATTAAGTTTATCTTCTAAGTATGCGACACGAAGGTTTTTAGGAATATCTCCCCACCCCAAACTAAGCATTATATGCAACATTTTTCGAAATTTTCGAAATACCATATATTAAAAATATTTAAATAGCAAGTAAAATGTAGGTATGTTGAATTTTTGGGGAATAGCCTCTGAAGATTTGTTCATTCTGATCGCTTTTGCATATTTGATAATACGTAAGAGATTCACAGAAACGGACTGTACAAAAACATAGATCTCATCAAAATACTCAATTTATGTTATATATTTTTAATGTGGATACAACTGCCTCAGAGATTCTGCTTGTTATTGGTTTCAATTTTAAATACTTTTCAGCTCCTGGCATGCAAATAGTGCCGAATTTGATTATTGGTTTAGCCCAGTATCCTTCTTAAATTATCTTCTACCTATATGAAACTAAGTAATAAGACAATTTCTGCTATTGTTTATCTCGACTAGCATTAAATAGATAGTATTAGAATAGCTTTTTAAAGATAATTTGTTACAGAGAGGTAGAAAAAGTCACATGATTGGATCGTATCATATTTTTACTTTCTCTATACGCACTATGTACATAGTGTATTTTTGATACTGAGATTTCACCGGAAATATATGTTTTGGGTCCCCCTGAATAAAAAAAACATTTTCAGAAAGAGGTCTGACTGTGCGCGAGTGTCTGTGTACCTGTGGATAGCTTAGCTCAAAAACGAAAATACCAAACTTGGTATTTAAGTTTGGTATCTTCCAAGAATGCGACACGAAGATTTTCAAGAAAATCTCCCCACCCCCAACTACCCATTACATGGAACATTTCTCGAAAATTATGATTTTCTTAAAAATGACTAACGATTTTGATTAAAATTCCGTATATTAAAGATATTTACCTTACAAATATAATGTACATCTTGAGCTTTCTGGGAATAGCCTCTGAAGACTACTTTATTCTGGATGAATTTTACGAAATGTAAGGCACGTTAAAACACACAATTTATGCAATATACATTTTTTCGTGGAGTTGATCGTTTTTTTAAAATATTCCTTGTTTTCGTTTCAGCTTTGAAAAACTTATACGTTTCTCATACAGGAATTTGTCAGCTCCTGTCCATACCAACAAAGGAACTTCAGTCACATAGCAACCAGCTTTTGACTATCACTTTAACCTATGGTACTCCCTTACTTCGCTTCTACTTACAAGGAAGCAAGTAACGAGACTATTTGTGATAATTGTTTCTCGATTAACATGAAGTAAATTGAAGCATAAGCTTTTTAATAATAATTTGTTGCAAAGAGGTAGAGAATGTCATGTGAATGTGATACATCAGATTTTTACTTCCTCTATACGCACTATGTACATAGTGTATTGAGAAGGTATTGTATTGCAGCCAAAAATCGATACCGAGATTTTACCGGAAATATATATTTTGAGACCCCCTGAATCCAACAAAAGCATTTATAGAAAAATGTCCGCGTGTGTGTCTGTCTCTGTGTATGTGTGTGTGTGTCAGTGGGCAGCATAGCTAAGAAACCAAAAGGCCGTTAAAAACGAAACTTGGTATTTAAGTTTAGTATCTTCCAAGAATGCGACACGAAGATTTTCAAGAAAATCCCCCACCCCAAACTTCCCTTTATATGGAAAAAATTCGAAAATTTTGATTTTCTTAGAAATTGGCTGTAACGATTTTGATTAAAATATCTTATATTTAAGTTATTTACCCGCCAAATGAAATGTATATCTTGATTTTTCTGGGAATAGACGCTGAAGTCTCCTTTATCCTGGATACAATTTACGGAATTTTGCTAACTGCTAAACCGTATGAGATGGACGAAAACTTAAAACACAAAAAAATGTAGAGCACGTTAAAACAAACAATTAATGTCATATAATTTTCTTTTGAGGTTGACCGCTTTTGAATTATTCCTTATTTTTGGTTTCAGCTTTAAAACACGTATACTGTTCTCATACAGGAATTTGTCAACTCCTGTCCATACAAACAAAGAAACATCAGTCACATAGCAACCAGCTTATGACTATCACTTTAACCTATAGTACTCCTTAATTTCGCTTCTACTTACAAGGAAGCAAGTAATACGACTATTTCTGCTACTTTTTTCTCGATTAGTATTAAGTAAATAAAATCAATAGCTTTTTAAGATTAATTCGTTGCAGAGATTAAGAGACAATCATGTCATATATTATTACTTTCTCTATACTCACTATGTACATAGTGTATAGAGAAGGTATTGCACTCCACCAAAAATTTCGATACCGAGATTTCACCGGAAATATGTTTTAGGGTCCCCTGTATCCAAAAAAAGTATTTTCAGAAAAAGGTCCGTGTGAGTGTGTCCGTGTGTCCGTGTGTCTGTGGACAGCATAGCTCATAAACGAGAAGACCTTTAAACCCCAAACTTGGTATTTAAGTTTGGTATCTACCAGGAATTTGACACAAAGATTTTGAGAAAATCCCCCCGCCCCAAGCTACCCTATACATGGAACTTTTTTCTAAAATTTTGAATGTCAAAAAATGGCTCTAACAATTCTGATTAAAATCTCGTATATTAAAGATATTTATCTGACTAATAAAATGTATATTTTGAATTTTCTGGGAATAGCCCCTGAAGACTACTTTATTCTGGGTCACTTTTACGGAATTTTGCATAGCTGATAAACCGTAAGAAATGGACAAATACTTACCACACAACAAATGTAGAGGACCTTAAAACACAAATTATGTTAAATAGATTTGTTTCGTGAAGTTGATTGTTTTTGAGATATTCGTTGTTTTTTGTTTCAGCTATAAAAACATATTTGTCTCACACAGGACTTTGTGAACTCGTGTCCATACAAGCAAAGGAAATTCAGTCACATAGCAACCAGCTTTTGACTATCTATTTAACCTACGGTACTCCCTTATTTCGCTTCTACTTACAAGGAAGCAAGTAATAAGACTATTTTTGATATTTTTTTCTCGATTAGCAGGAAGTAAATAGAAGCAAAAGCTTTTTAGCAATAATTTATTGCAGAGTTGTAGAGAAAGTGATGTGAATGGAACATAGATTTTTTTTCTCCACTTGGTACATTGTGCATTGAGAATATATGGGATTCCTTTAAAAAATTGGCACCGAAAGTTTACCGGCAGTATATGTTTTAGGGTCCCCTATTATTCAAAAAATAGCATTTTTAGAAAATGTCCATGTGTGTGTGTCTATATTTGTGAACACGAGATCTCAAGAACGAAAAGTCAGTTAAATACCAAATTTGGTGTTTAAGTTTAGTATTCTACAAGGCGGCGACACGATGGTTTTTAGGAAAATTCCCCTCCCCAACTATTTTTAACATTTTTTGAAATTTTCGACGTTCTCGGAAGTAACTAACCATTTTGATTAAAATACCCTATATTAAAATAATTTACATGGAAAATAAAATGTAGGTATATCTTGAATTTCCTGGGAATATCCTCTGATGCCCGGTTCATTCTGGATGATTTTTGCATAGCTGGTAATCCGTAAGTGATACACAAAAGGTTATAGCACAAACATGTAGAAGTCGGAAAAATACATAAATTATGTTACATCATTTTTGTTGTTAGTATAACTATTTCCGAGATAATTATTATTGGTTTCAATTTTAAATTATTTTTCTCGTGCGGGAATTTGCCAACTTCTGGTATATTAAAAGTTTCAAACACCTAGCGATCATGTTTTAAAAGATCTGACAATCGCTTTAGTCTAGTGTATTCCCTTATTTCTTCTCTACTTGCATGAGACTAAGAATTTTTAAGAATAAATTGTTACAGGAGAACTGCTATTAAGGAATAATATGGAGCAACTTCTGAAAACCGGCAAACCCCGTGCCTCTCTTTTTGCTGGGCAATAACAGGGAATCAGAAAACAGAAGAAGGTGTAAAGTTTAATCTAGTTTCTCGCCTGTAAATCCCATGTTTTAGACTAGTGAACCACATTTTGTCGCACAAATACGCTTCATTAAATTGCAGTAGCGTTAGTCATTATACTCAGAAAAAACAGGGTCCCAATTAGACAGAAAAAATCTGATATGTTGCATTCACATGACTTTCTCTACATCTCAGCATGAAATTATTGTTAAGCAAAAACAGGGTCCCAATTAGACAGAAAAAATCTGATATGTAGCATTCACATGACTTTCTCTACATCTCTGCAACAAATTATTGTTAAAAGGCTTATGCTTACGTTTACTTCATGCTAATCGAGAAAATCTAGCAGAAATGGACTTATTACTTGCTTCCTTGTAAGTAGAAGTGAAATAAGGGAGTACCATAGGTTAAAGTGATAGACAAAAGCTGGTTGCTATGTGACTGAAGTTCCTTTGTTTGTGTGAACAACAGTTGACAAATTCCTGTATGAGAAAGGCACAAGCCTGTTAAAGCTGTAACCAATAACAAGGAATATCTGAAAACCGATCAATTCCTCGAAAAAATGTATATGTCATAAATTCTGTGTTTTTTCGTGATCTACATTTTTTTGTGTGGTAAGATTTTGTCTGTCTGTTACGGTGTACCAGTTATGCAAAATTCAATAAAAATGCTGTTGAATAAGGAGGTCTTTTGTGCTATTCCCAGAAAATTCAAAATATACTTTATATTTGGCAAGTAAATATTTTAAATATAAGAGATTGTAATCAAGATCGTTAGTCATTTTTAAGAAAATGAAAATTTTGAACATTTGTTCTATGTAAAGGGAAGTTAGTGTGAGAGGAATTTCTGGAAAATCTTCGTGTCGCATCCTTAAAAGATACCAAACTAAAATACCAAGTTTGAATTTAACGGTCTTTTCGTTTTTGAGCTATTCTGCCTATAGTCACACACACATACATAAACACACAGACACACACGGACAGACAGACTCACGGACATGTTTATAAAATGTTTTTTATTCAGGGGATCTCAAAACATGTATTTCATGTGAAATCAATGTACATTTTATTTGTAAGGTAATATCTTTAATATAGGGTAATGAAAAACCTTAGAGCCTTTTTAAGAAAATCAAAATTTTCGAAAAATGTTCCATGTAAAGGGTTGTTGGGGTGGGGCGATTCTATTGAAAATCTTCGTGTCGCATCCATGTAGGATACCAAACTTAAATACCAAGTTCGGTATTCAACGGTCTTTTCGTTTTAGAGCTATGCTGTCCACAGTCACACAGACACACACACGGACCTTTTTCTGAAAATACTTTTTTTTGGATTCAGGGGGACCCGAAGCATGTATTTCCGGTGAAATCTCGGTATCGAATTTTTGGGTGCATTACAAAACCTCCTCTATACACTATGTACATAATGCGTATAGAGAAAGTAAAAATATGATACGATCCATTAATGTGACTTTTTCTACCTCTCTGTTACAATTATCTTCAAAAAGCTATTCTAATGCTATCTATTTAATGCTAATCGAGATAAACAATAGCAGAAATTATCTTATTGCTTAGTTTCATATAGGTAGAAGATAATTAAAGAAGGATACTGGGCTAAACCAATAATCAAATTCGGCACTATTTGCATGCCTGCAGCTGAAAAGTATTTAAAATTGAAACCAATAACAAGCAATATCTCTGAGGCAGTTGTATCCCCACCAAAAATATATAACATAAAGTGTGTAGTTTGACGAGATCTATGTTTTAGTACAATAAGTTTCTGTGAATCCCTTACGATTTACCAACTATGCAAAAGCAATCGAGAATGAACAAGTCTTAATAGGCTATTCCCCAAAAATTCAACATTTTACACGCCATGTAAATATTTTTAATAGATGGTATTTCGAAAAATTCAAAAAATGTTGCATGTAAAGCCTAGCTTGTGGTGGGGGAGATTTTTTTTAAAAACCTTCGTGTCGCATACTTAGAAGGTAATAAACTTAATTTCCAAGTTTGGATATTTTACTGACTTTTCGTTTTTGAAATCTCGTGTTCACAAACTGACGGATATTTATCTAAAAATGCTTCTCTTTGTATAGGAGATTCTAAATCGTGCATTTCCGGTATAAGTGCGGATTCTAATATTTGGATGAACTTAAACACTTTTTCAATGCAAAATATACTAGGTAAAGAAAGTAAAATAATATGAAAAAAACCAACAAACAAGAAACAAAGCGGTTTACTTCTCTGATTTTTACTTTCTCCGTACGCACTATGTATATAATGTATAGAGAAGGTATTTTAATGCACTCAAAAATTTGATACCGAGATTTCACATGAAATACGTGTTTTGAGATCCCCTGAATAAAAAATCATTTTAGAAACATTTCCGTGTGTCTGTGTGTGTCTGTGTGTTTATGTTTGGCTGTGGGCAGAATAGCTCAAAACCGAAAGGAACGTTAAAATCCAAACTTGGTATTTCAGTTTGGTATCCTCCAAGGATGTGACACGGAGATTTTCAAGGAAATCCTCTCACTCTCTTCCTAAACTTGCCTTTACATAGACCAAATTTGCAAAATTTTGATTTTCTAAAAATTGACTCTAACGATTTTGATTACAGTCTCTTATATATAAGATATTCACTTGCCAAATAAAAGCTATATTTTGAATTTTCTGGGAATAGCACAAAAGATCTCGTTATTCTACAGTATTTTTATTGCATTTTGCAGAACTGGAAAACCGTAAGAGTTAGACAAAAACTTACCACATAAAAATGTAGAACACGAAAAAAGCACAGAATTTATGTCATACACATTTTTTTTATGGAACTGATAGGTTTTGAGATATTCCTTGTTATTGGTTTCAGCTTTAAGAAGCGTATACATTTCTCATATAGGA
Source organism: Hymenopus coronatus (assembly GCA_030762935.1). Classification (NCBI taxonomy): domain Eukaryota; kingdom Metazoa; phylum Arthropoda; class Insecta; order Mantodea; family Hymenopodidae; genus Hymenopus; species Hymenopus coronatus. The sequence goes on from CM060891.1 coordinate 19,102,009, forward strand.
ATTTGTCAACTGTTGTACACACAAACAAAGGAACATCAGTCACATAGCAACAAGCTTTTGGCTTTCCCTTTAACCTATGGTACTCCCTTATTTCACTTCTACTTACAATAAAGCAAGAAATAATACTATTTCTGCTAATTTTTCTGATCAGCATGAAGTAAATGTAATCAGAGGCTTTTTAACAATAATTTCATGCAGAGATGTAGAGAAAGTCATGTGAATGCAACATATCAGATTTTTTCTGTCTAATTGGGACCCTGTTTTTGCTTAACAATAATTTCATGCAGAGATGTAGAGAAAGTCATGTGAATGCAACATATCAGATTTTTTCTGTCTAATTGGGACCCTGTTTTTTCTGAGTATAATGACTAACGCTACTGCAATTTAATGAAGCGTATTTGTGCGACAAAATGTGAGTCACTAGTCTAAAACATGGGATTTACAGGCGAGAAACTAGATTAAACTTTACACCTTCTTCTGTTTTCTGATTCCCTGTTATTGCCCAGCAAAAAGAGAGGCACGGGGTTTGCCGGTTTTCAGAAGTTGGTCCATATTATTCCTTAATAGCAGTTCTCCTGTAACAATTTATTCTTAAAAATTCTTAGTCTCATGCAAGTAGAGAAGAAATAAGGGAATACACTAGGTTAAAGTGAAAGTCAGGTCTTTTAAAACATGATTTCTATGTGTTTGAAATGATTAACATACCAGGAGTTGGCAAATTCCCGTACGAGAAAAATAATTTAAAACTGAAACCAATAATAATTATCTCGGAAATAGTTATACTAACAACAAAAATGTATATAACATAAAATGTGTATTTTTACGAGTTCTACATTATTGTGCAATCATTTTTTCTGTATCCCTTACGGATTACCAGCTATGCAAAAATCATCCAGAATGAACTGGGCATCAGAGGATATTCCCAGGAAATTCAAGATATACTTACATTTTATTTTCCATGTAAAATATTTTAATATAGGGTATTTTAATCAAAATGGTTAGTTACTTCTGAGAACGTTGAAAATTTCAAAAAATGTTAAAAATATTTGGGTAGGGGGATTTTCCTTAAAACCATGGTGTCGCCACCTAGAAGGATATTAACTTAAACACCAAATTTGGTATTTAACTGACTTTACGTGTTTGAGATCTCGTAGTCACAAATACACAGAGACACACACGTGGACATTTTCTAAAAATGCTATTTTTTGAATAATAGGGGACCCTAAAACATATATTCCGTGTAAACTTTCGGTGCCTAATTTTTGAAAGCATTACCGTATATTCTCAATGCATATTGTACCAAGTAGAGAAAAAAAATCTGATATGTTCCATACACAGACTTTTTCTACAACTCTACAATAAATTAGTGTTAAAAAGCTTATGCTTCTATTTACTTCCTGCTAAACGAGAAAAAATTAACAAAAATAGTCTTATTATTTGCTTCCTTGTAAATAGAAGCGAAATAAGGAAGTACCGTAGTTTAAAGTGATGGTCAAAAGCAGGTTTCTATGTGACTGAAGTTCCTTTGTTTGTATGGACACGAGTTCACAAAGTCCTGTATGAGAAAAATATGTTTTTTACAGCTGGAACAAAAAACAAGTAATATCTCAAAAGCAATCAACTTCACGAAAAAATGTATACAACATAAACTTGGGTTTGAAGGTCCTCTACATTTGTTGTGCGGTAAGTTTTTGTCCATCTCTTCCGGTTTAGCAGTTATGCAAAATTCCGTAAAATTGTCCCAGAATAAAGTAGTCTTTAGAGGCTATTCCCAGAAAATTCAAAATATAAATTTTATTTATTACGTAAATATCTTTTATACACGATATATTAATCAAAGTCGTTAGAGCCATTTTTTCGAAAATCAAAACTTTCGAAAATTTTTCCATATAAAGGGTAGTTTGGGGTGGGGGGACTTTTCTCAAAATCTTCGTTACGCATCTCTGGAAGATACTAAACCTAAATACCAAGTTTGGTATTTAACCGACTTTTCGTTTTTGAGTTATCGTGTACACAGACATATGGACACAATGACACACGGGCAGACGGATACACGGACACACACACACACACACTGACCTTTTTCTGAAAATCCTTTTTTTGTATATAGGGGACCCTAATACATATATTTCCGGTGAAATCTCGGTATTGAATTTTTGGTGGAGTTTAATACCTTCTCTACACACTATATACATAGAAAAAATAAATGCTTCTCTTTATATACGGGACCTTAAAACGTGCATTTCCGGTATATGTTCGGGGTCTAATAGTTGGATGAACTGAAGTACTTTCTCAATGCAAAACTAAGTAGAAAAAGTAGCATAATATGAAAAAATCTAATGTGCACCATCTGATGTGACTTTCTCTATATCTCTGCAACATATTATTCTTAAAAAGCTTATACATCTATTAACATCATGCTAATCAGTAAAACATTAGCAGAAATACCCATATTACTTGCTTCCTTGTAAGTAGGGGTGAAATAAGGCAGTACCATAGGTTAAAATGATAATCAAAAGCTGGTTGCTATGTCACTGAAGTTCCTTTGTTTGTATGGACAGCAGTTGACAAATTGCTGTATGAGAAATGTATAAGTTTTTCATAGCAGAAAACTAAAATAAGGAATGTCACAAAAACGACGAACTCCACAAAAAATGTATGAAACATAAATTGTGTGTTTCAAAGTGATCTACATTTTTTGTAGAGTAAGTTTTTGTCCATCTCTTACGGTTTAGCAGTTATGTAAAATTCCGTAACATTGACCCAGAATAACTACTCTTCAGAGGCTATTCCCAGAAAATGCAAGATATACATTTTATTTGTCAGGTAAATATCTTTAATATACGAAATTTTAATCTAAATCGTTAAAGCCATCTTTGAATAAATTTAAATTTTCGAAAAATTCCATGCAAAGGGTAGTTTGGGGTTGGAGGATATTTCTCAAAATCTTCGTGTCGCATCCCTGGAAGATACTAAACTTAAATACAAAGTTTGGTATTTTACATGCTTTCCGTTTTTGAGTTATCGTGTTCACAGGCACACGGACACATGGACGCCAACACACGGACCTTTTTCCGAAAATGCTTTTTTTAGATAAAGGGGACCCTAAAACATATATTTATGGTGAAATCTCGGTATTGAATTCTTTGGTGGAGTGCAATACATTCTCTATACACTATGTACATAATGCCTATAGAGAAAGCAAAAAAAAAAAAACCAACAAACAAAAGCGGTTATCTTCTCTGATTTTTACTTTCACTGTACGTAATATGTACATAGTGTACAGAGAAGGTATTGTAATGTACCCAAAAATTTGATACCAAGATTTCACCGGAAATATATGTTTTGAGGCCCTGTGAATCCAAAATAGCATTTTTAGAAAAATGTCCGTGTGTGTGTCTGTGGGAAGCATTGGTCAAAAGCCAAAAGGCCGTTTAAAACCAAACTTGGTATTTAAGTTTAGTATCTTCCAAGGATGCGACACGAACATTTTCAAGAAAATCCCCCACCCCAAACTTCCCTTTGTATGGAAAAAATTCGAAAACATTTTGATTTTCTTAAAAATGGCTCTAACGATTTTGATTAAAATATTTTATATTAAAGTTATTTACCTGCCAAATAAAATGTATATCTGGGAATAACCTCTGAAGCCTACTTTATTCTGGATACATTTTACGCAATTTTGCATAACTGCTAAACTGTATGAGGTGGACGAAAATTTAAAACACAAAAAATTTAGAACATGTAAAAACAGAAAATTTATGGTACATACATTTTTTTGTGGAGTTCATCGTTTTTGAGATGTTCCTTGTTTTTGGTTTCAACTTTGAAAAACATAATTTTCTCATACAGGAATTTGTCAACCCCTGTCTGTACAAACAAAGGAACTTCAGTCACATAGCAACTAGCTTTTGACTATCACTTTAACCTATCGTATTCCCTTGTTTCCCTTCTACTTACAAGGAAGCAAATAATAAGACTATTTCTGCTAATTGTTTCTCGATTAGATGAACTAAATAGAATAATTTGTTGCAGAGATGTAGAGAAAGTCATATGAATGGAACACATTAAATTTATTTATTTATTTTTTTTAATTCTGGGTTGTGTTTAATATTTATAAGTGATAACCTGTAATTTTGAAACTAAGGAACTAAAAAGAGCAAATAAAGTGGTAGCAACCTCTAAAAGAACCAGCATACCTCCTCAACAGAAGTGACCGTGCTCATATCTTGCTGTGTTTTAACAGGGAATCAGAAACCCGTAGAAGGTGTGCAGTGTAATCTGGTTTCCTGCCTGTAAACATCATGTTTTAGACTAGCAACTAAATTATTGTGGGAGAAACACGCTTCTTTCAAGTATAGTACAGAGTCCCATCCAGACAGTACAAGATCAGAGGGAGTAAATCGCTCCTTATCGTTTTGTATTTACTTTCTCTATTAGTGCTATGTACATAGTGTATAGAGAAGGTATTTTAATATACCCAAAAATCCGATACCCAGATAACACCTGAAATATATATTTTAAGAGTCCCCTGTATAAAAAAAATCATTTTTAGAATAAGGTCCGCACTATGTACATAGTGTATAGAGAAGGTATTGCACTCCACCAAAAATTTCGATACCGAGATTTACCGGAAATATATGTTTTAAGGTCCGCTGTATCCAAAAAAATGTATGTTCAGAAAAGGGTCCGTGTGTGTGTGTCCGTGTGTCTGTGTGTCTGTGGACAGTATAGCTCATAAACGAGAAGACCTTTAAAGCCCAAACTTGGTATTTAAGTTTGGTATCTACCAGGAATGTGACACAAAGATTTTGAGAAAAATCCCCCCAACCTAAACTAACCGTTACATGGAACTTTTCTATAAAATTTTGACTGTATAAAAATGGCTCTAACGATTTTGATTAAAATCTCGTATATTAAAGATATTTGCCTGACTAATAAAATGTATATTTTGAATTTTATGGGAATAGCCTCTGAAGACTACTTTATTCTGGGTCAATTTTACGGAATTTGAATAACTGCTAAACCGTAAGAGGTGGACAAAAAATTACCACACAACAAATGTAGAGTACCTTAAAACACAGAATTTATGTTAAATACATTTTTTCTTGAAGTTAATTGTTTTTTAGATATTCCTTGTTTTTCGTTTCAGCCATAAAACATATATATTTCTCATATGGGACTTTGTGTTCTCGTGTCCATACAAACAATGAACTTCAGTCACATAGCAACCAGCTTTTGACTATCACTTTAAGCTATGGTACTACCTTATTTCGCTTCTACTTACAAGGAAGCGAGTAATAAGACTATTTTTTATAATTTTTTTCTCGATTAGCAGGAAGTAAATAGAAGCATAAGCTTTTTAACAATAATTTGTTGCAGAGTACTAGAGAAAATCATGTGAATGGAACCTATCAGATTTTTTTTCTCCACTTGCTACATTATGCATTGAGAATATATGGTATTCCTTTCAAAAAAAATAGGCACTGAAGGTTTACCTGGGGTATATGTTTTAGGGTCCCCTATTATTCAAAAAATAGCATTTTTAGAAAATGTCCATGTGTGTGTGTGTATTTGTGAACACGAGATCTCAAAAAGGAAAGTCAGTTAAACACCAAATTTGGTGTTTAAGTTAATATCCTTCGAGGTGGCGATACGATGGTTTTAAGGAAAATCCCCCTACCCAAATATTTTTAACATTTTTTGAAATTTTCGACGCTCTCAGAAATAACTAACTATTTTGATTAAAATACGCTATATTAAAGTAATTTACATGGAAAATAAAATGTGGATATATCTTGAATTTCCTGGGAATATCCTCTGAAGCCCGGTTCATTCTGGATGATTTTTGCATAGCTGGTAATCCGTAAGGGATACAGAAAAAATTATTGCACAAACATGTAGAACTCGTAAAAATAAATAATTTATGTTGTATACATTTTTTTTTGTTATATAACCATTTCAGAGATGATAATTATTGGTTTCTATTTTAAATTATTTTTCTCGTGCGGGAATTTGCCAACTCCTGGTATGTTAAAAATTTCAAACACATATTGACCATCTTTTAAAAGATCTGACTATCGCTTTAGCCTAGTGTATTCCCTTATTTCTTCTCTACTTGCATGAAACTAAGCATTTTTAAGAATAAATTGTTACAGGAGAACTGCTATTAAGGAATAATATGGACCAACTTCTGAAAACCGGCAAACCCCGTGCCTCTCTCTTTGCTGGGCAATAACAGGGAATCAGAAAACAGAAGAAGGTGTAAATTTTAATCTAGTTTCTCGCCTGTAAATCCCATGTTTTAGACTAGGGACTAACATTTTGTCGCACAAATACGCTTCATTAAATTGCAACAGCGTTAGTCATTATACTCAGCAAAAGCAGGGTCCCAATTAGACAGAAAAAATCTGATATGTAGCATTCACATGACTTTCTCTACATCTCTGCATGAAATTATTGTTAAAAAGCTTATGATTTCATTTACTTCCTGCTAATCGAGAAAATCTACCAGAAATAGTCTTATTACTTGCTTCCTTGTAAGTAGAAGCGAAATAAGGGAGTACCATAGGTTAAAGTGATAGCCAAAAACTGGTTGCTATGTGACTGAAGTTCCTTTCTTTGTGTGTACAACAGTTGACAAATTCCTAAATGAGAAAGGTATACGCTTCTTAAAGCTGAAACCAATAATAAGGAATATCTCAAAACCGATCAATTCCATGAAAAAAAAATGTATATGACATAAATTCTGTGCTTTTTCGTGATTTACTTTTTTTGTGCGGTAAGTTTTTGTCTATCTCTTACGGTTTACCAGTTATGCAAAATTCAATAAAGATGCTGTTGTATAAAGAGGTCTTTTGTGCTATTCCCAGAAAATTCAAAATATACATTGTATTTGGCAAGTAAATATCTTAAATACAAGACATTGTTATAAAAGTTTTTAGAGTAATTTTTAAGAAATCCAAATTTTGAAAATTTGTTCTATGAAAAGGGAAGTTTAGGGTGTGAGGATTTTCTTGAAAATATTCGTGTCGCATCCTTAGAAGATACCAAACGTAAATACCAAGTTTGAATTTTAACGGTCTTTTCGTTTTTGAGCTATTCTACCCACAGTCACAGACACACACACACACACACACACACTCATACATAAACGCACAGACACGCACAGACACACACAGACAGACAGAGAGACAGACAGACAGACAGACACACGGGCATGTTTCTAAAATGTTTTTTATTCAGGGGATCTCAAAACACAAATTTCATGTGAAATCTCGGTATCAATTTTTTGGGTGCATTACAATACCTTCTCTGTACACTATGTAGGTAGTACGTACAGAGAAAGTAAAAACCAGAGAAATAAACCGCTCTTGTTTGTTGGTTTTTTTCATATTATTTTACTTTCTCTACTTAGTACATTTTGCATTGAGAAAGTACTTCAGTTCAACCAACTATTAAACTCCGAACTTATACCGGAAATGCACGTTTTAGGGACCCCTATATAAATAGAAGCATTGTTAGCTAAATATTCCCTTGTTTCCCTTCTACTTACAAGGAAGCAAGTAATAAGACTATTTCTGCTAATTGTTCCTCGATTAGATGAATAAATAGAATAATTTGTTGCAGAGATGTAGAGAAAGTCATATGAATGGAACACATTAAATTCATTTATTTATTTTTTTTAATTCTGGGTTGTGTTTAATATTTATAAGTCATAACCTGTAATTTTGAAGCTAAGGAACTAAATAGAGCAAATAAAATGGTAGCAACCTCTAAAAGAACCAGCATACCTCCTCAACAGAAGTGACCGTGCTCATATCTTGCTGTGTTTTAACAGGGGGCAGTCGCTCGCTGGACGGCGTACCGTGAGGTTGTTTGTGTATAGCGAGCGGAACCAGTCTTCACTGCGGTGAGTTGTTTGTTTGTTGCGGCGTCTCTGCCGGTTGTGAAAGCGGGCAGGCGTTCTACTTAATTGGGCACCTACATTCTTCTTGCGAGAAGGTGGTAAAGCATTAAAATTCAGTTTGACAACGCAGCAACTAGACCGTCTGCACTAGAAATACATCAATGGTTGGTAAAGTTTCTGGCTTTAAAACCGGACCAAGTGGACACGCTTCAGCTCAATAGTCGTGAACGTGCTATTTATGTCAAGTTAGTTTCCACGTTATTATATGATAAACTTATATCACGTTACACCGAAGAACAAAACTTTACATATGAATCTGGGGAAATCTCCAAAGTGAAAATCACGCCAGGTGACCAGCAAATTGTTAATGTGCGGGTTTTCAACCTCCCACCGGAGGTGCCCAGCGCAGTTTTGTCACAAGAATTGTCTAAATACGGTAAGGTATTTGATATACGACGTGAGAAATGGCACTCTTATTATCTGCTTCCGGCTAACAATGGCGTGTGTACCGTGAAAATGGGTATTAAGTGCAATATACCGGCTACCTTGGTTATTGATACTTATGTGATATCTATTGCCTATACCGGACAGCAGCAAGCCTGTCATTTGTGCCGTGAGACGACGCATTTAAAAGCGGATTGTCCCTTTAGAGCTACTCGGTTGTCTCTGCAACCAAGAAATCGTCCGGCAACCTTCAGCGAGGCAGTGGGTGCTCCGGCTACCTTACTGGCGGATGAACAGCAGGGTGTTATGCACACGCCCGGGTCATCAATGGAGACCCAAGTGGAGGTAATGCCTGTACAACGACAGTTGGATGAGGGAGAGGAGTTACCTATAGAGGGGGACAGCATGATGATGCCGGAGATGCCGGAGACGCCGGAGTTTGTTGATGTCCAGCATGTACAGGACACAGTACAACAGGATACTGATCGCAGGGCGAATGATAGCGACGTACCTGAAGCGTCTGAAGACGCGACCCGCAACTTGGGTGCGCCGTCCAGAGTTTCTGTATCTGCTCGCGACCCTCGCCTCCAGTTACAACCGCTAGACCGCCATATTGATTGCTTTTTGTTATCGTCTTCGCCAGCTGGTGACGCGGGTGTGCAACGATTTCTTCACGATCTTCCTGACGGTCGTGTAGTGAAGGCCAGTGATTCTGGCAAGAGGCCGGCTGAAGATGCCAATGACGCCGATGAGGACCTACGGCGTTGCTACAAGCATACTAAGGACGATCCTCATGAAGGTGCGGACAATTAATGGTTGTACTCCCCGGATTGAACTGACACATGTCCTAATTCCTGTTTGGTATCACGCCATTGGTCCTGAGATTGTAAGTACTTTCTTTGCCCTGCATGCCAGTTGGACTTCAAATTTGGGCGTCACTTAATGTGAATGGGTTACGTCAACCAGTTAAGCAACAGCTGCTTCGGGATTTTTTTGAGTAGTAATGATGTTGATGTTTGCTTTCTTCAAGAGGTGAATGTTTATAATATGGACTTTTTATATGGATATGATTATGAGACTAATTTAGGCCCGGGTGGTACTGGGACGGCTATTGTATACCACCAGGGATTGCCCCTACACGGCTTTGCCTATCATCCTTCAGGTAGAATCCTCTCCGCGGAGTATGATGGTGTTACCTTCGTGAATATCTATGCCCCGGCGGGAAGCAACAAGAGGAAACAACGCGAGGATTTTTTTCGCCAGGAGCTTTTAACTCATATTCCTCGGAGTTCCCCATTCTTATTGGTTGGGGATTTTAACTGTACGCTAGCAGTCAAAGACCAAAGAGGGGCCCTTTAATGGTTGTATAGCATTGCAGCAGTTAGCGGACCAGTTCCAATTGGTGGATAGCTGGGAATTCAAGCACGGTAATGATGCGATGTACACCTTCGTACGGGGCCAGTCGGCCTCTCGACTGGACCGGATGTATGTTCTACCGGAGACGCCATCCCGGATACATCGCACAGAGATAGTGCCAGCAGCTTTTAGTGATCACAATGCACTGCTTCATGCCGTTGTAGGTCGTGCGGAGATACGTCGTAGTGGTCCAGGGTTCTGGAAGCTTAATTGCTCCTTACTTACAGATGACGAGGTCCTGATAGAATTCCAAGAATGTTGGTCTAAATTGCAGAAGTCTTTTCATCGCTCTCCCAATTAGGCAGCATGGTGGGTCTATAAGGCGAAGCCAGCGATACGCTCCTTTTTTAAAGCCGCAGCGTGCCGTAGAGCGTTAGCTCGGAGAGAAACTTTGGATTTTTATCTTGCAGTGCTACAAGATTTACACCTACGCCAACAACATGGGGAGGACGTACACTGTCAGCTCCGGGAAGTCAAGGCTCATATTCAGCACCGTAAAACGCAAGAGCTCCAGGGAACCTTAGCCAGAATACATACAGCAGAAATGGTTTATGGTGAAAAAATGAGTTTCTTCTTCCTGGCGAAGGAGCGTAGGCAAGGTCGCAGAGCGTTTGTTACCAAATTGATAGATGATGGTCAAGAGGTTACGACCACGACAGGGATTCTTCGTGTGTTGCATTCTTATTACACCCAGCGCTTTGCCAGGCCGGTGGATATGGTGGATTCAATCCAGCCGTATATGTCCAAATATGTGCCAGTTGTGCAGGGAGGCTTAAAACGGTCGCCTACTCCCATGCTGAAGGAGACGGAGTTGCTCACTGCGATTCAGACAGCCAAACCTCATACAGCGCCCGGACCAGATGGGCTGCCGTACGAGTTCTATAAACATTGTTGGCGGTTTATTAAGAAAGAACTTCTTCTAGTGTTTCAAGAAATCTGGAGGGATGAAAACCCGCCGTCTACATTTGGAGATGGGGTGGTTCTACAACTCCCAAAGACCGCCACGCCCAGCCGGCCCGCAGATTATCGGCCCATCACCTTACTCAATTGTGACTATAAGCTGTTTGCAAAAATAATCGCCCGTAGGCTGCAAGTATGGCTAGTGCCCTTGCTTAGTGAGCAGCAGGCTGTGGTGCGCGGAGGTGCGGCTATGCACCATACCGTGGCAGCTTTGCGAGACTGTATTCTTCATTGTCGCCAAGAAACCCGCTCTGCTGCTCTGGTAAACCTGGACCTTGAGAAAGCATTTGATAATGTGGTTCACGAGGGTCTTTGGGCACGTTTGGAGTCATTGCAAGTGCCGAACAAGTTGTATCACCTCCTTCGGGCACTATATGGCACTGCGTTATCAAGGATTCAATGCAATGGGTTTCTGACTGCCGCTATACCGGTCAACAGATCCGTCCGCCAAGGTTGTCCCCTATCAATGTTGTTATTTGCTGTGTACATCGATCCTTTGCTCCGACAGCTGCAATCTACGATAACGGGTCTGGAGGTCTATGGAAAGAAACTAGCTGTTAGGGCATATGCCGATGATCTTACGGTGATGGTTACCGACGAGCAGGATGTCACGTATCTACGAAGATGTTTACAGAAATATGCCCAATGTACGGGGATGACGTTTAATTTGAGGAAATCTGAAAGTCTTCCCATTGGACCGCATCCTCCGGATACCACGGTGTTAGGAATACCCACTGTGCAACGCACAAAAATTCTTGGGATATACTTCAGTGGAGACGACGAAGACCTGCGAGACTATAATTGGACGTCATGCATTAATACTTTACGTGGTGTACTATACGGTCAAAAGTCGAGGATGCTGAACTTGATACAACGTGTGTGGTTTTGTAATGCCTTTGCGTTGAGTCGTATATGGTACTTAGCACACGTGCTGCCTCCAACAAAATGGCACAGCCAAAGAATTGAGCAAATAATAGGATACTTCATATGGACAGGAAAATTATATCGCATTTCCCGTACTCAGCTACGTCTTCCAAAAGGCCAGGGTGGCTGGGGGTTGTTGGATGGGGCGATGCAATGTAAAGCACTTTCCTTAAAAATGATTCTGCAAGCACTGGATGGACAGGGTGATAGTGTAGAGATGCTAGTACAACGGAGTTATCAGTTGTTTTGGGAACGGAGAGAACTCCATAAGATTCCTAAAATGTTACGTGATCTCCTACGTGACTTGAGCACACTACCTTCAGCAGAAGTGGCTAATGGCCATTTTCGGACGGCTAAGGAAGTCTATACCTTTTTTCAACGGAGGGAACCTACTACTCCACATATACAAGTTAAATATCCACAAATGCCCTGGAGGCAAATTTGGCGTGGCTTTGCTATACCGGAAATCAACACGGAATGGGTCTCGGTGGCATATGAGATTGTCAATGAAATCCTACCAACTGCAGATAAATTACATAGACATCGTCTGGCAATTCTTCCCGCTTGTCCAGCGTGCCAAGCCCCGGATTCGCTCGCACATCGACTCTTGGAATGCTCAGGTAAAGGACTGATATGGACATGACTCTTGAGCCGATGTCGGGGTTGGACTGGTGACACCTGGCAGCCTTCAGCAACGGATATTTTGCACCTGAATTTTCCCTGGACGCGTCCTGCATTGTGGAGAGCTCTTATTTGGACAGTAATGGGTACCTATGCTTGGCTTAGTACCTTGGACACGCCAGCTGACTGTGTGGTTCCAGCTTTACGAAGTTTTTTGTATGCAGAGAGGTGGCGGATGATTCGAGACAACAGAAATCAACGCTTTTAAACCCTGGATATACAGGATATGAGCACCTGATTGATTCTATATCGATCCGGGATGATCTTGGATGCAATATCATGCATTATTCCTCTTTATGCTGGCCTGTTGTGATGTAGAGCTCCTGCTTCTCCTGAAATAAATAAAGTTCCTAATTCCCAAAGGGGGTACTGTGCCATTATAAACTAAATAAAAAAGAATTAAAAAAAAATAAAAAAGCGATAGAGGATAGTGAAAGTCATGTAAATTAAAAAAAAACAAAAAAACAGGGAATCAGAAACCCGTAAAAGGTGTGCAGTGCAATCTGGTTTCCTGCCTGTAAACATCATGTTTTAGACTAGCAACTAAATTATTGTGGGAGAAACACGCTTCTTTCAAGTATAGTACAGAGTCCCATCCAGACAGTACAAGATCAGAGGGAGTAAATCGCTCCTTATCGTTTTGTATTTACTTTCTCTATTAGTGCTATGTACATAGTGTATAGAGAAGGTATTTTAATGTACCCAAAAATCCGATACCCAGATAACACCTGAAATACATGTTTTAATGGTCCCCTGAATAAAAAAAAATCATTTTTAGAATAAGGCCCGCACTATGTACATAGTGTATAGAGAAGGTATTGCACTCCACCAATAAACTCGATACCGAGATTTCAGGGGAAATATATGTTTTAAGGGTCCCCTGTAACCAAAAAACGTATTTTCAGAAACAGATCCGTGTGTGTGTGTCCATGTGTCCGTGTGCCTGTGGACAGCATAGCTCAAAAACGAGAAGACCGTTAAAGCCCAAACTTGGTATTTGAGTTTGGTATCTTCAAGGAATGCGACAAGAAAATTTTGATAAGAATCCCCCCACCACAAAATTCCCTTTACATAGAACTTTTTTCGCAAATTTTGATTTTCTAAAAAAATGTCTAACGATTTTTATTAAAATCTCATATATTAAAGATGTTTGCATGACAAATAAAATGTATATTTTGAATTTTCTGGGAATAGCCACTGAAGACTACTTTATTCTGGGTCAATTTTACGGAATTTGAATAACTGCTAAACCGTAAGAGGTGGACAAAAAATTACCACACAACAAATGTAGAGGACCTTAAAACACAGAATTTATGTTATATACACTTTTTTCTTCAAGTTAATTGTTTTTTAGATATTCCTTGTTTTTCGTTTCAGCCATAAAACATATATTTCTCATATGGGACTTTGTGTTCTCCTGTCCATACAAACAAAGGAACTTCAGTCACATAGCAACCAGCTTTTGACTATCACTTTAACCTATGGTACTCCCTTATTTCGCTTCTATTTACAAGGAAGTAAGTAATAAGACTATTTTTGATAATTTTTTTCTCGATTAGCAGGAAGTAAATAGAAGCATAAGCTTTTTAACAATAATTTATTGCAGAGTACTAGAGAAAGTCATGTGAATGGAACATATCAGATTTTTTTTCTCCACTTGGTACATTGTGCATTGAGAATATATGGTAGTCCTTTCAAAAAAAATAGGCACTGAAGGTTTACCTGGGGTATATGTTTTAGGGTCCCCTATTATTCAAAAAATAGCATTTTTAGAAAATGTCCATGTGTGTGTGTGTATTTGTGAACACGAGATCTCAAAAAGGAAAGTCAGTTAAACACCAAATTTGGTGTTTAAGTTAATATCCTTCGAGGTGGCGATACGATGGTTTTAAGGAAAATCCCCCTACCCAAATATTTTTAACATTTTTTGACATTTTCGACGCTCTCAGAAATAACTAACTATTTTGATTAAAATACGCTATATTAAAGTAATTTACATGGAAAATAAAATGTGGATATATCTTGAATTTCCTGGGAATATCCTCTGAAGCCCGGTTCATTCTGGATGATTTTTGCATAGCTGGTAATCCGTAAGGGATACAGAAAAAATTATTGCACAAACATGTAGAACTCGTAAAAATAAATAATTTATGTTGTATACATTTTTTTTTGTTATATAACCATTTCAGAGATGATAATTATTGGTTTCTATTTTAAATTATTTTTCTCGTGCGGGAATTTGCCAACTCCTGGTATGTTAAAAATTTCAAACACATATTGACCATCTTTTAAAAGATCTGACTATCGCTTTAGCCTAGTGTATTCCCTTATTTCTTCTCTACTTGCATGAAACTAAGCATTTTTAAGAATAAATTGTTACAGGAGAACTGCTATTAAGGAATAATATGGAGCAACTTCTGAAAACCGGCAAACCCCGTGCCTCTCTCTTTGCTGGGCAATAACAGGGAATCAGAAAACAGAAGAAGGTGTAAATTTTAATCTAGTTTCTCGCCTGTAAATCCCATGTTTTAGACTAGGGACTAACATTTTGTCGCACAAATACGCTTCATTAAATTACAGTAGCGTTAGTCATTATACTCAGCAAAAACAGGGTCCCAATTAGACAGAAAAAATCTGATATGTAGCATTCACATGACTTTCTCTACATCTCTGCATGAAATTATTATTAAAAAGCTTATGATTTCATTTACTTCCTGCTAATCGAGAAAATCTACCAGAAATAGTCTTATTACTTGCTTCCTTGTAAGTAGAAGCGAAATAAGGGAGTACCATAGGTTAAAGTGATAGCCAAAAACTGGTTGCTATGTGACTGAAGTTCCTTTCTTTATGTGTACAATAGTTGACAAATTCCTAAATGAGAAAGGTATACGCTTCTTAAAGCTGAAACCAATAACAAGGAATATCTCAAAACCGATCAATTCCATGAAAAAAAAATGTATATGACATAAATTCTGTGCTTTTTCGTGATCTACATTTTTTGTGCGGTAAGTTTTTGTCTAATTCTTACGATTTACCAGTTATGCAAAATTCAATAAAGATGCTGTTTGTGCTATTCCCAGAAAATTCAAAATATACATTGTATTTAGCAAGTAAATATCTTAAATACAAGACATTGTTATAAAAGTTTTTAGAGTCATTTTTAAGAAATCCAAATTTTGAAAATTTGTTCTATGAAAAGGGAAGTTTAGGGTGTGAGGATTTTCTTGAAAATATTCGTGTCGCATCCTTAGAAGATACCAAACTTAAATACCAAGTTTGAATTTTAACGGTCTTCTCGTTTTTGAGCTATTCTGCCCACGGCACACACACACACACACTCATACATAAACGCACAGACACACACAGACAGACAGACAGACAGACACACGGGCATATTTCTAAAATGTTTTTTATTCAGGGGATCTCAAAACACGTATTTCATGTGAAATCTCGGTATCAATTTTTTGGGTGCATTACAATACCTTCTCTGTACACTATGTAGGTAGTACGTACAGAGAAAGTAAAAACCAGAGAAGTAAACCGCTTTTGTTTGTTGGTTTTTTTCATATTATTTTACTTTCTCTACTTAGTACATTTTGCATTGAGAAAGTACTTCAATTCAACCAACTATTAGACTCCGAACTTATACCGCAACTGCACGTTTTAGGGTCCCCTATATAAATAGAAGCATTGTTAGCTAAATATCCGTCAGTTTGTGAACACGAGATTTCAAAAACGAAAAGTCAGTAAAATATCCAAACTTGGAGTTTAAGTTTATTATCTTTTAAGTATGCAATACGAAGGTTTTTTAGGAAAATTCCCCCCACCCCAAACTAAGCTTAACATGCAACATTTTTCGAAAATTTCGAAATAACCGGTATTAAAAATATTTACATGGCAAGTAAAATGTAGATATGTTGAATTTTTGGGGAATAGCCTCTGAAGATTTGTTCATTCTGATCGCTTTTGCATAGTTCGGAATTCGTAAGGGATTCACAGAAATTTTCTGTACAAAAACATAGATCGTATCAAAATACTCAATTTATGTTATATATTTTTGGTGGGCATACAACAGCCTCAGAGATATTGCTTGTTATTGGTTTGAATTTTAAATACTTTTCAGCTCCTGGCATGCAAATAGTGCCGAATTTGATTATTGGTTTAGCCCAGTATCCTCCTTAAATGATCTTCTACCTATATGAAACTAAGTAATAAGACAATTTCTGCTATTGTTTATCTCGATTAGCATTAAATAGATAGTATTAGAATAGCTTTTTAGAGATAATTTGTAACAGAGAGGTAGAAAAAATCATGTGAATGGAACGCATCAGATTTTTACTTTCTCCATGCGCACTAGGTACATAGTGTATAGAGAACGTATTGTATTGCACCCAAAAATTCGATACTGAGATTTCACCGGAAATATATGTTTTGAGGCCTTCTGAATCCAAAAAAGTATTTTTAGAAAAATGTCCGTATGTGTGTCTGTGGGCAGCTTTGGTCAAAAGCCAAAAGGCCGTTTAAAACCAAACTTGGTATTTAAGTTTAGTATCTTCCAAGGATGCGCCACGAACATTTTCAAGAAAATCCCCCCCTCAAACTTCCCTTTATATGGAAAAAATTCGAAAAATTTTTGATTTTCTTATAAATTGCTCTAACGATTTTGATCAAAATATTTTATATTAAAGTTATTTACCTGCCAAATAAAATGTATATCTGGGAATAACCTCTGAAGCCTACTTTATTCTGGATACATTTTACGGAATTTTGCATATCTGCTAAACTGTATGAGATGAACGAAAATTTAAAACACAAAAAATGTATAACATATAAAAACTAAAAATTTATGGTATATACATTTTTTTGTAGAGTTCATCGTTTTTGAGATATTCCTTGTTTTTGGTTTCAACTTTGAGAAACATAATTTTCTCATACAGGAATTTGTCAACCCCTGTCCATACAAACAAAGGAACTTCAGTCACATAGAAACTAGCTTTTGACTGTCACATTAACCTATCGTATTCCCTTGTTTCGCTTCTATGTACATGGAAGCAAGTAATAAGATTATTTCTGCTAATTGTTTCCCGATTAGATGAATAAATAGAATAATTTGTTGCAGAGATGTAGAGAAAGTCATATGAATGGAACACATTAAATTCATTTATTTATTTTTTTTAATTCTGGGCTGTGTTTAATATTTATAAGTGATAACCTGTAATTTTGAAACTAAGGAACTAAATAGAGCAAATAAAATGGTAGCAACCTCTAAAAGAACCAGCATACCTCCTCAACAGAAGTGACCGTGCTCATATCTTGCTGTGTTTTAACAGGGAATCAGAAACCCGTAGAAGGTGTGCAGTGCAATCTGGTTTCCTGCCTGTAAACATCATGTTTTAGACTAGCAACTAAATTATTGTGGGAGAAACACGCTTCTTTCAAGTATAGTACAGAGTCCCATCCAGACAGTACAAGATCAGAGGGAGTAAATCGCTCCTTATCGTTTTGTATTTACTTTCTCTATTAGTGCTATGTACATAGTGTATAGAGAAGGTATTTTAATATACCCAAAAATCCGATACCCAGATAACACCAGAAATGCATGTTTTAAGGGTCCCCTGTATAAAAAAAATAATTTTTAGAATAAGGTCCGCACTATGTACTTAGTGTATAGGGAAGGTTTTGCACTCCACCAATAAATTCGATACCGAGATTTCAGCGGAAATATATGTTTTAAGGGTCCCCTGTAACCAAAAAACGTATTTTCAGAAACAGATCCGTGTGTGTGTGTCCGTGTGTCCGTGTGCCTGTGGACAGCATAGCTCAAAAACGAGAAGACCGTTAAAGCATAAACTTGGTATTTGAGTTTGGTATCTTCAAGGAATGCGACAAGAAAATTTTGAAAAGAATCCCCCCACCACAAACTTCCCTTTACATGGAACTTTTTTCGCAAATTTTGATTTTCTAAAAAATGTCTAACGATTTTTATTAAAATCTCATATATTAAAGATGTTTGCATGACAAATAAAATGTATATTTTGAATTTTCTGGGAATAGCCACTGAAGACTACTTTATTCTGGGTAAATTTTACGGAATTTGAATAACTGCTAAACCGTAAGAGGTGGACATAAAATTACCACACAACAAATGTAGAGGACCTTAAAACACAGAATTTATATTATATACGCTTTTTTCTTGAAGTTAATTGTTTTTTAATTATTCCTTGTTTTTCGTTTCAGCCATAAAACATATATTTCTCATAAAGGACTTTGTGTTCTCGTGACCATACGAACAATAAACTTCAGTCACATAGCAACCAGCTTTTGACTATCACTTTAACCTATGGTACTACCTTATTTTGCTTCTTACAAGGAAGCGAGTAATAAGACTATTTTTGATAATTTTTTCTCGATTAGCAGGAAGTAAATAGAAGCATAAGCTTTTTAACAATAATTGATTGCAGAGTTGTAGAGAAAGTCATGTGAATTGAACTTATCAGATTTTTTTTCTCCACTTGGTACATTGTGAATTGAGAATATATGGTAGTCCTTTCAAAAATTAGGCACCGAAGGTTTACCGGCAGTATACGTTTTAGGGTCCCCTATTATACGAAAAATAGCATTTTTAGAAAATGTGCATGTGTGTGTGTCTGTGTACTTGTGAAAACGAGATCTCAAAAACTAGAAGTCAGTTAAATACCAAATTTGGTGTTTAAGTTTAGTATCCTTCAAGGCGGCGACACGATGGTTTTTAGGAAAATCCCCCTACCCAATTGTTTTTAACATTTTTTAAAATTTTCTACGATATCAGAAATAACTAACCATTTTGATTAAAATACCCTATATTAAAATAATTTACATGGAAAATAAAATATAGGTATATCTTGAATTTCCTGGGAATATCCTCTGAAGCCCGGTTGCTTGTGGATGATTTTTGCATAGCTGGTAATCCGTAAGGGATACACAAAAACTTATTGCACAAACATGTAGAACTCGTTAAACTACATAATATATGTTATATACATTTTTTTTGTTAGTATAACTATTTCCGAGATAGTAATTATTGGTTTCAATTTTAAATTCTTTTTCTCGTGCGGGAATTTGCCATCTCCTGGCATGTTAATCATTTCAAACACATAGCGATCATCTTTTAAAAGATCTGACTATCGCTTTAGCCTAGTGTATTCCCTTATTGCTCCTCTACTTGCAACTTCTGAAAATGGCAAACCCCGTGCCTCTCTCTTTGCTGGGCAATAACAGGGAATCAGAAAACACAAGAAGGTGTAAAGTTTAATCTAGTTTCTCGCCTATAAATCCCATGATTTAGACCAGTGACTAACATTTTGACGAAGAAATATGCTTCATTAAATTGCAGTAGCGTTAGTCATTATACTCAACAAAAATAGGGTCCCAATTAGACAGAAAAAATGTGATATATTTTCCATTCAAATGACTTTCTCTACATCTCTGCAACAAATTATTGTTAAAAGGCTTATGCTTATATTTACTTCATGCTAATCGAGAAATTCTGGCAGAAATGGTCTTATTACTTGCTTCCTTGTAAGTAGAAGCGCAATAAGGGAGTACAATAGGTTAAAGTGATAGTCAAAAGCTGGTTGCTATGTGACTGAAGTTCCTTTGTTTGTATGTACATGAGTTAACAAATTCCAGCATGAGAAAAGTATAAGCCTCTTAAAGCTGAAACCAATAACAAGGAATATCTCAAAACCGATCAATTCCATGAAAAAAAAATGTATATGACATAAATTCTGTGTTTTTTCGTGATTTACATTTCTTTGTGTGGTAAGTTTTATGTCTCTCTCTTACGGTTTACCAGTTATGCAAAATTCAATAAAAATGCTGTTGAATAAAGTGGTCTTCTGTGCTATTTCCAGAAAATTCAAAATATACATTTTATTTGGCAAGTAAATATCATAAACATAAGAGATTGTAATCAAATTCGTTTGTCATTTTTAAGATAATCAAAATTTGAAAATTTGTTCCATGTAAAGTGAAGTTTGGGGTGAGAGGATTTTCTTGAAAATCGTCGTGTACCAAGTTTTGTTTTTAACGGTCCTTTTTTGAGCTATTTTACCCACAGTCTCACACACCCACACACATACACACATACACAAACACACTAACACAAACAGACAGACATTCATTGACATGTTTCTAAATTTTTTGGATTCAGGGGATCTCAAAACATGTATTTCATGTGAAATCTCGGTATCAAATTTTTGGGTGAATTACAATACATTCTCTATACACTATGTACATAGTACGTATAGAGAAAGTAAAAAGCAGAGAAGTAAACCGCTTTTGTTTGATGTTCTTTTTCTAATCATTTTACTTTCTCTACTTAGTACATTTTACATTGAGAAAGTACTTCAGCTCATCCAACTATTAGACTCCGAACATATACCTGAAATGCACGTTTTAGGGTCCCCTATATAAAGAGAAGTATTTTTACTTTCTCTATACGTGCTATGTACATAGTGTATAGAGAAGGCATTGCACTCCACCAAAAAATTCGAAACCCAGATTTCAGAGGAAATATATGTTTTAGGGTCCCCTGTAACCAAAAAAGGTATTTTCAGAAAAAGATCCGAGTGTGTGTGTCCGTGTGTATGTGTGTCAGTGTGTCCGTGTGTCTGTGGACAGTATAGCTCAAAAACGAGAAGACCGTTAAAGCCCAAACTTGGTATTTAAGTTTGGTATCTTACAGAAATGCGACACATAGAGTTTGAGAAAAATCCCCCCACCCCAAATTACCCTTTACATGGAACTTTTTTCGAAAATGTTGACTGTCTATAAAATGGCTCTAACGATTTTGATTAAAATATCGTATATGAAAGATATTTACCTGACTAATAAAATGTATATTTTGAATTTTCTGGTAATAGACTTTGAAGAGTACTTTATTCTGGGTCAATTTTACGGAATATTGCATAACCGCTAAACCGTAAGAGATGGACAAACACTTACTACACAACAAATGTAGAGGACCTTAAAGCACACAATTCATGTTATATAAATTTTTTTCATGAAGTTGATTGTTTTTGAGATATTCCTTGTTTGTTGTGTCAGCTATAAGAAACATATTTTTCTCACACAGGACTTTGTGAACTCGTGTCCAACAAAGAAAGGAAATTCAGTCACATAGTAGCCAGCTTTTGACCATCACTTTAACCTACGGTACTCCCTTATTTCGCTCCTACTTACAAGGAAGCAAGTAAAAAGACTATGTTTGATAATTTTTTCTCGATTAGCAGGAAGTAAATAGAAGCATAAACTTTTTAACAATAATTTATTGCAGAGTTGTAGAGAAAGTCATGTGAATGGAACATATCAGATTTTTTTTCTCTACTTGGTACATTATGCATTGAGAATATATGGTAGTCCCTTCAAATATTAGGCACGTAAAGTTTACCGGCAGTATATGTTTTAGGGTCCCCTACTATTCAAAAAATAGCATTTTTAGAAAATGTCCATGTGTGTGTCTGTGTATTTGTGAACACGAGATCTCAAAAACGAAAAGTCAGTTAAATACCAATTTTGCTGTTTAAGTTTAGTATCCTTCAAGGCGGCGACACGATAGCTTTTATGAAAATTCCCCTCCCCAACTATGTTTAGCATTTTTTGTAATTTTCGACGTTCTCAGAAGTAACTAACCATTTTGATTAAAATACCCTATATTAAAATAATTTACATGGAAAATAAAATGTAGGTATATCTTGAATTTCCTGGGAATATCCTCTGAAGCCCGGTTCATTCTGGATGATTTTTGCAAAGCTGGTAATCCGTAAGGGATACACAAAGAATTATTGCACAAACATGTAGAACTCGTAAAAATATATAATTTATGTTGTATATATTTTTGTTGTTAGTATAACTATTTCCGAGATAATTATTATTGGTTTCAGTTTTAAATTATTTTTCTCGTGCGGGAATTTGCCATTTCCTAGTATTTTAAAAATTTCAAACACATAGCGATCATCTTTTAAAAGATCTGACTATCGCTTTAGCCTAGTGTATTCCCTTATTTCTTCTCTACTTGCATGAAACTAAGAATTTTTAAGAATACATTGTTACAGGAGAACTACGATTAAGGAATAATATGGAGCAACTTCAGAAAACCGGCAAACCCCGTGCCTCTCTTTTTGCTGGGCAATAACAGGGAATCAGAAAACAGAAGAAGGTGTAAAGTTTAATCTAGTTTCTCGCCTGTAAATCCCATGTTTTAGACTAGTGACTAACATTTTGTCGCACAAATACGCTTCATTAAATTGCTGTAACATTAGTCATTATACTCAGCAAAAACAGGGTCCGAATTAGACAGAAAAAATCTGGTATATTCCATTCACATGACTATCTCTACATCTCTGCAACAAATTGTTGTTAAAAGGCTTATGCTTATATTTACTTCATGCTAAACGAAATGGAAGGGGTCTGTTATTTATGGACGCTCTTTAACTGCTTTGGTTCTCAGCGTCCCATTCTATATTGGGCGTGAAAGACAGCTTAATTTTGCTCAGAGGCCTCTCTTATCAGGCTTGAGGTTCTTTTACGTGCCGTAAATCTACGACACGGGACCCACAGCTTTACTTCCCTTCCGAAGGAAGCCATGCTAAGGATTTTTACGCCAGAAAAAATCCATCATCCTCCGCCGGGTTTGATCCCGCGACCTTGGGTATATGAAGTTAGCATGGTGACCATTACACCACGGAGGGCGACATCGAGAAATTGTAGCAGAAATAAGTCTTATTACTTGCTTCCTTGTAAGTAGAAGCGAAATAAGGGAGTACAATAGGTTAAAGTGATAGCCAAAAGCTGGTTGCTAAGTGACTGAAGTTCCTTTGTTTTTATGGACAGCAGTTGACAAATTCCTGTATGAGAAATGTATAAGTTTTTTAAAGCTGAAACCAAAAACGAGGACTATCTAAAAAACGATCAACTCCACGAAAAAAATGTATATAAAATAAATTGTGTGTTTTAATGTGCTCTACATTTCTTGTTTGCTAAGTTTTTGTCTTTCTCTTATGATTTAGAAGTTATGCAGTTATTTCATCCAGAATAATGTCTTCAGGAGCTATTCCCAGGAAATTGACGATATTGTAGATATCATTTGTCGCGTAAATGTCTTTAATATACGATATTTTAATCAAAATCGCTAGAGCCATGAAAAGGGTAGCTGAGGGTGGGGAGATTTTTTTGAATATTCCTAGCTACCTTTTATTTGGAAAAAGTTTCGAAATTTTGTTTTTCTTAAAAATGGCTATAATGATTTTGATTAAAATACAATATATTAAAGCCATTTCTACCACAAATAAAATACATATCTTGAATTTTCTAGGATTAGCATCTAAATACCTGTTTATTCTGTATGAAATTTGTCTATTTTGGCGTAATTAGTAAACCGTAAGAGATAGACATAAATTACTATACAAAAAATGTAGATCTTGTTAAAATACACAAGTTACGTCATACATGTGACTTTCACCCTTTTCGAGGTGTTTCTTGTTATTAGTTTCAATTGTGAAGTACTTATACTTTTCTCAGATGAAAAGAGGGCATGATTCTTTTGTTCTACACCTGCTCAAGCAAAGAAGCGATTTGCAATGACAATCGCATAACGACAGGTTTTGGAACATTTGACTATCACTTTGGCCTAGTGCATTCCCTTAATTCCAGTCTACTTATAAGGAACTAAGTAATAAAATTTTTCTAATGTTTATCTCGATTATCATGGTGTTGGAAGAAGTAAGGAGTTGGTTGTTTTGTAAGAAGTTTGTTTGTAGAGTAGCTAGAGAAAGTCATGTGAGTATAACACATCAGATTTTTTTTTTAATTCTGAATGGTCCATGACTTTCAAAACGGCAGCAATAGAGAACTAAGGAATAATAT
This sequence comes from Hymenopus coronatus, assembly GCA_030762935.1. Classification (NCBI taxonomy): domain Eukaryota; kingdom Metazoa; phylum Arthropoda; class Insecta; order Mantodea; family Hymenopodidae; genus Hymenopus; species Hymenopus coronatus. Next base: position 19,126,247 of record CM060891.1, read on the forward strand.
GGGAGCAACATCTGAAAACCAGCAAACCCCCTGTCTGGTTGCCGAGTATTAACAGGAAATCAGAAAACAGAAGAAGGTGTAAAGTTTAATCTAGTTTCTCGCCTGTAAATCCCATGATTTAAAATAGTGACTAACATTTTGTCGATGAAACACGCTTCATTAAATTGCAGTGGTATTAGTAATTACAATTAGAAAAAATCTGATGTGTTGCATTCACATGACTTTCTCTACATCTCTGCAACAAATTATTGTTAAAAAGCTTAGGCTTCTATTTACTTCATGTTAATCGAGAAAAATTAGCAGAAATAGTATTATTTCTTGCTTCCTTGTAAGTAGAAGCGAAATAAGGAAGTACCATAGGTTAAAGTGATAGTCAAAAGCTGGTTGCTATGTGACAGAAGTTCCTTTTTTATGGACAGGAGTTGACAATTCCTGTATCAGAAAAGTATAACTTTTTCAAAGCTGAAAACAAAAACAGGAATATCTAAAAAACGATCAGCTCGACGATAAAAATGCAAGTAACATAAATTGTGTATTTTAACCTGATCTATATTTTCTGTTCAGTGAGTTTTTGTCTATCTCTTGCGGTTTACCAATTATACAAAATTGAATAAAAATCATCCAGAATAAAGAGGTCTTTAGAGGCTATTCCCAGATAATTCAGATATACATTTTATTTGGCAAGTAAATATTTTAAATATATGGGATTTTATTCAAAATCGTTAGAGGCAGTTTTAAAAAAATAAAAATTTGCAAATTTTTTTCCATGTAAAGGATAGTTGGGGGTGGAGGGATTTTTTTGAAATTCTTCGAATCGCATCCTTGGAAGATACCAAACCTAAATACCAAGTTTGGTATTTTACTGAATTCTGGAACAGCTTATGACTGATAAACTGAAGGTTTACGTATCGGCAGCATTAGCAAGAAATTGCAAGTTTTGAGAACTGAAGCACTCGGCAACATGCCCCTGCTTTCTGTAAATCGGCGCTTGAGAGGAACATCTTTGTGCTTCGCGCCATTAGGGGTTCAGAAAGCAGTAGGAGGTGCTTATCGGCCGTACAATCCAGTTTCTCGCCTGTTCAAGCTGTACGAACGAAAATCTGATGTGCTCCATTCTATAATTAGTTACTTTCTGAAAACCATCTTCTTTTATCTACTGAATGCTAATCTAGATAAACATTAGCAAAAATGTTCTTATTACTTAGTTCTTTGTAAGTAGAAGGTAAAACAATGGAATACACTAGGGTAAACCGACAGTCAATTGTTTCAAATGCTGCTAGCCATGTGATTGAACATCATTTCTTTTGTATGACCAGGAATTGACAGATTCTCGTATGAAAAAAATGTATGTATTATAAAACTGAAATCAATAAAAAAGAATATCGTGGAAATGATGAAATCCACGAAAAAAAATCTTTATGATATAATTTTGTGTGCTTTGACGAATTTTAAAATTTTTACTTTCTCTATACGTGCAATGTAAATAGTATATAGAGAAGGTATTGCACTCCACCAAAAAATTCGATATCGAGATTTCACCGGAAATATATGTTTTAGGGCCCCCTGTATCCAAAAAAAAGTATTTTCAGAAAAAGGTCCGTGTGTCCGTGTGTCCGTCCGTGTGTCCGTCCGTGTGTCTGTGAACACGATAACTGAAAAACGAAAAGTCGGGAAAATACCTTGGTATTTAAGTTTAGTATCTTCCAGGGATGCGACACGAAGATTTTGAGAAAAATCTCCCCACCCCAAACTACCCTTTACGTGGAACTTTTTCGAAAATTTTGATATTTTATAAAATGGCTCTAACGTTTTTGATTAAAAAATCGTATATTAAAGATATTTACATGACAAATAAAATGTATATTTTGAATTTTCTGAGAATAGCCTCTGAAAACTACTTTATTCTGGGTCAATTTTACGGAATTTTGCATAAATGCTAAGCCGTAAGAGATGGACAAAAACTTACCATACAACAAATGTAGATCGCCTTAAAACACACCATTTATGTTATATACATTTTTTCGCGGAGTAGATTGCTTTTGAGGTATTCCTTGTTTTTTTTTTTTTCAGCTATAAAGGCTTTATTTTTCTCATACAGGACCTTGTGAACTCGTATCCATACAAACAAAGTAACTTCAGTCGCTTAGCAACCAGCTTTTGATTATCACTTTAACCTATGGTACTCCCTTATTTCGCTTCTACTAACAAGGAAGCAAGTAATAAGACTATTTCTGCTAATTTTTGCTCCATTAGATGAAGTAAATAGAATAATTTGTTGCAGTGATATAGAGAAAGTCATATGAATGGAACATATCAGATTTTTACTTTATCTAGCCCGCTAGTATTGTATTCCATCTATAAATTCGAAGTCAAGATTTCATCGGAAATATATGTTTAGGGGTCCCCTGAGTCCGAAAATTTTTTTTTAGCAAACGCTCCGCGTGCGCGTGTATGTATTTGGACATCATAGCTCAAAAACGAAAAGTCACGTAAATCTCTAACTTGGTAATTATGTTTAGTATCATCCAAGGAAGCGACACAACCCCAAACTCAAATTTACACGGAAAAATTTATAAAAAAATTATTTTCATAAAAATTGCTCTAATGATTTTGATTAAAATGTTGTATATTAAAATTCTTCATATCGCAAATAAAACGTATGTCTAGAATTTTCTGGTATTAACCTCTGAAGACCTCTTTATTCTGGATGGGTTTTGTAGAATTTTGCATAACCGTTAAACTGTAAGAGATAAACAAATAATTACTACAGAACAAAATGTGGATGTCCTTAAAGCTCATAATCGCTTCTTTGTGTTCAGTTGACCACTTCCGACTCATGATCTATGTCATATACGCTTTTTTATGTTCAGTTGACCACTTCCGACTCATGATCTATGTCATATACGCTTTTTATGTTCAGTTGACCACTTCCGACACATTTTTTGTCATTCGTTTCAGTTTAAGAATACTTTTAGCAATACGGAAATTTTTAAACTCCTGGCAATACAAATAAATCTGATGAGTTAGATTCACATGACTTTCTCTACATTTCTGTAACAAATTACCGTTAAAAAGCTTACGCTTCTATTTACTTCATGCTAATCGAGAAAAAAAAACCCAGCAGAAATAGTCTTATTACTTGCTTCCATGTAAGTAGAAGCGAAATAAGGGAGTACTATAGGTTAATGTGATAGTCAAAAGCTGGTTGCTTTGTGACTCAAGTTCCTTTATTTGTATGGACAGAAGTCGACACATTCCTGTATGAGAAAAGTTAAGTTTTTTGAAGCTGAAGGAATATCTAACAAACGGTCAACTCCACGAAAAAAAGTATGTAATACAAATTGTGTGTTTTAATGTACTCTACATTTTTTGGTGTTGTAAGTTTTGACCATCTCTTACGGTTTAGCAGTTAGGAAAAATTCCGTAAAATTCACTCAGAATAAAGTAATCCTCAGAGGCTAGTTGTAAGGCTAGACCTCATGTAAAGGATAGCTTTGGGGTGGGGATTTTTCTCAAAATCTTCGTGTCGCATCCCTGGAATTTTATCGACTTTACGTTTTTGAGTTATGGTGTTCACAGACACACGGACACACACACACACACACGGACTGTTTTCTGAAAATACTTTTTTGGTTACAGGGGACCCTAAAACATATGTTTCCGGTGAAATCTCAGTATCGAATTTTTTGGTGGAGTGTAATACCTTCACTATACACAGTGTACATAGTACGTGTGGAGAAAGTAAAAAACGAATCTAAATGACATGACATCCAGCTTTTAAAATATGTGACTATCGACTTAGCCTATCGTATTCCCTTATTTATCTTCTATTTACAAGGAAGAAAGTAAAGTTTTTGGTAACATTTATCCCGATTATAATGACGTAGATTGAAGAATAAGCTTTTTAATAATAATTTGTTACTATAACACAAAAGGAAACAATCGTTAGAAACCAGATTTTGTATTTAAGTTCAGCATCTTGCAGGAATACAACAAAAAGGTTTTCTAGATATTCCCCATCCCATCGTACCTTTTACGTGAAAAATGTTTCGATTTTCATAAAACTAGTTCGAGTTATTTTGATAAATACGACATACCTTTTATATAAACTCATGGCAAATAAATATTGTAATTTTGAATTTTTACTTTCTCTGTAAGTACTATGTACATATTATATAGAGAAGGTATTGTGTTGTACCCAAAAATTCGATACCGAGATTTCACCGGAAATATATGTTTTGAGACCCACTGAATAAAAAGCAACATTTTTAGCAAAATGTCCATGTGTGTGTCTATCTGTCTATGTGAGTGTATGTGTGAATGTGTCTATGGCAGCATAGCTCAAAAACGAATATACCGTTATAAACCAAACTTGGTATTTAAGTTTGGTATCTTCCAAGTATGTGACACGAATATTTTCAAGAAATACCCTTTACTTGGTGCTTTTTTCGAAATGTTTGATTTTCTCAAAAATGACTAACGATTTTGATTAAAATATCGTATATTATAGATATTTACCTCAAAAATAAAATGTATATCCTGAATTTTCTGCGAATTGCCTCTGAAGTCTACTTTATTCTGGATGAATTTTACAAAATTTTGCATAACTACAAAACCGTAAGAGATGGACAAAAACTTACTACAGAAAAAATGTAGAGCATGTTAAAACACACAATTTATGCAATATACATTTGTTTCGTGCAGTTGATCGTTTTATAGGTATTCCTTGTTATTAGTTTCAGCTTTAAAAAACTTATATTCTTCTCATATAGGAATTTGTAAACTCCTGTCCATACAAACAAAGGAACTTCAGTCTCATATCAACCAGATTTTGAGTATCACTTTAACTTATGATATTCTCTTATTTGCTTCTACTTACAAGGAAGCAAGTAATAATTTGTTGCATAGGTACAGAGAAAGTCATGTGAGTGGAACACATAGGATTTTCTTGGAATAGCTCCGGAAGTGCTCTCGTCTCAATATGATTTTTAAATGACAGGTAAAGTAAGAAATAGACAAAATCTTACCATTTAAATATGTAGATCTCGTTAAAGAACACATACATTTCAAAATATTTTGTTGCGTTAATAATTTCCGATATGTTTTTTGTTGTTTCAATTTTCAATGTTATTACCCCTAATTTTATCAACTGAAACTAAGCAGATGAACTATTTGCTTAGTGTTCACAGACTCAAACACACACACACACACAGACATGCAGACAGACACACAGACAGATTGACAGGCAGACAGACAGAAAGACAGACACACAGACAGACTGACAGACAGACACACAGACAGACACGCAGTCACACAGACAGACTGACAGACACACAGACAGACACACAACAGACTGATAGACAGACAGCCAGACACACAGGCAGACTGACAGACAGAGACACATATAGGTGCTTTTTATATTCTCTACGTAGTATACAGTACATAGGTGGAGAAGGCATTGCACTCCACCTAAAAATTCCATACCAAGATTTTCAGAAATACAGATTTTAAGAGTCCCCTGTATACATAAACGCATTTTTAGAAAAAAAAAGTTTCTGTGTGTGTATGTATGTGTGTCCGTGTGTCTGGGAGTACGATAAATCAAAAATGAAAATTCGGTAAAATTACAAACTAGGTATTTAAATTTAGTAGCTTTCAAGAATGCGACACGAAGATTTTAAGGAAGATCCCCAAACCCCAAATTATCATTTACATGCAAAATTTGTCGATTTTTTTTTATTTTCTCAAACAAATTTTCATTAAAATACTGTATATTAAATATATTTGCATGAGAAATAAAATGCTTATCTCGAAATTCCTGTGAATAGCCTCTAAGTCCTCTTCATTCTGAATGACTTTTGCATAACTTGTAAACCGTAAAAAAAAAAAAAATAAATAAAATATTATTACACAAAAATTGTGTAATCTCGGTAAAAAAAAAAGCAATTTCGTGGAGATGATCATTTCCAAAATATTTTTTCTCAGTAGTTTCAGTTTTAAAATGCTTTACTTTTCTCAAACGAGAAATGTTCAACTCCTGACCATGGAAATAATTGAATTTCAATCACATAGCTACCAGGTTTTAAAACATATGACTATCGTTTTAACCAAGTGTATTCTCTTATTTCCCTTCTACACGTAAGGGAGCAGGTAATTAGATTTCTGAATTAGCATGGAGCAGCTAGAAGAATAAGCTTCTTAACGACAATTTTTTACAGAGATGTAGAGAAAGTCATGGGAATGAAACATCAGTTTGTTTTTAAAAATGTTTTAATTAAGGAGTCCTCTAAATATATTACAAAAAAATTTGATGTGTTCCATGCACATGACTTTCTCTACTTCTGTGTAACAAATTATTGTTGATAAGCTTATTCTTCTATTTTCTTCATGCTAATCGAGAAAAAACCAGCAGAAATAGTCTTATTAGTTGCTTCCTTGTAAATAGAAGCGAAATAAGGGAGTATCATAGGTTAAACTGACAGTCAAAAGCTGGTTACCAGGTGACTGAAGTTCCTTTGTTTGTATGGACACGAGTTGACAAATTCCTGTATGAGAAAAGTTTTTTAAAGCTGAAACCAAAAACAAAGAATATCTAAAAAACGAGCAACTCATCGAAAAAAAATGATATAACATAAATTGTGTGCTTTAATGTGCTCTACATTTTTTGTGTGGTAAATTTTTGTCTATCTCTTAGGGTTTATTAGTTATGCCAAATTAAACAAAATTCATCCAGAATAAATAGGCCTTTAGAAGCTATGCCCAGAAAATTCAAAATATACATTTTATATACAGGTACATATACATTTTATATTTAGTCAAAATCGTTGTAGCCATTTTTTAGAAAATCAAAATTTACGAAAAAAGGTCCATGTAAAGGGTAGTTTGGGGTTGGGGGATTTTTCTCAAAATCTTCGTGTTACATCCCTGGAAGATACTAAACTTAAATACCAAGTTTGGTATTTTACCGACTTTTCGTTTTTAAGTTATCGTGTTCACAGACACACGGACACACACACACACACGGACCTTTTTTAAAATGCTTTTTTTGGATACAAGGAACCCTAAAACATATATTTCTGGTGAAATCTCGGTATCGACTTTTTGGGTGGAGTGCAATATCTTCTCTATACACTATATAATAGTACGTATAGAGAAAATAAAGAATGTTAAAAACATTGCAGCTTTAAACATTTTGAAGATCCAATTATTTTGAATTAAATGATTGTTTATACATAATTTTTGACCTATAAATCTTTTATACAGCTGCTATTTTATTAATTAATTTTTGTTGGTTATTCATGTTCACCTTCATACATGAATTTTCATGTTACATATTAATTATTACTTATTTTGTTCATTTGTTTGGTACCCTTAGTCGTTGTGGCAACCTGCCTAATGGAGAAAGCCGAAAGCTACGCCTTTCAAAATAAAACGGTGAAATCTCGTATCGAATTTTCCGGTGAAGTGCAATACCTTCTCTAAATACTATGTACATGGTGGAGAAAGTAAAAAGAAAACTTAGGGACCTAAATCTAGTTAGAGGAACAAAAATCTCCACACGTGAGTGATAGCGTGATCAAATTTAGTAAACTTTGTCCAGTGTGCCACTGGAGGGCAACACTACGAAGTTTCGGTACAAGTTTTCTCGTTTTGGGAGTAGAGCATCGCGTGTGTTTGCCCACGTCCTGAGATCTTGGCAGAACACCAGCAGGCGTGTCATGAACATGGAACCCAGCTAGCTTCCTTATGACCTATTTTAAAGCGCGTTCTTTGCGCGTTGTGAAATCACAATAAGAAAACTGATTTTTACTTTCTCTATACGCACTGTGTGCATAGTGTATAGAGAAGGTATTGCACGCCACCAAAGAATTCGATACCGAGATTTCACCGGAAACATATGTTTTAGGGTCCTCTGTATCCAAAAAAGTATTTTCAGAAAAAGGTCCGTGTGTGTCAGTGTGTCCGTGTGTCTGTGAACACGATAACTCAAAAACGAAAAGTCGGTAAAATACCAAACTTGGTATTTGAGTTTAGTATCTTCCAGGGATGCGACACGAAGATTTTGAGAAAAATTCCCCCACCCCAAACTACCCTTTACATGGAATATTCTTAAAACATTTTGATTTTCTCAAAAATGACACTAACGATTTTGATTAAAATTTAGTATACTAAAGATATTTACCTCACTAATAAAATGTATATCTGGAATTTTCTGGGAATAGCCTCTGAGGAGTAGTTTATTCTGGATGAATTTTACTGAATTTTGAATAACTGCTAAACCGTAACAGATGGACAAAAACATACTGCACAAAAAATGTAGAGCACATTAAAATACACAATTTATGTTATATACATTTTTTTCTTGGAGTTCGTCGTTTTTGATACATTCCTTATTTTTCTTTTCTGCTATGAAAACCGTATACTTTTCTCATACAGGAACTTGTCAACTCCTATCCATATAAACAAAGGAACTTCATTGACATAGCAACCAGCTTTTGACTATCACTTTAACCTATGGTAGTCCCTTATTTCGCTTCTACTTACAAGGAAGCAAGTAATCAGACTATTTCTGCTATTTTTTTCTGATTGGCATAAAGTAAATAGAAGTATAAGCTTTTTAAGAATAAACTGTTGCAGGGATATAGAGAAGGTCGTGTGAATGGTACACATCAGATTTTTTTACTTTCTCTATCTCCGATTCCACCCAAAAATTCTATACCGAGATTTCACTGGAAATACATGTTTTAGGAACCCCTGTATCCAAAAAAAGCATTTTCTGAAAAAGGTCCGTGTGTGTGTGTGTCCGAGTGTCCGTGTGTCTGTGAACACGATAACTCAAAAACGAAAAGTAGCTTAAATACCAAACTTGGTATTTAAGTTTAGTATCTTCCAGGGATGCGACACGAAGATTTTGAGAAAAATTCCCCCACCCCAAACTACCCTTTACATGGAACTTTCTTCGAAAATTTTGATCTTCTTAAAAATGGCTCTAACGATTTTGATTAAAATATCATATATTAAAGATATTTACCTGACAAATAAAAGGTATATCTTGAATTTTCTGGGAATAGCTTCTGGAGACCTGTTTATTCTGGATGAATTTTGCTTAAGTTGGCATAACTAGTAAACCGTAAGGGATAGACAAAAACTTGCTATACAAAAAATGTAGGTCTTGTTAAAATACACAAGCTATATCATATACAGTTTTCACGCGCAGCTTACCGTTTTCTAGGTATTTGTTGTTATTAGTTTCAGTTGTGAAGTATTTATACTTTTCTCAGACGGGAGTGTCCGTTTTTCTTTTGTTCTACTCCTGGCCAAGAAAAGAAGCGATTTGTAATGACAATCGCATAACGACAGCTTTTAAAACATTTGACTATTGGTTTAGCCTAATGTATTCCCTTATTTTCTTCCTACTTATACGGAACTAAATAATAAGAACATTATGCTAACGAGTGCCTCGATTAGCAAGGTGCAGAAAGAAGAATAATCTTATTTAAAATTTTTGTAGAACAGTCATGTGAGAGTAACACATCAGATTTTTAAGTTTACGTTCTTCTTAAGGTAATGCCTCTACAAACTTTGTAAGATCCACTCTATATAAGACACCGTAGGGTACCGGATAAGGTCATACTGAGTAAATTAGATTTCATTACAATATTTTTCAGAACATTATGAGCCTTCCCCTACTCTTCTTCCAAACTCTTTAAAGTCTAGACTTTAAAGTTTGCAGTTAGGGGATTTGCGGTTGGAAACCAAACCCTCGGTGCTGTTTAGGACAATAGTTAGGGTTAATGTAAGAAAATATAGTATGAGAGATTTACTTTTAAACTCATTTACTCTAAAAGCTGTATTTTTGTGTGAATAGATTTAAAAATGCATCATGTGGCTCATTTTTATTAGAACAATTAATTTACGCAATAAAATTATTATTTTATAATTACCATGTCTTCCACTTACTGATTTCTTAACTGAGGCGCGATTCTCAACTCTCAAGCAGTGTCTCCAGAAAACAGATTTGACTACTTTGCCTCTCGCCCCTAGTACAAGTTCGTCTTTTGTTTGCCAATGGTTACTACCCAGTGGTAGGGAGCAGCGGTCCTGTTTGAGAGCCACCATCTTTTGGAGAAAACAACAGTAAGAAGGTAATGTGACTACAGATTCAGCAATCGATATTATACAAGAATTCGAAAAGCTGACTTAGCTGCATTGGCTTGGATTTTATTATATAAGCTTGAGTAAATATTTCAAAATAGCCTTATTCAGCCTTGTTCATGAGATCTGCTGACGTTCGACGGCATAGTTTTGTTTGATAGTGAAACTACAAGACTCACAATGCCCCAGGTGAGTAGAATAGAGTTTGGGTAACCCTTGGGTTTCCTCTTTCTAGCCATAGGTTATCTTTTTAATAGTAAACACTCTGTGTTTCCTCGCATTCTTGCGTATTTATGGCTTCCACCCTGCACCTTAAACCCTGAGGTCACCTGCTTCCCTCTTGCATGCACGAACAGTCCCTCTATAGCTCTATCCTAGTATGCACAGTGTAGGGGTGAAACCTACCACACACTGGACATCCTGCAATATCTTAATGGAATTTATACTGGCTATTATACACAATGATATTATATTTTTGCAATGTATCAACTTGTATGCTTATTTAAATAATAATTTTATTGCCTTAATGAATTGTTCTAATAAAAATGGGCCACGTAACACATTTTTAAAACTATTCAAATAAAAAACTCAAATTTTAAAATAAAGGAGTTTAAAACACATCTCTCATACTATATTTTCTTATATTAACCCTAAATATTGTATTATCTATCCATTCTTACCTCACTGGTGATATAAACAAACCAGAATGTATTCTTCCGCGAATGCATGTACACACACCACGTCGTGCTAACCTGTGTTCGTCTGCCGTACAACTGTAAAACCGCGTATCTAGGATTGGCAGGAAAAGAAATAGCTACCTGCTTTCACTGATAACACAATTAAGCGAGTCGTTATTCAGTACGAAATTTAAATTCTTCCATAATATTACAAAATGTAGACATGTTTTGAAAGATTCCTGAAGTATTGCGTACGTACATCACTCCAATTTTAGCATTCACTTATGGACTTACCCAGAAGATGGAAATGGTTACACTCCTTCAAGATAAGCCATCTATTATTGTTGCACTTCAACGACAATGCCCACCATTCCCTCCAAATCTCACTTTGTTTGCTCTTCTCGAATAATGTGTAATAGACATTCACTCCATTTTCGTCTGTCACTTGTTGAAAAGCTGCTCGCACAAGATGCCGGACCTCGGCTAGTTCGAATGTTTTACACGCTACTATGCTGCTTTTGGAAACACCAATAAACTCTACCGTTAAGCTTAGACATGTTTAGTATAAAAGTAAGGTGTTTTTCACAAAACTTAATATTTACATTAGGAATGGTTCTTTCGTTGCCATGTTTCACTTGTTTAAGTTACATGTTTTCGCCATTATTTGCTGACTATTATCTATTTATCCTTAAAGGGAGTCGACGTTAGATTTTCATAATTTTTTTTCGATTTTCACGTTTTAATTGCATATGAATATTTCGAATCTCCCGCTCATTTTGGTAAAATTTTTATAGAGGTACGCTAAATGTAAATAGTATAAAAATATTGTTGAAAATACTACTGCATGGTAGTTTTTAGAAATTTCTGGTACACTGACTTGCTAAAACTCCAATAATGTTGTAAATATTATTGTTAGATAAGAGACATTTTATATTTTGATCGGAAAGTTTTACTTAAGCTATTTGCAACATTGACATCCCGCTCATATATCTTTCACGCCAGAGCTTTGAAGTATGCGAAATTGTGTTCGGAAAATTAGGTTACATTTTTACTTTCTCTACACGTTCTATGCACATAGTGTATAGAGGTAGTATTGCACTCCACCGAAAAATTCGATACCGAGATTTCACCGGAAATATTTTGTTTTAGGGTCCCCTGTATAAAAAAAAACACTTTCAGAAAAAAGGCCCATATGTGTGTGTGTCCGTGTGTCTGTGAACACGATAACTCAAAACCGAAAAGTCAATAAAATACCAAACTTGGTATTTAAGTTTAACATCTTCCAGGGATGCGACACAAAAATTTTGAGAAAATTCCCCCACATCTCAAACCTCTTTCCATGGAAATTGTTGTTTTCTCAAAAATGGCTCTAACAATTTTGATTACAATATCGTATATTAAAGATATTTAATTGACAAATAAAATGTATATCTGGAATTTTCGGGGAATAGCCCTTGAAGACTACTTTATTCTGGATGAATTTTATGGAATTTTGCATAACTGCTAAATAGTAAGAGATGGACAAAAACTTACCATACAAAAATGAAGAACACACTAAAGCACAAAATTATGTGATGAACATTTTTTCCGAGGAGTTGATTGTGTTTTAAATATTCCTTGTTTTTGGTTTCAGCTTTAAAAAACATAACTTCTCTCATACAGGAATTTGCCAACCCATATCCATATAAACAAACAAACTTCAAGCCCGCCTGGGTGGTGTGGTGGTAGCGTGTCTGCTTCACAATCAACAGGTCGTGAGTTAGAATCTCGCTTAGGGTGAAGACGAATGTCGAGTAACTTTAAGCTCCATGGACCCTGAGATAATTTGAGCATCATTTCACCAATTTCATTCATTGTCTGATATGACCAACCATGTTAAAGCATGTTAAGCTACAAAAGAAAAAAAAAACTTCAGTCACATAGCAACCAGCTTTTGACTATCAATTTAACCTATGGTACTCTCTTATTTCGCTTTTACTTCCAAGGAAGCAAGTAATAAGACTATTTCTGCGAATTTTTTCTCGGTCAGCATAAACTTATTAACAATAATTTCCTGCAGAGATGTAGAGAAAGCCATGTGAATGGAGCACATCAGATTTTTTTTAATGTTAAGTTTAAAATCAATTTTTGACGGAGTAAAATTTTCTACACAAAAATCCCATTACCTCAGAAACTAAATGACACTAAGGGCTGAAATTTTTACCACACGTTTGCAATTAAATAGACTTTATTTTAGTGAAAAGGTTTATATATATGGATTTGTTATTTTTTTAAAATTGAAAAATCATATTTTTCAATAACATTTTATAGAGCTTTATTAGCCGATTATAACTTGAAAAAATTAGATTATTTTCTTAAGTAGTTGCTGAGATGATGGCAAGATAGAGAATTCTGACTCCCCTTAAGTTGATCATCGCTAAAGCAAAATCCAGGCGACTGGTTTACCGTTATGTCGCGGGAGGTCGGTGTCTCGTTCCACTACTCAGCTTCGTCGTTGTTGAAGATTCCAATCCTAATTTTCTAATAAAGATTATCTCAGGGGTTTGTGAGGGAGGCTAATATTAAAAACACCGCATTTTCCCTTACGACGTGAATGTATTGTATCGCAGGTTTTAGCGGGCGGCTAGCTTGTTTCCTTACGAATATGTTATAAATAAATATCTTCCCACCACTTAAGTTATTAATCAGGAGCCTAATCTAACCATCTGCACGTCGCTCCACCACCACCTAAGGCTCGTGGACGTGCGCGCAACACAATCTGACGTGAACACTAGCTCAAGAGAGTAACTGTAAGAGTAACCACATAAGAGATCTGCCTTGCTTTAAATACTGGTTCTGAGTGACGCTAGCTTTCGCGCTATAAAATGTAACAGTATCTTCTCTTAGTTCTTAGTTAGCGTCATCTCACCGGTTATAGAATAAACTGTGCCAAGCTCTGACGTCATAGCGTGCATATGACGCGTTTGGGAAAACCTAGTGGTTCCTTCTCATTTTAACTTTATGCTTGCTTTGTGTTTTTCTCCAATTCTCTATGCTATTTGGAAGACAAGTCACTATTCCTGTCTCACTCCTTTCTATGTCTGTTCTTTTTATGTTACATTGTTTAGCCTAAACCCTATGCCCATTAGCAGGTGGTGATTGGTGAACTGTTACCTGGAATTAAGCTAGCTCGCCTTGCCTTAATTACCTAAGTTACTACAACTTGCATTTATTCATATTCCCACCCTTAAATATTTTCAAATATTTTTCATTGCTTTTTACTTTCTCTATAAGCACTATGTAAATAGTGTACAGAGAAGGTATTGCACTCCACCCAAAAATTCGATACCGAGATTTCACCGGAAATATATGTTTTAGGGTTCCCAATATCCAAAAAAAGCATTTTCACAAAAAGGTCCGTGTGTGTGTGCCCGTTTGTCCGTGTGTCCATGTGTCAGTGTGTCCGTGTGTCTGTGAAACGATAACTCAAAAACGAAAAGTCGGTAAAATACCAAACTTGGTGTTTAAGTTTGGTATGTTCCAGGGATGCGACAAGAAGAATTTGATAAAAATCCCCCCACCCCAAACTACCCTTTATATGGAACTTTTTTCTAAAATTTTTATTTTCTCAAAAATGGCTCTAACGATTTTAATTAAAATTTCGTATATTAAAGATATTTACCTGACAAATAAAATGTATATCTTGAATTTTCTGGGAATAGCCTCTGAAGAGTAGTTTATTCTGGATGAATTTTACTGAATTTTGAATAACTGCTAAACCGTAAGAGATGGGCAAAAGCTTATTACACAAAAAATGTAGAGCACGTTAAAACACACTTTATGTTATATACATTTTTTTTTCGTGAGTTCGTTATTTTTGAGACATTCCTTATTTTTGGTTTCTGCTTTGAAAAACTTATACTTTTCTCATACAGGAACTTGTCAGCTCCTATCCATATAAGTAAAGGAACTTCATTGACATAGCAACCAGCTTTTGACTATCATTTTAATCTATGGTAGTCCCTTATTTCGCTTCTACTTATAAGGAAGCAAGTAATAGGACTATTTCTGCTCATTTTTTGCGATTAGCATAAAGTAAATTTAAGTATAAGCTTTTAAAGAATAATTTGTTGCAGGGATATAGAGAAAGTCATGTGAATGTTACACATCAGATTTTTATAAGCTTATAATATTATATACAGTTTCTCTTTTATATGTTTTTTTGAGCATGTGGTATGTGCTCATCCGAGCCAAAATAAAGACAGTTTCACGACCAGGTGCGAGTAAACACGGTATGTAATGCACTGAACCTTTATTCCAACAATTTATACGCTAGCTACCGAGTGTTACTGGTTAAAGCTGATAGCTACAACAAAATAAATGGATGCACACACACACACCTACTGTCCGTGAGAAATTTCCGTCATTGACAATTGTGGGGTGTGTCGTCAGCTGGCAGGTTGTTGACTAATCGGCGTTGCAGCACCTACTGGTTGAGTGGAAATTTACGCGTGCGTTCTCATACGTGGCTCATCTAATTGACTTCATTCTGTGAAAAGTTGGGTTGTGTTTTACACAGTAAGAATTTACATTTATAATCCTTATTACGTTTTATACACGCATTCTAATACTTACAAATAAACAGTTTTCAAAAGTTTAAATTGTTCCACACGATGCAGTTTTCGAAACAGAAGCTTGAATAAAAATAGCACAAAAGAAAATTGATGAGATGATTTTTACTTTCTCTATACGCGCTATGTACATAGTGGATAGAGAAGATATTGCACTCCACCCAAAAATTCGATACCGAGATGACACCGGAAATATATGTTTTAGGGTCCCAAATATCCAAAAAAAGCATTTTCACAAAAAGGTCCGTGTGTGTGTGTGTGTCCGTGTGTGTGTCCGTGTGTCTGTGAACACGATAACTCAAAAACGAAAAGTCGGTAAAATACTAAACTTGGTATTTAAGTTTAGTATCTTCCAGGGATGCGACACGATGATTTTGAGAAAAATCCCCCCACCCCCAACTGCCCTTTACATGGAACTTTTCTCGAAAATTTTGATTTTCTCATAAAAGGCTCTAACACCTTTGATTAAAATATCGTATATTAAAGATATTTACGTGACAAATAAAATGTATATCTTGAATTTTCTGATAATAGCCTCTGAAGAGTAGTTTATTCTGGATGAATTTTACTGAATTTTGAATAACTGCTAAACCGTAAGAGATGGACAAAATCTTACTACACAGAAATGTAGAGCACGTTAAAACACACGATTTATGTAATATATGTTTTTTTCGTAAGTTCGTCGTTTTTGAGACATTCCTTATTTTTGGTTTCTGGTATGAAAAACTTATACTTTTCTCATACAGGAACTTGTCAGCTCCTATCCATATAAGTAAAGGAACTTCATTGACATAGCAGCCAGATTTTGACTATCACTTTAACCTATGGTTGTCCCTTATTTCGCTTCTGCTTACAAGGAAGCAAGTAATAAGACTATTTCTGCTCATTTTTTCTGATTAGCATAAAGTAAATAGAAGTATAAGCTTTTTAAGAATATTTTGTTGCAGGGATATAGAGAAAGTCATGTGAATGGTGCACATCAGATTTTTTTCTAATATCACCAGTGCTTGTGTAATTAAATAGTAAGTCCTGTCAGCAAAAGTATTAGTAGCCTTAGGGATAGGCGAAGATTAAAGCAAAGTGCTCTAAGTGCATTAGGCACATTCAAAACAGGACAAAAAGAGTTAACAGTAGCAAAGTTTAAAGAAGAGGAAGCTAAACACTTAGCTGAAGGACCTTCATATGGTTCAGGGGAGTTCTGCAGCATTAATTATATGTTCTTATACATTTAAAACTTTAAAGTCATTTTTCTCCGCTTTCTGTTTTTCAACATTTTTCATTTGCACAAAATGCTCCTTTTTATACACGCTGTTTCAAAACGACACCAAACGAAGATAGCAGTCGATTAGCTTATACTTTGTCTTGTCCGAAACTTGATGTCGCAACTTTCAAACTCTTCTATTTAA
The DNA here is from genome assembly GCA_030762935.1 of Hymenopus coronatus. NCBI lineage: Eukaryota > Metazoa > Arthropoda > Insecta > Mantodea > Hymenopodidae > Hymenopus > Hymenopus coronatus. The sequence continues at coordinate 19,143,095 of CM060891.1, forward strand.
AGTTTTATGTGTGTTTAAAAATCTGACACATTTAGGATTAGGCAGCGAAGGAACAACGGTTGTCATACAGCCTCAGAACGTGTTATACGAAACACATAACAAAACACACAGGCTACGTTTTCCATTACTAAGGTGATCAGTGACGCGCAGTGTCTATCAAACCAGCCCTACACCACGCGACGGGGACCTTCGCTACCAACCGGCATCTCTCTTGGAGTGAGTCACGCCCGTGCCGTTTGGTTGTGTACGACTGCCTAATCCATAGTGATTTTGTTGCAGTTTTTGTATGTGTCGAATTTAGAGCTGAAAATTATATTGACGTATCACGTACAGTATGACCAACAAGGTCCACTTCTTCGTTTGGTGTCGTTTTGGAACACTCTGTTTATCGCGGACATTGGTCTTATTCTCATGTTAAAACTACTACGAGTGACGCTGTGATTTGTATGAAAGAATGAATAAGTGTATTTATTGACATAACAGTGTCATACATCGATCTTCATCAATCACATGGGTCCACAATCCGTACGTCCTTTTGCAATACACAAAATAGTAAGCAATATTAAAATAAACAACAGCAACAAAGAATTATAACAGTAAACACGAAAAAAATCTGATGTGTTCCATTCACATGACTTTCTCTATATCACTGCAACAAATTATTCTATTTACTTCATCTAATTGAGCAACAATTTGCAGAAATATTCTTATTACTTGCTTCCTTGTTAGTAGAAGCGAAATAAGCGGGTACCATAGGTTAAAGTGATAGTCAAAAGCTGGTTGCTCTGCGACTGAAGTTCCGTTGTATTGACACGAGTACACAAACTCCTGTATGAGAAAAGTATACGTTTTTATAGCTGAAACCAAAAACAAGGAATATCTAAAAAACAATCAACTCCACGAAAAAAATGTATATGACATAAAGTGTGTGTCTTAAAGTGCTCTACATTTGGTGTGTGGTAAGTTTTTGTCCATCTCTTACGGTTTAGCAGTTATGCAAAATTCTGTAAAATTGACATCGAATGAAGTATTCTTCAGAGTCTATTCCCAGAAAATTCAAGATATACATTTTATTTCACAGGTAAATATCTTTAATATACGACATTTTAATCAAAATCATTAAAGCCAGTTTTTAGTAAATCCACATTTTCGAAAAAAGTTCCATGTAAAGGGTAGTTGGGGGGTGGGGAGATTTTTCTCCAAATCTTCGTGTCGCATCCCTGGAAGATATTAAACTTAAATACCAGGTTTGGAATTTTACCAACTTTTCGTTTTTGAGTTATCGTGTTCACAGACCCACACAGACACACACCCACACACACATACACACACACACACGGACCTTTTTCTGGAAATACTTTTTTTTTGATACAGGGGCCCCTAAAACATATATTTCCGGTGAAATCTCGGTATTGAATTTTTTGGTGGACTGCAATACCTTCTCTATGCACTATGTACATAGCACGTATAGAGAAAGTAATAAAAAGAGAAATATATTCAAATGGAGCAATTTACATTTCAACACAGAGTACACCTTATTCAGATGCGTTAATGCACCCTATTATAATAAACTAATACACTTAAGAGAAATATATACACAGAATATATACACAATATATAACACCACAACAAAATGACATAAGTATGACATAATATATATGTATGTAAAACATTATAATCACTTTTGTTGATAGCTAATCTTATTGCCTCCCCTCTCAGATCTCAACGGTCTTGCCTTAAGTTTAAATTTATCTAGCCCGAGTACGTCTTCCGTGCCTGCCAGTAGCGTCCAACATGCTTCTAGCTCGACATTCGCGGTGGTAAAGAATTGAGGTAAATATTTTTCCCTGCATTGCTCCGTACCCCTACTTCTTGCCAAATCTGGGTCCACGAGTTTTCCTCCTCGATAATGGGACAGATTCTCATATCATTCTCGTCAGCAGTTTTTGTGCTCCGCCATGTTCCTAGCCTAATCCACGCGAACCCCTCTCTAATGAGTTTGGTACCTGTTTTGATTGTTTGCTCTATACCTCACTCCGATTATAGCCCAAACTGTACTTCCAATGAAACTTTCTCATTGCATTGCGCAATTACTTGCTGTCTGCCAATATCACAGAGGTGGTTATTACCTTTTCTCCAAATGCTCCGTCTGTTTGCCTGCCCCGCCATCCAAATGTATCCCATTACCGTGACTTGTAAATATCTTACAGCGGTAATAAAAAAACTGAGGGTACTTTAGCCAAATAATAAAACTTTTACGTTTAGTGAAGCACAGGGCCCAATGTTGAAGGGAACATATGAGGTAAGTAGTGAGAAAAGTGATTAGCATACGAGAACTGTGATAGAAAATGCATGGAGAGTAGACCATGTGGTGCTGCAGACGGACATCAAGGCAACACTGTACCATGATAGGCACGTGTCAGCAGGAATGTCAATCACAAGATAATTCTCACCAATTATAATAATTGTAAAAGAAACGAGCGAAAAGAAGCTAACAGGTATGCATTACATACATTCCGGATTCTTTTGACAAATTAAATCCCAATTTTACACAATATTTTATAAAGTGTGGTATTTTTGAAATTAGGCAAATATGAATCATTGTTAATCTGTTGTAGTAATTTATCAATTGTTGGCGGCTCAGTTTTAAAAAGAAAGAATTACATTCTCCATAAAATCGCCACATTCCTGCATCGCGTATTTCACAGGCTTTCCAATTCATTTTTAGTTTCTCTATACGCAACATGTACATTGTGTATAGAGAAGGTATTGCACTCCACCCAAAAATTCGATACCGAGATTTCAACGGAAATATAGTTTTAGGGTCCCCTGTATCCAAAAAAAAGCATTTTCACAAAAAAGTATTTAAGTTTAGTATCTTCCAGGCATGCGACACGAAGGTTTTGAAAAAAATCACAACACCTCAACTGGAACTTTTTCGAAATTGTTGATTTTCTTAAAAATGACTCTAATGATTACAATCTCGTACATTAAAGATATTTACCTGACAAATAAAATGTATATCTTGAATTTTCTGGCAATAGCCCCTGAAGATTACTTTATTCTGGATGAATTTTACGGAATTGTGCATAACAGCTAACCCGTAAGAGATGGGCAAAAACTTACTTCACAGGAAATGTAGCTCACGATAAAATACGCAATTTATGTCATATACATTTTTTTCGTGGAGTTGATAATTTTTAAGATATTCCTGGTTATTTGTTTTAGCTTGAGAAACTTTTACTTTTCTCATACAGGGATTTCTTAACGCCTATCCATACAAACAAAGGATCTTTAGTTACATAGCAACCAGTTTTTGGCTACCATTTTTACCTATGGAACTCTCTCATTTCGCTACCATAGGTTAAAGTGATGGTGGAAAGCTGGTTGCTATATGACTGGAGTTCCTTTGTTTGTATGGACACGAGTTCACAAAGTCCTGTATGAGAAAATTATGTTTTTTATGGCTGAAACCAAAAACAAGATATATCTCAAACACAATCAACTCCACGAAAAAAATGCGTATAACATAAATTGTGTGCTTTAAAGTGCTCTACATTCGTTGTGTGATAAGTTTTTGTGCATCTCTTATGGTTTAGCCGTTATGTAAAATTCGTAAAATTGACTGAGAATAAAGTAGTCTTCAGAGGCTATTGCCAGAAAATTCAAAATATACATTTTATTTATTAGGTAAATATCTTTAGTATACGATATTTTAATCAAAATCGTTACAGCCATTTTTTAGAAAATCAAAGTTATCGAAAAAGGTTCCATGTAAAGGGTAGTTTGGGGTGGGGGTTTTTTCTCAAAATTTTGTGGCGCGTCCCTGGAAGATAATAAACTTGAATACCAAGTTTGGTGTTTTACCAACTTTTCGTTTTTGAGCTATTGTGTTCACAGACTTATGGACACACGGACAAACACACACACACACACTCACACACCCGGACCTTTTTCCGAAAATGCTATTTTACTTTCTCCATACGCACTATGTACATAGTGTATAGAGAAAGTATTACACTCCACCAAAAATTCGATACCGAGATTTCACCGGAAATATATGTTTTAGGGTCCCCAATATCCAAAAAAAAACATTTTCACAAAAAGGTCCGTGTGTGTGTGTGTGTGTGTGTGTGTGTGTGTGTGTGTGTGTGTGTGTGTGTGTCCGTGTGTCCATGAACACGATAACTGAAAAACGAAAAGTCGGTAAAATACCAAACTTGGTATTTAAGTTTAGTATCTTCCAGGGATGCGAATCGAACATTTTGAGAAAAATTCCCCCACCACCAACTACCCTTTTCATGGCACTGTTTTCGAAAATTTTGATATTCTCAAAAATGGCTCTAACGATTTTGATTAAAAGTTCGGATATTAAACATATTTACCTGACAAATGAAATATATATCTTGAATTTTCTGGGAATAGCCTCTGAAGAGTAGTTTATTCTGGATGAATTTTACTAAATTTGGAATAACTGCCAAACCGTAAGAGATGGACAAAAGCTTACTTCACAAAAAATGTAGAGCACGTTAAAGTACACACTTTATGTTATATACGTTTTTTCCGTAAGTTCGTCGTTTTTTTAGATATTCCTTATTTTTGGTTTCTGCTATGAAAAACTTATACTTTTCTCCTACAGGAACTTGTCAGCTCCTATCCATATAAGTAAAGGAACTTCATTGACATAGTAGCCAGATTTTGACTATCACTTTAACCTATGGTAGTCCCTTATTTCGCTTCTGCTTACAAGGAAGCAAGTAATAAGACTATTTCTGCTCATTTTTTCTGATTAGCATAGAGTAAATAGAAGTATAAGCTTTTTAAGAATTATTTGTTGCAGGGATATGGAGAAAGTCATGTGAATGGTACACATAAGATTTTTCTGGATATAGGGGACCCTAAAACATATATTTCCGGTGAAATCTCGGTATGGAATTTTTTGGTGGAGTGCAATACCTTCTCTATACACTAAGTACATAGTGCATATAGAGAAAGTAAAAATCCCCCACCTCAAGCTACCGTTTTCATGGAACATTTTTCGAAAAATTTGATTCTCTCAAAAATGGCTGTAACGATTTTGTTTAAAACACGTTAAGTATAAATATTTTTATGACAAACGAAATGTGTCTCTGGGAATATCGTCTGAAGAGCTCTTCATTGTGGATGATTTTTATATAACGTGCAAACTGTAAGAGATATACAAAAGCTTACTATAAAAAATGTAGATCTCATTAAAGACACAATTTATATCATATGCATTTTTTTTGTAGAGTTAACTGTTTTAGAGATATTTCAGATTATTGGTTTTAAGTTTAAGCATCTTAACATTTTCTCAAACGTGAAGATGTGCTTATTAACGTTTTCGTTTGTTTACTCCTGGCAAGCAAAGAGCTTGGAATTTCAATTGTTTCACATAGTGACCAGCTTTTAAAGGACGAGACTATCGCTTTAGCCTGTGCATTTTCTTATTTCCCTTCTATTTATAAAAAAAAACTAGTAATAAGACTAATTCTGATTATCTTTATGTTAATTAGAATGACGTAAATAACAGATTAATGTTTTGAACAAAAGGTTTGTTTACCGAACAGCTAGAAGACATCATGTGAATGGAACACATTAGATTTTTTCCCTTTTGCTTACAAGGAACCAAGCAATGAGGACACTTTCTGCTAATGTTTATCTTGAAATAGACAGAGGAATAAGCTTTTTAACAGTAATTTGTTACAGAGATGTAGAGGACGTCATGCGAATGGAACACAACAGATTTTTTTTCAATTCTAAACCCAGAATTAGATCGTATGGCATTTAATGCATCCCGAGAGCATAATGTTGAGGAAATGGGCATGTCAGCTGTTCAGGCCACACACTCCAAGATCATTAGTCTGAAAGGCAAAAAGTTGTCTTCAGCAGAAAGGGGCGAACCGGTACCCATTGTTACATGATGTCTCTTCCTCCACTGGCGGACTTCCCCCAGAAAAAGTCTGATGTGTTCCATTCACATGAGTGTCTCTACATCTCTGTAACAAATTATTCTTAATGAACTTATTTTTACTTTCTCTATACTCACTGTGTACATAGTGAATAGAGAATGTATTGCATTCCACCAAAAAATTCGATACTGAGATTTCACCGGAAATATATGTTTTAAGGTCTCCTGTATCCGAACAAAGTATTTTCAGAAAAAGGTCCGTGTGTGTGTCCGTGTGTCCGTGTATTTAAGTTTATTATCTTCCAGGGATGCGACACGAAGATTTTGAGAAAAATCCCCCCACCCCAAACTACCCTTTACATGGAACTTTTTTCGAAAATTTTGATTTTATAAAAAATGGCTCTAACGATTTTGATTAAAATGTCGTATATTAAAGATATTTACCTGACAAATAAAATATATATCTTGAATTTTCAAGGAACAGCCTCTGAAGAGTAGTTTATTCTGGATGAATTTTACTGAATTTTGAATAACTGCTAAACCGTAAGAGACGGACAAAAACTTACTATACAAAGAAATGTAGAGCACATTAAGACACACAATTTATGTTATATACATTTTTTTCGTGGAGCTCGTCGTTTTTGAGACATTCCTTATTTTTGGTTTCTGCTATGAAAAACTTAACTTTTCTCATACAGGAACTTGTCAACTCCGATCCATATAAATAAAGGAACTTCATTGACATAGCAACCAGCTTTCGACTATCACTTTAACCTATGGTAGTCCCTTATTTCGCTTCTACTTACAAGGAAGCGAGTAATAAGACTATTTCTGCTGATTAGCATAAAGTAAATAGAAGTATAAGCTTTTTAAGAATAATTTGTTGCAGGGATATATAGAAATTCGTGTGAATGGTACACATTAGATTTTTCTATCTATGTCATACTAATACATTAGCAGAAACGGTCGTATTATTTAGTTCCTTGTGAGTAGAAGGAAAATAACGGAATAAGCTTGGCTAAAGTAATAGTAAAATGTTTTATAATGTGGTTTATATGCGATTGAAATTCGTTTCTTTGCGTGACCAATGCAAATCTCGTTTTTATCGAGATTTTCTGTTTTTGTGTAATAAGTTTTTGTTTATTTCTTACGGTTTATCAGTTACGTAAATTCAGGAAAAGTTATCCAGAATAAAGAGGTCTTTAGAGGCTATTCCCCCGAAATTCAAGATATACATTTTATTTGCCATGCAAATATCGTTTATATACGATATTTTAATCAAGATCGTTAGAGCCAATTTTGAGAACATCAAAATTATTGAAATTAAAAGTAAGGGTACTTTTGGATTGTGGGATTTTTCTCAATATCTTCCTGCCGCATCCTTGAAAGGTACTTTTTTGGACTCAGAGGAACTCAAAACTTTTATTTTTTGTGTATGTACATTGTAAAAAGCGTTCAAAGCAAAGAGGAATTCAGAAGCTGTTCGTAGACAATTTAAAATATAGATTATCTTAAGCATGTCCAATTAAAAGCGTTTAAACCATCTCTAAGAAACTAAATCATTTGGAAGTTTTTTGCTTTCTCTACACGTACTATGTACATAGTGTATGGAGAGGGTATTGCACTCCACCCAAAAATTCGATACCGAAATTTCACTGAAAATACATTATTTGGGTCCCCCTGAATCCGCAAAAAACATTTTTAGAAAAATGTCCTTGTGTGTCTCTCTGTGTGTATGTGTGTGTCTGTGGGCAGTATAGCTCAAAAACGAAAAGACCGTCAAAAACCAAACTTACTATTTAGGTTTGGCATCTTCCAAGGATGCGACACGAACATTTTCAAGAAAATCGCCCACCCCTAACTACCCTTTACATGAAACTTTTTTCGAAAATTTTGATTTTCTCAAAAATGGCTCTAATGATTTTGATTAAAATGTTCATTAAAGATACTTACACGACAAATAAAATGTATATCTTGAATTTTATAGTAATAGGCTCTGAAGACCACTTTATTCTGGATGAATTTTACAGAATTTTGCATAACTGCTAAACCGTAAGAGATGGACAAAAACTTACAACACGAAAAATGTAGAGCACGTTAAAACACACAATTTATATCCTATACATTTTTTCATGGGGTTGATCGTTTTTGAGGTATTCCTTGTTTTTAGTTTCAGCTTTGAAAAACATACTTTTTTCATGCAGGAATTTGTCAACTCGTGTCCATACAAATGGACTTCAGTCACATAGCAACTAGTTTTTGACTATCACTTTAACCTATGGTACTCAGTTATTTCCCTTCTAATTACAAGGAAGCAAGCAATAAGACTATTTCTGCTAATTTATTCTCGTTTAGCATGAAGTAAATATAGCATAAGCGTTTTAATAATAGTTTGTTGCAGAGATATAGAGAAAGTCATGTGAATGGAACACATCAGATTTTTAAAGTAAACATAGGTTGGAGGTGAGGAGATTTTCTTGAAGATCTTCGTGTAGTGGTTTTGGAAGATACTCAATAGGAATAGGTTACGGACAGGGAGGGATCAGCAATGAACCTTATGTTGGTTACAGTACCTACGCCACCATGAGGGGTATCACCTTTAGGGAGGAGAGAGAGGGGAGAGTATACACCTGGCAGCGGAGTCGGGATCGGCTCACGACTTCTTGGCGTCGACTGAAAGGGCAAGGATGACAGAGCGTAGACCCACCGCTGCTTCGGCAGCAAACGACCCCTCTTCCCTGGCAGTCGCAGAGGAAGTAGCACTTCCGTCTCCGCCGGCGGGGGTACCCGCAGCCGCAGTTGCCGCCACCCTACCGCATTCGCCAAGCTCCACACCGCTGTCCCGGTACAGTGCCGAGCTTCGGGGGTTCCTTCGGGACCCTAGCACCATGGCAGTCGCGGTGGCCTCCTTGTTTGAGGACCACTGCATTTTTTATGTCCGGGGACCAACACCGATTGGAGCTCCAGGATCCGGCCGAACTGGAAGCTCCCTTGGCGTCAGGGTTGCCCTTCTTAGGGTGACTACTGGTCATCGAGGCAAGCCTGCAGGAACACCACCGGCCCTGGCGACGCTGTGGTGCCTTCGGGCATGCAGCAGATGCCTTTTCCTTTCCGCCGCGGTGCCACTACTGTGATTACGATTTCGCCACATCCGAATGCACTGGCATGATCTTCCACGCCGCCGCCGGCAGGCCCAGTGTCCTCTCTACAGAGGAGCAGATAATTACCACCGCCACCGCAGACTGCCAACACCAACGCCACACCTATTGCACTGGCATGATCTTCCACGCCGCCGCCGGCAGGCCCAGTGTCCTCTCTACCAGAGGAGCAGATAATTACCACCGCCACCGCAGACTGCCAACACCAACGCCACACCTATTGCACTGGCATGATCTTCCACGCCGCCGGCGGCAGGCCCAGTGTCCTCTCTACCAGAGGAGCAGATAATTACCACCGCCACCGCAGACTGCCAACACCAACGCCACACCTATTGCACTGGCATGATCTTCCACGCCGCCGCCGGCAGGCCCAGTGTCCTCTCTACCAGAGGAGCAGATAATTACCACCGCCACCGCAGACTGCCAACACCAACGCCACACCTATTGCACTGGCATGATCTTCCACGCCGCCGCCGGCAGGCCCAGTGTCCTCTCTACCAGAGGAGCAGATAATTACCACCGCAGACTGCCAACACCAACGCCACACCTATTGCACTGGCATGATCTTCCACGCCGCCGGCGGCAGGCCCAGTGTCCTCTCTACCAGAGGAGCAGATAATTACCACCACCACCACCGCAGACTGCCAACACCAACGCCACACCTAATGCACTGGCCTGATCTTCCACGCCGCCGGCAGGCCCAGTGTCCTCTCTACAGAGGAGCAGATAATTACCACCGCCACCGCAGACTGCCAACACCGACGCCACACCTAATGCACTGGCATGATCTTCCACGCCGCCGCCGGCAGGCCCAGTGTCCTCTCTACCAGAGGAGCAGATAATTACCACCACCACCGCAGACTGCCAACACCAACGCCACACCTATTGCACTGGCATGATCTTCCACGCCGCCGGCGGCAGGCCCAGTGTCCTCTCTACCAGAGGAGCAGATAATTACCACCACCACCGCAGACTGCCAACACCAACGCCACACCTGTTGCACTGGCATGATCTACGACGCCGCCGCCGGCAGGCCCAGTGTCCTCTCTACCAGAGGAGCAGATAATTACCACCACCACCACCGCAGACTGCCAACACCAACGCCACACCTATTGCACTGGCATGATCTTCCACGCCGCCGGCGGCAGGCCCAGTGTCCTCTCTACCAGAGGAGCAGATAATTACCACCACCACCGCAGACTGCCAACACCAACGCCACACCTGTTGCACTGGCATGATCTACGACGCCGCCGCCGGCAGGCCCAGTGTCCTCTCTACCAGAGGAGCAGATAATTACCACCACCACCACCGCAGACTGCCAACACCAACGCCACACCTAATGCACTGGCCTGATCTTCCACGCCGCCGGCAGGCCCAGTGTCCTCTCTACAGAGGAGCAGATAATTACCACCGCCACCGCAGACTGCCAACACCGACGCCACACCTAATGCACTGGCATGATCTTCCACGCCGCCGCCGGCAGGCCCAGTGTCCTCTCTACAGAGGAGCAGATAATTACCACCGCCACCGCAGACTGCCAACACCAACGCCACACCTAATGCACTGGCATGATCTTCCACGCCGCCGCCGGCAGGCCCAGTCTCCTCTCTACAGAGGAGCAGATAATTACCACCGCCACCGCAGACTCCAACACCAACGCCACACCTAATGCACTGGCATGATCTTCCACGCCGCCGCAGACTGCCAACACCGACGCCACACCACATGCACCCTCGTTAGACGTAGCGACACAGGATATAATTCAGGATCTTCACGCAGAGATCCGGACCATCGGCGCTCGTTTAGCTGCCCTGGAATAGACATACAGCAGAGTCATTCAACTAGAAGCTACAGGAACTGCAAGCCTCCACTACAACAGCCGTCCACACTTCAGTCAACTGCAGCCAAGCTATCTTTCAGGATAGACAACATCGTCTTGCAGCTGAAGCAGGTCCTCCTGCAGCAAGCTGCCTACTCCGCCGAGTTCTTTCGCTCTAAGAGCCAACTCAACACCGCTGCCCTTCCTGCACAGGCTGAAGGGCACACACACCCGCAGCGACAAACAACCACCACGGTAGGGAAGTCAGACTTCTGCCAAGAACTTCTGAGTAATCTGATTCTTTGCTGATTCAAAGGATGGAAGTTGATGAAGTCCGGATTTATCGGTGATATGCAGGTATATATCACACGGTTTGAGGTTACCACCTAATATTGTTGGTCCTTCTGTTGACTATCACCTCAACACTACCAAGTACTGACAATATGATTAGTTTAAGCTTCCCGCTGCAGTGAGGAGAACTCATTCCAGAAAATTACAAACATCATCGATGAAAAGAATAAAATTCCCCAAGATGTGAATTAGGATTGAGCACAATGGCGGAGCCAATGCAATAAAATGACATGGAATAAACAAAAATAAATAAATAAATAAATAAAGGTACACCTTCATTCGTTTTTTATACCAACTTTTCTGCTCCTAGGCTGCAGTAGGGTTTCATGGCTGTAACCTAGAAGCAGAACTTTTACCCGCTGATGCACATTGTGCACTTCACTAAATCAGCACTAGCAACCTACGGGTTATCACGTGGAAGTTTTTTTTAGTGGATGTGCCGCAGACGAACGGAGAGCCCCACATATCCTCCCAGTCTTTGCACTTCAGCTGGGGGTCGATCGACGGCAGAATTATCGCAGTGCGTCTACAGTTGTCAGAAAGAAGCACCACGACAGCCTGATAGGCAGGCGAGGACCGCTGACCAGCGGGTCTAACGTCCCCCCAGCAAGAACAGTTCTCGCGGCTGCGCCGTGGCCGAGTTCGGCCTGAGTTGGATCCCAAGTGACTGTATATGAGATTTGTGGTGGACAAAGCGGCGCAGGGGCGGGTTTTCTCGGGGTTCTCCAGTTTCTCCCACCATCGCATTCCACCGGTGCTCCGTCAGTGTCATCGCACGTTAAACACTAACAAAAAAAATCTGATCTGTTCCATTCACATGACTTTCTGTACATCTCTGCAACAAATTATCATTTATTTACTTCATGATAATTGAGAAAAAATTAGCAGAAATAGTGTTATTACTTGCTTCCTTGAAAGTAGATGCGAAATAAGGGAGTACCATAGGTTAAAGTGATAATCAAAAGCTGGTTGCTATGTGACTGAAGTTCCTTTGTTTGTATGGATAGGAGTTGACAAATTTCTGTGTGAGAAAACTAAAAGTTTCTCAAAACTGAAACCAAAAACAAGGAATATCTCAAAAAGAATCAACTCCACGAAAAAAATGTATGTGAAATAAATTGTGTGTTTTAATGTGCTCTAAATTTTTTGTATGGTAAGTTTTTGTCCATCTCCTACGGTTTAGCATAACGTAAACTTCCGTAAAATTCATCCAGAATAAAGTAGTCTTCAGAATATATTCCCAGAAAATTCAAGATATACATTTTATTTGTCAGGTAAATATCTTTAATATACGATAGTTTGGTATTTAATAGTCTTTTCGTTGCTGTACTATGCTGTTCACAGGCACACACGGACCTTTTTACAAAAATGCTTTTTCTTTTATTTTGATTCATAGGGACCCAAAATTTATATTTCCGGTGAAATCTCGGTATCAAAGTTTTGAGTGGATTGCAATACCTTCTCTATATCCTATGTACATAGTACGTATAGAGAAAGCAAAAAGGGACAGTTTTCGTCTCGGGAAAACCCGAAATCGGAGGACGGAGAGATTCAAAAGGAGCATCGTTTCTCCCTGCCACGCTACACCATCGCCGACACCTCCAACCCTTAAAGAAGCTAACGAGATGAAGAATAATAGGAAACTCGCAGGATGAAAGAAACCTACCCACCATTTGTCTGAAAACCCGGTGAAACCCCCCTAAATCTCATGGACTACGTAGACCTTCCACGGGGATCAAACCCATGACCTCTTCATTATGGACTGAGCCAGCCTGCTTGTCTGGATGACACTCAACTTAAACTTTAGGTTTGGTAATCGTCTGACTTTTAGTTTATGAATTATATTGTTTACAGAAACCGACGTATACTTTAAACTTTTGTTTTCCGAAATGAAATGGCGTTTTATTTATGGACGCTCTTTAACTGCTGTGGTTCTCAGCGTCCGATTCTATACTAGGCCGCTTACTTTTGCTCAGAGACCTCTCTATCAGGCTTGAGGTTCTTTTACGTGCCGTAAATCTACGACACGGGACCCACGGCTTTACTTCCGTTCCGAAGGAAGGCATGCTAAGGAATTTTACACCCAAAAAATCCATCATTCACCGCCGGGTTTGAACCGGCGACCTTGGGTATATGAAGTCAGCATGGTAACCATTACACCACGGAGGGCGACTTGTTTTCCGAAAGATATCTTTCATTCAGGGGATTTCAAAACGTGAATTTCCGATGAAATCTTGGTATTGAATTTTTGGGTGGAATGCAACAACTTTTCTACCTACTTAGTACAAGGTAGTGAAAATAAAAATGTGCACCTTTACTTCAGTATAAAATAACAAAATGTGTAGTTTTGAAGTGATGTTTTACGAAATATTTTGTGTGCGCATACGCCACTGTTTTGTTTTAAACAGGCTTTAGCTGGAACACTGAGATAAGCCAGCGCAAAGCTTGTTCGAACTTCTGCAATGTGCTCGCCACAGAGTTCGAAACACAATTGTAAAAGTTGGTCAGTGCCAGTTATTGAGGGGAAAATAACATTCTCCTGTAATCCCACGCTGTAGCTCTGATAAAGTTACGTAACCTTCACAACTGGTAAGTGCAGGGTGTATTTCAAATATCCATTGTCCTCGGGGCACAAACCCACACAGCATGTCATTGACAGTTTGAGAACGGCACTCATTCTATTTTGGGATAAATACAACCGGTTTGAGCTAGTTAAATTCGCTGAATTGCTTCTCTTCGACTGCTTCTAGCATATTTTAATAATAGTCAGATAACTGTTATTAATAGTTAATTCTAGCACTTTAATTTCACTACATATACTATTTTCATAGAGCATAGAGAAGGCATTGCATTCCACCCTGTATCCAAAAAAAGTCAAAAACGAAAAGACACTTAAAAACCAAACTTGGTATTGAAAATCTTCCATCCCAAACTACCCTTTACATGCACAATTTTTAGAAAATTTTGTTTTTCTTAAAATTGGCTGTAACGATTTTTATTAAAACGCCATATTTTAGAGCTATTTCCATCACAAATAAAATGTATATCTTGAATTTTCTGAGAATCGCTTCTGAAGATCTGTTTATTCTGGATGAATTTTGCATAACTAGTAAACCGTAAGAGATAGACGAAAACTTACTGCACAAAAAAGTGTAGATCTCGTTAAACTACACAATTTATGTCATACACAGTTTTTAGTGGAATTTACCGTTTTTGAGTTATTCCTTGTTATTGATTTCAGTTTTAAAATCTATTTCTGCAAAATTTTGAATTCCCAAAACATATATTTCCGGTGAAATCTCGGTATCGAATTTCTGGGTGCAATACAATACCTTCTCTATACACTATGCACATAGTACGTGTAGAGAAAGTAAAAATCATACTCTATTAGTACCACTACGCATAGATGTACAGAGTAGATCACAAGCTTGCTGCGGTAACTTCAGTTGTCCAGTTATGGGTCTCCAAGTAGCAATACAACTAATTATATATTTCTAAAATGTTTACCATGTTATGCGTCACAAAGTGAATTAAACTTGATTCGAAGGCTGGAAAGAAATAAGTGGCAACACTGTTTATACTGACGCAAGGAGTTTTGTACGAGCTGCAGTTGCCAACACATGTAAAGGTGCTGGTTGGGAGTGGCGTGTGTTGAATGTAGGCTTCAAATCACTCCGTTCTAAAGGAGATACTTTCCAAGTTAGAATAATGGATAAAGATTGAATTGGCCTATGGAAAAAATCTGATCAGTTCCATTCACATGACTTTCTCTACATCTCCGCAAAAACTATTGTAAAAAAGCTATTTGTTTTATTTACTTAATACTAAACCAAAAAAAAAAAAAGTAGGAGCGAAATAAGGGATACACCATATTTTAAAGAGATAGCCAAAAGCTGGTTGCAATGTGACAGAAGTTTCTTTGTTTGTATGGACACGAGTTGACAAAGTCTTGTGTGAGAAAAGTATGAGTTTTTAAAGCTGAAACCAAAAACAAGGAATATCTTAAAAAGGATGAACTTCATGATAAAAATACACATAACATAAACTGCGTGTTTTAAAGTGCTCCGTATTTTTTGTTTGTAAGCTTTTTCCATCTCTTACATTTTAGCAGTTATGTAAAATTCCGTAAAACTCATCCAGAATAAAGTACTCTTCAGAGGCTATTCTCAAAAGATTCAAGATATGCATTTTATTGGTCAGGTGAAAGTCTTTAATATATGATATTTTAATCAAAATCGTTAGAGCAATTTTTGAGAAAATCGAAATTTTCAAAAAAAGTTCCATGTAAAGGGTAGTTTTGAGTGGGGAGATTTTTCTCAAAATCTTCATGTCGTGTGTTTACAGACACACGTACACACACACACACAGACCTTTTTGTAAAAATGCTTTTTTTTTGGATATAGGGGACCCCAAAACATATATTTCTGGTGAAATCTCGGTATCGAATTTTTGAGTGGAGTGCAATACCTTCTCTATACACTATGTACATAGTTAATGAAGAGAAAGTAAAACGCAAAGAAATGTTCTGGGTTACGTGAAACATGAACAGGGCATTGCCATATCGGACTTTGGCACGTTATGTTGCAGCATTCTCTGTAGGTTCCTTTGTGCCAGGAAGCAGAGGAGGTCAACATGGAGTCGAAAACGAGTCAATGAATTGGTTCAATCTTTGCTGTATGTGGTAAGGAGGTGGACTTCCAGGGAATTGGAATACCAACTAGGAAACTGCTCAGGAAACGACACAACTTCTGCTTTAGGGCTTCACCCATAGCTTTGCAGGACAACCTCCGCTGTCACAAGCAGTTGCTGTACGGAACCCGGACATGACACCGAGTGACAGAACCACTGCGTTTCTGCACCGGATATGCAAACTTCATGCCTATTCCGAAAAAAAATCTGATGTGTTCCATTCACATGACTTACTCTACATCTCTAAAACAAATTATTGCTAAAGACCTTATGCTTCTATTTACTTCATGCTAGTTGAAAAGAATTAACAGAAATAGTCCTATTACTTGCTTCCTTGTAAGTAGAAGCGAAATAAGGGAGTACCATAGGTTAAAGTGATCGTCAAAAGCTGGTTGCTATGCGACTGAAGTTCCTTTGCTTGTATGGACACGAGTTGTTTAATTCCTGTATGAGAAAAGTATACGTTTTTTAAAGCTGAAATTACAAACAAGGAGTATCTCAAAAACAATCAACTCCAAGAAAAAAATGTATAGTACATAAATTGTGTGTTTTGATGTGCTCTACATTTTTTGTGTGGTAAATTTTTATCCATTTCTTACGGTTTAGCAGTTATGCAAAATTCCGTAAAAGTCGCTCAGAATAAAGTAGTTGTTAGAGGCTATTCGCAGAAAATTTAAAATATACATTTTATTGGTCAGATAAATATCTTTAATATACCATAGTTTAATCAAAATTGTTAGAGGCATTTTTGAGAAAATCAACATTTTCGAAAAAAGTTCCATGTAAAGGGTAGTTTGGGGTGGGAGGATTTTTCTCAAAAACTTCGTGTCGCATCCCTGAAAGATACATAACTTAAATACCAAGTTTGGTATTATACCAGCTTTTCGTTTTTGAATTATCGTGTTCACAGCCACATGGACCGGACACACCCATTTTTCTGAAAATTCTTTTTTTTTTGGGATATATGGGACCCTAAAACATATATTTCCGGTGAAATCTCGGTATCGAATTTTTGGGTGCCTTACAATACTTCCTGTATACTCTATGGACATAGTACGTGTAGAGAAAGTAAAAATACAACAAAGAGGACGACATTGCTGGTATCCTGTGACTTCCACACATCTGGCATTGGGTGCAACATGCAAATATAAGTCTCACGATTGACAATAAAAGGTTCATGAAAGATTTACAGCTTATTTCTTTAAAGCCCCAATAAACCAAGCTCTAGACCTCATTTATGCACACGATATCCTTTCATATCATCTCGCCGTATCGGTAGGTTAATCGCTCACCTCTGCTGCACGCATGTGGGCGTGAGGCCGGCAATGTGGTTGGAATGCCTACTCTGGCTGTAGTGCCAAGTGTTTTTTTTTTTTTTTTTTTTTTTTTTTTTTTTTTTTTTTTTTTTTTAGTTTAACGCCCTTTAACCTGGTTGATCATATCGGACGATGAATGCAATTGGTGAAATTATGCTCAAATGATCTCGGGCTCCATGGAGCTATAAGTTATTCGACATTCGTCTTCTCAGGATAAGGGAAAACCACGAAAAAAGAAACTTATCCGGGTAACTCACCCTAAGCGAAATATGAACTCACGACCTGTTGAATGTGAATCAGACACGCTACCACCACACTACCCAAGCGGGCGCCAAGGGGTTTATTTATTACTTTCTCTACTAGTATAGTAAGTAGGGAAGATGGCTATTCTAACCAAAATTTCGAAGTTTTAGAAAAAGATCTGGGCGCGTGTATGTGTGAGCCTATGAAAAACAATAGATCTTTAAATACCAAAGTTGTATGCGAAGTTCTGTATCTTCAAAGGATGTATCAAAGATTTTCAATTGTCATATCCCAAGCTTTTCTTTATGTAGAGAAATCTTTAAACCGGTTGATTTTCTCAAAAATGGCTGTAACGATTTTAATTCAAATATCATGGTTTAAGGTACTTAATGAAACGTGTATTATTTAGAATTTTATAGGAATAGTCTCTGAATTTCTCTTTATTCTAAATGATTTTGGCGTTACTAGTAAACGGTAACAAAATATTAGTACACAGCAAATGTAGATCTCACGCAATTTATATAAAATACTTTTTTATGGAATTAATCGAATTCTGAGAAATTATTATTATTGGTCTAAGTGTTACCATAATTTTCTCTTATGGGAAGCCGTTATTCGTTTTTCTCCACCGATTATATACGGAGTAAAGAATTTCAATGCCATCACAGAGTGACTGGATCTGATTTAGTTTGTGTCATTCCCTTATTCCTCTACCGCGAACAAAATGTATGATAAAACTATTTCTCGTAATGTTTATTTCGAAGAATATGTAGGTACAAGAATAGTGAGAAAATACAAAATACACGTTACATAGGTAGAGAAGGTATTGTACTCCACCCAAAAGTTAGATACCAAGATTTAACTGGAAATACCTACACGTTATAAGTACCCTGTATCCAAAAAACGCATTTTTAGAAAAGGGTTCGTATGTGTATGTCCGTGAGTCTGTGAATTCAATAATTCAAACACAAAAATTCGGTAAAATGCCAAATTTAGTATTTCAGTTTAGTACCTTCCAAGCATACGACACGAAGATTTTGAGAAAAATTTACCTACCCCAAACTAGGCTTTACATGGAAAGGTTTTCTAACATTGATTTTCTCAAAAATGGTTCTAATGATTTTGTTTTAAATTATTTTTTATTAAATATATTTACATGACCAATAAAATACTTTTTTTATTTTCTGAGAATAGCCTTCCAAAACCTCTTATTTCTGGACGATTTTTGCATAACTGGTAAACCGTAAGAGACAGGAAAAGAGGTTACTGCACAAAAAATGTAAATAGTATTAAAACACACAATTTCGTGGAACTACCCATTTCAGAGATATTTCTTGTTATTGGTTTCAGTTTTAAAATACTTAAGCTTCTCTCATGAGGGAAGTTGTCAGCTTCTGGCCATGCAAATAAAGCAATTTCAAACACATAGCAACCAGCTTTTAGAAGATTTGGCTATCCTTTTAGCCTAGTGTATTCTCTTATTTTCTTTCTTCTTACAAGGAAGCAAGTAATTAAGAAAATTACTGATAATGTTTATGTCGATTAGCATGAAGTAGATAGAAAAATAAGCTTTTTAACAATAATTTGTTGCAGAGATGTAGAGAAAGTCATGTGAATGGGACACATACGATATTTTCCCTTCTACTTATGAAGAGAAAGCATATAATGCCTATTCCTGGTAATGTTTATCTTGATTATCCTGAAGTAGATAGAAAAGTGAGCTGTTTTTACAATAATTTGTTACAGAGACGTACAAAAAGTCATGTGAATGGAACACATCAGATTTTGTTTTCCTTAATTTAATTTGTCTAAAGTTATTTCATATTTGAAAGCCACCAAAACTGGAAATCGTATTCACCACCGATTCAAAGCCTTTTGAATACACGACAATGGTTACTCTCAGATTTCGATTCTCCACTGGTCCTTCGAGTTTGGATAGAGCTGTAATTAAAATGTCGGTTTAGTTGGTACTCGTTTGTTCCGGTCTTAATCGCCAACAGGAGCTCCACCTTTCGACCTTTAATTTAGAATTTCATTTGCTACGCTCCTCCTTGTAGATCAAACCGTCGACTTCTCATTCACCCTGCGTTTGAATGTATCATTAATACCATCTATTCTTAACGGCGCTTTCCTTTCCTCATTTATTTATGTCTGTCTATGCTTGGAAAATCTTTATATTCATTCCTTTTGAAAAGAAAATTCTTTTCTTTCCATCCCAAGGTTTGTATAAGAAACGCGGTGGATCAGGCGGGTTCGTCTGGGACCTGCATTCGAGAGGTCATGGTTTGAATCCCGTCGACCATGCTCAGACTTGTGTTTCTCGTCGCCTGGCTAATGCTGGGGTGGCATTTTAATATCTACTTTTTACTTTCTCTACACATACTATGTACATAGTGTATAGAGAAGGTATAGTAACGCACTCAAAATCCAATATCAAGATTTCACCAGAAATACATGTTTTGGGTCCCCTGAGTCCGAAAAAAAGCATTTTTAAAAGGTCCGTGTGTGTGTGTGTGTGTGTCTGTGGACAGCATAGCCCCAGAAAAAAAAAGACCGTTAAATACCAAACTTGGTATTTAGGTTTAGTATCTTTCAAGGATGCGACACGAAGATTTAAAAAAATAAAAAACCACCACAAACTACCCTTTACATGGAAAACATTTCGAAAATTTTGATTTTCTTAAAAATTGCTCTAACGATTTTGATTAAAGTCCCGTATATTAAAACTATTTTTGCCCGAAATAAAATGTATATCTCGAATTTTTTGGGAATAGCCTCTGAAGACCTCTTTATTCTGGATGAATTTTGCTTAACTGGTAAACCATAAGAGACAGAAAAAAAAACATACTACACAAAAAATGTACCTCATGACAAAACACAAATTTTGTCCTTTACGTTTTTGTTGTGGAGGTAATCGTTTTCGAGATATTCCTTGTTATTAGTTTCAATTGTGAAGTACTTATACATTTATCTGACAGCAAGTGTCTGTTTTTCTTTTATTCTACTTCTGGCCAAGCAAAGAAGTGATTTGCAATGACAATCGCATTACGATAGCTTTTAAAACATTTGACAATCACTTTAGCATAGTGCATTCCCTTATTCCCTTCTACTTATTAGGAACTAAGTAATAACATTCTGATAACATTTATCTTGATTAGCACTGTGTACAAAGAAGAATAATCTTTTGTAGGAGTTTTGTAGCACAGCTAGAGAAAGTCATGTGAGTGTAACACATAAGATTTTTTACATAAGGTTTGCGTAGTATAATTGCATTGCTTAACAAAAGACGATCTTCATTTCTTTGGTTCTAGCTTCTCTAATGGAGATACGTGCATCTACATGGATGTTGTAGGTTAGGACCGACGCTTTGTCTGACAAAAGGGCGACTGGTATAGAATTGGTGAAAATTGACAGACGAAACGGCGTACGCTCTAGGGAGCGCTGCGGGTTAAGTCGATAAACATAGCCATCAGGGAAATATCGAAACTGAAAGTGTTGAGAGGAAAAAGGTCCAGGAACTGGAGAAAAACTAATATATACCGAGAAATGGAGCCTAGTCGGAGGGAAACGCGATAGCGTCTTCCATTCTCCCTATGAACCCTATGGCATAAAGTCGTGAAATATGACTTCTTGCGTTTTCCTGGGAATACACAGTTTATATGCATACATTGGAAGAGATCTTATTATTTCTAGAAAATGTAGGTTCTGCAATAAGCCATAGCTGTAATATTACATTCCTGCGGAGTGGTTTAAGTCGAATTGTTATTTTCATTGAAAGCTGTAAAAAATTGGAAATGATTCTACTAGCCCAAATGTAGTAAGTAATCTAGCAAGAGGTTTTGTTATTCCGAAAATATTGCAGGTATCTGTAAGTCGCGAGTGATTTTATCCACATGACTTTCTCTACATCTCTGCAACAAATTGTTATTATAAAGCTTATGCTTCTATTTACTGCATGCTAATCAAGAAAAAATAAGCAGAAACAGTATTACTAAATGCTCCCTTGGTAGTAGACGCGAAATAAGGGAGTACAATAGGCTAAAGTGATAGTCAAAAGCTGGTTGCTAAGTGACTGTATTTCATTGTTTGTATGGAAAACAGTTGACAAATTGCTGTCCGAGAAAAGTATAAGTTTTTCAAAGCTGAAGTCAAAACAAGGAATATCTAAAAACGATCAACTCCACGTAAAACATGTGTATAACATAAATTGTGTGTTTTAACGTGCTCTGCAGTTTTTTGTGGTACGTTTCTGTGCTTCTCTTACGGTTTAGCAACATTCCGTTAAATTCATCCAGAATAAAGTAGTCTTCAGAGGCTATTCCAAGAAAATTCAAGATATACATCTTATCTGTCAGGTAAATATGTTTCACATAGATACGATATTTTAATCAAAACAGTGACAGCCATTTTTAAGAAAATCATAATTTTCGAAATTTTTTCCATGTAAAGGGTAGTTCGTGTCGCATTCTTGGAAGATGCCAAAGTTAAATACCAAGTTTGGTTTTTAACGGTCTATTCGGTTTTTAGCTATGCTGCCCACAGACACACACACATACACACAGACAGATAGACAGAGAGAGAGAGAGAGGGAGAGAGAGAGAGAGACAGACAGACAGACAGACACATACACACGGAGATTCTTCTAAAACTGCTTTTTTTGAATTCAGTGTCAAAACATATGTTTCCTGTGAAACCTTGATATCAATTTTTGGGTGCAATACAATACCTTCTCTATACACTATGAACATAGTACGTGTAGAGAAAGTAAAAATCGTTCCGTTCACACGACTTCCTCTACTTGTTTTGCAAACATGTTCTTATAAAACTCTAATTTATTTACACCATGTTATCCAAAACCATTAGCAGATCCTCTTCTTTATTTATTTATTTATTCTGGATGGAGTTAAAGACATAAAGCCTTCTTTTCCACTCTACCAAACAATAAATAAATTAAATGCAATACAACAGTGATGCAATGATTAAAGAACAAAGAATCTGATGTGTTACACACATGACTTTCTCTACATCTCTGTAAGAATTATTGTTAAAAAGCTTATTCTTCTATCTACATCCTGATAATCGGGATAAACATTAACAGAAATTGTCCTTAATATTTGGTCCCTTGTATGTAGAAGGGAAAAATCTAATGTGTTCCGGTCACATGATGTCCTCTAGCTGTTCGGTAAGCAAACCTTTTATTCAAGACATTAGTCTATTACCTACATAATGCTAATCAAGACAAATATAAGCAGAAGGGAAATGAGAAAATTCACAAAACAGGTCGCTATGTGAAACAATTAAGTTCTAATTTCCATTGATTTTAATTTAAAACTTATATTACCTTCTCTATACGCATTATGTACATAGTGTATAGAGAAGGTATTGCACTCCACCAAAAAATTCGATATCGAGATTTCACCAGAAATATATGTTTTAGGGTCCCCTGTATCCAAAAAAAAGCATTTTCAGAAAAAGGTCCGCGTGTATGTGTCCGTGTGTCTGTGAACACGATAGCTCAAAAGTGCAAAGTCGGTAAAATACCACACTTGGTATTTAGTTTAGTATCTTCCAGGGATGCGACATGAAGATTTTGAAAAAATTCTCCCACCCCAAACTACCCTTTAAATGGAATTTTTTTCAAAAATTTTGCTTATCTAAAAATGGCTCTAACGAATTTGATTAAAATATCGTATAATAAGATATTTACCTGACAAATAAAATGTATATTTTGAATTTTCTGGGAATAGCCTCTGAAGACTACTTATTCTGGGTCAATTTTACAGAATTTTGCATAACTGCTAAACTGTAAGAGATGGACAAAAACTTACCATACAACAAATGTAGAGCACTTTAAAACACACAATTTATGTTATATACATTTTTTTCGTGGAGTTAATCGTTTCTTATATTCCTTGTTTTTGGTATCAGCTATAAAACACATACTTTTCTCATACAGGACTTTGTGAACTCGTGTCCATAGAAATAAAGGAACTTCAGTCACATAGCAACCATCTTTTGACTATCACTTTAAGCTATGTTGATACCTTATTTTGCTTCTATTTACAAGGAAGCAAGAAATAAGACTATTTCTGCTAATTTTTTCTCGATTAGCAGGAGGTAAATAGAAGCATTAGCTTTTTAAAAATAATTAATTGCAGAGATATAGAGAAAGTCACGTGAATGGAACATATCAGATCAGTTTTTATATTAGTTATTTATCTGAAACAATTATATAATAGAGAACATTTGTAATGTTTGTGGAAATGTATATAACACTTGAATATATGCCTCGGTATAGCTACCCAAGTGTATTCGCCTGCGGTGCCACAAGTTGTTAAAGCTCACGTTAAACACTACTCAAAAAATCTGATGTGTTCCATTCACAGGGCTTTCTCTACATCTCCGCAACACATTATTGTTAAAAATCTTTTGCTTCTAATTTACCTCATATTGATTGAGAAATAATTAGCAGAAATATCCTTATTACTTGCTTTCTTGTAAGTAGAAGCGAAATAAGGGAGTACCATAGGTTAAAGTGATACTCAAAAGCTGGTTGCTATGTGACTGAAATTCCATTGTTTGTACAGACAGGAGTTGAAAAATTCCTATATGAGAAAAATATTAAGTTTTTCAAAGCTGAAACAGAAAACAAGGAATATCTAAAAGACAATATACTCTACGAAAAAGAAGTATATGACATAAATTGTGTGTTTTAAGGTGCTCTATACTTTTTGTGTGGTAAGTTTTTGTCCATCTCTTACCATTTAGCAGTTTTTCAAAATACCGTATAATTCATTCAGAAAAAACTAGTCTTCAGAAACTATTCTCTGAAAATTCAAGATATACATTTTATTTGTCACATAAATATCTTTAACATAAGATATTTTAATCAAAACCATTAGAGCCATTTTTGAGAAAACCAAATTTTCTAAAAGAGGTTCCATGTAAAGGTATTTGGGGCTAGGGGGATTTTCTTGAACATCTCTGACAGACAGACACACGGACATTTTTCTCAAAATTCTTTTTTTTTTTTTTTTGATTTAGGAGGACCCAAACATGTATCGGTATCGAATTTTTGGGTGCATTGCAATACCTTCTCTATACAATATGTACATAGTACGTGTAGAGAAAGTAATAGTGGTGCCGGGGTGGTATATTCGCATTTTATTTTTTTATATCTTTATTAATTTTTTTGCACGTTTAGAGAAAGTAATAGGTTAGGTTATGCAAGTCCTCATGATACAATTAGGACCTAACTGGGTCTTCTCGTTATTTCTTCTGTCGTGTAATTTTTCTTCTTGGTTCTTGTTGATAAGGGCCTACAAATATAGAACGATAAAAACATGTTCACTTGTTTGCGTAGATGTTATAAATTAGGAATGCAAGATTTACTGCTAGCTACACGACACTTACTCTAATATATGTCGGATGTCAGACTACGGTACAAGGGAGATTTTTCACGAAGGGCGTTGGCCCCCGCATGTCGTTTGTAGGGCGAAGCGTCTATTATTCTTTATAAGCGATACGCATGGCGTTGACGTTTAGAAATGCCTTGAAAATATATGTACATTAACAAATAGAAAAATTCCTACATGTTTATTTACTTATTTATTTACTGAATTTCCAAATAATGTTAGTCCAATTTTGCAATTGTATATTAAGAATATTATTGCACAAAGAGCTAATATTAAGTATAAATGCCACAACAAAAGAATTAATATAAATAGACAAAAAATAAAAATCTGATGTGTTCCATTCACATGACTTTCTCTACTTCTGTGTAACAAATTATTGTTAATAAGCTTATTTTTCTATTTACTTCATACTAATCGAGAAAAAATTAGCAGAAATAGTCTCATTACTTGCTTCCTTGTAGGTAGAAGCGAAATATGGAAGTATCATAGGTTAAAGTGAAGTCAAAAGTTGGTTACTAGGTGACTGAAGTTCCTTTGTTTGTATGGACACGAATTGGTAAATTCCTGTGTGAGAAAATTAAGTTATTTAAACCTGAAACCAATAACAAGGAATATCTAAAAAATGATAAACTCCTTGAAAAAATGTATATAACATAAAGTGTGTGTTTTAATGTGTTCTAAATTTTTATGGGGTAAGTTTTTGTCCATTTCTTACTGTTTAGCAGTTATGCAAAATTTCATAAAATTCATCCAGAATAAAGAAGCCTTCAGAGGCTATTCCCAGAAAATTCAAGATATACATTTTATTTGTCAGGTAAATATCTTTAATATACGATATTTTAATAAAAATCGTTTGAGCCATTTTTGAGAAAATAAAAATTTTAGAAAAAAATTCCATGTTAAGGGTAGTTTGGGGTGGGGATTTTCTTGAAAATCTTCGTGTCGATTCTTTGGAAGATACCAAACTTAAATACCAAGTCTTTTCGTTTTTGAGCTATGCTGTCCACAGACACACAGACGCAAAGACACACACACACACACACACACACACACACACACGTGCGCGCACACACACGGAATTTTTTCCAAAAATGTTTTTATGGATTCAGGGGACCCAAAACATGTATTTCCGGTGAAATCTCGGTAACGAATTTTTGAGTGCATTACAATACCTGCTCTATATACTATGTATATAGTACGCGTAGAGAAAGTAAAAATCTGATGTGTTACATTCACAAGACTTTCTCTACATCACTGTAACAAATTATTATTAAAAAAACATATTCTTCTATCTACTTTATGCCAATGAAGATAAACATTTGTATCCTTGTAAGTAGAAGGAAAATAAGGGAAACACTAGTCTAAAGCGACTGTCAAATCGCTTAAAAGCTGGTTGCCATGTGGTTGAAATACGTTTCTATGCAGGACCACGGATTTACAACTTTCCTTGGGAGAAAGGAATATCTCAGAAATGGTTAATTCCACGAAAAAACATATATGACATAAATGGTGTGTTTTAACGTGATATACATTTTTTGTGTAGAAAGTTTCTATTTCTTACGGTTTACCAGTTACACAGCATTCAGTAAAATTCATTCAGAATAAAGAGGTCTTCAGAGACTATTTCCAGAAAATTCAAGGTATAGAGTTTACTTGTCACGTCAAGAAAATCCCCCCCCACCGCAAACTACCCTTTACATGGAAAAATTTGACAATTTTTGGTATCTTAAAAATTTCTGTAACGACTTTGATGAAATTCTTTTATATTTAAGATATTTACATGACAAATAAAATGTATATATTGAATTTTCTGGGAATAGCCTCTAAAGACCTCTTTAGTCTGGATAATTTATATTGACTTTTGTATAATTGGTAAACCGTAAGAGATAGAAAAAAACTTATAACACACAAAATGTAGATCAGGATAAAACACACAATTTATGTCACATACATTTTTTCGTGGAGTTGATCGTTTTTGAGATTTTCCTTGTTATTGTTTTCAGCTTTAAAAAACTTATACTTATCTCATACAGGAATTTGTCATCTCCTGTCTGTACAAACAAAGGAACTTCAGTCACATAGACACTAGCTTTTGACTATTACTTTAACCTATTGTACTGCCTTATTTCGCTTGTACTTATGTCGCCCTCTGTGGTGTAATGGTTACCATGCTAACTTCATGCGGGTTCAAACCCGGCGGAGGACGATGGATTTTTTCGGGTGTAAAAATCCTTAGCATGGCTTCCTTCGGAAGGGAAGTAAAGCCGTTGGTCCCGTGGTGTAGATTTACGGCATGTAAAAGAACCTCAAGCCTGATAGAGAGGCCTGTGAATAAAATTAAGCGGTCTTTCACACCCAATATAGAATGGCACGCTGAGAACCATAGTAGTTAAAGAGCGGCCATAAATAACACGCAGTTTTTTGCTTCTACTTACAAGGAAGCAGATAATAAGACTATTTCTGCTAAGATTAGCGTGAAGTAAATAAGAGCATAAGCTTAATTTGTTACAGAGATGCAGTAATATGAATGTACCACATCAGATTTTTATATCACAAAACCCATGTGATATTTGCATCCTCGGAAAGCATTGCAGATCTATATATAATGGAGTAATGGCCAGAAAAACGAATAATCCTGGCAGGCCTGTACTGGGCGATAGAGGATTTAGCGTTGATTGACAATACGTTGCAAACAATTATGTCACCGTTACCCTAATCTCGGTGGGTCGACAGTTAAACCCAGTTAGTCAATGGGTAGCCGATAGGTTCCATGTTCATTTGCGTCGGTGTTGTCATTCTGTCCAGCAATTTGGTGACCGGATTGGCAAGTAACACGTTCTCCCTTGAATTGTTGCAGAAATACATCAAGGGCTACGAAACTTTGTATTAAAACACTCTACTCTACAATACAGACTATTATATATACAGTTTATTAAAAAATCTGATGTGTTCCATTCACTTTAGATCAAATTTCTGATTGGTTTGACGCAAATGGCTTGCACATGAATAAAGATAAAACTCAAACTATTTAGTTTAAAAGATAAACAAAGTACAGAGTAAAATGTTAAACTTCTTGGAATATGGTTGGACAACAAGCTTTCCTGGAAATTCCACATAATAGAAATATGCAAAAATTTGTCAAATGTTTTATTTATCTTAAGAAGACTTAAGATGTGTGTTTCCATTAGCACTTTGTTGACTGTTTATTATAGTTATTTCATTGTCATTTAAACTATGGTATGTTGCTGTGAGGTAGCAGTGGGGAAGCCAATCAAGTATTTTTGTTCCAGAAGAAGGCTCTCAGAATAATAAAAAATTGTAATTCTCACCAACATTGTGCACCTTATTTTTAAAGAATTTGGAATTTTAACTGTGGCATCTTTGTATGTATTTGCATGCTTGAATTTTATTCAACTCCAAAAGACAGATGAGTTACTTTTTTCTGATTTACATAACCATTATACAAGGTGTGGAAATAATATGGTACCTCCTAAATTTCGGTTACAGAAATCTGTTAACTCTCATCTCTATCTTGGAGTGAAATTTTATAATAAACTACCTTTAAATATGACAAATTGCAAATGCAAATTCTTTTAAAATTAGTGTAAAACAGAACTTAAGTGTAAGGAACTTAATTTTTACAGCATACAAGAATATTTAAATATAGATGCATTTAAATGACTTGACGACGAAACCTATTGCATTGTATGTGTGCCAAATGGTGCATTAAATGATCATTATCATTATCATCACTTTCTCTACATCTCTGCAACACATTATATTTAAAAAGCTTATGCTTTTATTTACTTCATGCTAATCGAGCAAACATAGGTTAAAGAGATAGTCAAATGCTCGTTGCTATGTGACTGAAGTTCCTTTGTTTGTATTGACAAGAGATGACAAATTCCTGTATGAGAAGAATACAATTTTTTCAAAGCTGAAACCAACAACAAGCAATATCTAAAAACGATCAACTGCACGTAAAAATGTATATTAAATAAATTGTGTGTTTTAAGTTGCTCTACAGTTTCTGTATGATAACTTTTTGTCCATTTCTTACGGCTTAGAAGTTATGCAAAATTCCGTAAAATTCATCCAGAATAAACTACTCTTCAGAGGCTATTCCCAGAAAATTTAGGATATATATTTTATTTGTCAAGTAAGTATCTTAAATATAAGAGATTTTATTCGAAATCGTTAGAGCCATTTTTGAGAAGATCAAAATTTTCGAAATTTTTTCCATGTAAAGGATATTTTGAGGAAGGAGAATTTTTTTTTTTAAATCTTCGTGTCGCATCCTTGGAAGATACCAAACTTAAATACCAAGTTTGGTTTTTAACGGTCTTTTCGTTTTTGAGATATGCTGTCCACAGACACAGACACACATACACACACGCGGATTTTTTCTAAAAATGCTTTTTTTGGGATTCAGGGGGACCCAAAGTATTTTTTTTCGGTGAAATCTCGGTATCGAATTTTTGGGTGCATTACAATACCTTCTTTATACACTATGTACATAGAGAAATTAAAAAATCATATTCTTCTATCCACCTTATAATAATAGAGATAAACTTTAGCAGATGTTTTCTTAATTACTTGCTTCCTTGTAAGCAGAAGGAAAATAAGGGAATACATTCGGCTAAAGCAATATTCAAATCTTTTAAAAGCTGGTTGCCAAGTGGTTGAAACCCGTTTCTATGTAGGGCCAGAAGTTTACAACTTATCGTGTGGGAGAAGTTTAGGTATTTTAATATGAAACGAATAAGAAGGAATATCTCAGAAATGGTCTTTCCACGAAAAAAGCTCTGACGTAAATTGTGTGTTTTAAGGTGATCTACATTTTTACTTTCTCTACACATCCTATGTACCTAGTGTATAGAGAAAGTATTGTAGCGATACCGATTTTTCAACGTAAATACATGTTTTGAGACCACTGAATAAAGGAAAATAGAAAAATGTTTGTGCGTGTATGTTTTCTTGGGCAGCATAGCTCAACAACGAAAAGTCCATTAAGTACCAAACTTTGCATTTAAATTAACCGTCTTTCAAAGAAATGACAGGAAGATTTTCAGAAGAAACCTGCGCTCCCAACTACTCTTTACATGGAATAGATTTGGAAAAAATTTTTTTTTTCAAAATTGGCTCTAACGCTTTTGATTAAAATACCCTATGGTTAAGATATTTTCATAAACCGTAATAGATAGGCAAAAACTTATTATTAAAAAAAAATTAGATTTTTTTAAAACACACAATTTATGAAAAATAAATTGTTTTTCCTAGAGCTAATCGTTTTAGTGGTTTCAATTTTAAACTGCAAGTTTTTATCAAGTGGTAAATCAAATTTCGTTTTATCTCTTCTATTTTACTCATGGTAAGGCAAAAGAGAAGCGAATTTCAATTGCTTCACGATAGATTTTAAAAGATTTGACTATCCTTTACCCTACTGTATTCCCTTATTTCCCTTCTACTTACAAGGAAGCAAGTAATAAGACCATCTTTGCTAATGTTTATCTCGATTACCTTGAAATAGATAGAATATTAATATTTCTAGGAACAATTATTTTTTGGAACAGCAACGCATCGGATTTTTAGATATGCTGTTCACAAGCATACACACATATACATATAGGAATTTTTTAAAAGTACTTGTGTTTTTAATTCAGGGTATTCAAAGCCGGTATTCCCGATGAAATCTTGGTTTCGAATTTTTGTGTAGAGAAAGTAGAAAACTTATTCTTCTGGCTACTTCGTGTGAACCATTTGCAGAAATGGTTTTATTACACCCAAGAACGATTGTCACTTTTTAAACTCTTGTCTTCTGTTTGCTGAAGTGTTATGTCAGCCATCTATGTGTATTACTTGCAATAAAATGTGGGTGGCTTTTGTTTTTATACTTGAACAAAACAGTAAGTTTTTATACTCTGTGGAATAACAACAAGAACCATTTTCTTGTCCATATCATTCTAAAGTAAAAATCAGGTTTTTTTTATTATTCCTGGTGCAAATCTTCTCAAAAAGAAAAAAAAAACGAATTTAAAATTCATCAGTATTGAAAAATTTAAGCAAAACCCCTTGAGGGTTGTCAGCTGACTCGAAAAAAAAAAACGAAAAAAAGAATATATTAACAGATGTAAATAATATTAATAACAATAATGATAGTAACAATAATAACAACAAAATAATAATAAAAATTTTACTTGGTGTATTTCGTACATAATACATACACAAGTAGAGAGGGTATTGCGTTCCACCCAAAAATCGTTACGGAGATTTTAGCGAATATATACGTTTTAGAATCTCCTAAATAAAAAAACTGTACTTCTAGAAAAAGTTCTGCTAATGCAGTGGGTATGTGTCCATGAACAGCTTAACCCAAAAGTCTGATAAATACAATACTTGTATGTCAAAGTCAACGTTTTCCAATTGAAGCTACTGTAGATTTTCAAGAAAACCTCCCTCCCCTTTCATGGAAAACATTTCGAAAAATTATATTTCCTCAAAAATGGTTCTAACGATTTTGATTAAAATACTGTATATTAAAGATGCATACATGGAAAATACAATGTATGTCTTGCATTTTCTGGGAATAGCCTCTGAAGACCTCTTCATTTAGCATGCATTTTGTTGAATTTTGCATAGCTAGTAAACCGTAAGGGATAGACAAAAACTTATTGTAACAAAATTTAGATCTTGTTAAAACACACAATTTAGGTCATATATGTTTTTTTCGTGGAGTTGACTATTTTTGAGATATGCCTCGTTATTGCTTTCAGTTTAAAAATACTTGTACTTTTCTCATACGGGAACTTGTCAACTCCTGGCCACGCAAAGAAACGGATTTCAAAGCCTTAGAAACGACCTTTTACAACATTTGACTATTTATTTATAGCTTCATTGCCTTTTCAATGATAATAACATATAGCAAAAACTTTGAAACAAAGTTCAATATATTATTTAAATGCTGGAGTTGTCTTTATATTACATTACTTTCGTGATAAAAATTCTAAGTAGTTCAAATAAAGACTGTTGATTTTTAGATTTTATTTATTTATTTATTTACTGACAGGTTTGTTGCCTTTTCAGAAAACACGTAAGGTAGTTGATGAAGCTGGTAGGCGGATTTGCCCATCATGCAGGTATCAGGAAGACTGGATGCATATTTTGGCAGATTGCGTGCAGATGGAGGATATTAGGAAAAAATTACTGCCGGAAATATTTTTAGCTTCAAATAGACGAAGGTCAGCATTCTGGGATTTGGTTCTAAAGAGCCAAAACTGGCTAAGCCTGGGCACATGTTTAATGGCAGTTCGTGCACTAAGAGATAAAATGTTTGTGTAAATATTGTAATGATTTATTTAGTGTTTGAGTAATCTATATGTATGAATACGTGGTGTAGTTGTGAGTGCAAGTGTGTGTGTGTGTGTGTGTGTGTGTGTGTGTGTGTGATATCAGTTTTCTTTCTTTTATTGTTCTATGGTGCCCTAGCACGCGAGCATATGTATGTGTGTGTGTATTAAGATATATAAAATAGATATGTAGCTAATAGTGTAAATTCAAGTATTTTTAGACAGCATTTACGATCACCCACCCAGGCGACTGTGTGACGCAAATATTGTATTGTTGTAAAATTAATAATAAAATATTACTACAATAACATTTGCCTAATGTATAGACTAATGTATTCTCTTATTTCCATTCTACCTATAAAGAACTAAGTAATAAGACCATTTAATTTAAAGTTAATTTCGATTAGCATGAAGTAGTGGGAAGAAAAATCTTTTTTAAGAATATTTTGCAAAAACACAACACATTTTTACTTTCTCCATATGCACTATGTACATAGTGTATAGAGAGAGTATTGCACTCCACCAAAAATTCGATACCGAGATTTCACCGGAAATATATGTTTTAGGGTCCCCAATATCCAAAAAAAGCATTTTCACAAAAAGGTCCGTGTGTGTGTGTGTGTGTGTGTGTCCGTGTGTCCGTGAACACGATAACTCAAAAACGAAAAGTCGGTAAAATACCAAACTTGGTATTTAAGTTTAATATCTTCCAGGGATGCGACACGAAGATTTTGAGAAAAATCCCCCCACCCCCAACTACCCTTTACATGGAACTTTTTGATTTTCTAAAAAATGGCTCTAACGATTTTGATTAATATTTCGTATATTAAACATGTTTACCTGACAAATAAAATGTATATCTTGAATTTTCTGGAAAAAGCCTCTGAAGAGTAGTTTATTCTGAATGAATTTTACTAAATTTTGAATAACTGCTAAACCGTAAGAGATGGACAAAAACTTACTACACAAAAAATGTAGAGCACATTAAAACACACAATTTGTGTTATATACATTTTTTTCGTGGAATTCGTCGTTTTTTTAGACATTCCTTATTTTTGGATTCTGCTATGAAAAACATACTTTTCTCATACAGGAACTTGTCAACTCCTATCCATATAAACAAAGGAACTTCATTGACATAGCAACCAGCTTTTGACTATCACTTTAACCTACGGTTGTCCTTTATTTCGCTTCTACTTACAAGGAAGCCATTAATTAGACTATTTCTGCTATTTTTTTCTGATTAGCATAAAGTAAATAGAAGTATAAGCTTTTTAAGAATTATTTATTGCAGGGACATGGAGAAAGTCAAGTGAATGATATACATCAGATTTTTATCTAAGCATATGCAGCTAGTTTAAAACAAGAGACAGTTTCAACTAACAAGAGAAGCATGTTTGTTTTGAAACCTCTCCCGCAGAGACAAAACTTTGGCGTGCAGTTTTACAACCGGAGACTATTCTAGTATCCCAGCAAAGCTCAGCCTCTAAGACAAAATCCCAACAAATTTTTTTGCGACCTCGCTGGCTGAGATGAAGGGGTAGATGTCGAAATATACTAAGTAAGTATAATTCATTTCGGTTTTATTATTATCAGAAAAAATATCCGGAGATTATCAAATACCATTGATATCCAAGCACCTCATTGGAATGTAAATCAAATAAAGATATTTTATTACTTTCACGAAGTAGATAAATTGCATTCCAACCAAAAATACAGTACTGAGATTGCACCGGAAATATGTGTTTTGAACCTCAAAACATCAGATTCCATGAATATAAAAATCTTATGTGTTCGATTCACGTGACTTTCTCTTCCTCCTTGTAACAAATTATTGTTATTATTACTTCATGCTAATTGAGAAAACATTAGCAGAAATAGTCTTATTACTTGTTTCCTTATAAGTAGAAGCGAAATAAGAGAGTACTATAGGTTAAAGTGATAGTTAAAAGCTGGTTGCTATGTGACTGAAGTTCTTTGTTTGTATGGACAGTAGTTGACAAATTCCTGAGATAAGTATAAGTTTTTCAAAGCTGAAACCAAAAACAACGGATATCTTAAAAACGATCAACTGCACGAAGAAAGGCATATAGCATAAATTGTGTGTTTTAATGTGCTCTATATTTTGTCTGTGGTAAGTTTTTGCCCATCTCTTACGGTTTAGCGGTTATGCAAAATTCCGTAAAAATCATGCAGAATAAAGCAGTCTTCATAGGCTATTCCCAGAAAATTCAAGATATAAATTTTTATTTGTCATTTAAATATACGACATTTGAATCAAAAATCGTTAGAGCCATTTTTGAGAAAATCAAATTTTTCGAAAAATGTTCCATGTAAAGGGTAGTTTGGTGTGGGGGGATTTTTCTCAAAATCTTCGTGTCGCGTCCCTAGAAGATACCGAACTTAAATACCAAGTTTGGTATTTTATCGACTTTTCGTTTTTGAGTTATCGTGTTCAAAGACACACACACGGACCTTTTTCTGAAAATGCTTTTTTTTTGGAGACAGGGGACCCTAAAACATATTTCTGGTGAAATGGTATCGAATTTTTGGGTGGAGTGCAATACCTTCTCTATACACTATATACATAGTACGTATAGAGAAAGTAAACATTAGCAGAAAGTCTTATTACTTACGTCCTTGTAAGTAGAAGCGAAATAAGGGAGTATCTTAGGTTAAAGTGATAGTCAAAATCTGGTTGCTATGTGACTGAAGTACCTTTGTTTTTATGGGCAGGGTTGTCAAATTCTTGTATGAGAAAAGTACATACATACTGAAACCATTAACAAAGAATATCTCAAAAACGATCAACCCCACGTAAAAAATGTATATGACATAAATTGTGTGTTTTGTCGTGATCTACATTTGTTGTGTTAAGTTTTTGTCTATTTCTTACGGTTTACTGGTTATGCAAAATTCAATAAAAATCATCCAGAATAAAGAGGTCTTTAGAGGCTATTACCAGAAAATTCAAGATATACATTTCATTTATCATGTAAATATTTAAATATAAGAGATTTTAATCAAAATCGTTGCAGCCATTTTTGAGAATTTTGCCATGTAAAGATTAATTTGTAGTGGGGGGGTTTCTTGAAAAGCATGTGAGATTTTAGGTGGACAAAGCAGCGCAAGGGCGGGTTTTCTCCGGGTTCTCCGGTTTTCTCCGCCATCACATTTTACTGGTTCTACACCTTAATTCCATGTATCACCAGCGACATCGACTGTGGTGCCATTTGTAGTTAAAAGGGACGTTAAACACTATCAAAACAAAATGGATGCGTCGCTTAACATATTATAGAATTAATATCAAGGATACTCCATTCTGGGATTATTGTGAAGTACAGGTTGAAGATCACATATCACATATTCTTTACATGCAAGAAAATATGAACATCAATACAACATTTTCAGGATCAGATGGTAAGTTTAGGCAGTTATCTTCCATGCAATGTTGCTCAATTACTTCGTTTCAAAATTTTCATGTATATATTTTGATTATGAAAATGTTAACCATGTAAGTATTAAAATTTAAATATAAATTCCCTGTATAATGCACTGAAATATGTTTGAGGACTACACGTAAGTGTTCTTTGTAAATTTATACTCAATTATTATTGTTATTGTTTTTATCTTTGGTTTTATAGAAGCTATCTAAATGTCAATAAATAAAGATCTGATGTGTTCCATTGGCATGACTTTCTCTACATCTCTGCAACAAATTATTATTACAAAGCTTATGCCCTATTTACTTCATGCTAATCGAGAAAAAGTTAGCAGAAATAGTCTTATTACTTGCTTCCTTGTAAGTAGAAGCGAAATAAGGGAGTACCATAGGTTAAAGTGACAGTCAAAAGCTGGTTGCTATGTGACTGAAGTTCTTTTGTTTGTACGGACAGGAGATGACAAATTCCTGTATGAGAAAAGTATAAGTTTTACAAAGCTGAAACCAAAAACAAAGACTATCTAAAAAAATCAACTGCATGGAAAAAGGTATATAACATAAATTGTGTATTTTAAACTGCTCTACATTTTTTGTGTGGTAAGTTTTTGCGCATCTCTTACGGTTTATCAATTTTCAGTAGCTATTCCCAGAAAATTCAAGATATATATTTTATTTGTCAGGTAAATATATGTAATACACGATATTTTAACCAAAATATTTAGAACCAGTTTTG
The DNA here is from genome assembly GCA_030762935.1 of Hymenopus coronatus. Classification (NCBI taxonomy): domain Eukaryota; kingdom Metazoa; phylum Arthropoda; class Insecta; order Mantodea; family Hymenopodidae; genus Hymenopus; species Hymenopus coronatus. The sequence goes on from CM060891.1 coordinate 19,179,536, forward strand.
AGAAAATCAAACCTTTCGGAAAAGTTTCATGTAAAGAGTAGTTGGGAGTGGCGGGATTTTCTTCAGAATCTTCGTGTCGCATCCTTGGAAGATACCAAACTTAAATACCAAGTTTGGTATTCAATGGTCTTTTCGTTTTTGAGCCTCGCTCTCCACAGACACACAGACAGACAGGCAGGCAGGAAGCACACACACACACACACACGGACCTTTTGCCAAAACTGTTTTTTTTTTTTTTTTTTTTGATTCAGGGGAACATTTATTTTCCGGTGAAATCTGGTTATCGAATTTTAGACTGCATTACACTTCTCTCTGTACATAGTACGTGTAGGGAAAGTAAAATACAAAAATTACAGTCATTTTTGCGATGTGTGAAAACTTATCTATGCTAAGTTTGGTCTAACGGTGCATCGGTGTAGAAGTGTATAAGAAACATACATGCAGTGGCTTTTATATATTAAGACCGATGGCGACTGTCATATGTTACGGGTTGTTTTCATTTCGATGTACATCAGACGTCGATTTAATTCAGTGTTGAAGCAAACAATACAATGCGACATCAATAGTCCGTATAGCATTGAAATTTGTGCTCAAAGTTTGGATATAAAGACAAAGTTTGTTGCATCTGGAAGGACGATGTCGGTCGGCCGAGAAGTGGACACAATGAGCAAGGCATGAGGGACGAACAAGTATTCAGCTTTGTTGAGGTCTCTAACAGCGCCGTTGGACGTCAAAGAAGACAACTTGTATAGGAGGAACTCGAAAGGGGGAAATAGATAGATGGACACGAGTCCTTGTGCACGTCAATACAAACCCCACTTTCTAAAATATCATCATCGATATGTATTTGCTCCTCCGAAAAGGAGCTGTGTTGTATAGGAAACACAGATAACATCTAAACCATCCAACAAACGTACGTTTTTATTTTCTCTATACGTACACTTTCATTTCATTTTTATTTTGTCTAAAAGCACTATACAGGCATTGACAGCGTTTGTTGAAAACAGTACAATAACCTTGTCATAATAAATTACAAAACAAGATCACAACATTTATCATTAAAATATCCACGTATAGAATAAAAAGGATGTTTGACTAACCATGTATATATCCAGGACTTAAAATTTTGCATCTTTAAGCATTCAACACTATCAGGCAAGCCATTATACAACATAATACCTAAGTACTTATAACTATTCTGAGATTTTGTTAGTCGATAGTATGGAATATTTATATTGGACCTGTATCTAGTACTATAACTATGAATATCCATCCTCAAAATATGTCTATAACGAGAGGCATGTATATATGCTAAATTATCTAAAATATAAAGGTTATAAATAGTTAAAATAATAAATAGGGGTCTACATGCGGTTATATAGGGACTTTTATTTAATTATCCTAATAATTTTCGTTTGAAGACAAAAAATGTCATTTACTTTGTTAGCACCACCCCAAAGAATTAGGCCATATCTAATTACAGATTCAAAGATAGCAAATTACATACTTCTCACGTATTCAATTGGTATAGAATCTCTCAAATCACGAATTAAAAATATAATGCCAGACAGCCTCTTTTTTAAATATTCAATATGGGTGGTCCACGATAATGGGTTATCAATATATACACATAAAATTTAGTACTTGTCTGATACTGTAATGCTAAGTCGTCTGATATCCTTTTTAAAGTGAATAAAACAGAGATAGTCTTGTATTTATTTAAAAATAAACTATTAGCTTTAAACCATTCCGAAGCTTTAGCCATTATGGCTTTATATTGATTATTCAATTCATTTGGGTCATTTCCATTTGATATAAAAGTAGTATCGTCTGCAAACATTATGTTATCTGTAGGTATATTACTTGGTAAGTCATTAACTGCAATTAAAAACAGCAAAGGGCCCAAAACAGAACCCTGCGGGACACCACTTGCTATGTGGGACATAGATGAACATTCACTATTTACATAAACCAATTGTTTTCTACCAAATAAATAAGATTTAATGAGATTCAACTGAGTATTTTGTATGCCATAATTGGAAAGCTTTTCTAATAAAATATTATGATCAATGGAATCAAAAGCCTTACTCAAGTCACTAAAATTAGCTAATGCATATCCACCACTTTCAAATGAGGAATGTATTTTATCGAACAAACTTTGTATTGCTGCAGTAGTACTGTATAGAAAAGCTATCGTAATGCGCCCAAAAATTTGATGCCGAGATTTCACCGGAAATATATGTTTTGAATTCATAAAAAGCATTTTTGGAAAAAGGTCCGCGTGTGTGTGTCAAAAATTTTGATTTTCTAAAAAATGGCTCCTACCATTTTGATTAAAATTCCTTATGTATAAGATATTTTTATGACAAACGAAATATATATTTTGAATTTTCTGGGAATACCTAGCCTCTGAAGACATCTTCTGGATGACTGTTGTATAAGTGGCAACCGCAAGTGATAATACAAAAACTTAGTACACATAAAATGTGGATCTCATTAAAACTCACTATTTATGTAATATTTTTTTTGGAGTTAAACGTTTTCGAAGATTATTGGTTTCAATTTTAGACACCTAAATTTTTTTCAAACGGGAAGACGTCTTTCTTCTTGTTTCTCGTTTGTTTACTCCTGGCAAGCAAATAGATTGGAATTTCAATTGTTTTAGAGAGCGACCGGCTTTTATAGGATGAAATTATCACTTTAGCTTGTGCATCTTCTTATTTACCTTCTACTTACAAGGAAGTTAGTAATAAAATCAGTTCTGCTTATGTTTATCTTGATTAACATGATGTGGATAACACATTTATGTATTAAATGAAAGGTTTGTTTACCTTTTGTTACTTTCTCTAGCCGCATATGTACAATGTACAAAGGGATAGAGAAGTATTGTATTCCACCCAAAAATTCGATACCGAGATTTTACCGGAAATACATGTTTTAGGACCCCCTGTATCCAAAAAAAGCATTTTCAGAAAAAGGTCCTTGTGTGTGTCCGTGTGCTTGTGAACACGATAACTCAAAAACGAAAAGTAACTAAAATACCAAACTTGGTATTTAAGTTTAGTATCTTCGAGGGATGCGAAACGAAGATTTTGAGAAAAATGCCCCCATGCCAAACTACCCTTTACATGAAACTTTTTTCGAACATTTTTATTTTCTTAAAATGGCTCTAACAATTAAAATATCATATATTAAATATGGTTACCTAACAAATAAAATGTTTATCTTGAATTTTCTGGGAATAGCTTCTGAAGACCTATTTATTATGGATGAATTTTGCTTAATTTGGCATAAATAGTAAACCGTAAGAGATAGACAAAAACTTACTATACAAAAAATGTATGTCTTGTTAAAATACACAAGTTATGTCATATACAATTTTCTCGTGGAGCTTACCGTTTTCGAGGTATTCATTGTTATTAGTTTCAGTTGTGAAGTACTTTTCTCAGACGGGAGTGTCCGTTTTTCTTTTGTTCTACTCCTGGCCAAGAAAAGAAGCGATTTGTAACGACAATCGCATAACGACAGCTTTTAAAACATTTGACTATCGGTTTAGCCTAGTGTATTCCCTTATTTTCTTCCTACTTACACGGAACTAAATAATAAGAACATTGTGCTAATGAGCACCATGATTAGCAAGGTGCAGAAAGAAGAAGAATCTTATGTATGAAGTTTGTAGAACAGCTAGAGAAAGTCAAGTGAGTGTAACACAAACACGAACCCGGGTCGTCTAAGTGAGAGGCGAGTGGTCTAACCACTCGGCCACGGCGCGGGCCCGAAAAGCTAGAGGACATCATGTAAATGAAACACGTTAGTTTTTTCCTTTCTACTTACAAGGAACCAAGTAATAAAGTCAATTTTTGCTAATGTTTATCTCGATTATCATGAAGCAGATAGAGAATAAGCTTAATTTATTACAAAGCTGTAGAGAAAGTCATGTGAATGGAACACATCCGATTTTTAAGATGGTTTCTGAATCGTGACTAGCTGAAGGTTGGGGTTGTTTAGTGACTTTTCCCGTTTTTAACCCTTTATTTTTCCGACACCTTTTTTTACTCTCTTAACACGTACTACGTACATAATTTATATAAAATGCATTGCATTTCAACCAAAATTCGATACCGAGGTTTTACCGAAAATACACGTTTTAGGCTCCCCTGTGTACACAAAAACATTTTTAGAAAAAGATCCGCATGTATGTTTTTATAGTGTTTATCGCTCGCTTTCACTACTATGGCACCGCAGGCGATAACACTGATGATACATGGAACGAAGATGGAGCATCGTTGGAATACGATGGCGGGAGAAACCGGAGAACCCGAATAAAACCTGCCCCTGCTCCGCTTTGTCCACCACAAATTCCATATGCGGTCACTAGGGATATGTGTCTGTAAACAAACATGATAGATCAAAAACGAAAGGTTGGTAAAATATCAAACTTGGTATTTAAGCTTAATATCTTCCAAGGATGCGACACGAAGATTTTGATAAAAATAAAAAACAATAATAATTCAAAGAACACATCAAGGATTTACTGTTTTATTTTCTAAGAATTTTTATATCACTGCTACCATACACCCCTGGAATTTATTTTTCCGAAAGTTGTTCAGACCTTTCCGTTTTAGAGTTACTAAATCTACTAGTTGTTTGCCTCTTTTCTCGCATATGTGCTGCTTCCGATGCCCAAGACCCATGCACTTAAAGGAGTGCCGAATGCATCGTTCTCGAGAATACCAAAGACAGGACACTGTATAACACACGTGGGTATCAATGTTTTTAAAGCCGAGTGAGTGACTTTCACGCTAACCTACACTTTTATGGATCCAAGGTGTGTAAAACATTTTTTGTCTCTCCTGCAGAATTTTTTTGTGCCATTCGTAATTTTTCTTCGTTTTCTTCTTTAATTTCTTTACCACATACAATTAACATAACAGGTAGAACTGCACCCACAAATTTCGATACTGAAATACCTGTTTTCAGAATAAGTGAATCAAAAATCTGATGTGTTCCATTCACATGAATTGCTCTACATTTCTGCTAGATATTATTGTTAAAAAGCTTATTCTTCTTACTACTTCACGCTAAATGAGAAAAAAAGACACGTTCTGTTAATGTTTATCTTAATTAGCATGATGTAGATGAAAGAATAATCTTTTGTAAGGAAAGTTGTTTGTGTAACAGCTTTTTTATTGTTATAAACCAGTTTCAAGGATGCATACTTTTTTCGTGTTGAGGCTAGAAATATAAAAATCTGATGCGTTCCACACATATGACTTTCTCTACATCTCTGCAACAAATATTTGTTAAACATTTCATTCTTCTATAACTTCATACTAATCGAGAAAAAATAAGCAGAAAGGGTTTTATTAATTGCTTCCTTGTAGGTAGAAGGAAAACAAAGGAGTAACATAGGCAAAATTATTTAAATATTTTAAAAACTGTTACTATGTGATTGAAGTTCCTTTGCATGGACAGAATTTGACAAATTCCTATAGGAGAAAAGTGTAAGTATTTTAAATCTGAAACCAACAATAAGGAATGTCTCAAATACATTCAAATCCACGAGAAAAATGTATGTAACATATGTAACATAACATAAATTGTGTGTTTTAATGCTCTCTACATTTTCTGTTATGTAAGGTTTTTATCCATCTCTTACCATTTACCAGTTATGCAAAATTCCGCAAAATTCATCCACAATAAAGATGTCTTCTTAGGTTATTCCCAGAAAATTCAAGGTGTACATTTTACTCATCACGTAAATAACTTTAATATACGATATTTTAATCCGAAATCGTTAGAACCATTTTTGAGAAAATAAAACTTTTCGACAATTTTTAGTTGGGGGTGGGCGGATTTTCTTCAAAATCTTCATGTTCATGCTTGGACGATTGGTATTTAATGGACTTTTCAGTTTTGAGCTATGCTAGCCCCATACACACATACACACAGCCTGACAGACACATACACAAACATTTTTCTAAAAATGCTTAATCTCAGTGAGGAATTTTTGGGTGCAATACAATAAGCTTTCTATACACTATGTACATAGTACGTGTAGAGAAAGTAAAAGGGGTTGCCAGAAATGATGCAATGCTCCACTCGAAAAAGTATCTTGTCAAGTGAGAACGGTCGCGTCTTCTACGGAGATTCTCAGGGAGGGTGCCCATAGATATGAAATACATAGTTATTCTTTATTCGCTGATGTGTCGATGTGTAAGAATATTTTAAGTGAAATAGAATTTGACTTCCACTAATATAAAGTTGAATTCAGGAGTAATAAAATATCATTCGTCCGGGTTAAACAACATAGTTTATTGTAATCGCATAGTCGACGAATGTAACCTGGAGATAGAATTTTGACGTTAATAAAATACACACAAAAGCACTAGTGGTTACGACATGGTGACTCGTTCATTAATTAAAATAAAGTAAAATCGATTTATTTGAGAAAATTCAATTCAATGATGTTCATTTTTACTTTCTCTACACGTACTATAAACATAATGTATACAAAAAGTATTGCATTGAACCCAAAATTAGATGTCAATATTTCACCGGAAACATATGTTTTGAGACCTTTTCAAAAAATCAGATGTGTACCTTTCACATGACTTTCTCTATATCCCTGCAACAAATTATTGTTAAAAATCTTATACTTCTATTTACTTCATGCTAATCAGTAAATCATTAGCAGAAATAGCCATATTACTTGCTTCCGTGTAAGTAGAGGTGAAATAAGGGAGTACCATAGGCTAAAGTGATAATCAAAAGCTGGTTGCTATGTCACTGAAGTTCCTTTGTTTGTATGGACAGTAGCTGACAAATTCCTGTATGAGAAAAATGTAAGTTTTTCATAGTAGAAACCAAAAATAAGGAATGTCTCAAAAACGACCAACTCCACGAAAAAAATGTATATAACATAAATTGTGTATTTTAACGTGCTCTACATTTTTTGTGTAGTAAGGTTTTGTCCATCTATTATGGTTTAGCAGTTATTCAAAATTCCGTAAAATTCATCCAGAATAAACTACTCTTCAGAGGCTATTCCCAGAAAATTCAAGATATACATTCTATTTTTCAGGTAAATGTCTTTAATATATGATATTTTAATCAAAATCGTTAGAGCCATTTTTGAGAAAATCGAAATTTTGGAAAAAAGTTCCATGTAAAGGGTAGTTTGGGGTGGGGGGATTTTTCTCAAAACCTTCGTGTCGTATCCCTGGAAGATACTAAACTTAAATACCAAGTTTGGTATTTTACCGACTTCTCGTTTTTGAGTTATCGTGTTCACAGACACACGGACACACACAAACACACACGGACCTTTTTCTGAAAATACTTTTTTTGGATACAGGGGACGCTGAAACATATATTTCCGGTGAAACCTCGGTATCGAATTTTTTGGTGGAGTGCAATACATTCTCTATACACTATGTACGGGAGTGCCTATAGAGAAAGTAAAAACTGTCCATACGTGCGTGTGTACGTTTGTGTATGTGTAGCATGGCTCAAAAACGAGAAGTTCGTTAATTAGCAAACTTGGTATTTTAAGTTCAGTATTTACCAAGGAACCGACACACAGATTTCCTAGAAAATTTCCCCGCCCCAAATACACTTTACATGGAAAACAATACGTAAATTTTGATTTTATCAAAAATGGCTATGGTGAATTTAGTTAAAACAAGGTTTACTATATATATTTTCGTCATAAATAAAATATATCTCTTGGTTTTTTTAGGAATAGCCTTTCAAAAAACCTGTTCATAGATGTAGATCTCAATAAATACTATTTATGCCTTATGCATTTTTGTTGTAGCGTTGAACAATTACAATATATTTGTTGTTATTAGTTTCAAATTTAACTAAGTAACTTTTCCTTTCCTTTCAACTCGCTTTAGTTGAATACTGACCTTGCAAAGCAAACCGAACTTCAATTCTTCACATATCAAAAGCTGTTAAAAGATACGACTATCACTATCGCCATATTTTTCTTCTGGTCACAAGGAATCATAAATATGATGAAGATAAAATACTTTCATTTGTAAGAATAGTGTTTACTATCGCAGGCGCTGCCGCTCATGATACATAGAAAAAGAAAGGAGCAGCGGTAGAATGCGATGGCGCGGGATACAGGAGGATCGGGAGAAAATCGTGTCCAGCACAAATCCCACATGCAGTTCACCCAGGCCGCCTTAGTGAGAGGCGAGTGGTCTAACTTCTCAGCTAAGGCGCGGCTTTTCTTTAAATTTTGTTATTCGTATCTTAGCTGGGTGTGAGAAGTATTGTATTCCACCTTAAAATTCAATGTCGAGATTTCACCGGAAATACATGTTTTAGGACCATCTGAATCCAAAAAAAAAAAAATACATTTTTAGAAACAGTCTGTGTGTGTGTCTGTCTGCGCGAGTCTGTGGACAGCTTATTCCAAAAACAAAAAGGCGGTTAAATAAAACTTGGTATTTACGACACGAAAATTTTCAAGAACATCCCTCCACCTCCAGCTACCCTTTACATGGAACATTTTTCTAAAATTTTGATTTTATTTAAAATGGCTCTAACGATTTTAATTAAAATATCGTATATTAAAGATATTTACCTTACAAATAAAATATATATCTAGAATTTTCTGGGAATAGCTTCTGGAGACTACTTTATTCTGTATGAATTTTACGGAATTTTGCATAACTGCTAAACCGTAAGAAATAGACAATAACTTACCACACAAAAGATCTAGAACACATTAAAATACACAATTTATGTAACATACATTTTTTGTGTGGAGCTAATCGTTGGTTTCAGCTTTGAAAAACTTTTCTCATATAGGAATTTGTCAACTCGTGTCCATACAAACAAAGGAACTTCAGTCACCTAGTAACCAGCTTTTGGCTTCACGTTAACCTATGATACTCCCATATTTTGCTTCTACTTACTAGGAAGCAAGTAATAAGACTATTTCTGCTAATTTTTTGTCGATTAGCATGAAGTAAATAGAAGAATAAGCTTATTAACAATAATTTGTTGCAGAAAGTCAATGTTGTATCGCCAGAAGATGTAAAGTCAGAAGGCTGTGGTAGCTCTGGCAGAGAGAGAAGAACCTTTTCAAATAACTGTTATGGGCTGGATGAGACTCTTTGCGGTTAAAGGTACCGCGGGACCACGTGGTGTTAAATGTAAAGACGGGAAGATGCAGAACAATGCTCCGGAGACTCCCGGATGTAATTTGAAACGTCCCCGGATCGATGATCGAGCGCCGGCTCCGGCAGGTGGCTCTACTATCGTTATCCTGGAACACGGAAAGGGGATGGACGTCGGCAGCGCAGTGTAGCGCCGGCGCCCACCGTCGCAGCAGCGTCGTCGTTCAGTAGCGCAGCGTCGTCTCGCCGTGAGAGACGATGAAGGCACCCCGAGCTCCGGGACGGAAGCGGGCCTCTCCCATGACAACGATGAACCTTGATCCAAACATATTCTGACAGCACCCCCCCCCCCAACAAAAAACACCTCTGCCTCCTTCTAAACCCCTTCGTGTTGTGTGTATTTTAACTGAGTAGCATTCCGTGTTTTTAAAGATGTTAAATAGTTGATGTGCGGTTTTTTTAACCAATGAAACTGAATCAAAGTGTGCTATTTTAACACGTAGAAATTTTAAACTTGCTTATATGTGTGTATATAATCTTCTTGTAGTAACGTTGGTGGTCCCTTTCCAAGTGTTTATTACTAGACTTTAAGGGTATTTATTATCAAGTTTAAATATGAAATAGAAATAAGTGACATCATGGAGTTGCTTATGTATTATACAACTCTTCTAACCTTATCCATAACTTTTGGAAGTATTATAGAACAGGGCGATGAAGAACTAAGTCGAACTTTTCTAAACTTAAGGCACGCTCGATCTAGATCACTTTCACCTAAAAGACGCCTTGGACGCCATGGTCATTTTGATCAATTCTTTAAACGACCATTATATAGCAGTGGTACAGGTTTCAGAGAGGATATGGATGACATTGCTAGGGAGTCTTCTCCAGGCGATCGTCGGGAAAGTGGCGGGGTCCCTGTTATTGCCGCAGACGACCAACGCAACACAGATATTCCCAATGCATTTACCCCCACGACAGAGGTCTCTCTCAACAAATCAGCGTCTTTCTCGAACCTTCAGAGCCGATCAACGCGGAAGGTCGGAGGTGTGACCGACGCGCCGTCGTTACCAACAACCATCATGAAAGTTACAACCGCAGACCTGCACAGACGGAAGGAGCAGAAGTCTCAAACACAAGCACCGCTAAAGTTAACGGAAATGGAGAAGGAACTGCTTGGAGTTCGTGAGGGTGTGAACAGGAGTGACAGCCCCATTAAGAAAGTGGGCCCAAAGGGTCAGGAACCTGACTACGGTTATGGTGATGACGGTGATACTTACCTTGAGGAAGGAGGAGAGGCAGACGAGATAGACGAAGATGACCTAGCAAAACGTCCCGGAGGTCAAGTGGACATTGTGACGCGCTTTCTTCGTATTGTTGAGTCGCAGCACCTGCTAGGCGAGAACTGTACCGCCGGCACCGACCTCAACCTCGGAGAGGGCGTTGTTGATCGGTACGCCCAGGAGCGTTTTCGGGTCGAAGCCGATGTGGCCGTCAACCGCGCTAACATGCTGACGCGAATCTGGAAGTATGCCGATGTCGAAGTGATGCGCTCGGAGTACCTTCTTCATGCTTCCGTCTTCTCAATGGTGGAGTTCGACGACGATATCTTTGCCGCCGGTAACTGCTATGACCAATACCAGTATAAGGACTACTGGCTCTTCTGTCCGTACGCCTACCGCCTTCCAGAAGGCCCCATTTTGGTGAAAGATCTCGCAGTGGAATACAAATACTTAAGCAACACTTCCGAATGGTTCTACATCGCCCGGAAGAATGCAGAGAACGTCATCAGGAACTACAACCAGTTCTCTCGCGGTGAGTACGTCAATTTCTTAATAGTAATTAGTAATATGTTAACCAAACACTAAGAATTACATACATTGTACAATGCATATCTTGTGCTGCCCACTAGAATTTGGTCCAGGCCACTTTTACAGTGGACAGTCCAGTTAAAGCTATACAAAAAAATAAATCTGACGTGTACCATTCACATGACTTTCTCTACATCTCTGCAACAAATTATCCTTAAAAAGCTTATACTTCTACTTACTTCATGCTAATCAGAAAAAATTAGCAGAAATAGTCTTATTATTTACTTCCTTGTAAGTAGAAGCGAAATAATGGAGTACCATAAGTTAAACTGATAGTCAAAAGCTGGTTGTTATATTACTGAAGTTCCTTTGTTTGTATGGACAGCAGTTGACAAAGTCCTTTATGAGAAAAATACAAGTATTTTAAATCGGAAACCAAAAAAAGAAAAAGGATATCTAAAGAACGATCAACTCCACGAAAAAAAAGTATATAACATAAATTGTGTGCTTTAATGTGCTCTGCATTTATTGTGTGGTAAGCTTTTTTTTTCCATTTCTTACGGTTTAACAGTTATGCAAAATTCCATAAAATTCATCCAGAATAAAGTAGTCTTCAGAGGTTATTCCTAGAAAATTCAAGATATAAATTTTATTTGTGATAGATATGGCTTTTATATGTGGTATTTTAATCAAAATCATTAGAGTCATTTTTAAAAAAAAACAATATTTTCGAAAATTTTTCCGTGTAAAGGGTAATTAGGAGTGGGGGATTTTCTTAAAAATCTTTGTGTCACATCCTTGGTAGATACCAAACTTAAATACCAAGTTTGGTATTTAACCGTCTTTCGTTTTTGAGCTATGCTGTCCCCCCCCCCCACTTACAGAAAACACACACATACACAGAACTGTTTCTGAAAATACTTCTTTTGGAATCAGGGGGCCCTAAAACATGTATTTCCGGTGAAATCTCGACATTGAATTTTTGGGTGGAATACAATACTTCCTCTATCCCTGTATACATTGTACATACGGGCTAGAGAAAGTAAAAATATTATTGTAACTACTACTACCACTAAATGCTAATGAACTACATCTCTGTTGACAGTCCATTTCCATTTATTTTTGAATTTTTCTAAATAGTGTCCCAATGTCTTACAGTTTTTATCCATAATTTTATTTATATCGGATTTCTTACTCATTTTTGGCTCTATATCTTCTTTTCTACATTTCTCAGTTTTCTTACAATCCAAAATTATATGTTGAGCGTTTTCCTTTTCCCCACATAATGGAATTCTTAATAATAAAAGTGCATAAAATATTTCCTGAATTAATTTCTGCTGAAGAAGGATCGAGTATCAATAAAAGCAGGAATTGACTTCACATAAAACTTGTGTATAAAAAAGGACGTATAAATATTCTATTCATTTTATTTCAATTAATTCTGAAATAGTTGTTTTCCAACATAATTAAATCACTATATATGAACCGAATATTACTCATTACGAAATCTTGTAATGTGTTGCATTCACATGACTTTCTCTACACATATTTCAACGCACCATTGTTACAAAAGCTGTTGCTCTATCTACGTCCTGCTAATGGATACAAACATCAATACAATTTTTTTTATTTTCTTACACGTACTAGGTATATCGAGTATTGAGAAAGAATTGTATTGCACCTAAAAATTTGATACCGAGATTTCACCGGAAATACATGTTTTGAGACTCCCAGATTACAAAAAAAAAAAATTGGGTGAATGTTCGTGCGTGTGTGCGTGTGTGTATATCTGTGCGCAGCATAGCCCCAAAACGAAAAGACTGTTAAAAACCAAACTTGGTAATTAAGATGAGCATCTTCCAAGAATGCGACACGAAACTTTTCAAGAAAATCTCCACACCCCAACTACCCTCTACATGGAACATTTTCGAAAATTTTGATTTTATCAGAAATGGATCTAACAATTTTGATTAAAACATTTGATGTATAAAATATTTTTATGAAAAACAAAATGTATATCTTTAATTTAATGGAAATAGCCTCTGAAAACCTTTTTATTCTGGATGAATTTTATATAACTAGCAAACCATAAGAGATATAGAAAAAGGTACTAAACAAAAACTGTAGATTTCATTAAAACAATGTGCCATATACATTTTTTTGTACAGTTAAGCGTTTTCGATATATTCTGAATTATTGGTTTTGATTTTAAACCTTTCTCAAACGGGAAGACATCGTTTTTTTCTTTTCCCGTTTGTTTATTCCTGCCAAGCAAAGAGATTGGAATTTCAATTGTTTCACATAGCGACTGGATTTTGAAGTACGAGACTGTCGCTTTAGTCTTGCATTTTCTTTTTTCATCATCTACTTACAAGGAACTGAGTAACAAGTTTTGCTAATCTTGATTAGTATATGATAGAAGAATACTTTTTTTTAACAATACTTTGTTACAGATATGTAGAGAAAGTCATGTGAGTTGAACACAGACTTTTTTGATTCATTTCGTCTGTTGAAGGGATGAATATCCATAAAAGCAGAAACACATTAAAGCTCCATATCAAAGTGGACATGTAAATAAACTATTTGTTGTAATGCAATTAATTCTCAAATATTTGTTTTCCAACATAATTAAATTGCTATGTATGAATAGAATATTACTCATTACAAATTTTAATCTCATCAGGTAATAATGAACTGAACTTTTCTTAGCTCTACAAATATTACTGTGTGATGTAATAACTAAATAGGTTTCAAGCCCTTCTTGATAGTTACTCTAATAATTATTCATAAAGCATCAAGTACTCTAATGGAAATAAACAAAATTGTGTTGCTTTCACACCGTTTTTTCTACACGTTCTTCAACGAACCATTCTTTCAAAATCTATTGTTCTATCTACTTCATGCTAATTGAGGTACATATTAGTAGACATAATTTTATTATTTATTTATGGGTACAATACAAATAAGGGAATAACTATACTAAAAATATAGGCAAATCTTTTAAGAGCGGATTGTAATGTGATGTTTTGAAATTCGGATTTCTTTGCGCGGTCAAAAGGAAAGGAAGACAATATCGTCCTCCCGTGTGAGAATAGTGTACGAACTAGAACATTTAAACAAAAAATCTGATGTGTTCCGTTCACATGACTTTCTCTATCTCTGTGTAAAAAATTATTGTTAATAAGCTTATCTTTTATTTATTTCATGCTAATCGAGAAAAATTAGCAGAAATAGTTTTATTTCTTACTTTATTGTAAGTAGAAGCGAAATAAGGGAGTACCAGACGTTAAAGTGAAAGCCAAAAGCTGGTTGCTATGTGACTGGTGTTCCCTTGTTTGTATGGACAGGGGTTGACAAATTCCTGTATGAGAAAAGTATACGTTTTTTAAAGCTGAAACCAATAACGAGGAACATCACAAAAAACAATAAACTCCACGAAAAAAAAGTATATCGCATAAATTCTCTGTTTTAACGTGTTCTACATTCCTGTGTGGTAAATTTTTTCCATCTCTTATGGTTTAGCAGTTATGCAATTTGTCAACTCGTATTCATACAAGCAAAGGAACTTCAGTCACCTAGTAACCAGCTTTTGATTTCACCTTAACCTATGATACTCCCTTGTTTCGCTTCTACTTACCGGGAAGCAAGTAATAAGACTATTTCTGCTATTTTTTTGATTAGCTTGAAGTAAATAAGCTTATTAACAATAGTTTGTTACACAGAAGTAGAGAAAGTCATGTGAATGGAACACATTAGATTTTTTGTAGTGTTTTCGAAATATTCCGAGTTATTGGTTTCTGTTTTACAGGACTTAAACGTCTCTCTTTTGTTTACTTATAGCAATCAAAGAGAACTGAATTTCATTGTTTCACATAGCAATTGTTTTTAAAAGATATGACAATCGCTATAGCCTAGTGTATTTTGACAGTATTTAGCATGATTTGTATGACGTCAAAAGATTAAACTTTCTACTCTCTGTACACGTACTATGTAATAGTGTAAAGAGAAGGTATTGCGTTCCACCCAAAAATTCGATACCGAGATTTCATCGGAAATACACCTTTTATGTTCCCCTATATCAAAAAAAAAAAGAATTTATGGAAAAAGTTCCGTGTGTGTATGTCAGTGTGTTCGGGAGTCTGTGAACAGGATAATTCAAAACCGAAAAATCAGTAATTTAACAAAATTGGTATTTAATTTTGATATCTTCCAGGGAGTCGAAGGTTTTAAAAAAATCCGCCCACCCCAAACTACTCTTTAGATGGACAAAAATTCAAACATTTTAATTTTATCAGAAATGCTCAACGATTTTGATTAAAATATCGTATATTAAAATATTTATATGGCATTTAATATATATATATATATATATATATATTTTGAATTTTCTGAAAATAGCCTCTAAAGACCTCTTTATACTGAAAGAATTTTTCGCAACTGGTAAATCGTAAGATTGGACCGAAACTTACTACACAAAAGTATAGATGACGTTAAAACACGCAATGTATGTCCTTTACATTTTTTTGTGTATATAACCGTTTCCGAGATATTCCTTGTTACTGCTTCAGTTGTAAAATACTTCTAAGATTTTGTTCAACTTTTTATTTTTATTTATTTATCTATTTATTTTTTCAGTTTAACGTCCATTAACCTGATTTGGTCATATCGGACGATGAATGAAATTGATATGATTCTCAAACGATCTCGGGGTCCATGGGGCTTAAAGTTACTCGACATTCGTCTTCTCAGGATAAGGGAAAGCCACGAAAAAAACCTTATCCGGGTAACTCGCCCTAAGCGAGATTCGAACTCACGGTCTATTAAATGTGAGGCAGGCACGCTACTTTGTTGTATTCCTGGCCAAGCAAAGAAGCGATTTGCAATGACAATCGCATAACGACAGCTTTTAAAACATTTGACTTTCGGTATCACCTTAGTTCCCTTCTGCTTATAGGAAACTAAGTAATAAGAACATTCTGCTAGTATTCATCTTGTTTAGCGTGGTGTAGAAAGAAGAATAATCTTATGTAAGACGTTTGTAAACAGCTAAAGAAAGTCATTTGGGTCAAACACATCAGACTTTTGTAGAGTTTCGAAATTTTCCTATTTATTGGTTTTAGTTTTAGGGCACTTAAACCTTTTTCAAACGTCTCTATCTTTTTTACTTCTAGCAATCAAATATACCGAATTTCAGTTGTTTCATATAGCAATCGGTTAAATTTCACTCAGTCAATACCCTTAAATTGGTGTATTTTGCCTACTTTAACTCCATCATTGAGTGTGGAATAACATTCTGGGGTAATTCAGTGGATAGTAAATGCATATTCCGGACACAGAAGAAAGCTATACGAATAATCTGTAATGCTCATAGCAGACAGTCATGCAAAGAACTATTTCAAAAATTGGGCCTATTCACCTTACCTTGTGTTTATATACTATCCATTTTAAAATTCTATGCAGTTAATCGACATAGTTGTATAACAAACATAGAAATTCATAACATTAATACTAGACAAAAGGGATATATTCATCGTCCCAAAGCCAATCTTCGTTGCTTTCAGAAAGGTGTATATTATGAAACAATCAAGATATTTAATGCTCTCCCCAGTAATCTCAAAGAAAATGTTGGAAATGTCAGGGCTTTTAAGGCCTCTCTTAAAGAGTAACTTTGCAATAAATCATTTTACTTTGTAGAAGAAGATTTAAGCGACAAACCTGTCTGACAATACTGTCAACAATCATTGTATTTATAATTATTATAATGTATTGCATTTTGTGTATATTACTGTGTGTGTTTTATATTCAAATTAAACTGATGTATACTTTGTCTTGCACGAATGTGTCAAATGAATTGTTTAGTATTCAGCAATGACACAAGGTCTGTAAAGCCTGATGCTTTGACATTTTACACTCCAGTGCATAATTGTAAATTTTTGCATTGGAAACTATGTAACATATTTGTAAATATGTATTATAATTTGTTGACATTTATGAAGAGTACATAATACAATAATCATATTTTAGTTTTATATAATTACTATTAGCAACTATTATGTCGATAATTAGAAAACTATCATCTGACATTACATTAGTGTTACATATAATTAAATTATATTTATTTATACATTTTAACACTAATTTTTGATATTATTTTTTTATGTGATTGCAAAAAAAAAAAAAAAAAAAAAAAAAAAAAAGGAAGTTCATGTACTTTTATAGAGCACATTAAGTATAGTAGAGACCTCAAATACAAATTGTGTGATTATATGTATATTCTGCTGTTTTTGTAACCCAAGCTTTAAGCACGAGCTTTATACATTTTTTTTTCCATTGTATATAAACATATGTATACATGTATATGTCTTGACAAGTTCTATGTTCAGTGGCTTCCTGACCTAAACGAACCTACAGAATGCTTTCTAATCTAATCTAATCTTAAAAGATTTGACTATCACTTTAGCCTAGTGTATTCCGTTAATTCCCTTATTTCCTTGGACTTACAAGAATGACCAATATTTATCTTTAGCCAGAATTATTCCCTATCCCCCACAGTGTCTGGAAGTATGTATACGAGAGTGAATGTGGTTTGTATGTATGTTTGAGGAAAACAATCGATTTAACACCCAACTTATCCATCCTAGAGACAACGAGTTGTTTTTACTGCAAAGCCCACGATATGACCTTAGATGTTATAGACGGTTATATAAATAAAACAAATAAAAAAGTTGATGTGTTCCATTCATGTGGCTTTCTCTACATCTCTGCAACAAATTATTGTTAAAACGCTCAGGCTTCTATTTAATTCTTGCTAAACGAGAAAAAATTAGCAGAACTAGTATTATTACTTACTTTCTTGTAAGTAGAGGCGAAATAAGGGAATACCATGGATTACAATGATAGTCAAAAGCTGGTTTTTATGTGGCTGAAGTTTCTTTGACAGGACTTGACATATTCCTGTATGAGAAAGGTATAAGTTTTTCAAAGCTGAAACGAAAAACCAGAAATATCTTAAAAACGATCAGCTCCACGAAAAAAATATTAACATAAATTGTGTGTTTTAATGTGCTTTACATTTTCTGTGGAGTAAGTTTTTGTCCATAATTTACGGTTTAGCAGTTATGCAAAACTCCGCAAAATTCATCTAGAATAAACTAGTTTTCAGAGGCTATTCCCAGAAAGTTCAAGATATACATTTTATGTGTCAGGTAAATATTTTTAATGTACAATATTTTAATCAAAATTGTTAGAGCCATTTTTGAAAAAAAAGTTACATGTAAAGGGTAGTTGGCGGTGAGGGGATTTTTTTTAAATCTTCGTGTCACATCCCTGGAAGATACTAAACTTAAATACCAAGAGAAAGTAAATATCTTTCGTAAGGAAATTCGTTAATGGAAAAGTTTGCAAAAGTCGTGTCAATAGAATACATCAGATTCAACGTACAACTATCCATGTATTGTTTTATTTCGTACAATTTAATTAATGTGACAACAAAGACTTACGGCCGAGATTGTTGTCCGTGGACTAGTGAGGGAAAACCCTGGTTCATACCCCTCAAGAATCGATCTTATTGATTAAGTTGAGCTGAAAGGGTCATGCAAGTGTAACATATCAGATTTTTTCCCCACGGTCATTGCAGGAACATGGTATTCCAAAGTCATTATAAAGCGATGCCTGCTTTAAATCTAACTAACGCTTTAATCTACATTATACCTACAACGAAACGTGTAAATGTGTAATGAAAATTGATCTCTTAGTATAATGCATTAGATACCAGGTATACGTCTCCTGCACTGTTTAGCCTGTATCTTGAACCAAGCCAAAATGGCAAGATAAAACCAACTTTAATATATATGCAACTATTTATATACCATTTTATTTATTGACGACAAAGTGGTATTTAAGTGACTCAGACAATAATTTACAAACAGCTATAAAGTTTTTCGACTAAATATTTTGAGAGTATACTTAGAAAATATCAGAAACAAAAACGAAGAATCGCAAATTTGCATTAGTATTCAAACAATAGAAAAGGTTCATATTTTTTATTAGTTAGTACTTTTCTTTGTTACTTTCTTTACACGTACTATGCACATATATATGTACATAGTGTATAGAGAATGTATTGCATTCCACCCAAAAATTCGATACCGAAAATAGATGTTTAGGGTCACATGTATCCAAAAAAGCGTTCATAGAAAATGGTCCGTGTGTCCGTATGTCGGTAAAATACCGAACTTGGTATACAAGTTTGCTATCTTCCAAGGATGCAACAAAACTACCATTTACACGGAAAAATGTTGGAAAATTTTTGTTTTCCCAAAAGTGGTTCTTACGATTTTTATATCTTCAATTTTATGGGAATAACCTCTGAAAACATGTTTATTCTGGAGGAATTTGGCGGAATTTTGCATAACCTGTAAACCGTAAGTACAAAGAAAATAATGGAGCACCACAGGTTAAAGTGATAGTCAAAAGTTGGTTGCTATGTGACTGAAGGTTCTTTGTTTGTATGGACAGGAGTTAACAAATTACGGTATGAGATAAGTGTAATTTTTTTAAAGCTTAAACCAAAAGCAAGGAATATCTACAAAACGATAAACTTCACTAAAAAATGTATATAACATAAATTGTGGGTTTTAATATGTTCTACATTTACTGAGTGTTAAGTTTTTGTCTATCTCTTACGGTCTAGCTTTTATGCAAAATTTTGTAAAATTCATCCAGAATAAAGTAGTCTTCAGAGGATATTCCCAGAAAATTCAAGATATACGTATTATATGTTAGGTATATATATTTTTTATGTAGTTTAACTCCTTTAACCTGGTTGGTCATATCGGACGATGAATGAAATTAGTGAAATGATGCTCAAATGATCTCGGGCTCCATGGAGCTTAAAGTTACTGTATATTCCTTTTCTGAGGATAAGGGAAAACCCCGAAAAAATTTTATCCGAGTAAACTCGCCCTAAGCGAGATTCGAACTTATGACCTATGAATGTGAGGCAGACACGCTACCACCACACTACCCAGGTGGGCGTAAATATCTTTAATATACCGTATTTTAATCCAAATCAATAGAGTCATTTTTGAGAAATTCAAAATTTTTGTACAAAGTTCCATGTAAGGTGTAGTTGGGGGTGGAGGGATTTTCTTGAAAATCCTCGTATCGCATCCTTGGAAGATACCAAACTTTAAATACCAAGTTTGGTATTTAACGTTCTTTTCCTTTTTGAGCTATGCTGTCCACAGACACACACAGAACAGAGACATTTTTGGGTGCAATACAACGCCTTCTCTGTACACGATGCGCATAGTACGTGTAGAGAAAGTAATAATCTTTTATAAGGTAAAGTAATGTGAGTGGAACACATAAGATTCATAGTTCATGAAGTGAATGGAATAATAATCAATCACGCACTGAATTTAATCGTAAGTTAATATTTATTTCTCTCCTGTTTTTGGTAACCCAGAAACCGACATACAGCTCCCGTCGTGGAAAATATACGTCTATTATACGAAAACTAGGTTGAAGTGATATCCGTTCCATTTCAGAACACATTAAAAATCCTCTTGTGAACCTGGTTTGCCTTTATTCTCATTTCAAAGACTCTGACCCACTTTAATTTAGCGCTGAAAATACGAGGAGAAATCCAGGTGAATTTCAAAATCAGCTGTGCTGGAAATGCTTCACTAAATGAAATTGCCATGTTTCTAGAAGGGCGAAACAGAAAATTACACATTTTTGCCAGTAAAATTTCATTACAGACGGAAACAAGCAAAGAAACGTTATAGCTGTGTTTCTTTCGCGTAAAGGAAGCTGTTCATAATGAAATATTTCAGAAACTAGAACACGCCGGAAAATAGTTTTCCGACTTTACCCGAGTCTGTAACGATTAGAGACATGAAGAAAATTAAAAAATCTGATGTGTTCCATTCACACGATTTTCTCTACATCTCTGAAACAAAGTATTGTTAAAAAACTTTTTCTTCTATTTACTTCATGCTAATCGAGAAGAAATTAGCAGAAATAGTCTTATTACTTGCTTCATTGTAAGCAAAAGCAAAATTAGAAATCTCCATAGTTTAAATCGATAGTCAAATCTTTAAAAATTTGGTTGCTATGTGAGTGCACTACTATAGTAAAGCTGAAACGTTTAACAAGGAATATCTTAAAAACGGTCAGTTCCACGAAAAAAATGTATAAAACATAAATTGTGTGTTTTAGCGAGATCTACTTTTTGTGTCTGGTAGGTTTTCGGCTATCTGTTACGGTTTGCCAGTTATGAAATATTCTGAAAAATCCATCCAGAATTTTCCCAGGGAATTCAGATAAAAATTTTATTTATTATTTAAATATCGTAAGTATAAGAGATTTTAATCAAAATCGTAGGAGCCATTTTTAAGAAATTAAAATTTTCGAAATTATAAAGGGTAACTTATATATCAAGTTTGGTATTTAACGGACTTTACGTTTTCGAGCCTTCTGCTCACAGACACACCCGGAAGCTTTTATGAATGCTGTTCTTGGATTCAGGGAGTCCAAGACTTGTATTGCCGATGAAATTTCGGTATCGAATTTTTGGGTGCAATACAATAACTTCTCTATACACCATGGACATCATAGCTGTACAGAAAGTGAAATTAGAAGTTATATGCGTTACATTTCTGAAAACACTCAAAATTCTCTTGTGACTCTAGTTTGTTTTACCCGCATTTTAAAGACTCCGACCCACTTAAATTTAGCGCTGAAAATACGAGCCGAAATCCAGGTGAAGTTCAAAATCAGCTGCGCTGGAAATGTATCACTAAATGAAATTGCCATGTTTCTAGATGGACGAAAGAGAGAAATTACACGTCTTAGCCAGTACAATTTTATTACAGACGGAAACAAACAAAGAAACGTTACAGAATTTGCTGTGTCTCTCGCATAAGAGATGAAGTATAAGCTGTTCATAATGAAATATTTTAGAAACTAGAACAAGCTGGAAAATATTTTCTCCGACTTCACCGGAGTCTGTAAGAATTAGAGATACACAAACAACATTAAAAAAAAAAGGTTTGCAAGTAGAAAATGTAATTTGTTTTCTTGTGTGCATATGTGGATGAAGAAAAGAATGTTTGGAGTCTCAGGAAAAATAACAATAATATCTAATGGAAATGTAATTGCTAAGTGACTGTGTACTTCAAGATATACTACCTTAAAATACTCGGGAACTTAAAGCGAGCATTAAATCAAACTAGGAAAAAAAATATCAAACTTGGTACTTAAGGTTAATATCTTCCACAGATGCGACGCAAAGAATTTGAGGAAACTCTAACCACATCAAACTAACCTTTACCTGAAAAACATTTCGATAATTTTGATTTTCTCAAAACTTTCTGTAATGATTTTGACTAAAGTACCGCATAATAACGTATTTACATGGAAAAAACATGTTTGCCTTGAAATAGTTTCTGAAGACCTCTTCATTCTGGATAACTTTGCGTGATTGGTAAAAAGTAAGAGACAATCAAATCCTTACTGCATAAAAATCTGATGTGTTACACTCACATGACTTTCTCTAGCTGTTCTACAAAATTCTTGCGTAACATTATTCTTCTTTGTGCACATTGCTAATCTAGGTACTCATTAGTACAATGTTCTTATTACTTAGTTCCTTATAAGTAGGAAGAAAATAAGGGAATACACTAGGCTAAACCGATAGTCAAATGTTTTAAAAACTGTCGCTATGCGATTGTCATTACAAATCCCTTCTTTTCTTGGCCAGGAGTAGAACAAAAGAAAACCGCACACTCCCGTTTGAGAAAAGTATAAGTACTTCACAACTGCAACTAATAAAAATGAATACGTCAAAAAATGTAAGCTCCACGAGAAAATTGTATATGACATAACTTGTGTATTTTAACAAGACCTACATTGTTTGTACAGTAAGTTTTTGTCTATCTCTTACGGTTTACCAGTTATACCAAATTAAGCAAAATTCATCCAGAATAAACAGATCTTTAGAAGCTATTCCCAGAAAATTCAAGATATACATTTTATTTATCAGGTAAATATCTTTAATATACAATATTTTAATCAAAATCGTTAGAGCCATTTTTAAGAAAAACAAAATCTTCGAAAAAAGTTCTATGTAAAGGGTAGTTTGGGGTGAGGGGATTTTTCTCAAAATCTTCGTGTCTCATCCCTGTAAGATACTGAACTTAAATACCAAGTTCGGTACTTTAGCTACTTTTCGTTTTGAGTTATCGTGTTCACAGACACACGTCACACACACACACACACACACACACACACACACACACACACACACACGGGCCTTTTTCTCAAAATGCTTTTTTTGGATACAGAGAGTCCTAAAACATGTATTTCCGGTGAAATCTTGGTATCGAATTTTTGGGTGGAATGCAATACTTCTCTATCCCTATGTACATTGTACATACCGGGCTAGAGAAAGTAAAAATGTAGATTTTGTTAAAACACAAATTATTTCATATAGATATTTCAGAGATATTCCTCGTACTGGTTTATATTTTAATTCTAATCTGCAAAAAGTATAATTTTTATTACTCCTCAATTATTTCTAAAAATATAATAAATAGTTTTTAATCACAAAACTATTTAATCTAGCCTATAAATTTATACCAACAAATCATGGCAGGTGCAATTTAACCTAAAATTTTCTTATAATTGGTTGATATGGGAAGAAAATCCATTTGGTTCCAGAGTGTACTCTTAATGCAGTTAATGGAATAATAATCCATAAATTCATGGTTTTAATCGCTTGTTAATATTTCTCTACGTCTTGGATAACCTAAAAATTGACATTCAGCCCCGGTCATGGAAACCATAATACATTATACAAAAACTAGAAGTGATAGCCGTTCCATTTCTGAACATTCTCAAAATCCCCTTGTGAACCTGGTTTACCTTTATCCTCATTTCAGATAGTCGGAAATCCAGATGAACTTCAAAATCAGCTGTGCTGGAAATGCATCACTAAATGAAATTGCCATGTTTCTAGAAGGGTGAAACAGAGAAATTACACGTCTCCGCCAGTACAATTTCATTACAGACGGAAACAAGCCAAGAAATGTTACAGAATTAGCTGTGTTTCTTTCGCGTAAGAGATGAAATATAAGCTGCTCATAATGAAATATCGCAGAAACTAGAACATGCTGGAAAATAGTTTTTCCGACTTCACCGGAGTCTGTAAGAATTAGAGGCACACAAACAAAATTAAAAGAAGGTTTGTAAGTAGAAAATGTAATTTGTTTTCTGGTGTGTATATGTGGATTCAGAAAAGAATGTTTGGAGCAAAAATAACAAGAATAAGAACTAATGGAGATGTAATTACTAGGTGACTGCAACTAGATATACGATCTTAAAACCTCCGGGAAGTTAAATAGAACATTAAATCAATGTTTTCCTTCTCTATGTACCACGTGGAGTAAGTATTCAATTCCAGCCAAAATTTGATGACAACCTTCTATCGGAAATATATGATTATCTGAATCCAGGAATAAATACATAACTGGTAAACTCTAAGAGATAGACGGAAGCTTACTGTAAAAAAATCTGATGTGTTACACTCACATGACTTTCTCTGGCTGCTTTACAATTTCCTCCGAAACATTATTCTTCTTTCTACACAATGCTAATCGAAATAAACACCAGCAGAATGTTCTTATTACTTAATTCTTATAAGCAAAATGGAACTAAGTTAATGCACTAGGCTAAAGTGATAGTCAAATGCTTTAAAAGCTGTTGTTTATCGATTGTCATTGTAAATCACTTCTTTGCTTGGCCAGAGAAGAACAAAAGAAAAACGGATACTTCTTATCTGAGAAAAGTATAAGTGCTTTATAATTGTAACCAATAACAAGGGATATCTTGGAAACGTTTACCTCCACAAAAAAAAAAAACAAAAAAAAACGTAAAGGTCACACATTATGTGTTTAGACGTGATGCACAATTTTTTTAGTAAAATTTTGTCTTACGGTTTAGCAGTTAAGAAAAAATCGGCAAAATTCATTCAGAATAAAGAGGTCTCAAAGGCTATACCCAGAAAATTCGAGATGCACATTTTATTTCGTATATAAATAGCTTTAATATTCGGGAATTTAATCAAAATCGTAGGAGCCATTTTTAAAAAAATAAATGTTTTTGAAATTTTTTCTATGTAAAGGGTAGTTTGTGGTGGGGGCCTTTTTTTTTTTTGGAAAATCTTCGTGTCGCATCCTTAGAAGATACTTAACCTAAATAATAAGTTTGGTATTTAACGGTCTTTTTGTTTTGGGGCTCTGCTGTCCACAGACACACACTTACACTCACATGGACCTTTCTTTAAAAATGTTTTTCTTCGGACTCAGGGGACCCCAAAATACACATTTCCGGTAAAATCTCGGTATCGAAATTTTGGTTGCATTACAATACCTTCTCTATCCCTATGTACATATGGAGCTAGAGAAAGTAAAACATGTGGAAGTCAGTAAAAGACACAATTTATGTCATATATATATTTTATAGAGATAAGCATTTTAGAGATGTTCCTTGTTATTATTTGAATTTTAAATACTTTTCTCAAATCTGGTGATGTAAAGAGTAGTGAATTTTAATTGATAACATAACAACTTTTAAAGGTGTTAATATTACTTTGAAATAATATATTTCCTTATTTTCATTCTGCTTGCAAGTAATAATAACGTTTATGATAATGTTAATCTCCATTAGCGTGATGCAAATAAAGGATATCCTTTTGTAAGAATAGCTTGTTTACAGAACACGCAATGAAATGGAACCATCCGATTATTTCAGTAGGTTTCGTAAACGATATTCTGTTATGTTAGATAGTTAGATTGTTTATTTGCCAGAACAATACAGAGTTTATGTAGCAACGTCCACAAATGCATAAATAACAAAAAAAGTTACAAAAAATATTACTTTTACAATCATAAAACTCTGAAACAGTGTACAATGGATTGGAGAGCAGAACAGTCTTAAGTTTTCTTTTGGATAATGATAAGGGCAACGTTTTTACATTATTAGGAAGGCTATTAAATATATTTAAAGATATGGTTTCAAATGAGTTTTGGACTTTGCTATACTTACCTTTTGTAATACAAATGTTTTCAGTATATCTTGTGGAATAATTGTGAACAGAGGAACACAATGTATAAGAACTTATATTCATTTTGACAAATAGTAAACGATTAAGAACGAATAAAGATACCATAGTCAATATACCCAATTTAATAAAGAAAGGTTTGAGATGTGTCCTGGGGGATACACCACTCATAAACCTAATGGCTTTCTTTTGAAGTACAAAAACTTTATTGGCAGAAACATGGTTGCCCCAGAATAAAACACCTTAATTCATATGTCTATTTATGCACCCATAATATATGCTTTTCAAGGCATTCAAAGATAAATACTTTTTTAAAATTCTTAATAAAAAGAGTCCTCTGCTTATTTTACTTGCAACATTGTTGATATGGCTATGCCAACCCAAACACGGTTGGATATTAATTCCTAAAAATTTAACAGATTTAGCAGCAGAATCTGAGTTAGATAAATTAACATTAAAAGCTAAATCAACAGTTTTGTTATAATTAACAATAAGGCGACTGCCTCCGTGGTCGAGTGGTCAGCGAGCTGACTTCTCACCCGGAGGTTCCGGGTTCGATTCCCGGCTGGGCCGGGGAATTTTTCTTTAACCGGAATTACTCCCTATCCCCCATAGAGTCTGGAAGTATGAATGTGAGAGTGAATGTGCGTGTGTTTATTAATATAAAGTTCAACCTAATGTTCTGAGCCTACAGTTTCACAAGTGAAAGCCCCCGATATGACCATTGATGTTAAAGGGGGCTATTCAAATGAAGCAAAAAAAAAAAAAAAATAAGGCTATTGTGTGTACACCAGTTTTCAATTATATTATATTACAATAGAGAGATATTGATTGCCAAATCATCAGCATAGACATTTAAACAATTGTCTTGAACATTATATGAAAGATCATTGACATAAATGATAAAAAACAGGGGTCCAAGTATGGAGCCCTGTAGAACACCATGTTAGAAATGTCTTGGTTTTCAAGGAGTATTAAAACAAGTGTAAAATGCTCATTGTGGTGGATTTCTTGGTTTCAAGTAGTTTAATTTCTGTGGGAACTCTGCTGTGGTGAAACAGTGTGCGCGCCGGGTGGGAGGCGGTGTTTACTGGTGGTCGGCCTTTATCGCGGGATACTTGCCAAACGGCCACAGTGACCAGCGAAAATTGCAATCACTGCTCCGAAATGCTATCATTTTTATCGTTCCTCATCGCATCGCCGCTGCGAATAAAGCAGATATCCATAACTCTTTGTTTCTAAGCGTTCGTTGTAAACATTAGTTTTGGAATACTTTATGCTGCTTAATTTATGCTCTCAGGCTTAGTGGTCAGAAAACGCCATGTGCGATTTTAAATTTTCATTTATTTAAGGTGACTGGTAATGAAAAAATCTGATGTGTTACACTCACATGACGTTCTCTAGCTGCTCTACAAAAAATTCTTCTTCTTTGTACACAATGCTAATCAAGATAAATGTTAGCAGAATGTTATTACTTATGTCCTTATAAGTAGAAGTGAATAAGGGAATGCACTACGCTAAAGTGATTGTCAAATGTTTTAAAAACTATCGTTATGCGATTGTCATTTCAAATCACTTCTTTGCTTGGCCAGGAGTAGAACAAAAGAAACACAGACACTTCCTGTGTGAGAAAAGTTTAAGTACTTCACAATTGAAACCAATAACAAGGAATATCTCGAAAACGGTTACCTACACGACAAAAATGTAAAGGACATAAATTGTGTGCTTTATCATGAGGTACATTTTTGTATAGTACGGTTTTTCTATCTTTTACGGTTTAGTAGTTAAGCAAAATTCAGGAAAATTCGTCCAGAATAAAGAGGTCTTCAGAGGCTATTCCCAAAAAAATTCGAGATATACATTTTATTTCGGACATAAATACGGGACATAAATACGGGATTTTAATCAAAATCGTTAGAGCCATTTTTAAGAAAATCAAAATTTTCGCAATTTTATACATGTAAAGTGTAGTTTGAAAATCTTCGTGTCGCGTCCTTGGAAGATACTAAACTTAAATACCAAGTTTGGAATTTAACGGTCTTTTTGTTTTGGGACTATGCGGTCCACACACACGGACCTTTTTTAAAAAATGCTCTTTTCGGACTCAGGGGACCCCAAAACATATATTTCCGGTGAAATCTCGGTATCGAATTTTTGGGTGCATTACAATACCTTCTCTATCCCTATGTACATTGTACATATGGGGCTAGAGAAAATAAAAAGTATGCAAAACCATGAGTTTATTCTTTCTCTTGAAAATTAAGTATCTTCAAAATACTAGTTTTAAAATAATATACTGACTTTTACAGTTTATTTATGATGTGAGAGTGTAAAGTTATAGGTTTTTAATTCGAGCGGGAATATTGTGAAACGAGAAGTACCCGAGTAAAAAAAAAAAACAAAAAACAAAATTTTACGATCACGTATCATACAATGTTTTGCTACGAGAATTTTCTGATGTTAAAAGAAAAGCGACGAAAGACTAAATACATTTGAGGTTAATTTTGAGCAATTCACCAGTCGTTATTTATTTCGCAGCGTTAGGGCTTCGCAGCACTAAGGATATAATTCTCAAAATTTGTCATTTTCTCAAAATACATCACAAAACAAAAGTAATATTGGTTTGTCATGCCCTGCTATAACCAATGTATACACTAATATGTTGAAATATTTTGGTGTAAAGTTGAAACAAAATTACTTTACACTTGCATTTTACGCTTACTGCACTTTTTTTGCGTGTGGATTCCGTAAAAATGAACTTGCGTTATGAAATGAGCTCGTAAACTACTCAATTATGCTCGGTCGTAGAAAAAAAATCATTAAATATACCTACTTATTAAGAAAAAATGGAATTAAAAACAAATGACTAATTTCAATGTTTCCTAAGTTTTTTTTTTTTCTAGAAAACCTGAAGTGTTCAATTAAAATTACTTTCTCTAACTGTTCTGCAAACAAACTGTTTTTGCAAAACATTATCCATTTGCCTACTTAGTAATTGAGAAAGGAATAGACAAATCTTTTAAAAGCTGGTCATTATGTGAACAATTGAAGTGAAACAAAAGAGTGATTTCCTGTTTGAGAAAAGTTGCCTGGTTTAAAATTGAAAATCAAAAGAATATCTAGGTAAAGGTGAACTCTAAAAAAAAAAAAATCGTAGTTGACTTAACTTTCCTTATTTAGACTTATTTAGAACTAACACCCCCTGGGACTCACAAACGCAGGGGTCAGAAGCCTGTCGGGGAGCCAACGACATGAAACCAGTAAGTGGATGATATGAAATGCAAGCGAAAAATTGACAATAGGAAAGGTGATGATGGAGCAATTGTTGAAATGAGTAGCCGGGGAAATCGCAGGACCCGGAGAAAACCTAACCAGATGCCGCTTTTTGCAGCACATGGGGACGCTTGGGATCGAACCCGGGCCGCCTAGGTGGGAGGCGATCAGCAAAAATTATGTGTTTTAGCACATATTATTTGTCATGTAAATGTATTTATATCGTTAGAGCCATTTTTGAGAAAATAAAACATTTCGGACATTTTTCCATTTTAAGGGTTGTTTGAAAGTCCTCGTGTCCCATCCTTGGAAATTGCTGAACTTAAATTTCAAGTTTGACATTTAACCGACTTTTTATTTTTAAATTATGCTGCCCCCCCCCCACACACACACACACACACACACACGAGATGCTCTTTCTGAAAATGCTTTTAATGGATTCAGGGAAACACAAAACACGTATATCCGGTGAAATCTCGGTATCGACTTTTTTGGTGGAATATAATACCTTCTCTTTCTAATATTTACATTGTGTACACGTGCTAGAGAAAGGAAATTATATAAAATTGGGACATTTTTGTATTAGAGAGATATTCTATATAAAATGTTGGTACTTAATGACATGCCATTCTTTGTTTATAAGAACTATATTTGTATTAGCCGTGAGGGGAGATATACTATGTATAGCTTATTTTAAATATTTTTTGTTCTCTAGAAAATTGTCCATTTATTCTAAAACTTTGCCATCTATAATAATGGAATTTGGAACATAAACTTCTTATATAATTTTGCAAAATATAACATAAGAGTAGTTTAGTAAATTAATTATAAGACATTTTAATACTAAACTTTGGATAAATTAGTTAAACACTGGATAATAATCTGATGTGTTCCATTTACACGATTTTCTGTATATCTCCGCAAAATTATTGTTAGAAAGCTTAAGCTTCTATTTACTAATCAGAAAAATATAGCAGAAATGGTGTTATAACTTGCTTCCTTAAAAGTAGAAGCGAAATAAGTGAGTACCATAGATTAAAGCGATAATCAAAAGCTGGTTGCTATGTGACTGAAGTTCCTTTGTTTGTGTGGACAGGAGTTGACAAATTCCTGTATGAGAAAATCTTACTTTTTAATGAATATCTAAAAAGCAATCAACTCCATGAAAAAAAAATGTATATAACATAAAGTGTGTTTTAATGTGCTCTACATTTTTATGTAGTAAGTTCTTATCTATATCTTAGGTTTAGCAGTTATGTAAAATTCGTAAATTTCATCCAGAATAAAGTAAGCTTCAAGAGGCTATTTTCAGAAAGTTGAAGAAATACATTTTATTTGTCAGGCAAATATCTTTAATATACGATGTGTTAAACAAAATCGTTAGTGCCATTTTTAAGAAAATAACATTTTCGAAAAAAGCTCCATTTAAAGGGTAGTTTGGGGTGGGGGGGATTTTTCTCAAAATCTTCGTATCGCATCTCTGGAAGATACTAAACTTAAATACCAAGTTAGGTATTTTACCGACATTTCGTTTTTGAGTTATTGTGTTCACCGACACACGTACACACACACGGACCAGAGATGCGACACGAATATTTTGAGAAAAATCTCCCCAACCCAAACTACCCTTTACATGATATTTTTTTCGAAAATTTTGATTTTCTTAAAAATGATTTTAACGATTTTAGTTAAAATTTCGTATATTAAAGATATTTATCTAAGAAATAAAATGTACATCTTAAATTTTCTGGGAATAATCTCTGAAGCCTACTTTATTATGGATGAATTTTATGGGATTTTGCATAACTGCTAAACTGTAAGAGATGGACAAAAACTTTCCACACAAAAATGCAGATCACTTTAAAACACACAATTTATGTTATTTACATTTTTTCGCGGAGTTGATGGTTTTTTAGATATTGCTTTTTTCTGTTTTCAGTTTTTAGTTTCAGTTTTCTTATACAGAAATTTGTCAACTCATGCCCAAACAAACAGAGAAACTTCTGTCACATAGCAACCAGCTTTTGACTATCACTTTAACCTATAGTACTTCCTTATCTCGCTTCTACTTACAAGGAAGCAAGCACGAAGTAGCTTTTTAACAATAATGTGTTGCAGTGATGTAGAGAAATTCGTGTGAGTGGAACACTTCAAATTTTTCTTTTCGCACTTTGCCTATAGATCGTGGCTTCTTCATTACAGAAACCAGCCTGTAAAAAGTTTAATATTAAATATGCTGCTGCGAAAGTTTTAATAACACCTCATTCAATTCACTGGGTACATAGACTATCATTGCCGTTATTAAATTTTTCGTGTAGGTAACGAGAAAGAACGAAGAGCTCAAAGATTTATTACTGATACCAAGGTAACGTACGTTATATCGTGATTCAACACACCTCTGGAGCAAAGCTGCAAGTCTTCCTGATTCAAGGCCATTCCAATCACTCAGCTCCCTTATTGTTAGTAGGTTCAGCACATCACTTGAATTTATGCAGAAAATTAATACATAAAAATTTGATGTGTTCCATTCACTTCACTTTCTCTATATCTCTGCAATAAATTATTTTTAAAAAGCTATTTACTTCACGCTAATCGAAAAGAAATTAGCAGAAATAGTCTTATTACTTGCTTCTTTGTAAGTTTAGGGAAATAAGGAATTACCATAGCTTAAATTGATAGTCAAAAGCTGGTTGCTATGTGACTGAAGCTCCTTTGTTGGTATGGACAGGAGTTGACAAATTTCAGTGTGAGAAAAGCATAAGTTTTTTAAAGGTGAAATACAATACAAGGAATAACTCAAAAACGATCAGCTCCAATAGAAAAATGTATATAAAATAAATTGTGTGCTTTAACGTGCTCTACATTTTTTGTGTGGTAAGTTTTTGTCTATCTTTTATGGTTTAGCAGTTATTAAAACTTCAGTAAGATTCATCCAGAATAAACTACTCTTCAGAGGCTATTCCCAGAAACTTAAGGATATCCATTTTATTTGCCAGCTAAATATCTTTAATATACGATATTTTAATCAAAATCGTTAGAGCTATTTTTTAGAAAATCAAAATTTTGGAGAAAAGTTCCATGTAAAGGACAGTTTAGAGTTGGGGATTTTTCTCAAAATCTTGTGTCGCATCCCTGGAAGATACTAAACTTAAATACCACGTTTGGTATTTTACCGACTCTTCGTTTTTGAGTTATCGCGTTCACAGACACACGGACCTTTTTGTGAAAAAGCTTTTTTTGGATACAGGGGACCCTAAAACATATATTTCAGGTAAAATCTCAGTATCGAATTTTTTGGTGGAGTACAATACCTTCTCTATACACTATGTACATAGTACGTATAGAGAAAGTAAAATTTTGATGTGTTCCATTCACATGACTTTCTCTACATCTCTGCAACAAATTATAGTTAAAAAGCTAATGCTTCTATTTACTTCATGCTAATCCAGAAAAAAATAGTGGAAATAGTGCATGTAAGGAGTAGTTGGGGGAGGGAAGATTTTCTTGAAAATCTTTGTGTCGCATCCTTGGAAGATACC
Source organism: Hymenopus coronatus (assembly GCA_030762935.1). NCBI lineage: Eukaryota > Metazoa > Arthropoda > Insecta > Mantodea > Hymenopodidae > Hymenopus > Hymenopus coronatus. Next base: position 19,212,420 of record CM060891.1, read on the forward strand.
AAGCTTAAATACCAAGTTATGTATTCAACGGTTTTTTCGTTTTTGAGCTATGCTGTCCACAGTCACACACACGGACCTGTTTCCGAAAATGCTTATTTTTTATTCACGGGACCTAAAACATGTATTTCCGGTGAAATTTCGACATCAAATTTTTGGGTGGAATACAATACTTCTCTATCCCTATGTACATTGTACATATGGGACTAGAGAAGGTAAAATGTTTTTATTGGATTCACGGAACACAAAACAGGAATTTCCGGTGAAATCTCGGCATCTATTTTTGGAATACAATATATTCTCTACCCACCATTTACATTGTGTGTGCATCGTAGAAAAAGCAATTAGAAGCATGAATCAGTTTGTTTTATAATCACAAAAAATGGTTTCAAGAAAATCGTATCTATCTATGTAGTGGTAAAGTTCCGTGTTGTACGAAAAGCGACATTTCAAAACCCTTGTTTTCCTGTGGGAGCGACTGTCCGCAAACCACAGAGTTGCTAATGAAATTCCGTATCTCCAGAAAGGCTTACACTATCATCTTACATCTCTCTCGAGAACTCCGTTTTAATTTATTCTGACACAAATAGTAAAAAACGGATCTTCCAGAGAAACTTCTTCAACAAGTTGTCTGCGAAATCTAAACCTCTAAAACAACAAATGGACAAAGAAATAACTGATGTGTTCATGACACTCTCTACATCTCAGTGACTAATTAAAAAGCTTAAACTTTCATCAACTTCATTCTAATCGAAAATAAACAGTAGTAAAATGTCCTTATTGCTTAAAATACTCTAGGCAAAAGTTTTAAAAGCTAGTATCTGTGCAGTGACATTGAAATTTTGTTCTGTTTATGGCCAGAAGTAGAAAAAAATTAAAAGCGAATGACGGCCTACCATTAAAAACGGTGTAAGTATTTTAAAATTGTAACTAATAACAAGGAATATATCGGAACTGTTAAATGCATAAAACAATGTATCTGAAATAAATTGTGTTTTAGCGAGAACTACATTTTTTGTGTAATAAAATTTTGTCTACCACTTACCGTATACCGGTTATAGAAAAGTCCTCAATAATGAAAATTCAAGGTATACATCATGTAAATATTTTTAATATATATATTTTTATAATCATTATCGTTAACAAACATTTTTGACAAAGTCGAAAATTTCAAAAAATAATCAGTTCAAATGACAGGTTCTGGTGGGTGAATTTTCCTATTGTATATTGTAGAATACTAAACTTAAATGACAAGTTTGTTACGGGCCTTTTTAAAAATCTGACATGTTGCATTCACATAGCTTTCTCTACATCTCTGCAGCAAATAATTGTAAAAGGACTGTTCTTCCATGTGCTTCAGTGATTATTTTAATCATTTCTAAGAGTACAAATTATAGACACTAAACTTGATAAATTCAAAACTCCTTTACAAACTGCAAAAGACATAAAAAGTATTGTTATACAATTCTCTATTTATTATAACCATATAGTTCTAACGCCCTATGTCGTAAAGAGATACTCCTGGAATTTCCCCCCACACCTAACCACCCTTTACATTTTTCGAAACTTTTATTCTCTCAAAAATGACTCTATCAATCTTGATTAAACTAACACATGTTTAAGATATTTTTATTATAAACGAAATGTATATCTTGAATTTTCTGGGAATAAATTCTGAAGACCTCTTCATTCTGGATGACTTTTGTATATCAGGTAAACTGCAAGAGACTCACAAACACAGATTTCATACCTGCAAGGGCTTATTATTTTTAGACAACGTAAAGTTTTTGAAATACAATGAAGTTAGTAATATAACATGACTGAACACAAGCAGCGATGTTTATTTACACATTGAAATTGGCTTTGAAGTGCAGAAAGAGATTAAAATAAGATAAACTTGTTTCATGCATTTGTATAATTAACCTAACGAGTGTATGTAAAACATTGCATTGCAATGTCACCCTTTCAAGGGAAAGCGCAATACACAAATATAGTTTAAAAGACTGAGACAGCAGCTCTTGGTAACATACATATACAAATTTAATGTTTTACATTCACAAGACATTGCCTTTCTCTGTTTAGTGGTAGTACAAAGCTAAAGAAGTTATTTGTTACATTCTACCTAAATATTTGACCCCGTGATTTCACCATACATAAACTCCACTTATATACAACCCGGTAACTAGGTCAGCTATGCCGGTGCATATATTCAAAGTTTAAATTTATTTCCCCAAAAAATCTGATGTGTTACATTCACATGACTTTCTCTACTTCTCTGCAACAAATTATTGTTGAAAAGCTTGTGCGTCTATTTACTTCATGCTAATCGAGTAAAAATTAGCAGAAATAGTCTTATTACTTGCTTCTTTATAAGTAGAAGCAAAATAAAGGAGTACTATAGGTTAAAGTAATAGTCAAAAGTTGGTTGCTATGGCACTGAAGTTGTTTTATTTGTATGGACAGGATTTGAGAAACTCCTGTATGAGAAAGGTATAAGTCTTTAAAGCTAAAACAAAAAACAAGAAATATCTAAAAAAACAATCTACTCCACGAAAAAAATGTATATAATACCAATGGTGTGTTTTAACGTGCTCTACCTTTTTTGTGTGGTAAATTTTTATCTATCTCTTACGGTTTAGCAGTTATGCAAAGTTCCTTAAAATTCACTCAGAATAAAGTAGTCTTAAGAGGCTATTCCCAGAAAATTCAAAATTTATATTTTATTTGCCAGGTAAATATTTTTAAAATACGATATTTTAATCAAAATCGTTAGAGCCATTGGGTGGGGGGATTTTTCTCAAAATCTTCGCGTCGCATCCCTGGAAGATACCAAACTTAAATGCCAAGTTTGGAATTTTACCGACTTTATCGTGTCATCGTGTTCACAGATACACGGACACACTGACACACGGACACACACACACGGACCTTTTTCTGAAAATACTTTTTTTTGGATGCAGCGGACACTAAAACATATACATATGGGGCTAGAGAAAGTAAAAATACGAAACTTCGACAAGTGTTACGTTTTGGTGTTTTTTTGTAGTGTTTAGCGTCCGCTTTTACTGCTCTGGCTCCGCGATGATACGTGAAGATTGAGCCCCGGTGGAATGTGATGGCGGGGGAACCGGAGAACCCGGAGAAAACCCTCCCCTGCGCTATTTTGTCCACCATAAATCTCACATGCGGTCGCTTGGGATCGATCCCAGGCCGTCTAGGTGAGAGGCGAGTGGTCTGACCACTCGGCCACGGCCCGGGCGTTTTGGTGGTTCTGGTGGTATTTCTAGAGCAATTATGAGATGGCTTAACAGCCCTGTCTCGGAATGCTCGTATTCAGTGAAAACAAAATGGCGACACCCTTACAGGTTTGCACCAGCGTGGAGCAGCGGAGTGTCATTAGACTTTTGTAAGCAGAAGAGTTGAAAACAATGAAATTCACTATCGGATGGCAGTACAATATGGTGAAAGTTGTTTGAGTCGAAGATGGGCAGATAAGTTCAAACAAATTCCAAAACCAAAGTTGGTGCGAACTGAAAGAAGTGCTGGTAAGGTCATCATTAAATGCCGAGAGGTCAAAATATTAACGGTGACGTACGCAAATCTTTTTGTCGTAGTCGGCTTATGTTACTCGTATTTTTACTTTCTCTTGCCCCGTATGTACAATGTACATAGGGATAGAGAAGTATTGCATTCCACCCAACAATTCGATGTCGATATTTCATCGGAAATACATGCTTTAGGACCCCCTGAATTCAAAAAAAGCATTTCCAGAAAAAGGTCCGTGTGTGTGTGTCCGTGTGTCTGTGAACGCGATAACTCAAAAACGAAAAGTAGCTAAAATACCAAACTTGGTATTTAAGCTCAGTATTTTCCAGGGATGCGACACGAAGATTTTGGAAAAAAATCCCCCCAACCCAAACTACCCTTTACATGGAACTTTTTTCGAAAATTTTGATTTTCTTAAAAATGGCTCTAACGATTTTGATTAAAATATCGTATATTAAAGATATTTACCTGACAAATAAAATGTATATCTTAACTTTTCTGAGAATAGCTTCTAAAGACCTGTTTAGTCTGGATGAATTTTGCTTAATTTGACGTAACTAATAAACCGTAAGAGATAGACAAAAACTTACTATACAAAAAATGTAGGCCTTAGGCCTTAATACACAATTTATGTCATATGCATTTTTTTCGTGGAGCTTACCGTTTTTGAGGTATTCTTTGTTATTAGTTTCAGTTGTGAACCACTTATACTTTTCTCAGACGGGAGTGTCCGTTTTTCTTTTGTTCTGCCCCTGGCCAAGAAAAGAAGGGATTTGTAATGACAATCGCAGCCTTTAACACATTTGACTATTGGTTTAGCCTAGTGTATTCCCTTATTTTCTTCCTACTTATAAGGAGCTAAGTAATGAGAACATTGTGCTGAATACCTCGATTAACAAAGTGCAGAAAGAAGAATAATCTTATGTAAGAAGTTTGTAGAACGGCTAGAGAAAGTCGTGTGAGTGTAACACATCAGATTTTTATTACTGAACCCCCTCCCTAGGACTTACAAGTGGATGCCTAAGAGTCGGAGGTCTGTCAGGGAGGCAACGGCACGAAACCACAGAATGAAGCACCTGGAACGAGTGGTCGGCCCGTAGCCAAGCATGAGCGCGTGGAAGTGAATGAAATGAAAACGAAATGGATTATAGGAAAAGTGATGATGAAGCAATTGGTGGACTGAGTGTAATTAATAGCGTAATTTACGTAGAGAGAATAGTCTCTTCTTTTCTGTTCTTTTGGAGTGTTACATACAAGAATAAAATTCACAACTACTAACTTTGGGTATCCCATTTATCATTTAGAATGTTCTTAAGTACATACATACTAAAACTTAGTTCAGTTAGAGATGCATTTTACTGCATTAAATAACTCCGAGATTTAAAACTGGGGCATGCAAAGTTACGCGAACTGCATTTCTGGGATCCAGACAGTAAAATATTTTAATACAGGGTTATAAATATAATTTTGTTTGAGTTCAACGAAAACCAATGACGCCAGCGCCGAACAAATGAATTCGCTCGTCAAAAGCGTAATAGCAATAAAACTCAGAAGTTCAATAAAATTTAACAGGGCGCTTTGAGTGCAGAGGATTTGAGAGCCGAACACTTGATGCGCGATTATCCTGACCCCTGACGGATGCCCAATAAACGTGTGCGCCTTTCCGCTTGTTGGCCACATATTCAGCGGCGCGTGAATTACTTGCGGAAACCAGCCAAGCTGGTACAAAATAGAAGCTGGTCGGGTTCTGCAGTAAATGAGATTGGGTTATTTAGCGAGGAAATAGCGCAATGCACAAAATAAGAAAGTTAATGCTGCACAGCACACGATTCAGAAGAAGCACCAAAAAGATGTGCATGTAGCAGATACAGTATTTTTTGGAACATGATGAACCTGCCCCACTCTTCTTCCAAACTGTAAAGTTTGGGCTTTAGGTGTGTGCGGCTGGAAACCAACCCTCGTGTTGCCAGTCTTCACTTAATGGCCCCTTAACTGACACCGATTTTTGACTTGCAAAAAGTGTCTCCTTGAAACATTTTACTACGTTGGCTCTCGCACCTATTACAGCGTTGTCTTTTGTTTGGTAATGGTTATTGCCTAGTGGTAGAGGGAGCGGTCTTGTTTGAGGACCATCATGTTTTGGAGAAAACTATAGAGAAGGTCTGTATTTCATCCTTGAGCAGAGCGGACGTGTCAGGGCGTGGATGGTTGCAGGTACAAACAACTAGCGGCCATGGGAGTGGATTTGGATTCCTTCATATCATCCCTCATGCCTGGCTACGGGCCACGTTCTCCATTCTGTTGTTACGCGCCGTTGACTCCCCGGCTTGCTTCTGACCCCTAGGTATCCGATTGTAAGTCCTAGGAGGTGTCAGCCCTACATATCATCCACTTTCTCACGATCAAACCTGGCTATGGTCCAGGTTCTCCCTTCGGTTATTACCTTGGCTCCCTGCAGGCTTCTAACCCCTAGGTATCCTCTTGTAAGTCCTAGGGGGTGTCAGTCCTACATATCATTCACTTCCTCACACTCATGCCGGCTATGGGCCAGGTTCTCCATACTGTGGTTTCTTTGGTTCCCGTCAGGCTTCTAACCCCTAGGTATCCTCTTGTAAGTCCTAGGGGGTGTCAGTCCTACATATCATTCACTTCCTCACACTCATGCCTGGCTATGGGCCAGGTTCTCCATACTGTGGTTTCTTTGGTTCCCTACAGGCTTCTGACCCCTAGGCATTCGCTTGTAAGTCCTAGGGGGTGTCAGTCCTACATATCATTCACTTCCTCACACTCATGCCGGCTATGGGCCAGGTTCTCCATACTGTGGTTTCTTTGGTACCCGACAGGCTTCTGACCCCTAGGTATCCTCTTGTAAGTCCTAGGGGGTGTCAGTCCTACATATCATCCACTTCCTCACACTCATGCCGGCTATGGGCCAGGTTCTCCATTCTGTAGTTTCGTTGGTTCCCGTCAGGCTTCTGACCCCTAGGCATTCGCTTGTAAGTCAGTCCTAGGGGGTGTCAGACCTACATATCATCCACTTCCTCACACTCATACCTGGCTATTGGCCAGGTTCTCCATACTGTGGTTTCGTTGGTTCCCGACAGGCTTCTGACCCCTAGGTATTCGCTTGTAAGTCCTGGGGGGTGTCAGTCCTACATATCATCCACTTCCTCACACTCATACCTGGCTATGGGCCAGGTTCTCCATTCTGTGGTTTCGTACCGTTGGCTCCCGACAGGCTTCGGACCCTAGGTAGCCGCTTTAAGTCCTATAGGGGTGTCAGTCCTATATATCATCCACTTCCTCACACTCATACCTGGCTATGGGCCAGGTTCTCCATTCTGTGGTTTCGTACCGTTGGCTCCCGACAGGCTTCTGACCCCTAGGTAGCCGCTTGTAAGTCCTAGGGGGGTGTCAGTCCTATATATCATCCACTTCCTCACGCTCATGCCTGGCTATGGGCCAGGTTCTCCATACTGTGGTTTCTTTGGTTCCCGTCAGGCTTCTAACCCCTAGGTATCCTCTTGTAAGTCCTAGGGGGTGTCAGTCCTACATATCATTCACTTCCTCACACTCATGCCTGGCTATGGGCCAGGTTCTCCATTCTGTGGTTTCGTACCGTTGGCTCCCGTCAGGCTTCTGACCCTAGGTAGCCGCTTTAAGTCCTATAGGGGTGTCAGTCCTATATATCATCCACTTCCTCACACTCATACCTGGCTATGGGCCAGGTTCTCCATTCTGTGGTTTCGTACCGTTGGCTCCCGACAGGCTTCTGACCCCTAGGTAGCCGCTTGTAAGTCCTAGGGGGGTGTCAGTCCTATATATCATCCACTTCCTCACGCTCATGCCTGGCTATGGGCCAGGTTCTCCATACTGTGGTTTCTTTGGTTCCCGTCAGGCTTCTAACCCCTAGGTATCCTCTTGTAAGTCCTAGGGGGTGTCAGTCCTACATATCATTCACTTCCTCACACTCATGCCTGGCTATGGGCCAGGTTCTCCATACTGTGGTTTCTTTGGTTCCCGACAGGCTTCTGACCCCTAGGCATTCGCTTGTAAGTCCTAGGGGGTGTCAGTCCTACATATCATTCACTTCCTCACACTCATGCCGGCTATGGGCCAGGTTCTCCATACTGTGGTTTCTTTGGTACCCGACAGGCTTCTGACCCCTAGGTATCCTCTTGTAAGTCCTAGGGGGTGTCAGTCCTACATATCATCCACTTCCTCACACTCATGCCGGCTATGGGCCAGGTTCTCCATACTGTGGTTTCGTTGGTTCCCGACAGGTTTCTGACCCCTAGGCATTCGCTTGTAAGTCCTAGGGGGTGTCAGTCCTACATATCATTCGCTTCCTCACACTCATGCCTGGCTATGGGCCAGGTTCTCCATTCTGTGGTTTCGTTGGTTCCCGTCAGGCTTCTGACCCCTAGGCATTCGCTTGTAAGTCAGTCCTAGGGGGTGTCAGTCCTACATATCATCCACTTCCTCACACTCATACCTGGCTATTGGCCAGGTTCTCCATACTGTGGTTTCGTTGGTTCCCGACAGGCTTCTGACCCCTAGGTATTCGCTTGTAAGTCCTGGGGGGTGTCAGTCCTATATATCATCCACTTCCTCACACTCATACCTGGCTATGGGCCAGGTTCTCCATTCTGTGGTTTCGTACCGTTGGCTCCCGACAGGCTTCTGACCCTAGGTAGCCGCTTTAAGTCCTAGGGGGGTGTCAGTCCTATATATCATCCACTTCCTCACGCTCATGCCTGGCTACGGGCCAGGTTCTCCATTCTCCCAATCAAGAAAATCTTGAAAATGATTCTAATAAATTTGATTAAAATCTCATATATCTAAGATATTTACATGAAAAATAAAATGGGAACAGTCTATAAGGACCTTTTTTTTTTAATTTTGCATAACAGATAAACCGTAAGAGATACACAAAACGAGAAGATCTCATTATGACATATGTATTTTTTGGGAGTCGACCCTTTTCGAGATATTTCTTGTTATTGGTTTCCGTTTTAAAATACCTAAACTTATCTCATATAGGAACTTGTCAATACCTGGCCACGCAAAGAAACGGATTTTAATCCCATAGCAACCACATTTTAAAGCAGTTGACTGTCGCTTTACCTAGTGTGCTCCCTTATTTCCTTTCTACTTATAAGGAACTAAGTAATAAGACCGTTTCTGCTAATGTTTACCTCGAGTAGCATGAAGTAGATAGAAGAATAAGCTTAAAACCAATAATTTGTTACAGAGATTTACAGAAAGTCATATGAATAAAGCACATAAGATTTTTCTCAAATGGGAAGTCATTTCCCATAATCCTGTTGTATTGACAAGGAAATAACAAAGTAACAAAGGCATTTTTGCAGATACTTATTATCAATTAACGTGAAGTAGATACTAGAATAACCTTTATATTTTCTCTGGCACGTATGTATAGTGTGTATATTAGTTAGAAAAGGTATCTTATTCCTCCAAAAATTCGATACCGAATTTTCACTGAAAATACATATTTTGTGGACCCCTGAATCCAAAAAGTATTTTTAGAAAAAGGCCACACATGTTTTGTAGAGTTAACCGTTCCGAGATATTATTTGTTATGTGTCTCAATTTTAAACTACTTAAAACTTTTGTTAATCGGGGAGCTATCTTTTGTTTCAGCTCTTTTGTTTTACTTGTAAGATTGGAAAGAGGACCGAATTGCAATTGTTTCACATAACGACAGCTTTTAAAGAATTTAACTATCGCGTTAACCTAGGTTTTCGCTAATAAGAAACTGGATAGTAAGGCCAGCTCTACAAATACACTTGCAAAGATCTGATGAGTTCCATTCACATGATTTTCTCTAAATCTCTGCAATAAACTATTGTTAAAAAGCTTATGGTTCTATTTACTTCATACTAATTGAGAAAAAAATCAGCAGAAATAGTCCTATTACTTGCTTCGTTGTAAGTAGAAGCGAAGTAAGGGAGTACAATTGGTTAAAGTGATGGTCAAAAGTTGGTTGCTATATGACTAAAGTTCCTTTGTTTGTACCGACAGGAATAATTAAATTCCTGTATGAGAAAAGTATGTTTTTTAAAGCTGAAAACAAAAATAAGGAGTATCTCAAAAACGATCAACTTGACGAAAAAAATGTATATGAGATAAATTGTGTTTTAAGATGCTCTATATTTTTTATGTTGCAAGTTTTTGTCCATCTCTTACGATTTAGCAGTTTTGCAAAATTCCGTGAAATTCATCCAGAATAAAGTAATCTTCAGAGGCTGTTCCCAAAAAATTCAAGATATACATTTAATTTGTCAGGTAAATGTCTTTAATATACGAGATTTTAATCAAAATCGTTAGAGCCATTTTTTAGAAAATCAAAATTTTCGAAAACAATTCCACGTAAAGGGCAGTTTGGGGTGGGGAGATTTTTCTCAAAATCTTCGTGTTGCATCCCTGGAAGATACTAAACTTAAATACCAAGTTTGGTATTTTACCGACGTTTCGTTTTTGAGCTATCGTGTTCACAGACACACAAACGGACCTTTTTCTGAAAATGCTTTTTTTGGATGCAGGATACCCTAAAATATATATTTCCGGTGAAATCTCGGTATCGAATTTTTGGGTGGAATACAATACCTTCTCTATACACTATGTACATAGCACGTATAGAGAAACTAAAAATCTGATGTGTACCATTCACATGACTTTCTCCATATCCCTGCAACAAATAATTCTTAAAAAGCTTATACTTTTATTTACTTTATGCTAATCAGAAAAAAATAGCAGAAATAGTCTAATTACTCGCTTCCTTGTAAGTAGGAGCGAAATAAGGGACAACTGTAGGTTAAAGTGATAGTCAAAAGCTTGTTGCTATGTCAATGAAGTTCCTTTGTTTATATGGATAGGAGTTGACAAGTTCCTGTATGAGAAAAGTATACGTTTTTCATAGCAGAAACCAAAAATAAGGAATGTCACAAAAACGACGAACTCCACGAAAAAAATGTATATAACATAAATTGTGGGTTTTAATGTGCACTACATTTTTGTGTAGTAAGTTTTTGTCCATCTCTTACGGTTTAGCAGTGATTCAAAATTTAGTAAAATTCATTCAGAATAAACTACTCTTCAGAGGCTATTCCCAGAAAATTCAAGATATACATTTTATTAGGCAGGTAAATATGTTTAATATACGAAATTTTAATCAAAATAATTAGAGCCATTATTGAGAAAATCAAAATTTTGGAAAAAAGTTCCATATAAAGGGTAGTTGGGGATGGGGGTAGTTTTCTCAAAATCTTCGTGTCGCATCCCTGGAAGATACTAAACTTTAACACCAAGTTTGGTATTTTAACGACTTTTCGTTTTTGAGTTATCGTGTTCACAGACACACGGACACACGGACACACACACTCACACGCGCGCGCGCACACACACACACACGGACCTTTTTGCGAAAATGCTTTTTTTGGATATTGGGGACCCTAAAACATATATTTCCGGTGAAATCTCGGTATCTAAGTTTTTGGTGGAGTGCAATACTTTCTCTATACAATGTGCATAGTGCGTATGGAGAAAGTAATAAATATGTTTAATATACGAAATTTTAATCAAAATCGTTAGAGCCATTTTTGAGAAAATCAACATTTTCGAAAAAGTTCCATGTAAAGGGTAGTTGGTGGTGGGGGGGGAGTTTTCTCAAAATCTTCGTGTCGCATCCCTGGAAGATACTAAACTTAAATACCAAGTTTGGTATTTTAACGATTTTTCGTTTTTGAGTTATCGTGTTCACAGACACACGGACACACACACACACACACACACACACACGGACCTTTTTGCGAAAATGTTTTTTTTGGATATTGGGGACCCTAAAACATATATTTCCGGTGAAATCTCGGAATCTAATTTTTTGGTGGAGTGCGATACTTTCTCTATACACTATGTACATAGTGCGTATGGAGAAAGTAAAAATAGGTCGTTAGAGAGTAAAGAGATCATGTGAGTTTAATACAACAGATTTCCATTAGAATGCAACGCATCAGATGTAGCAGAAGTACTCTTTAAAGAGAGTGTGTGTGCGCATGCGTACAGCACGACGCTAAAGCTCTTATCAGCTTACCCTAACTTCATCAGCGTCGATGTTGGGATCCGAAATTAAGTGATTACGGTTACCACCCTGGGAGTAAGGCGCTACCGATACAGCGCTTTGTGAAGCGCGCACATCCACTACATAACGCCATCTAATCTGCTGCGAAAGTATACCTCAGCAACTGAGGCATGTAGCTGCTAACAGCTTTAATTCACACCTTGAATAACAAGAGAGTGCTGAAATACAGTGCATTAGGAAAGTTTCTCCGCACAGCTGCTAACTTATTACTTTCTCTATAGGCACTATGTACATAGTGTATAGAGAATGTATTGCACTCCACCAAAACATTCGATACCGAGATTTCACCCGAAATATATGTTTTAGGATCCCCTTTATCTAAAAAAAAGCATTTTCGGAAAAAGGTCCGTGTGTGTATGTGTGTGTGTGTCCGTGTGTCTGTGAACACGATAACTCAAAAACGAAAAGCAGGTAAAATACCAAACTTGGCATTTAAGTTTAGTATCTTCCAGGAATGCGACACGAAGATTTTGAGAAAAATCCCCCCACCCCAAACTACCCTTTACATGGAACTTTTTTCGAAAATTTCGATCTTCTCAATAATGACTCTAACGATTTTGATTAAAATTTCGTATATTAAAGATATTTACCTGAAAAATAAAATGTATATCTTGAATTTTCTGGGAATAGCCTCTGAAGATTAGTTTATTCTGAATGAATTTTACTAAATTTTGAATAACTGCTAAACCGTAAGAGATGGACAAAAACTTACTACACAAAAATGTAGAGCACGTTGAAACACATAATTTATGTTATATACATTTTTTCGTGGAATTCGTCGTTTTTGAGACATTCCTTATTTTGTGTTTCTGCTATGAAAAACTTATACATTTCTCATACAGGAATTTGTCAACTGCTGTCTATACAAACAAAGGAACTTCAGTGACATAGCAACCAGCTTTTTATTATCACTTTAACCTATGTTACTCCCTTAGTTCACCTCTACTTACAAGGAAGCAAGTAATATGGCCATTTCTGCTAATGTTTTACTGATTAGCATAAAGTAAATAGAAGTATAAGCTTTTTAAGAATAATTTGCTGCAGGAATATAGAGAAAGTCATGTGAATGGTACACATCAGATTTTTTTTATATCAGGAGAGAGTAATACCTAGTAGGCCAAGTATTGATCCGCTATTTGGGAAGAACTGAATATGAGGCTATTACTTTTGAAGTTACTTGCATACATTTTGTGTACACTTCCGTTCTTAAAACGTATGGCCCACTATATTAGTGTTTTTCTATCCATAAGCATAGATAACTTTGGCCCCATCCAATTTTCTATGTGACTGCACTGAGATACAATTTAGAAAAAGAACCCTGTTAGATAATATGAATATAAATATACCACTTAAATGAAAGTGTTTTAATATGATTTTGAAATACACAAGGAAACCCTTAATCAATACAATCCGCGCGCGCGCGCGCGCGCGTGTGTGTGTATGTACGTGTGTCCGTGTGCCTGTGAACACGATAACTCAAAAACGAAAAGTCGGTAAAATACCAAACTTGGTATTTAAGTTTAGTATCTTCCAGGGATGCGACACGAAGCTTTTGAGAAAAGTCCTCCCACCCCAAACTACCCTTCACATGGAACATTTTTCGAACATTTTTATTTTTGCAAAAATGGCTCTTACGATTTCGATTAAAATATTAAATATTAAAGATATTTACCTCACAAACAAAATGTATATCTTGAATTTTCTGGGAATTGCCTCTGAAGACTGCTTTATTCTGGACGAATTTTACAGAATTTTGCATAACTGTTAAACCATAAGACTTAGATAAAAACTTACTACACAAAAATATACAGCACGTTATAACACACAATTTATGTTATTTACCTTTTTTCGTGGAGTTGATCGTTTTTGGGGCATTCATTATTTTTGGTTTCAGCTATGAAAAACTTATCTTTTCACATATAGGAATCTGTCATCTCCTGTCCACATAAACAAAGGAACTTGTCACATAGCAACTAGCTTTTGACTATCACTTTAACCTATGGTACTCCCTTGTTTCGCTTCTACTTACAAGGAAACAAGTAATAAGACTATTTCTGCTAATTTGTTCTCGAGTAGCATGAAGTAAATAAAGGCATAAACTTTTTAACAATAATTTGTTACAGAGATGTAGAGAAAGTCATGTGAATGGTACACATCAGATTTTTAAACCATCATTTGTGGAAGAAAGACTAAAAGACATATTTTGTCCCCAGCAACTAACCGTTAAAATTGGCTAGCTCCGCCACTGCTGTACTTTACATGCCGAACAGCACACTATAACAACCCCATGGGAAGACGTCACACTTTAGTTCAGTTAATGAGTTTCCCAGGGTTGATCTAACTAAACCCACAAGCAAAAGTGAAAGCGTTTCATGTGTTCATTTACTTCGGGTTTGAAAGGAAAAATGCCGCCACAACTGCCATCTGCCTACAGCGTTGCCAGAGAGTGCTTTGTGCGTTTTTGAAACATCTGAAATATCTCTTCAGAAAATGGTCATAGTAAAACATAAATATGCAAAATAGTTCCTAAATATTCAGATCTTTAACTCGTTTAAACTGATGTAATGACTTCCGCTACGCTCGGCATAATTGCTTCTGAAAAACAATTTGTGTTATATATACTTCATTTTTAGGATTTTTCTACTTAAATTCTTTGTATTCTAGTGCCTTCGCGTGCAACTCGTTTACAAAAATAGCACGAATCCCCCTCCCCTAAAAATATAAAGCACTAACATTGTAGTCGGTTTTTCCAGAAAGAGAAATTTTATTCGGAAAAGGGAGAGAGAAAAAGAGCAGGTTACGTTCTCTTTATCGGCAAATTCCTCAATAAAAACATTCCTTCATTTGTTCTGGAATGACGATGTTATAGGAAAACAAAATGCCTTCATACTTTCACTACACAGAATTTTGTAGAAATATACAATGTTTCATAGCCCATTTTTAAATTGTCTACCTATACAGAATGTTGCATCCTTGGAAAATGCTGAACTGAGATATCAAGTTTGGTGTTCAACCAAGTTTTCATTTTTGAGTTATGCTCTCCATGGACAGACAGGCAGACAGGCAGGCAGACAGACAGACACAGACTTTTCTGTAAAATTGCTTTTTTATCTCACTTTACCTTATTGCTACTATATACATAGTTGCTTGCGAAATTATTGCATTCCACCTAAAAATTCGATGTCGAGATTTTATAAAAATATATGGTTTAAGGTTCCTGAGTTAAAAAATAAAATTTTTAGAAAAAGATTTCTGTAATGTGTGTGGACAGCATAGCTCAAAAACGAAAGCACCGTTAAATACCAACGTTGATATTTATGTTTAATATATTCCAAAGATGCGACACGAAAATTCTTGAGAATATTCCCTCCCCCCACCCTAAACCACCGTTTATATAGATATTTTTTAAATGACTAACGATTTTGATTACAATATCATATTAAAAATATTTACCCCTTTACTCTGGATGAATTTTGCTGAATTTTGAATAACTAGTAAACCATAAGACATAGACAAAAACTTACTGCACAAAAATGTAGAACTCATAAAAACACATAATTAATGTCATGTGTGTTTTTTGTAGAGTTTATTGTTTCCGAGATATTCCTTATTGTTGGTTTTAATTTTAACTCCGCAACTTTATTTCAAACTAAAAGTCACCTACGTTTCATCTTTCTTGTTTTACTGTAGCCTTGCAAACCAAACTTCCAATTGTTTCATATAGAGACCAGGTTTTAAAATATTTGACAATCGTTTTAGCTATATTCTCTTATTTCCCTTCCACTTACAAAGAAGCAAGCGAAAATACAAATTTGACCAATGTTTGTCTCGATTAGTATAACTTAGATAAAAGAATACTTTTTTGAAGAATAGGTTGTTTGTAGAACCGCTAGAGAAAGCCATGTGTATGAAACTCGTCAGTTCTTACTTTCTCTACACGTACTAAGTACATAGTGTATAGAGAAGATATTGTAATGCGCCTAAAAATTCGATATCGGATTTCACCGAAAATACATGTTTTGACACCTCCTGCATCCAAAAAAAGCATTTTTAGAAAAATGTCCATGTGTGTGTCTGTGTGTATGTGTGTGTGTGTGTGTGTGTGTCTATGGGCAGCATAGCTCAAAACCGCAAATTCCGTTAAAAACCAAACTTGGTATTTAGGTTTGGTGTCTTCCTAGGATGCGACACGAAGATTTTTAAGAAAATGCCCCACTCCCATCTACCTTTCGCATGGAAAAATTTTCGAAAATTTTAATTTTCTGAAAAATGCCTTTAGCGATTTTGATTAAAATATCGTATATTAAAGATATCTACTTGACAAATAAAGTGAATATTTTGAATTTTCTAGGAACAGTCTCTGAAGACTACTTTATTCTGGATGAATTTTGCAAAACTACTAAACCGTAAGAGATGGACAAAAACATAACACACAAAAAATGTAGTGCACGTTAAAAGACACAATTTATGTAATATACATTTTTTTCGTGATGTTGATCATTTTTACTTTCTCTATACGCACTATGTACAGTTTATAGAGATGGTATTGCACTCCACCCAAAATTTCGATACCGAGATTTCACCGGAAATATATGTTTTAGGGTCCCCAACTTCCAAAAAAAGCATTTTCACAAAAAGGTCCGTGTGTGTGTCCGTGTGTCCGTATGTCCGTGTGTCAGTGTGTCCGTGTGTCCGTAAACAGGATAACTCCAAAACGAAAAGTCGGTAAAATACCAAACTTGGTATTTAAGTTTAGTATCTTCCAGGGCTGCGACACGAAGATTTTGAGAAAAATCTCCCACCCCCAACTACCCTTTACATGGAAATTTTTTCGAAAATTTTGATTTTCACAAAAATGGCTGTAACGATTTTGATCAAAATTTCGTATATTAAAGATATTTACATGACAAATAAATGGTATATCTTGAATTTTCTGGGAATAGCCTCTGAAGAGTAGTTTATTCTGGATGAATTTGACTGAATTTTGAATAACTGCTAAACCGTAAGAGGTGGACAAAACTTACTACACAAAAATGTAGAGCACGTTAAAACACACAATTTATGTTATATACATTTTTTTCGTGAGTTTGTCGTTTTTGAGACATTCCTTATTTTTGGTTTCTCTTATGAAAAACGTATATTTTTCTCATACAGGAACTTGTCAACTCCTATCTATATAAACAAAGGAACTTCATTGACATAGAAACTAGCTTTTGACTATAATTTTAACCTATGGTAGTCCCTTATTTCGCTTCTACTTACAAGGAAGCAAGTAATAAGAGTATTTCTGCTTATTTTTTCTGATTAGCATAAAGTAAATAGAAGTATAAGCTTTTTAAGAATAATTTGTTGTAGGGATATAGAGAAAGTCATGTGAATTGTACACATCAGATTTTTTATCATAGGAACACATTTACTGTACCTATTCTGTAACAGATTATTCTTAAACAGGTTGTCCTTCTATCTACAGCAAGCTAATCAAGATGGACATTAGCAGAAATAGTCTTATTACTTAGTCCTTTGAGCAGAAGAGATTGTTTAACTATCACTAAAACAATAGTTATGTGTTTTAAAGGATGGCTGCTATGTGATGGAAATAGATTCCCTTTGTGATCAAGAGTATAAGAGAAATAGGAATGAGAAAAGTTTGGGAGTTATACAATAAAACCAATATCACGGAATTGTGTGCTTTTTATGTAGCGTAAGTATTTATCAATCTCTTATGGATTACCAATTGTAGGAAATTCATCCAGAGTCAAGTGGTCTTCAGAGGCAATTCAAGAAGTAAATTGTAAACATCTTTAATATACGGGTAATAAATCAAAATCTTTAGTCAGTTCTGATAAAATCAAAGCTTTGTTTTTCCATGTAAAAGATAGTTTGTGATAGTATATTTTCTGTGGCATTCTTGGAGAATGCTGAACTTAAATATTAAGTTTGGTGTGTAACAAAAATGTTGTGTTTGAGTTCTGCTCACACACAGACCTTTTTCTAAAAATCTTGCGTTCCATTTACATGAGTTTTCCTACCTGTTCTGCAAACAAGCTATACTTACAAAAGATTATACCTTTAGCTACATCATGCTCATTGAGATAAACATTAGCTGAAATTGTGTTGTAACTCACAATTTTGTTAGCAGGAAGTTTATAGAGAAATACACTGGTGGCTATGTGAAACAATTGAAATTCGGCTCTCTCTGCATGGCCAGGAGTGAAAAAAGACAGGTATCTTGCTGTTTGAGAAAAGTTTTTGTAGTTCAAAATTAAAAGCAATAACGAATATATTGGAAATGTTTAACTAAATAAAATGTATGTAAATTGTTTAAACATATCTACAGGTTTTGTGTACACGTTGTTTTACTATCCTTAGTGGCTTACCAGTTATGTAAAAGTAATCCAGAATTAAGAAGTCTTCAGAGTCTATTTCCAGAAAATTCAAGATATACATCTCGTTTGCCATAAAAATGTCTTAAACTTGTGATATTTTAATCATAATCGTAACAGGAATTTTTTGAAGTACAAAATTTTAAAAATGTTTTCCATATAAAGGGTAGTTTTCGGTGGGGGATTTTCTTAAAAATCTTCGTGTCGTATACGTAGTAGATGCTGAACTTAAATATCAAGTCTGACATTTATCCGACTTTCCGTTTTAGCGTTATCGTGTTCACAGATACACGGACAAATTTACTGTGAAATCTCGATACTGAATTTTTGGGTGAAATGCAGACTTTATATAGGGTGATTTATTTAGAGCTGACACATTTATTTCATTAATTGTTTCAAAACGAATTGTGCTAGTGACAACTCATTATAGAGGAATTTTGGGAGATTATTTGAAAATGTCTTCCATTCTACATAAGTCACAACTCAACACGTCGTTCCATGTTAATGGCCACTCGTTAGAGCACTCTGTTGTCAATAGCTTCAATCTCCTTTGTGATATTGTGCTTCAGATCGTCCAATATCTGGGGACGTGTGGCGTAAGAACCCTGTCTTTTAAGTAACCCCATAAAAAGAAGTCAAATCCGGAGATCTCGGTGGCCACAGGTTCCTGGAAATTATCCGGTCGTCAAAGAAACTTGCAATTAGCTTCATGAATTCACTTGATGTATGACAAACAAGTGTTGTAATCCAGTACTGCTGGAACAGTCGTTGATTTAATATGTACTGCATTTTCACGTAGACTACAACAAAAAATGTCAAAACAGCTGCCAACAATGCAATTAGGAATAAAACATACACATCTGCGCATGTTGTGACAAGGAATTGAAACTCCAGAACATCCTACTTAATTTGGTGCTGAAATTGGGCCACTAAATGAATTTCCAACACAATGATTAAAAAATCTGATGTGTTCCATTCACATGACTTTCCCTACATCTCTGCAACAGATTATTGTTAAAAAGCTTATGCTTCTATTTTCTTCATATTAATCGAAAAAAAAAAAACTAGCAGAAATAGTATTATTTCTTGCTTCCTTGAAAGTAGACCAAAATAAGGGAGTACCTTAGGTTAAAGTGATAATCAAAAGCTGGTTGCTATGTGACTGAAGTTCCTTTGTTTGTACGGACAGGAGTTAACAAATTCCTGTATGAGAAAAGTATACGTTTTTCATAGCTGAATTCAAAAACAAGGAATATGTCAAGAACAATCAACTACACGAAAAAAATGTATATGACTTAGAGTATGTGTTTTAAAGTGCTCTACATTTGTTGTGTGGTAAGTTTTTGTCCATCTCTTACGATTTAGCAGTTATGTAAAATTCCGTAAAATTGACCCAGAATAAAGTAGTCTTCAGAGGCTATTCCTAGAAAATTCAAAATATGCATTTTATTTGTCAGGTAAATATCTTTAATTTATGATATTTTAATCAAAATCGTTGGAGCCATTTATTTAGAAAATCAAAATTTTCGAAAAAAGTTCCATGTAAAGGGTAGTTTTGGGCGGGGGTATTTTTCTCGCATCCCTGGAAGATATTAAACTTAAATACCAAGTTTGGTATTTTACCGACTTTTCGTTTTTGAGTTATCGTGTTCACAGTCACACGGACACACTGACACACACACATACACACGCACACACGGAGCTATTTTCCTAAAATGCTCTTTTTAGATACAGGGGACCCTAAAACATATATTTGCGGTGAAATCTCGGTATCGAATTTTTTGGTGGAGTGCAATACTTTCTCTATACATTAGTTACATAGTGTGTAGAGAAAGTAAAAGAGAAATGCGTCAGTTCTACATAAATCACTCTGCATAATGTACTTAGTAAAACCCTTTTAATGCTATATAATATATAAAGTATATATGGATAATGCTTTGCCTCGTACCTCATGAGGTATTGTATTAATATACGTACATATTACCTAGCAGCTTTGTGGAGGTATTCGCGAGGTTTAGCGGCATTATTGTTGGATCCGCAAGCACTTAGGGTGATTGCTGGTATAACTGATTGTTTAGCTGGATTATCTACAACATACAGGAGCACTAAAGAAAATGGACACTCCTCTACATTTAGCAGACGTAGATAAATTAGGGAGAAGTGGTATATTGTTCCTTCTGTGTAGCATTTACATTAATGAAAATGGTTAATTACAGTGCAATATTCTTGTTAACTCACTCTTAAATTCGAACTCAAAATGGAATTTTAAAAAATCTATGTTCCATTTACATGGCATTCTCTATCTCTTTCGTAAACAACTTTCCTTGCAAAAGATTATTTCTTTCAAGAAATACATTTACCATTTTCCAACATTGCCACAATTAATCACACATCCCTCCTTGGAGAATTATACTTCCTGAAATTAAAATGGAAATATTCTACCTTGTTAAAGGCCAAACAAATAAACTGATATATACCAGGTGGTTCTCCTGCCCCTTATTATTGTTGGAGATAGGCAACACTTCATACTCTGAAAGCAATAAGGTCGAAATTAACGTGCTTGTCGACCATTTGGTAACCACGTAAATCTAGCCCGTTTTTCATATGAAAATAGACCTTAGAAGCAATAGATACGTCCATTGCAAAAGCGTACGCTTAATAACTCCTGTTATAGTACATGCTGTCATGTGTTCGGCAACGTAAATTATAATGTATGGAGCTTAAACGAACGGCTTAAGCTAAAAAATCTGATGTGCTCCATTCACATGACTTTCTCTACATCTCTGCAACAAATTATTCTTAAAAAGCTTATACTTCTATTAACTTCATTCTATCAGTAACATTTAGCAGAAATAGTTTTATTACTTGCTTCCTTGTAAGTAGAAGCGAAATAAGGGAGTACCATAGGTTAAAATGATGTCAAAAGCTGGTTGCTATGACAGCAGTTGACAAATTCCTGTATGAGAATAGTATAAGTTTTTCATAGCAGAAACCAAAAACAAGGAATATCTCAAATACGACCACCTTCACGAAAAAAATGTATATGACATAATTTGTGTGTTTTAATGTGCTCAACATTTTTTGTATGGTAAGTTTTTGTGCATCTCTTACGGTTTAACAGTTATGAAAATTCCATAAAATTCATCCAGAATAAAATAGTCTTCAGAGGTTATTCCCATAAAATTCAGGATATACATTTTATTTGTCAGACAAATATCTTTAATATACAATACTTCAATCAAAACCGTTAGAGCCATTTCTGAGAAAATCAAAACTTTCGAACTTTTTTCCATATAAATGGTAGCTGGGGGTGGGGGATTTTTTTGAAAATCTTCGTGGTGATTCCTTGATAGATACCAAACTTAAATACCTAGTTGGGTATTTAACGGTCTTTCCGTTTTTGAGCTATGCGCTCACAGACACACACAGACACTCTCTCTCTCTCTCTCTCTCTCTCTCTCTCATATACACAGGGACATTTTTCTAAAAATGCTTTTTATGGATTCAGGGGCACCAAAAACACGTATTTCCGGTGAAATCTCGGTATCGAATTTTTGGGAGCATTACAATACCTTCTCTATACACTATTTACAGAGTACATGAAGAGAAAGTAATATATTCTTCCTCCCATTCTTTCTGGAATACGATGTGTTTGATTCGGTTGAAACCTGGCATCGTGTCGAGAGTCAGATAAACGCCACTGAATGGCTGAAGGAGAAATGTTTTCTACCTGGCCATCACAAAACGTAGGAGGCAGGGTAACACGTCTAGGTGATGCAATTAGCTCATGTGAGCAGAGGTTGGGCACCCTTGACTTTGATGGTTAAAACCGTTTATACTACAAAGGGCATACATGACATTGTTCCAATTTTGTGCACACAATTTAGGGAAGCTATAATCACAAAATAACAAATGGGAGATATTCATGTTTGACTGGAATTAGATCTATCTTTCCATTTTATTGCTCATAACTAGTAGGATACACTAAAACTGGAATATAGTAAATTATATTTATTTACTGCCTTTTAGTGCAGTATATGTCATTTGATAGCGGGACTGTGGAATAGTAATTACATGTTAGACAAATCCTACAGAAAAAGTTGATTACACAGTAATAAAATGTTCATTATACTATGCTTTTGATCTAGTATTTCATACAAGCATTATGCAGTCAAACAAAAGCAAAGCGAATAAATGATAGGGAAGCTTTCCGCATTGTAACTATTGATAAGGGGCGTAAATATACACAATATTTTGTGCTTCAGTTACGAGAAGGCTATAAAACAATTTTAAGGGGAAAAATATGACGTGCTCCATTCACATGGCTTTCTCTACTTGTCTGACACAAATTATTGTTAGCAAGCTTATTCTTATGTCTACTCCATGCCAATCGAGATAAACATTAACACACACGGCCCTATTATTTGCTTCCTTTATACTTTCTCTGCATGTACTTCCAGATACCGAGATTTCATCAAAAGAAATATCTTCAGTGTGTCCATGTATCCGTGTGTCTGTGAAAACGATAACTCAAAACGAAAAGTCGGTAAAATACCAAACTTGTTATTTAAGTTTAGTATCTTCTAGGGGTGCGACATGAAGATTTTGAGATGAATTCCCCCACCCCAAACTACCGTTTACATGGAACAATTTCGAAAATTATGATTTTCTCAAAAATGACTCCAACGCTTCCGATTAAAATATAGTATATTTAAGATATTTATGTGAAAAATAAATTGTAAATCTTCAATTTTATGGGAACAGCTTTTGAAGACATGTTTGTTTTGGATGAAATTTGTGGAAGAGATAGACAAAAACCTACCACATACAAAATGTAGAGTTCGCTAAAATACACAATTTATGTTAAATACTTTTTTCGTGGATTTGATCGGTTTTAAGATACTCGTTATTATTGGTTTCAACTTAAAATACTTATACTTTTCTCAATTTGTCAACTCCTGTCCATTCAAACAAAGGAACTTCAGTCACATAGCAACCAGCTTTTAAAACATTTGATTATCGATTTAGCCCAATGTATTCCCTTATTTCCCTTATATTTACGAGAAAGAAGGTAATAAGACTCTTTTTGCCAATTTCTTCTTGATTAGCATGAAGTAAATAGAAGAATATATTTTTTAACAATAATGTTTTGCAGAGATCTAGAGCAAGTCATGTGAAAGGAACACATCATATTTTTAATAGAAGAGAAATAAGGGACTACCATAAGCTAAAGCGATAGGAAAATCTTCTAAAAACTGGTTGCTTTTTTATGTAAGTTCCTTTATTTGTATGCCTAGGTGTTGACATATTTCCGTATGTATGAGAAAAGAATATATATATATTTTATATTTGTCTTGTAAATATCTTAAAAATACGGTATTTTAATAAACTTCTTTAGACCATATTTGAGAAAATTAAAATTTTCGAACCTTTTTCAAGTAAAGGAGTTTAGGTAGAATTTCCTGAAAATCTTCGTAACGTATCCTTTGGAGATACTGAACGTAAGTATTAGGTTTTGTATTTAACAGACTTTTTGTTTTTTTCAGATATGCTGACCAAAGAAATACATACGGACATTTTTCTAATATGCTTTTTTTCGGTGGGGGGGGGCATTCAGGTATGTATTTCCGGTGAAATCTTAATATCAAATTTTTGTTTGGAATACATTATCTTCTCTATACACTATGTACATTGTACGTGTAGAGAAAGTAAATATCCTTTTCTGTAGCTTTTAAATTACTTTCATTATGCTTTCTTCAAAAAAGCTCTATAGAACATATTTCTGTATCCACGGCATGTAAATGCATATAACCATGTACATAAATACGTTCATTACTTATGTACTTGATGATACTAAGGAATAAGGAAATGTTTGAGCGATGGTCAAATATTTTAACAGCTGGTCACTGTGTGATGGCATGGCGACTCGGGTCTCTTTGCTAGACCAGAGGAAGAAAAACATTGGGTATTTTAAATGTGATAATATATATATACATACATATTTCATCATAAGGTATGGTCTTTTAATCAACATTGTTAGAGCCATTCTTGAGAAAATCAAAATTTTCTTGAAAATCTTCGTGTCGCATCCTTGGAAGGTACTTATTTTTTTTTCTTTTCTTTTTTTGATAGTGTTTAACGCCCATTTTTACTTTCTCTATACGCACTATGTACATAGTGTAGAGAGAAGGTATTGCATTTCACCAAAATATTCGATACTGAGATTTCACCGGAAATATATGTTTTAAGGTCCCAAACTTGGTATTGAAGTTTAGTATCTTCCAGGGATGCGACACGAAGATTTTGAGAAAAATCCCCCCACCCCAAACTACCCTTTACATGGAAATTTTTTCAAAATGTTTGATTTTCTCAAAAATGGCTCCAACGATTCTGACTAAAATATTGTGTATTAAATATATATATATACCCGACAAATAAAATGTATATCCTGAATTTCCTGGGTATAGCTTCTGAAGACTTATTCTGGATGATTTTTACTGAATTTGGAATAACTGCTAAACCGTAAGAGATGGACAAAAACTTGCAAGACAAAAAATGTAGATTACGTTGAAATACATAATTTATGTTATATATATTTTTTTGAGATATTCCTTATTATTGGCTTCAGTTTTACAATACTTAAATTATTTTACATATGGGAATTTGTCAACTCCTGGCAATGCAAAGAAACGGATTTCATCCACATGACAACCAACTTTTAAAACATTTGACTATCGCTGTAGCCTAGTGTATACCTTTATTTACCTTCTTTTTACAAGAAATTTCTGCTAATCTTTATCTAGATTATCATGAAGTAGATAGAAGAATTATGTTTTTGACAATAATTTGTTAGAGAGATGTAGAAAAATCATACGAATGGAACACAACAATTTTTTTGAATCAGGGAACCTCAAATCATATATTTTTTGGATGAAATGTAATATTTTCTCTCTATATACTATGTGCGTAGGACGCATAGAGAAAGTAGAAGTGCTTTTTTGTGTTCCAAGGAACCTTAAAACGTGTATTTCTAGTAAAATCTCGGTATGGAATGTGCGTTTGGAGTGCAATACCTTCACTAGCTATGCACAAAACTAGGTAGAGAGTGCAAGGTTGTGCTGGTTCTTTTGTTGGCACAGAAACGTTCTGTAAGAGAAAAAATGATGTAAGCATATCGAAAGAACTGACGGATGACAGAAATGTCAGCTCACAGGAAGGCAATGTCAGGATAAGCTCTGTAAAAATGATTCTAATGTGCCCTCAAGAGCAGCACAGTGTGTTCCATAAGTGAGAATACCAAATGCACAATCCACAAAGGCACTAGCCTCCTTCATGCCCAATAAAATATTTATAGATATTTTATTAACTCCAACCTAAAGAACCAGGAGCATTGAGTTGTTTATCAATTTCTTCATTCCTACATTCCTAACTTACTATACAGGGTGTTAATGAACTACACCGAAATATTTTCTCAGAACATGTAGATTACTTAAATAAATAATTTGAGATAGGAGACTTTTGGCCTGTTTATTGAAATTTCAAAGTAACGGCTATAAGTTTCTGAAGTGCCAGTACGCCACTGGCTAATTTATTAACCGTTCGAGAGCATAACACGAAAAAACGAAGGGACATATTACAGCGTAGCTCTCTAGCATAGTGGTTATGATACTGGCTTTCAAGTGAAAAATAGTTTCCGAGTTAGGGTCTCGTTCACGTATCGCGGCACCTCTTCTGGAATGAAAAAAATAATAATAAAAACATTTACTCTATGATAGGAATAGAACTCATGACCTTTAGGATAGCAGCTTTCCGCGGTACGAAATAAGCCACCAGAGAAGTTGGAAAAACGTCTCCAGAGTAGGCTACATAACTCAAGAACGTAGATAATGAATGCTCAGTGTCGCACTGTCAAGTTCGTGATTTTATAGATTTTTGTGACATTAAATCTTGAGAACGCAAGTAACGAGCAGCTAAAAATCGATATTACTATACTCGGGCAGCAGTTTTAGATACATTCTAAGCCATTTCTTTAACCTGCTCTGCTTTAACACCGACTTATCAGCACCTGATACCCACACGTTTAACGCTATGTAGCTGCGTTATGTTTATCCGGGGACCATGCATCACCGATCTCATATTACTTATATCAGTCACGTGCACAATCTCTCAAATTATTTCAGTGTAGTTCATTAACACCCTGTATATGCTTTTTGCCATCTATACCACCAAATTATTTACAAACAGTGCTGTTACAGATTTAATTGTTTTTTTCACACAAGCTGTGTGTATGACAGGAGAAATTCAATGGTTTTGTAGCTCAGTGGTAGAGCAACCAGCTAGAGACCGGGAGATCTGTGGTTCAAATCCCGGCTATGGCATTGAATTTTTCAGTCTATCTATCCAACTCCTGTCCAACACACGGATTCTGTGAAAGAACAATTAAATCATAACAAATTTACCATAATAGTTGGTTATACTATGAATGGTGGGACTTAAAGTACTTATGGTAGTATGGTGGTAGCGTGTCTG
This sequence comes from Hymenopus coronatus, assembly GCA_030762935.1. Classification (NCBI taxonomy): domain Eukaryota; kingdom Metazoa; phylum Arthropoda; class Insecta; order Mantodea; family Hymenopodidae; genus Hymenopus; species Hymenopus coronatus. The sequence goes on from CM060891.1 coordinate 19,239,036, forward strand.
CCTCACATTCAAAAGGTCGTGAGTTGGAATCTCGCTTAAGGTGAGTTACTCGGATAAGGGTTTTTTTAGGGGTTTTCCCTTATCCTGAGAAGATGAATGTGGAGTAACTTTAAGCTCCATGGACCTTGAGATCATTTGAGCATCATTTCACCAATTGCATTCATTGCACGATATGACCAACCAGGTTAAAGGACGTTAAACTACAAAAAAGAAAAAAAAAATACTTACATCATTGTCGCCATTGGGGTTGTCATCTCAAAATAATTTGAGATCACCTTATGGGAAACATGCAATTCAGTTGAGACATTCAACGCTATGCCGGCAAGTTGCCATGGTAGCTCAGTGGAAGAGCAACTGGCTAGAGACCGGGAGATCCGTGGTTCAAATCCCGGCTATGGCATTGATTTTTCAGTCTGACTCTACCTATCCAACTCCTGTCCTACACACGGCTTCTGTGAGAAAACAATTAAATCATAACAAATTGATCATAATAGATGGTTATATTATGAATCGTAATGCTTAAAGTACTTACAACATTGTAAGTCGCCATTTGGGTTGTCATCTAAAAATAATTTGAGATCACCTTGTGGTTTACCGGGAAATATGCGAGGGAGTTGAGAAATTCAATGCTATGCCGGCATGTTGCCATGGTAGCTCAGTAATAGAGCAACCGGCTAGAGACCGGGAGATACGTGGTTCAAATCCCGGCTTTGGCATTTGACTACCTATCCAAGCGTTCTTACAATTAAGATATTTTTGCAAAAAAGATAGTACTAAGTGGTAATGTAAATCATTAATAAGTAAGATAATGTGAATAAAAATCTGACATGTTACACTCACATGAGATTCTCTAGCAGCTGTACAAACTTCTTACAAAAGATTACTCTTTTTACTACACAATGCTAATCAAACATTAGCAGAATACTCTTATTACTTAGTTCCTTATAAATAAAATGGAGCTAAGGGAATGTGCTATGCTAAAGTGATAGTCAAATGTTTTAAAAGCTGTCGCTCTGCGATTGTCATTGTAAATCGCTTCTCTGCATGGCCAGTAGTAGAAAAAAAGAAAAACGGACACTTCTTGTCTGAGAAAAGTATTTTTCAATTGAAAACAATAACAAGGAATATCTCGGAAACGATTACCTCCACAACAAAAACGTAAATGACGTAAACTGTGTGTTTTAGCGAGTTCTAGATTTTTGTGAATTAAATGTTTGTCTACTTCTTATGCTTTAGCAGTTACGCAAATTTGGTAAAACTCATCCTGAATATAGAGGTCTTCAGAGGGTAGTCCCAAGATATAGATGTTATTATTTTTAATAAAAATCGTTAGAGCCATATTTTAGAAAATCAAAGGGTTCCAAAATTTTTCCATGTAAAGAGTAGTTTGAGGTGTCTTGAAAATCTTCGTGTCACATTCTTGGAAGATACAAAAACCCAATTACCAAGTTTAGTATTTACGGTCTGTTCGTTTTTGAGCAACCAGCATTCGACTATCACTTTAACGAATGGTACTCCCTTATTTCGCTTCTACTTACTGGGAATAAGACCTATTTTTGCTAATTTTTTTTCGATTATTATGAAATAAATATAATAATAGGTTTCTTAACAATAGTTTGTTGTAGAGATGTAGAGAAAATCTTCTGTATGGAACACATCAGATTTTTAAAACATTTCCATTGCATGAGCGTTTCGAATTAGATGTACAAAGGTTATTGAATACCGCTATGCAATAAGCTTTCCTTGGGGAAATAGGCCGTAGGCGAGACCAATAATCGCTAATTGCTTGCTGGTAAACTACCAATTCACACGCACTAATGAAAACGTCAACACACAAAGGTCAGCAGAGCAGTAAGGGATTATCCTTTAGAGATGCTGCGTGCAGGTATCCTTTGAAGCGAGTCTCTCTGGACGTGCTGCCACCTTGTGGTAAGAAGATCGTGCTGCTGACCAAGGATTATAAAGGATGAGACAGATTAGCGATGCTGATAATAATATGTAATGTAATGCATCCCACGTTCAAACAGCAAAGGACGAAATGGTTTGGCCAATTACGTAGGGTTAGGTGCAACTGTAGATATATTTTGATAGAAATAACCTCCATTCACAGTGTAAACAGTAAAGACTTTCTTTGAATGTCTTAAAAGCTACAATAGTCATAGTACTCAAAATTCGAAAAGTTATAAATCGAAATATCCGTTAATTCGAAGAGATTTCTTGAATTTTGTGTTAAAGTAATCTTAAAAATAGCATGTAATTCGAATTTCATTTTTCTTAATTCGAAGTTTTGTTTGTTGTTTTATTTATAATTTTATTTAATGTCGCCTAACTACACGGGTATACAGGTCTTATAGCGACAACTTCATATAGTTATAAGAAATTTTATAACACTTTGAATACAACATTTACACACTAAATTAGTAATTTTATCTAGCTTGTAACATTAATTACTGGAATTCTAACAATAATACTTATATGTGTAGTGTATCATGCCACAGTGTATTAAAAGTATACAATATCTTACAGTGCAGTAGTACGTTTACAATCTTTTATGTGTTTAAACAATGATAATAATTTAGTTGGTTTGTCGAGTGGTGCCTGAAGATCTGGAGGAATTTGATGGCTGGTTCTGTACTTAGAATAGTGAACACATTCCGTTATGATGTGCTTGACTGATAGTCTCTGACTGCAGAGTTCACAGAATGGAGGTTGCTGTAGTTTTTGTACAGAAACATTTTTCGAAAGCTAATCTAATATGATAGTTTCGCCATATGTTTCTGAAAAAGAGGTCATCGCTCCAGGTTGTTTGTAGTGTTTAACAATCGGTTTTACTGCTTTGGCCCCGTAGGCGTACACACTGGCGATACATGGAATGAAGATGGAGTACCGGTGGTATATGATTGCGGGGGAAATCGGAAAAACTGCGCCACTTTGTCCACCACATATTCCACATACGGTCATTTGTGATCGGACCCGTTTTATCAGAATGCAGTTGGAATGGAGTTTTGCGGGTGGAATAGCTGTTCTGGCTGCCTGCCTTGATTTTCTATACCTGCTCCAATATCTCCTTGTTTAAAATACGAGCGCCTTTAGTTGCCGCTTGAGTTTTCTAATATTCGGTATTGTAAACTAATGCCCCTACGTAATTTAGTAAACCTTGTGGCCAGTACGAAAGACGTCGTCATTCGAGAAGTTGAAAAGGATTTGAAAAACAAAATCTCAAATCGGGAAAGAATACGTAATACCACCGAAAACTTTGTCAGATTGCCTGAAGAATAAGGAGAAATTTTTAAGCAGTGCCTTGAGTGAAAATGAAAAAATTCAAAAAGTCTGACTCAACCACAAAATCCTGATTTCGTCGCTGATGAACTGCTAACAATTAATTTTATACGTAAATTTTATAATTCGAGTTGGATATTTCTAACTTTTTGCTTGTCCCTTCAGCTTGGAATTATCCAAGTATCGCTGTATTTATTATATATAATAATAGTGACTGTTTTAAATATAATTGTTTTTCAATAATCACTTTTGCTCTGATAAAAAAAAACAATCTGATGTGTTATTTTCACGTAACTTTCTCTAGGTGTCCCGTAAACAATTTTTTTCTTAAAAAACATTGTTATTTTATCTAAATCAAGCTAATCGAGATAAACTATAGTAGAAACTGCCTTATTATTTGTTTCCTTGTAAGTAGAGGGGAAATAAAACGGAATACATTAGGCTAAATCGATAGTTAAACCATTTAAAATCTGGTGCCTGTGTGAAACAATTGAGGTTCGGTTCGCTTTGCATGGTACTGTTTGAGTAAATTAATTAGTTTAAAATTGAAGTCAATGGCAATGAATATTTCGAAAACGGTCAACTGTGCAAGAAAAATAAATATGACAATTTTTTCGTGGAGTTGACCGTTTTCAAGATATTCCTTGTTATTGGTTTATTTAATATAATTAAAATTTTCTCATGTGGGAACTTGTCAACTCCTGGCCGCACAAAGAAACTGATTTCAATGTCATAGCAACCACATTTTAAAACATGTATTTCGCTTCTACTTACAAGGGACCAAGTAATGTTTATCTCGATTAGCATGAAGTAGATAGAAGAATAACATTTTTAACAATAATTTGTGTCAGAGATGTAGAGAAATGGACATATCAGATTTTCTGGTCGAAAGTTACCTATTGGACAGAAAACAGAGATACGGGAATTTTTATTCGACTAAAAAATTCCAGCGCCATCTGTAATATCCTGACAATAACCTCTTGTAAATCAAATTTAAATGACATTTCTATCTTGCAGCGAATGTGAGGTAAAACTTCCTTCTGGAACGGTGCCACAGTCGTAGAGTTTTACATCCAGATGGTCCTGGAAACCCTGCAATTATCATCTTGGTATAAATCCACACAAGGAAAAGAGTAACGCTCCTCAAGAGAGCAATTCGTTTTAGAAGAGTTCGTGAGGGGCTAACAAAGTACTGAACTAAGCAGTATGCACGTCTATCCTCAGAAACTACTTTACTGGAATCGGCTGGCACATTTTATTGAAAGAGAGAATACAGAAACACAAAAATGTTTTTTTAATTAAATAAAAAAATCTATTATGTTCCATTCAAATGAACAATTCTCTATATCTTTACTATGACTTGTTCTTCTATTTTATTCATGATAATAGGGGAAAAAGGTAGCAAATTTGTCTTATTACTTGCTTCCATGTAAGTAGAAGCGAAATAAGGGAGCATTATAGGTTAAAGTGATGCTGAAAAACTGGTTGCTATGTGACTGAAGTTCCTTTGTTTGTATGGACAAGGGTCAACAAATTCCCGTATGAGGAAAGTATTAGCTGAAAACAATAAAAAGGAATATCTCAAAAACGATCAACTCCACGAAAAAAATGTACATAAAATAAATTGTGAGTTTTAATGAGCTATACATCTTTTGTTAACTAAGTTTTTGTCTATTTGTTACGGTTTACTATTTATGTAAAATTCCGCAAAATTTATTTCTGCTAATTTTTTCTCGATTAGCATGAAGTATATAGAAGCATAGATGTAGAGAAGGTCATGTGAATGGAACAAATCAGATTTTTACCTATTGTTGTTTGAAATCACAACCGCTATCTATTGGTCAGGTCGGGTACTTCTGAGAGAGCCACTGTAACATAGATTAAATGCCTTTTCTAACTTTGATTTTTCTACATTTTATATTAAAACAAATTGGTAGGGAAATAATGAAACACAGTATAGCCTTTGTGACTTGTGATATGCATTAGGTTTAGCCCAGCGTGCTACAAAGCGAAAGATAGGCAACCCGCTGGCTATTTTAAGAGCTCCAGCTTGCGGTAGAGAAGGCTTTTGTGTGAAGCACGTGCATACTTCGGAAAACACTTCAATAGCTCTAAGTATAGTCTCTCCCCCTCCCTCTCTCCTCCTCCCACACATACATCTCTTTGTGCAGGAATCAAGCTGTTAATGTACTTAAATCAACTGACTGATCTAACAGCTTCCGTTTCCTTTTATGTATTAACCACTACTAACTATAGAATATGAATTTCAACAATTAACATTTACGCCTCCAACTGTTAGCAATATTTAGTATACAGGGTGTAAATAAACACCGGCGAGAAGAGCATAAACTGGAGACTCGGCACAGAACCTGTGGTGATTATAACTACGTCCCCCAGAAGGGGCCTCCCCGGGAGGGAGGAATAAGGTGAGAGAATACACCAGGCGGCCGAAACCAGGAGCCCAATAATGACAAGGTAAACCGTAAGAGATAAACAAAAACATAAAGCATAACCTTTCCAGTTTTCTAGTTTTTTTTTGGTAGTCGGCTTACCCTCATTCTAATTAGGATTGATACCCCCTAGGACTTAAAAGTGGATGCCTAGGGATCAGAAACCTGTAGGGAAGCTAATGGCATGAAATCGCGGAATGAAAATCTGGAACGAGTGGTCGGCTCGTACTAGGCACGAGCTTGAGGAAGTGAATGATATGAATTACAAGCGAAATGGATGATAGGAAAGGTGAGCTTGGAGCAATTGGTGGAATGAATGGTGGGGGAAACCGGAATACGCAACTTCGTCCACCACAAAACCCATATGCGGGCGCTTGGGATGGAGCCCGGACCACCTAGATGGGGCGAGCGGTCTAACCACTCAGGCGCAGCCCTGTAAATAAATATCAGACGAGAGGACAGGACATTGGACTCTTGTCAGATGAGACTCGGTGTCGAACCTGAGTTATTATACCAACTCCCCACGAGAGGCGCCCCCAGAAGGGAGGATAAGAAGAGAGTACACACCGGGCGGCCGGAAACAGGAGCCATGGTCCAGCAACGACAAGGTCCTATTTGCATGACTGGGAAACCGTAATAAATAGATTAGAACTTAAAGCACAAAAAACTTGATCTCGTTATTACACAGAATTTATATTATACACATATAGTTTTATTTTCTCTACACGTAATATATACAGAGTGTAGAGAACAGGTGTTGTATTGCACCCAAAATTCGATACCGAGATTTTACCGAAAATGTGTGTTTTGGGACCTCTTGAACCCCCCAAAAAATAATTTGTACAGAAATGTTCGTGCGTGTCTCTGGGCATATTTTCTCTAAAATGGCTCTAATAATTTTGTTTAAAATAGCTTATATTTCAGATACTTACATGCAATGTAGATATGTATGTACATTGAATTTTCTGGGAATAGCATCCTTAAGGCCTCATTATTCTGGATGAATTTTGCGGATTTTTGCAAAACGGATACCCGTTAGAGATAGACAAAAACTTACTGCACAAAAAATTTGATCTAATTAAAACACACAATTTATGACATATCTGCATTTTTTTTTTTTCGTGGAGTTGATCGTTTTCGAGATATTTCCTTGTTATGGGCTTCAGTTTTAATATACTTAAACATTTCTGATACGGGAATTTGTCAACTCCTTGCCATACAAGGAAACGAATTCCAATCACATGCAACCAGTTTTTAAAACGTTCGACTATCGCTTTACCCTAGCGTATTCTCTTATTTTCCTTCCAGTTATTTTCGTAATCATATTCTCATTCTAGATAAGACAGATACCCCCTAGGACTTGTAAGCGAACGCCTAGGGATCAGAAGCCTATCGGGGAGCCAACGGCACGAAACCTCAGAATGGAGAACCTGGAACGAGTGGTTTCTCACCTAGACGGTTCGGTTCGATCCCAAGTGATCGCAAGTGATATTTGTAGTGGACAAAACGGCACAGGGGCAGGCTTTCTCCGGGTTATCCGGTTTCCCCCACCATTTCATTCCAACGTTGCTCTATATTCATTCCATCTATCTCCATTGTCATCGCCCGTGGTACCACTAGTAGTAAACGTGGGCGTTCAACACTATAAAAGATCTGATGTGATATACTCACATGACTTTCTCTAGCTCTTCCACAAACTTGTTACATAATACTGTTCTTCTTTCTGAACCATGCTAATCGAGATAATCGTTAGCAGAATGTTCTCTCTCTACGTCTCTGTAACAGATTATTGTTTAAAAACTTTAACTTTTTCATACGGGAACTTTTCAACTTCTTCTGCTCACGCAAAGAAACGGATTTCATTCTCATAGCAACCTCATTTTAAAACATTTGACTATCCATTTAGCCTAGTCTAATTCCTGATTTTGCTTCTACTTATAAGGAACTAAGGGCTAAGACTGTTTCTGATAATGTTTGTTTCGATTAGAATGAAGTAGAATAATTAAAATTAATTACTTTCTCTACACTGCTCTGTACATAGTGTATAGAGAAGATATTGTAATGCACCTAAAAATTCGGTACCGAGATTTCACCGGAACTACATGTTTTGGGTCTCCCTGGAAAAAGGTCCGTGTGAGTGTGTATCTGTGTGTCTGTGGACAGCATAGCTCAAAAACGAAAAGACCGATAAATACCAAACTTAGTATTCAAGTTTCGTATCTTCCAAGAATGCAACACGAAGAGTTTCAAGAAAATCACCCCACTCCCAACTACCCTTTACGTAGACATTTTTTCGAAAATGTTGATTTTCACAAAAATGGCTCTATCGATTTTGATTAAAATATCGCATATTAAAGATATTTACCTGATAAATAAAATGTATATTTTGCATTTTCTAGGAATAGCCTCTGAAGACTACTTTATTTTGGATGAATTTTACGAAATTTTGCATAACTGCTGAACAGTAAGAAATAGACAAAAACTTACCACACAAAAAACGTAGAGCACATTAAAATACAAAATTTATGTTATATACATTTTTTTCGAGGTCGTTTTTGAGATATTCCTTGTTTTTCGTTTCAGGTTTAAAAAACTTGTACTTTTCTCACACAGGAATTCGTTAATTTGTGTCCGTACAAACAAAGGAACTTCAGTCACCTAGCAATCAGCTTTTTCTCTCTTCTCCAATTTTGTCAAAGGGCATGTAAAAAGGCCAAAGGAAGTGGATAATTAGCGGAGCAAAATCGAGTAACAGATATCGGATGATGCAGATTTCTCCGATCCAACATGGTAGATGTGTCTAGACGGCGAACATCGCCACCCTATTGATTTTGTTGCTCCTATCTTTATTACTGCACATATTCTGAGTATTAACGGTCGTATATAGCACATTAGCAACATAACTTCTGTGAATCCCCTAGCAATGTACTGCAGTTATAGTTCCAGTAATTTCCATAACTGTTAGAGTATGTTGCTGATACATATTGCTCACTGGAAGGAGTTGATTACTGTGTAAACCATGTTTGGGAATAGCTGAATTTATGTGTATATCTGTATTTTCACAGTCACTGTTGCCACCTAAATATACAGTGTGTCGCTGAAGTTGCTGTTCTCCTCAGGGTAGCCAACTTGAAATGTAAATGTTTGCGTATAAGATACTAGGATTTGGGAACACGCATGAGTGCTAAAATATTTATTACTTTCTCTACACGCACTATGTACATGGTATATAAAGAAGGTACTGTATTGTACCCAAAAATTCGATAAAGAGATTTCATTGGAAATACGTGTTTTGGACCCGCCTGAATCCAAAACATTTTTTTTGGAAAAAGGTCCATGTGTGTGTGTGTGTGTGTGTGTGTGTGACTGAACAGCATAGCTCAAAAACGAAAACACCGTTAAATACCACCGTTAAGGCTGGTATTTTCCAAGGATGCGACCGAAAATTTTCAATAGACATTTTACATAGACATTTTTTAAGAAATTTTGATTTTCTCAAAAAGGGCTCTAAAGATTTTGATTAAAATATCGTATATTAAACACATTTACCTGATAAATAAAATGTATTACTTGCATTTTCTGGGAATAGTCTCCTTTCCTCCTTTCCTTTCAATTTTCCCAACATTTCTTTTTGTTTTGCTATTCTTGTTTCTAATACACACAGACATATACACACATTTACAAGCCCAAGGCAGAATTCGAACCGCGATCCCCTGCGCCACGAACCACCAAAGCAAGACCCATGTGCTATGCAGACATGCCACGGGAAATGAAGTTGCAACCTTCCAAATGAGACCGACAGTCACTTTTATAATAAATTACAGGCGCCACTTCAGAATTAGGCGGCGTCATATGGCGAAGTGTACTCTTTTTTAAAAGGACTTTTTATGATTTATTTCGTCCTTATATTTTACCTCGATTTTCTATCAAGCTCAACTAATACTAAAACATAAGAGCTATTTGTTTTAATCTTTACTTTCCTCTACTGCTTATTTTAAGCAGGATAAACACTGTATTCCATCCAAAACTTCGACACGAACTTTCACCATAAATGCATGTTTTGTGATCCTCCGAGAAATATAGAAAAAGCTCCCCATGTATGTGTGTGAGAACAGCAAGTACATAGGTAGAGAAAATATTGTATTCCACCCAAAATTGATACTGAGATTTTACTCGAAATAAAAGTAAAATAGGCTTTCTGATTTAAAATAAAATGACATTTTAGAAAACATCTGTGTGTCTGAAAACAGCATAACTCAAAAACAAGATTTCGGTTAAATGCCAAAGTTAGCTATTTACTTTCAGGTAATTCCAAGCATGTGGCAGGAAGATTTTTAAGAAAATTACATGGAAAATTTGATTTTCATCAAAATGACTAACGATTTTGATTAATTCACCATGTGTTAAGTCTATTTTCATGACAAATAAAGTGTATAGTATTTTTATGGGAAAAGTCTTATAAGATATCTTCTTTTTGGATGACTTTTGTATAATTGATAAACAGGAACTGACAGACTAAAGCTTGTTACACAAAAATGTAGATCTGTCAAAATACACAATTTATATATTGTATAGTTTTTTTGAGGAGCTAAATGATATCCGAGATATTTTTTGTCATTGGTTTCAGTTTGAAAATGCTTCTACCTTTCTGTCCTCCAAGTTTCTTTTGTTTTGTTTCTGGTCATACAAAAATAGTAACATTTTAGTGTCAATCCCATAGTGTCAGTCTTATTTCCCTTGTGCATATAAGGAACTAAATAATAAAATCATTTCTAGTAATACTTATTTAATTAGCTTGAAGTAGATAGAAGAATATGCTTATGTAAGAATTTTGCAGAGAGAGAGAGAGATCATGTCAGCGGAATAAATCAGATTTTGTGTTTGAAGGGCTGTGTTTTCTTGGCGGTATTTAATCAAAACTGACGCTTCTATGGTATGAAATCCCCCGCTTTTGTATTTAAAACAAATATGCAATTCAATTAGGAAGCCATGTTTAAATATTTACGAATAAAAAGCACTTATAATCAAAGCTTTAGATATCAACACAAGTAAAAGGATTTGCTGAGCGGAATTTACATTTAAAACTAGTTGCTTTATTAATTGTTTAAATAATGAAATACATTTTTTGAAATTCATTTCGGAATAACTAAATTACAAAGCTTTGCATGCGCCTATCCGATTTTTCTATCATCAGTGGGGATTTGCTATGAATAACAAAAGACTAACTAACAAACAAATGTCGAAATCGCTCTTCATATTTCACATGCGGGAAATCCAAGCATGAAAATGCAAAATTTACCTCCGGTGTTGAAATCTCGGATATTGAAATTAAATTAGCGATTATAGTCAAAGCATACTAATTTTATAGCCCGAAGGAATGTTTTCTGGTAAAAAAAATCTGATGTGTTCCATTCACATCACTTTCTGTATATTTCTGTTACAAATTATTGTTAAAAAATGTATTCTTCTATATACTTCATGCTAATCGAGAAAAAAATAGCACAAATGATCTTATTACTTGCTTCCATTTAAGTAGAAGAGAAATAAGGGAATACCATATGCTAAAGCGATGGTCAAAAGCTGGTTGCCATGTACTTGAGTTTTGTTTGTTTGTATGAGAAAAGTATAAATATTTTAAAGTTGAAACCAATAAAAACGAATATTTAAAAATGATCAACCTTACAAAAAATATAAATAACATAAATTGTGTGCTTTAACGTGCTCCACATTTTTTGTGTGGTAAGCTTTTGTCCATCTCTTACGGTTTAGCAGTTATACAAAATTCCGTGAAATTCATCTAGAATAAAGTAGTCTTCAAAGGCTACTCCCAGAAAGTCCAAGATATACATAATGTTTTTCAGGTAAATATCTTTAATATACGATATTTTAATCAAAATCTTTAAATCCATTTTTGAGAAAATAAAAAATTGTTAAAAAAGTTCCATGTAAAGGGTAGTTGGGGTGGAGGATTTTCTTAAAAATCTTCGCATGCTTGGAAGGTATCAAACTGATATACCAAGTTTGATATTTAACGGTCTATTCGTTTATTGGCTATGATGCCCAGAGGCTACACACACACACACACACACACAAACACAGGCAGACAGACACACACGGACATTTTTAAAATTTATTTTTTTTTGGGATTCAGGGTATCCCTTGAGATCGGGGTATCAAATTTTTGAGTGAAATGCAACACCTTCTCTATACACTGTATACATAATACGTGTAGAGAAAGTAACAATTTAAAACTTAGAGATGGAGCACGTTCTTACTAGCGGTCTTTCTAAGGGATTCGCGCCAAAGATTGCTTGTCTCTGAGGATTGCAGCACCTTCCGGCTTTTATACCAAATGAACGCGCTCTGAAAAAGTACGGACATCGATACACAGAAGACTTCGTGACCAAAATAGGTTATTTACAGAGGGTAAAATTGTATTTATAGAGGCAGCGTTAATTTTTCATTGGCCGAGCGGCACTGCAGACTGCAAAGCGCCGAACAGGCTTTTAGCGTCTCTTCAGGGAATATGGCAACGTGATATGCATAGCACGTGTAGAGAAAGTAGTAAAATATTTCACAAATTTTGGGCCCCTTTGTGATATAAGAGTAATAGCTCATTATATTTTATATTTGACATAAAATGGTAAGTATAATTCCGAATTATATTGCTCACTGTATTGTTCATCGATTATAAAATGTAATATTCGGGAGTAAAAGGCTTAACATGGACCCGGTCGTAGATTTATGATACTTAAAATAGTCTCAAGCCTGAAACAGGCCTCTGAGTAAAATTAAACGGTCTTTCACACCCAATATAGAATGGGATGCTGAGAACTACAGCAGTTAAAATACGTTCATAAATAAAACTCCGTTTCAAATATCGCTTCAAACAGGCACTGTCAAACGAATTTGACCATTTTCGGGCATTCTAGATTACACGCATTGCACATATGTTTTGGTGGTTGCATGTGCAGAAAGGCTCAAGAGTCCAGTTGAGATTTCCCGTCTCAAGTTCGCATATGAACGTCACAAGACTTCTAGCAAATAATAAAACAATGATTGACCGGATTTATGACACAGGTGGTAAAAATGGTGTTCTATATTGTGAATAAGAAGCTTGCGAAACGAGTTTTTTAATCTTACGAACATTTTAAAACAATTTTAACACGTGTGTCGCACACTGTTTTTAGACAGTTCTCAATATTTATAGACATATAATTATAAATAGGTTATTTTACAGGTTCATGCTTAACGGTCTGCGATATTCAGTTGTTGCCTTGCTAAGCATCAGTGCTGACAACATGATAACTCACTCGTCGTACAGAACGAATACATTCTGTATAACGGAGACAGTATAGTGGTTGTAATTTTGCTCTCTCCGCTGTTTGGATAATTTCGTCTGGTTCAGCAGATTCCATGTTCATGTCATTGAACCCATTCGCCATTTTATGTATCGATACCCGCATTCAGTGTCATAGCCTACTTGAATGAGGCAGTGGACGCATAAACCAAAGTTGCTTACATTGGAGTGTTATATTTTTACTTTATCTAGCCCCATATGTACAATGTACATAGGCATGGAGAAGTATTGTATTCCACCAAAAATTCGATACCAAGATTTCACCGGAAATACATGTTTTAGGACCCCGTGTATCCAAAAATAATTACGTGTGTGTCTGTGAACACGATAACTCAAAAACGAAAAGTTGCTAAAATACCAAACTTGGTATTTAAGTTTAGTATCTTCCAGGGATGCGACATGAAGATTTTGAGAAAAATTCCCCCACCCCAAACCACCCTTTACATGGAACTTTTTTCGAAAATGTTGATCTTCTTAAAAATGGCTCTGACGATTTTGATTAAAATATTATATGTTAAAGATGTTTACCTAAACAAACAAAATGTATATCTTGAATTTTCTGGGAAGAGCTTCTAAAGACTTGTTTATTCGAGATGAATTTTGCTTAATTTGGCATAACTAGTAAACCGTAAGAGATAGACAAAAACTTACTATACAAACAATGTTGGTTTTGTTACAATACACAAGTTATGTCCTATACATTTTTTCGTGGAGCTTACCGTTTTCGAGGTATTCATTGTTATTAGTTTCAGTTGTGAAGTACTTATACTTTTCTCAGACGGCAGAGTAAGTTTTTCTTTTGTTCTACTCCTGGCCAAGAAAAGAAGCGATTTGTAATGACAATCGCACAACGACTGGTTTTAAAACATTTGCCTATCGATTTAGCCTAGTGTACTCCCGTATTTTCTTCCTACTTATACGGAACTAAATAATAAGAACATTGTGCTAATGAATACCACGATTAGCAAGGTGCAGAAAGAAAAAGAATCTTATGTAAGAAGTTTGTAGAACAGCTAGGGAAAGTCATGTGAGAGTAACACATCAGATTTTTACTTTCTTTACATGTACTATGTACATAGTGTATGCAGAAGGTATTCGACACCGAGTGTTTACCGGAAATACACGTTTTAGGGCCTTCTGTATTAAAAATAGAAATAGATCCGTCTGTGTGTCCATATGTCCGTATGTCTGTGAAAAAGATAACCCAAGAACAAAATAGAAGGCTTTTCATTTAAATACTGTATATTGTTTTCTGGGAATAGCTGCTAAAGTGCGTGGTTATTTTGAAAGAATTTTGCTGACTTTTGTGTAACTGTAACAGATAGAAAAAAACTTACTAGATAAAAAATCTGATGTGTACCATTCACATGACTTTCTCTATATCCCTGCTACAAGTTGTTCTTAAGAAGCTTATACTTCTATTTACTTTATGCTAATCAGAAAAATTAAGCAGAAATAGTCTTATTACTTGCTTCCTTGTAAGTAGAAGCGAAATAAGGGACAACCATAGGTTAAAATGATAGTCAAAAGCTGGTTCCTATGTCAATGAAGTTCCTTTGTTTATATGGATAGGAGTTGACAGGTTCCTGTATGAGAAAAGTATAAGTTTTTCATAGCAGAAACCAAATAAAGGAATGTCTCAAAAACAACGAACTCACGAAAAAATGTATATAACATAAATTGTGTGTTTTAAGGTGCTCTACATTTTTTCTATGCTAAGTTTTTGTCCATCTCTTACGGTTTAGCAGTTATTCAAAATTCAGTAAAATTCATCCAGAATAAACTACTCTTCAGAGGCTATTCCCAGAAAATTCAAGACATACCTTTCATTTGTCAGGTAAAATCTTTAATATACGAAATTTTATTCAAAATCGTTAGAGCCATTTTTGAGAAAATTAAAATTTTCGAAAAAAGTTCATGTAAAGGGTAGTTAAAAGTGGGGGAATTTTTCTCAAAATCTTCGTTTCGCATCCCTGGAAGATACTAAATTTGGTATTTTACCGCCTTTTCGTTTTTGAGTTATCGTGTTCACAGACACACGGTCACACTGACACACACGGACCTTTTTGTGAAAATGCTTTTTTTGGATATTGGGGACCCTAAAACATATATTTCCGGTGAAATCTCGGTATCAATTTTTTTGGTGGAGTGCAATACCTTTCTGTATACACTATGTACATAGTGCGTATAGAGAAAGTAAAAATGTACATCGCGTTAAAACGCACAATTTATGTCATTTACGTTTTTCCCCGGTATTTACCGTTTTTGATATACTCCCTTTTATTTGTTTATGACTTAAAATACTTATCTTTTCTCACACAGAAAGTTTTTAACTTCTGGCACTGCAAAGAAACGAATTTCAATCTCTTGGCAGCCAGATTTTAAAAGATTTGATTATCACTTTAGCCTAGTGTATTCCCTTATTTAATTTATACTTACAAGGAAGCTAAGACAGTTCCTTCTAATGTTTATCTGGATTATCGATAATTTGTTAAAGCGATGTATAGAAAGTAATGTGAATAGAATACATTAGATTTTTATAACACATAGTGACGAAATTGTCTATTTTTAACACTAATGACATCTGGTAAAATACCTACTTTTAGCATCAACTGTTTAAAGAAAATTAAAACCAAGAGATGTAAATGTTCTTAAATAAAACTTAATTTCAATTTGAAATATCGCTTCGAATACGAAGTGCATTTTTCGGGATTCTAGATTACACGCATCACACATATGTTTTGGCGGTTGCCGGTGCAGAAAGGTTTAAGAGACTAGTCTTAAGTACGCACATGAACAACACGAGACAGCTAGCAAATAATAAAATAAGGAATAACTGGAGTTTAACTCCCTATATGTTCCAGTTTGAAGAAACATTTAAAACCAAGAAATGGGACACGTTCTTACTCGCGGTCTTTCTAATGGGGATGCGCGAAATAGGACTCACACCAAAGGCTGTTTGTCTCCCAGGATTGCAGCATCTTCCGGCTTCTGTACTAAATGAACGTGCTCTGAAAAAGCACGGACATCGATACACAGAAGGCTTCGTGACTAAAATAGGTTATTTGCAGAGGGTAAAACTGTATTTATCGAGGCAGTGTTAATTTTTCATTGGCCGAGCGGTTCTGCAGACTGTAAAGCGCTGAACAGGCTTTTAGCGTCTCTTCAGGGAATATTGCAACGTGATGCAGGTGTATAAATGTTTCTCTTTATTTGGTACCCTCTAATGTAGCGTTTCCTAAAAAATCTCTCTACATCTCTGTGAAAATTATTGTTAAAAACTGGTGTGATCCATTCAGAACCCTTTTTCTACAACTCTGCAACAAATTATTCTATTTACTTCATCTAATCGAGAAAAAAATAGCAGAAATAGTCTTATTACTTGCTTCCTTGTTAGTAGAAGCGAAATAAGGGAGTACCATAGGTTAAAGTGATAGGCAAAAGCTGGTTGCTATGTGGCTGAAGTTCCTTTGTTTGTATGAACACGAGTTCACAAAGCCCTGTATGAGAAAAGTATAAGTTTTTATAGCTGAAACCAAAAACAAGGAATATCTCAAAAACAATCAACCACACGAAAAAAATGTAACATAAATTGTGTGTTTTAAAGTGCTCTACATTTTATGTGTGGCAAGTTTTTCTCCATATTTTACGGTTAAGCAAAATTCCGTGAAATTGGTCCAGAATAAAGTAGTCTTCAGAGGCTATCCTCAGAAAATTCAAGATATACATTTTATTTATCAGGTAAATATCTTTAATATACGACATTTTAATCAAAATCGTTACAGCCATTTTTAAGAAAACTAAAATTTTCGAAAAAAGTTACATGTAAAGCGTAGTTATTGTGTTGCACCCAAAATTCCATACAGAAATTTCACCGGAAATACATGTTTTGGGTCCCCCTGAATTAAAAAAAAAATTTTGGAGAAAGGTCCGTGTGTGTGTGCGTGTGTGTGTGCGTGTGTGTGTGTCTGTGGACATTATAGCTCGAAAACGAAAATACCGTTAAATACTAAACTTGGTATTTAAGTTTGGTATCTTCCAAGGATGTGATACGAAGAGCTCAAGAAAATTCTACCATTTACATGGAACTTTTATCGAAAATTTTGATGTTCTCAAAAGTGGCTCTAACGATTTTGATTAATATGTCATATATTAAAAATATTTACCTGACAAATAAAATGTATATCTCAAATTTTCTGGGAATAGCCTCTGAAGACTACTTTATTCTGGATGAATTTTAGGGAATTTTGCAGAACTGCTAAACCGTAGGAGATGGACAAAGCATTAACACACAAAAAATGTAGAGCACATTAAAGCACACAATTTATGTCATATAAATTTTTTTCCGTGAAGTTGATCGTTTTTTAGATATTCATTGCTTTGGGTTTCAGCTTTGAAAATCTTATACTTTGTCAACTCTTGTCCATACAAACAAAGGAACTTCAGTCACATAGCAACCTGCTTTTGAATGTCACTTTAACCTATGGTACTCCCTTATTTACCTTCTACTTCCAAGGAAACAAGTAATAAGACCATTTGTGCTAATTTTTCTAAATTAGCAAGAAGTAAATAGAAGAATAGGCTTTTTAAGTATACTTTGTTGCAGAGATGTAGAGAAATTCATGTCAATGGAACATATCAAATTGATCTTCTACTTCTTCTTCTTCTTCTTATTAATAATGTTATTATTATATTTAAAAAAAGGATAGAAAAATCAGATAGCACCAAAAATAAAAGTAGTTTCTTTAAAACTTATAAGTGCTAGTCTCACTTCCAAATTGCTCCATTCATGAAGACGTCTCCCTGCTCCAGTGTCAGGAACACACTCTGGTGTAACTTGCCTGCCATTGTGTATATCAACTTTAACACGAGGTCACGTGGTACATATTAATGAACTACACTCTCCTATGCTCTAAGCTTCTGAAAGTAAGGATCGAGTTCAGAGTACATATCCATATTCATCCTATTACGCAATTTTGATTTCACTACGCTCATTTGACTGAAAACCCTCTGCATTTCTGTATTTGAATGGGGGAGACTTAACACTTAAATGCGGGACACAAAAGCTCTTGAAGGTAATTTACCCCTGTGGAATATTTATAAGCTTCTACTTCAGACCAAAACTCCATTGTATTACTAGTTTTTTTTCAACTTCCGATAGGCTATCAATAAAAGACAAGTTCATAGAAAATCATTACTTGAAGTAATTATCAAGTACTTCGAATTCAGCAGCAGTACGGACAAAATCCCAGCCGTAGCACTAGTGCTATTCCGATCTCCATGGAGCAGCTCTATGAAAACCTTATCTTTGAAATTGGCCGGACAGTTGCGCATACCCAGACACATCTGGCGAAGACAATGCAAGAGCTATCTGAAGCGTGGGCATTCACTTCAGTCTTCCGGGAGGAACTTAGGGGTCAACGTCTAGGACAGCAGCTTAGGGCTGGCACATTTCGGGTTGTCTAATTTTTTTTAACCTTTCTATTGGCTAAACCATTTAAATTGGCTAAATTTAGCCATAAACAGCTAAATAGCCCAGTAAATTCAAATTTGTTATTCTATGCAAGCATTTATTATTCTAAGCTAATGATGTCTTGAGTTTTTAAAAGTAGGGGGATTAATACTCAGTATTTTAAATTGCTAATATTCTGCTCCTTTATAAAGTAAAAGTATAGAAATTGGATTTGACTTGAAGTTCACTGATTACATGCCTTATATCCCTGAGTAGATTCCTCCTCTGAACCTTCTTTGTTTTTACTTTCTCTACACGCACTATGTACATAGTGTATAGAGAAGGTATTGCACTCCACTAAAAATTCGATACCGAGATTTCACCGGAAATATGTGTTTTAGGGTCCCCAATATCCAAAAAAAGCATTTTCACAAAAAGGTCCGTGTGTGTGTGTCAGTGTGTCCGTGTGTCTGTGAACACGATAACTCAAAAACGAAAAGTCGGTAACATATCAACCTCGGTATTTAAGTTTAGTCTCTTCCAGGGATGCGACACGAAGATTTTGAGAAAAATCCCCCCACTCCTAACTACCCTTTACATGGAACTTTTTCTGAACATTTTGATGAAAATGGCTCTAACGATTTTGATTAAAAATTCGTATATTAATGATATTTACCTGACAAAATGTATATCTTGAATTTTCTGGGAATAGCACTTAAAGAGTAGTTTATTCTGGATGAATTTTACGGAATTTTAAATAACTGCTAAACCGTAAGAGATGGACAAAAGTTTACTACACAAAAATGTAAAGCACCTTAAAACACACATTTTATGTTATACATTTTTTTCGTGGAGCTATTCATTTTTGTGACATTTCTTATTTTGGGTTTCTGCTATGAAAAACTTATTCTTTTCTCATACAGGAACTTGTCAACTCCTATCCATACAAACAAAAGAACTTCATTGACATAGCAACCAGCTTTTGACTATCGTTTTAACCTATGGTAGTCCCTTATTTCGCTTCTACTTACAAAGAAGCAAGTAATAAGACTATTTCTGCTAATTTTTTCTGATGAGCATAAAGTAAATAAAGTATAATCTTTTTAAGAATAATTTATTGCAGGGATATAGAGAAAGTCATGTGAATGGTACACATCAGATTTTTTTTTACCTTCCACAATTTATATTATTTCAGTGGGCCTAATGTAACAGTAGATATATTACTTATGTCATTTACTTAACAGAATTGGAGAGCTTGCAAACTTTTATATGATCTACGTCCATCTAAAACTAACCGCTTCAGAAACTCCTCTTCTAAATCTATCCAGAGTCCAATATTGTGACCAGAGACACATTAATTGCATTCTGTGTGTCATTTCTGGCCACTGAGATTGTTTTTCGCTTGCAAACCCCCATCTATAATATAAATGAAAAGAAAGAGAAAAAGTAAAACGTCGACACCCGCAATATTGTGACCCATTCGCCTTGGATTTCATTTTGATTGTATTGGTACACTTCAACAAGCATGATACGGCGTGAATACTGACATAACTCCGGAGAGTTTAGATTAGCTTATCACACAACTAATGTTTAATAAATAAATAAAACTATTCCAACTATTCAAAGAAAACTACACAACAATTAAACACATTTCACACTGATTTCTACTTACAACCTCTATCCAAAGTTGTAATAACTGCCTCTAGATGCTATCAAATATGTAATTACTTCTTGTTTGAACTTCTTGTTCATAAGACTTTCTCTACATCTCTGCACCAAATTATTGCTAAAAAGCTAATGCTTCTATTTACTTCATGCTAATCGAGAAAAAATAGTCTTATTTCTTGCTTTATTGTAAGCAGAAGCGAAATAAGGGAGTACCATAGATTAAAATGAAAGC
Organism: Hymenopus coronatus; assembly: GCA_030762935.1. NCBI lineage: Eukaryota > Metazoa > Arthropoda > Insecta > Mantodea > Hymenopodidae > Hymenopus > Hymenopus coronatus. The sequence continues at coordinate 19,259,477 of CM060891.1, forward strand.
CAATAGCTGGTTGCTATGTGACTGATGTTCCTTTGTTTGTATCGACAGCAGTAGACAAATTTCTGCATGTGAAAAGTAAGTTTTTTCAAAATTCAAATCAAAAACAAGAAATATCTAAAAAATGACCAACTCCATGAATAAAAACCTATATAATATAAATTGTGTGTTTTCACGTGCTCTAAATTTTTGTGTGGTAAGTTTTTGTCCATCTCTTACGGTTTAGCAGTTAGGTAAAATTCCGTAAAGTTGATCCGGAATGAAGTAGTCTTCAGAGGCTATTTCCAGGAAATCCAAGATATACATTTTATTTGTGAGGTAAATATCTTTAATATACATTTTAATCAAAATCAATAGAGCCAGTTTTAAGAAAATTAAAATTTTCGAAAATTTTTCCATGTAAAGGATATTTGGGGGGGTAGTAGAAAATCTTCATGTTGCATCCTCGGAAGATACGAAACTTAAGTACCAAGTTTGCTATTTAATGGACTTTTTGTTTTTGAGCTATACTGTCCACAGACACCCCCCCCCACACACACACACAAATATACCTTTTTTTACAAAACTTCTTCTTTTTGAATTCCAGTGAAATTTCGGTATCGAATTTTTGGGTGCATTATAATGTCTTCCCTATATACTATGTATATACTACGTGTAGAGAAAGTAAAAAGATGAAATAAAATATGTTATCAATAATTCATTTTCTCGATTTTCAATGGGATCCCAAAATATTTATTTCCCTTGGATGTAATGAGGCAATTCTTATACATACTATGCCCGTGGTAGAGAAAGTAAAATGTTTAAATAAATACGAGAAATATACTCACGTGTACATATATTCTAAACGTTATAATGTTTTCGTTTTAGCCTTTAGTTTGTTTGTTTTAAGACACACACACACACACTTTCAGAGCTTTAGTTCTCTCGTCCTAATGAATTCTGCTGCCTTTAGCTATAAGGCAGAATTATAATAAGCGCTTGGTTCGTGTTTTCATCCAGTCTTTCGTTTTACTTTTTGCTTGCTTCAGTTCATGTTTGTTCTTTTGCTTCCTGCCTTCACTCGTTTACTTTTTCCTTATGCTTGCTTCTGCATTTTTTGCTTGTACTCGTAATAAACACTTATCAACGTTGGAGTTCAGCTTCTACAGGAATGTACACAATGAAGCAAAAAGCATTTGACCGCTACAGAGGCGATGCCCGTTCCACAGGGTGCATGTCTAAGTCCTTAATGTCAATTTAGCTTCATTGTACACAAGTACAGTCGAAACAGTGGGTTTTTAAAAGCGCACCGGCTCCGAAAAAGGCAAAGTGGTGAGATCTGCACTACGTACTTTGTACATAGTGTATAGAGAAGGTATTGTATTCCATCTAAAAATTTGATAGCGAGATTTCACCGGAATTACAAAAATATTATTTTTAGAAAAAATGTCCGTGTGTGTGTGTGTTTGTGTCAGTGGGCAGCATAGCTGAAAAAAAAGTCCGTTAAATACCAAACTTGGTATTTATGTTTAGTATATTCCAAGGATGTGTCATGAGGATTTTCAAGAAAATCCCCCCAAACATAACTACCCTTTACATGGAACTTTTTTCGAAACTTTTGATTTTCTCTAAAATGCATCAACGATTTTGATTAAAATGTCGTATATTAAAGATATTTAAAGACAAACTGTATGTATTGAATTTTCTGGGAATAAACTCTGAAGACATCTTTATTCTGGATGAAATTAGCAAAATGTTGTATAACTAGTAAACCGTAAGAGATTGACAAAAACTTACCGCATAAAAATATAGAGCTCTTTAAAGCACACAATTTATGGTATTAACATTTTTTTCGTGGAGTTGATTGTTTTTGAGATGTTCCTTGTTTTTGGTTTCAGGTATAAAAAACATACTTTTCTCATACAGGACTTTGTGAACTCGTGTTCATACAAACAAAGGAACTTCAGTCACATAGCAACCAGCCTTTGACTATCACTTTAACTTATGCTACTTTCTTATTTCCATTCTAATTACATGGAGGCATGCAATAAGTCCATTTCTGCTAATTTTTCCTCGATTACCATGAAGTGAATTAAAGAATAAGCTTTCTAACAATTTGTACATATGTAGATGTAGAGAAAGTCATATGAATGGAACACATCAGACTTTTTTGGGATGCACGCGCAACATTAATTACTTGTTGAAAGGAAGACTGATAAAAGGAGAGTATTATGTACATCTATTGTACAAGCTGAACGGAGAATTCAAGAAAAAATTCCCTCATATAGCAAAGAAAAAGATTCATCAAAGCCAATGCAAGGATCCACACCTGCGCAGTTTTATAATTAAGGTTCTAAGTACCACAACATCCACCGTATTCACCAGACTTAACCCCTAGCGACTTTTATTTATTTTCAAGCTTGAAAAAGTGCCTCGGCGGAAAACCAACCGTTTCTAACGAAAAGGTCATCTCACAAACAGATGCCTATTTCGAGGACGTTCTGAAACGTTACTTTTTGGAAGGTTTAAAACAGGTGGATTTTTTATTCTTTTTTATTTATGGACGCTCTTTAGTGCTGTGGCTCTGAGCGTCCCATTCTATACTGGGCGTGAAAGACCGCTTAATTTTGCTCAGAGGCCTCTCTATCAGAATCTACGATACTTCACTTCTCTTCCGAAGAAATTTATGCTAAGGATTTTTACGTCCGAAAAAAACCATCGTCCACCAGCGGTTTATATCCGATGTGTTAGACACACATGACTTTCTCTAGCTGTTCTACAAACTTCATACATAAGATTCTTCTTCTCTCTGCACCTTGCTAAACGTGGTACTCATTAGCATAATGTTCTTATTATTTAGTTCCGTATAAGTAGGAAGAAAATAAAGGAATACACTAGGCTAAACCAATAGTCAAATATTTTAAAAGCTGTCGTTGTGCGATTGTCATTACAAATCGCTTCTTTTCTTGGCCAGGAATACAACAAAAGAAAAACGGACACTCCCGTCTGAGAAAAGTATGAGTACTTCACAACTGAAACTAATCACAATGAATACCTCGAAAACTGTAAGCTCCACGAGAAAAATGTATATGACATAGCTTGTGTATTTTAATAAGATCAAAATTTTTTGTTAAGTAAGTTTTTGTCTATCTCTTACGGTTTACTATTTATGCCAAATTAAGCAAAATTCATCCAGAATAAACAGGTCTTCAGAAGCTATTCCCAGAAAATTCAAGGTATTCATTTTATTTGTTAGGTAAATATCTTTAATATATGATATTTTAATCACAATCCTTAGAGCCATTTTTAAGAAAATCAAAATTTTCGAAAAATGTTCCATGTAAAGGGTAGTTTGGGGTGGGGGTATTTTTCTTAAAATCTTCGTGTCGCATCCCTGGAAGATACTAAACTTAAATACCAAGTTTGGTATTTTAGCTACTTATCGTTTTTGAGCTATCGTGTTCACAGACACACGGACACACACAGAGACACACACACCTTTTCCTGTAAATGCTTTTTTTGGATACAGGGGGTCATAAAACATGTATTTCCGTTGAAATCTCGGTATCGAATTTTTTGGTGGAATACAATACTTCTCTATCCCTAAGTACTTTGTACATATGGGGCTAGAGAAAGTAAAAATACAGTTCCGGAGGCTTGTCGGGACTCCGGCGCTATATTCTTTTTTTCTCCATTTTTTCCCAGCTTCCTATATTTCCTTAGTAGAACTTATTATTCTTAACGTTTTTCTTTTACATATACATACACATACATAGACACATTCACAAACACAGATACACCAATGCCCAAGGCGGGACTCGAACACACGATCCTGTGCACCACGAAGCGCCAAAGCGAGACATTTTAGCGAGCGCGGCCACTGGGATCGGCAATGTTTGAACCCGCAACCTTGGGTATATGAAGTTAGCATGGTAACCATTACACCACGGACGACGAAGGGGTGGGAGAGGAGGGGAAAAATGGAAAAACGCCTAGAAAAGTGTATCAAGCTAAAAGAAGATTATGTTGAAAAGTACAATTTAAAAATCTACCAAAAATATTTTGATGCTATCTTTTACTAAGGACTTATTTAACTACCCCCTTAGCATGAAGTAAATAAAATAATAAGTTTAATTTTAAACAGTTTGTTGCGGAATAGGCAAAGAACGTAATGTGAAAGTAATACATTAGGTTTTGGCTACCAAAGTGAAAGGAACTTAAAGTATGATTTATATCCCAAAGTGGCCTAAGTCGTTACTTGAATAATTTATATTCTTTTTTATTTTTTAACGACGGTAGATGTTATGAGATAGCTCGAGACGTTGTGCAGCCATTTGTGGGTTGTAAAAGGTTGATGGGTGCAATAAAGCTGTAAAGCAATATGTCTGCTATTGAGGAATTCCTTGGTACCAACTTTATGGAACATTCTTGTGGTTACGATCTACATTAATCATTTTAATTGTCATAGATAGCTTCCTACATGGGTTAGAGAAAACCCGTTATTCTTTGCACGAGCCATGGTTTGTAAATATGGCGCAATCTAACAAAAGCTAGTTAGCCTTCTGGAGCGTATTCTGTGGGGCAGCTAGGCAAGCTGTGAAGCCCACTAAATTTATGAAGAAAGAATTTGTATTTGTTTATTTTTTTATTTGTTAGTTAATTTAGGTACATTTGTACAATAGACATGGTCAAAGTAAATACAGGATGAGTAAAAAGTATGGAACAATCCGTAAACCCGCTGCTGCAACTCTATGAAGTGAGATTTTTACTTTCTCTACATGTACTACATTCTGTCAAGAAAGTACCGGGAATTAATCATTTAAAAATCCCGTTTAAAAGGGGATTCGAAATTATTTTCGCTAAGTTGTACAACTTTCCTCTGTACCCACGTGGAGTTTGATCGTCATCTGTCATCTAGTTTGTTTACAGTACGCCATTTTGTTAGTTCATCTCAAAGGTGATTTGCGATTTTACGATGGATACAAATAATGAATGAACAAAATATCTGTCTCAAATGTACATAGTATATATATAGAGAAGGTATTGTATTGCATTCCACCCAAAAATTCGATACCGAGATTTCACCGAAAATACAGGTTTTAGGATCTCCTGAATCCAAATGAAGCATTTTGAGAAAAAAAGGTTCGCGCGCGCGAGCTTGTGTGTGTGTGGTATGTATGTGTGTATGCTATGTGTGTGTGAGTGTGTATGGGGACAGCATAGCTCAAAAACGAAAAGTCGTTAAATACTAAACCAAGGGTGCGACACGGATTTTCAAGAAAATCCCCCCATCCCAACTACCCTTTTCAGGGAAATTTTTTCGAAAATTTTAAATTTCTAAAAATGTCTCTGAGGATTTTGATTAAAATTTCATATATTAAAGATATTTACATCATAAATAAAATGTATGTCCTAAATTTTCTGGGAATAGCCTCTGAAGACGTCTTTATTCTGGATGAATTTTACGAATTTTACTTAACTGCTAAACCGTAATAATAAACAAAAACTTAGTGCACAAAAAATGTAGATATCGTCAAAACACACAATTTTTGTCCTTTACGTTCTGTGAGGTGATTCATTGTTATTGTTTTCAATTGTAAAGTACTTATACTTTTCTCAGAGAGTAAATGTTCGTTTTTCTTTTGTTCTACTCCTGGCCAAGCAAAGTAGCGATTTGCATTGACAATCGCATAACGGCAGCTTCTAAAACATTTGACGGTCACTTTAGCCTAATGCATTCTCTTTGTTCCCTTCTATTTACAAGGAGGTATTCTACTAACGGTCATCTCGATTAGCACTGTGTAGAAAGAAGAATAATCTTTTGTAGGAAGTTTGTTTATAGAGCAACTAGAGAAAGTCAAATGACCATAAGACTTTACGTTCACTAATATTTCTTGTATCTGTAAATTATTTAACCAACACTTTATCCTAGAGTATAACCTGTTACTTACAAGGAAACAAGTAATAACAACAATTCTGGTAAAGTTTATATCAATTAGCATGACGTAGATAAAATAACACTATTTTTACTTTCTCCACACGTACTATGTACAATAGTGTACCCAAAAATTCAATACCGAGATTTCACCGGAAATACACGTTTTGGGTCCCCCAGAATTCAAAAAAAGCATTTTTGGAAAAATGTCCGTATGTGCGTGTGTGTGTGTCTGTGTGACGGTGGAAATCATAGCTCAAAAACGAAGAAACCTTTGATTCCAAACCTAGTGTTTAAGTCTGGTATTTTGCAAGGATGCGACACGAAGATTTTCAAGAAAATCCCCTCACCCCCAACTACCCTATTCATGGAACTTTTTTCGATAATTTTGATTTTCTCAAAAATGGCTTCAACAATTTTGTTAAAATATCGTATATTAAAGATTTTACCTGACAAATAAAATGTATATCTTGAATTTTCTGGGAATAGCTTCTGAAGACTACTTTATTCTGGATGAATTTTGCGTAATTTTGCATAACTGCTAAACCGTAAGAGATAGACAAAAACTTCCCACACAAAAAAATATAAAGCACATTATAACACACAATTTATGTTACATACATTCACTCTCGTTATAAGACGAGATAAGTCGTAACAAAGTAGGTGTATCGGAAGATGTACCTAGAATGGTTTACAGATTAAACTTAAAGTTAAGATTTTCATTTACACTGAAGCTGTTAATCGTGCAATTCGAGGTAATCTGAAATTAATAGAATTGTTTAATTATTAAGTTTATTTTATATATTTAAATTGAATAAATTTATGTTTTTTTTTTCGTGGAGTTTATCGTTTTTAAGATATTCCTTGTTTTTGGTTTCAGCCTTGATAAACATACTTTTCTCATACAGGAACTTGTAAACTCCTGTTCACTTACAATGAAACAAGTAATAAGAGTAATTCTGCTATTTTTTTTCTCAATTAGCATAAAGTAAATATTAGCATAAGCTTTTTAACAATAATTTGTTGCAGAGATGTAGAGAAAGTCACGTGAACGCAACACATCATGTTTTTTCTCCCATTCTTTTCTCTGTGTATGAATTTATAAGTCTTGTTGACGCGAATACGACACTGTGAGGAAGTTCTGAACTGTGTCGCGTAACATAAACTTTGAGCTGAGACATGAAAACCTCTCAGTTCGTTGCTTCCAAACAAGAAAGTTGCTGGTAACGGACCGAATAAGTTAAAGCTCGCTAGCTCTCTAGGTCTTGACATGTTCATGAGGAAATAAGGCTAACATAGCATATAAAGAGAATACAGCTCTTCATTTTAACCCTTTGTTGCCTGTCGGTACCTATAAGTTCCGCTTGTTTTAAGCGTAACTATACAAATAGGGCTGTACTCTAGGATTTATTTCATGTTATACTAACCTTCAACCATAAATGACAAGTAATCAAGACTGTTTTATACTGTAAAAACCTGATGTGTACCATTCGCATGACTTTCTCTATATCCCTGCAACACATTATACTTAAAAAGCTTATACTTCTATTTACTTTATGCTAATCAGAAAACATTAGCACAAATTGTCTTATTACTTGCTTCCTTGTAAGTAGAAGCGAAATAGGGATAACAAAGTGATAGACAAAAGCTGGTTGTTATGTCAAAGAAGTTCCTTTGTTTATATGGATCGGAGTTGACAAGCTCCTGTATGAGAAAAATATAAGTTTTTGATAGCAGAAGCCAAAATTAAGGAATGTCTCAAAAACGACGAACTCCACGAAAAAATATATATAACATAAATTGTGTGTTTTAACGTGCTCTGCATTTTTTGTGTAGTAAGTTTTTGTCCATCTCTTATCTGTTATTCAAAATTCCGTAAAATTCATCCAGAATAAATTACTCTTCAGGGGCTATTCCTAGAAAGTTCAAGATATACATTTAATTTGTCAGGAAAATATGTTTAATATACGAAATTTTAATCAAAATCGTTAGAATTTTGCTTAATTTGGCATAACTAGTAAACCGTAAGAGATAGACAAAAACTTACTATATAAGAAATTTAGTCCTTGTTAAAATACACAAGTTATGTCATATACATTTTTCTCGCGGAGCTTACCGTTTTTGAGGTATTCATTTTTTTTTAGTTTCAGTTGTGAAGTACTTATACTTTTCTCAGACGGGAGTGTCCGTTTTTCTTTTGTTCTACTCCTGGCCAAGAAAAGAAGCGATTTGTAGACAATCGCATAACGACAGCTTTTAAAACATTTGACTATTGGTTTAGCCTAGTGTATTCCCTTATAATTACAGAATCCACGCGCAAAGAAGTGCAGCAACATTGGATATATGTTAGCCACTACACCATGGAGGGCGACATGAGTTGCACTTGTCCAATAGCCTTGCGTTTCTTTAGAGGCATTTACAAAGTGTATAACCATATTGGGTGTAAATCTATTAATGTATTATTTCTATACTAGTACTACCAAGGTTTACGAATTTCTCCGGTATATTTTTACTTTCTCTATACGCACTATGTACATAGTGTATAGAGAAGGTATTGCACTCCACCTAAAAATTCGATACCGAGATTTCTCCGGAAATATGTGTTTTAGGGTCCCCAATATCCAAAAAAAGCATTTTCACAAAAAGGTCCGTGTGTGTGTGTGTCCGTGTGTACGTGTGTCTGTGAACACGATAACTCAAAAATGAAAAGTCGGTAAAATACCAAACTTGGTATTTAAGTTTAGTATCTCCAGAGACGCGACACGAAGATTTTGAGAGAAATCCCCCCACCCCTAACTACGCTTTACATGGAACTTTTTTCGAAAATGTTTATTTTCTCAAAAATGACTACAACTATTTTGATTATTTACCTGACAAATAAAATGTATATCTTGAATTTTCTGGGAATAGCCTCTGAAGAGTAGTTTATTCTGCATGAATTCTACTGAATTTTGAATAACTGCTTAACCGTAAGAGATGCACAAAAACTTACTACACAAAAAATGTAGAGCACATTAAAACACATGATTTATGTTATATACAGTTTTTTCGTGGAGTTCGTCGTTTTTGAGACATTCCTTATTTTTGGTTTCTGCTATGAAAAACGTATATTTTTCTCATACAGGAACTTGTCAAGTCCTATCCATATAAACAAAGGAACTTCATTGACATAGCAACCAGGTTTTGACTATCACTTTAACCTATGGTAGTCCCTTATTGCACTTCTACTTACAAGGAAGCAAGTAATAAGACTATTTCTAATAATGTTTTCTGATTAACATAAAGTAAATAGAAGTATAAGCTTTTTAAGTATAATTTGTTGCAGAGATGTAGAGAAAGTCATGTGAATGGAACACATCAGATTTTTGTCATTAAGGTTCAATAAAACACACGATACAAAGTACACCAAAAGTATATCGTTTGCTTTGGCAGCTTTGTTGTGCTATGAGTGGTGTAACTGTGGAGCTGCCAAAGTTTTTCACCAAAGCGTTCGGATGCGCTATTTTAGGGCTAGGGTCTGTGTACGTAAATAAATTGATTTTCGTGAAATCCAGAAAATTGCACCATAAAGACAAAATATCATACTTTTCTTCTCTACAGCCCACATTTGGTTATTTAAGCAAGTGCGGAGAGTTGTTTCAAGGCTTCAGGATATCATGGCTTCTACTGATGCATGGATGATAAAGTTTATTTCAGTTTTTAAATGTCATTTTTACTTTCTCTAACCCGTATGTATAATGTACATAGTGAATAGAGAGGATACTGTATTCCACACAAAAATTCAATGTCAAGATTTCACCGAAAGTATATGTTTTGTGGTCTCCTGAGTACGTAAAAGCATTATTAGGAAAAAGATCCGGCCTGTGGCTTTGAACAGCATAGCTCAAATATCTGATATGTTCCATTCACATGACTTTCTCTACATCTCTGTAACAAATTATTGTTAAACAACTGATTCTTCTATTTACTTCATGCTAATCGAGAAAAAATTAGCAGAAAACTTGCTTCCTTGTAAGCAGAAGCGAAATAAGGGAATACCTTAGGTTAACTAATAGCTAAAAGCTGATGCTATGTGATTGAGGTTCCTTTGTTTGTATGGACACGAGTTCACAAAGTCCTGAATGAGAAAAGTATGCTTTTTATAGCTGAAACGGCAAACAAGGAATATCTAAGAAACGATCAACGCCACGAAAAAAATGTATATTACATAAACTGTTTGTTTTAACCTGCTCTACATTTTTTGTGTGGTAAGTTTTTGTCCATCTCTTACGGTTTATCAGTTATGCAAAATTCCGTAACATTCATCCAGAATAAAGTAGTCTTCAGAGGATATTCCCAGAAAATTCAAGATATACATATTATTTGGCAGGTAAATATCTTTAATATACCATATTTTAATCAAAATCGTTACAGCCATTTTTAAGAAAATCAAAATTTTCAAAAAGTTCCATGTAAAGGGTAGTTTGGGTTGGGGGGATATTTCTCAAAATCTTGGTGTCGCATCCTTGGAAGATACCAAACTTAAATACCAAGTTTGGTGTTCAACAGTCTTTTCGTTTCTGAGCTATGCTGTCCACAGGCACAAAATATGTATTTCCGATGAAATCTCGGTGCCAAATTTTGGGTGGAGAAACGTGTAGAGAAACTAAAAATTAAAAGACCCTTAACTACCGAAAATAATATTTAGTATCTTCATTAAGATGTTTTGAGTAATTTTCCCTTTAACCTTAGTTGTTTACTGTTTTATTCTCCAAGGTGCTGAAACGTTAAGTACCTAATTTAGTAGAGAAAGCCTTTGAGAGAGATTTGATGTGTTATTTGACGACAGAATGCCAAATTCTTAATGTAGTTTAATGTTTCTGATGAACCAAGGATAATTATTTGCAACAGGAAGAAATGTATATATCTTTAGCATTGAAATTGAGCTTTCTATGATACTCCTGTGTTGATTAATGTAATATTCTGAAGCTGAGGAATACATTAGTTATCGCAGCAAACGTGATCAAGCCACGCTGTTGCTGTTTGTGGTTTGTGTAAATGTCTGCCTTATTGATGTCTGACGTTCCAACTCAGCTATAATTTGACAAGACGGCATTCAGCACAACATCTAATGTTGTTGCTTTATGTGAGAGGACTGTCTTGTTATTAGATTTATTGCTAGGTTACTTGTCCTAGATTGCGTTAGAACCAATAGGGGAGGGCTACTAAAACACTTTAGCAAACATATAGGGGGTCATGTTGTACCACTCTGGTGCACTATAATGTGGCAACACTGTGTTCTTTTGCTCCGCGCTACATATAGAGACACTCGTAGTTCGACGCACAGGCCTTCTCAGAGTGGAGCGGTAAGTGTTTTTCATATGGCGTGATTCGCGGCGAGTTTTTATCGTAAGCACTAAACTGGTCCCCTTTGTGTTACATGGACATAATTGATTGATGAAACGAATATTTGTGTTTTGTGAAAAGGTTAACTAATCATGATTTCTCATTTAGTTATTTCGTTTCCAGTTACATGAAATAAGATGCCACATTACGACGTTCTATAGAGCATTTCACTGATTTTCGTGTTCGTTAAAAAAAATTAAATTTTGTAATCTCATTTTGAGTGAGTAGGAATGCAACTATTATTACTTTCTCTACACGTACTATGTACATAGTGTATAAAGAAGGTATTGTATTGCACCCAAAAATCCGATAACGAAATTTTACCGGAAATAAATGTTTTGAGACTCCTTCAATCCAAATAAAAAGCATTTTTAGAAAAAATGTCCGTGTGTGTGTCTGTCTGTCTCTGTGTGTATGTATGGGCAGTATAGCCCAAAAACGAAAAGACCGTTAAATACCCTTTACATTGAACTTTTTGATTTTCTCAAAAATGGCTCTAACGATTTTGACCATTTCTGAGTTATTCTTGGTTATTTGTTTCAGATTTAAAATACTTAAACTTTTGTTGTAAACTCATGGCCATGAATAGAAAACGGAATTGAACCATATGACAACGAGCCTTTAAAAGATTTGACTATCGTTTGTGCTAGTGTATTCCCTTACTTCCCTTTTATTTACAAGGAAGCAGGTAATTAAGGCAATTTCTGCTATGATTTTTAAAATAATTTGTTATAGTGAGGTTCTTTTACGTGCCGTAAATCTACAACACGGGACCAACGGCTTTATTTCCCTTCTGAAGGAAGCCATGCTAAAGATTTTTACGCTCGAAAAATCCATCGTCCTCCACCGTGTTTGAACCCGCGACCTTGGGTGTATGAAGTTAGCATAGCAACCTAAAAGTTTATATAAGCACAAACGTATCGTACCTAAACACTATTTGTGGTACTGTATACTAACTTTTGAAAGCACTTCGAGCAAAACTAAACACTTCTAAACATTCTTTATGTTATTGACGTGTGATCTGGATTAGAACAGAAGTAAGACTGACGCACTGTGACGACAGAACGGATGTTGGACGCACGCGAAGTGAAAAATAGTGAAGGTCACACGGGCCGTGCTACTGGCGGCCAAGTTTTGTAACAAACGTACTACATTATTCACATACATGAACCTTTTTCTAAAATTATTTGTTATGGATTCAAGGGTCCTAAATTCTTTCACTTATGAAGACTACAATACCACAGCAAACTGTCTAGGGCAAGTTTTAGGGGAGGCATCATGCGGTTACCACGAGAGGAGGAAGAGAAATGTGCTGCATACATTTTTTCTGCCCGAGGCACGATCGCAGCGATAAATATTATTATAGTTTATTACAGCTCGCGGGCTAGCAATGAGAACATGGAAATGCGTAATTACGCAGTTAGATAAGGCAGAATGCGCAACTCATATCAAACGGTTTGTACTAAACAAATGACCTACGTGAGCAGATAGCCCCCTCTATAGCCTCATACCCCGTTAGCCATCTTCTCGTGCTCCAACATGTATGTATTCGATCGTCAAGCAGAGAACTGCCAAGGGCATTGTTTCCATCACTAGCGGTGGTTTGCATAAGAGACAATCTCATTATTAATCTTTACAGCGCAGGTGCAATATATCGGATGTTCTGAGAGACAGGGAGTGAGATGTGGTACTAAAAGTGCAACTAATTTACCTCGGGCATAGGATGTCATTCAAACAGAAGCGAAGATAATCATCTATTGATGGCCATGAACAGAATCGTTTCTCTCCAGTGTTCGTGTGCTTTAGAGCACGTGAGGCATTATGTATAATGTAAATGACAATTTCCAATTTCTCAGCTATGTATATAGTAATTAAGTGTGGGAAGTACTTTATTCTACACAGAAATTCGATGTCGAGAGTTTACAAGAAACATTTGTTTTGAGATCCCTAAATTCCCGCAAAACCTTTATAGAAAATCGTTCGCTTGTAACTTTAAACCTCCATGGACCTCAAGATCATTTGAACATCATTTCATCAATTTCATGCATCGTCCGATATAAACAACCAGATTAGAGGACATTAAGCTGTAATAAATAAATAAATTGTAAGAATGTTTTATTTACAGAACAAGCAGAGAGAGTAAAATTATTATTTATCCAGGGGTGCAAAATACAAACCGTGAAACCTCGACATCGAATTTTGGGGTAGAATGCAGTATTTCTCGTACTAATACGTAAACAGAAAATAATAGAGAAAACGAAAAGAGGAAGAGAGAGAGAGAGAGACACCTCAGATGCGCAACCAAGTCTAGGGAAAATATTATATGTTCCATTAATAAGATATTCTCTAAATCTCTGTAGCAAATTATTGTTAAAAAGCTTATCTACTTCGATAATCGAGATAAAAATTAGCAGAAATAGCCTTTATTACGTAATTCCTTGAAATAAAGGACTACAATAGTTACGGTGCGATTGTCTAATGTTTTAAAAGCTGTTTTCTATGTGATTGAAATCTATTACATTTCATGACCAGGAGCTGACAAATTCCCATATGAAGTAGATAGAAGATAAGCTTACTAACAATAATTTATTAATCCCGCCTGGGTAGCGAAGTGGTAGCATGTCCTCACATTGAACAGGTCGCGAGTTCGAATCTCGCTTAGGGAGAATTACCCGGATAAGGTTTTTTCTGGGTTTTCCCTTATCCTGAGAAGACTATTATCGAGTAACTTTAAGCTCCATGGACCCCAAGATAATCTGAGCACCATTTCACCAATTTCATTCATCGTCCGATGTGACCAACCAGGCTAAAGAACGTTAAAAAATCAACAAAAACAAAGCAAAGCAAAACAAAACTGATGCGTTCCATTCACATGATTTTCTCTACATCTCTGCAACATATTATTGTTTAAAAGCTTATTGTTCTATTTACTTAATGCTAATCGAAAAAAATTAGCAAAAATAGACTTATTACTTGTTTCCTTGTAAGTAGAAGCGAAATAAGGCAGTACCATAGGTTAAAGTGATAGTCCAAAGCTGGTTGCTATGTGACTGAAGTTCATTTGTTCGTATTGCCAGGAGTTGACAAAGTTCTGTGTGACAAAAGTATACTTTTTCAAAGCTGAAATCAAAATCAAAAGGAATATCTAAAAAACAATCAACTCCATTAAAAAAATGTATATAACATAAATTGTGTGGTTTAAAGTGCTCTACATTTTTTGTGTGGTAAGTTTTTTTCCATCTCTTACGGTTTATGCAAAATTCCGTAAAATTCGTCCAGAAAAAACTAGTCTTCAGAGGCTATTCCCAGAAAATTCATGATATACATTTTATTTGTCAGGTAAATATCTTTAATATCCGATATTTCAATCAAAATCGTTAGAGCCATTTTTGAGAAAATCATAATTTTCGAAAAAAGTTCCATGTAAAGGGCAGTTTTGGAGGGGGGATTTTTCTCAAAATCGGTGAGTGCATCCCCGGAAGATATTAAACTAAAATACCAACTTTGATATTTTACCGATGTTTCGTTTTTGAATTATTGAGTTCACACGGACATACACGGATCTTTTTGTATATAGGGGACCCTAAAATATATATTTCCGGTGAAATCTTGCATCGAATTTTTGGGTGGAGTGCAATGGCTTCTCTATACACTATGTACATAACACGTGTAGAGAAAGTAAAAAAAATGATACAATGATGTAAAGCCTTGTGAATGGAACACATCAGATTTTTTACTTTCTCTATACGAACTATGTACATTGTGTATAGAGAAGGTATTGCACTCCACCAAAAAAATCGATACCGAGATTTCACCGGAAATATATGCTTTAGAGTCCCCTTTATCTAAAAAAAGTATTTTCAGAAAAAGGCCCATGTGTGTTTCCGTGTTTCCGTGTGTCCTTGTGTCCGTGTGTTCGTGTGTCAGTGTTTCCGTGTGTCTGTGAACACGATAACTCAAAAACGAAAAGTCGGTAAAATACCAAGCTTGGTATTTAAGTTTAGAATCTTCCAGGGATGCAACACGAAGATTTTGAGAAAAATCCCCCCACCCCAAACTACCCTTTACATGGAACTTTTTTGAAAATGTTGATCTTCTCAAAAATGGCTCTAACGATTTTGATTAAAATATCGTATATTAAAGATATTTATCCAACAAATCAAATGCATATTTTGAATTTTCTGGAAATAACCTCTGAAGACTACTTTATTCTGAGTGAATTTTCCGGAATTTTGTATAGCTGCTAAATCGTAAGAGATAGACAAAAACTTACAACACAAAAATGTAGAGCACATTAAAACACACAGTTTATGTTGTATACATTTTTTTTCTTGGAGTTAATCGTTTTTGAGATATTCCTTGTTTTTGTTTTCAGGGTCGAAAATCTTAATTTTTCTCATACAGGAATTTGTCAACTCATGTCCATACAAACAAAGGAACTTCAGTCACATAGGAACCAGCTTTTGACTTCACTTTAACCACTTGGCCACAGTGCGGCCGCGAGATAAGCGAGTGAAGGAGATCAACAAAAGAGAGGTAAAAGATTTAGAATCAGAGAGATGGGCAATAAGACTCTTAAATAAATTGGGAAGAAGAAACCTCGTGGAGGTAACGTAATACTGGCTCGCGAAGAGTTACAGAAACGTGGAATCTTGGAGGCTGTTTTCATAGCGTACTGTCCATTAATAAATTAGCTTGCTAGAAGCATTTAGTTGAATGGTTCGGCTCGGAAACTGCGACCTGGATATTTGCTAATATGTTCACAGTAAAACATTCAACTGGGAGCTCAACATTCCCTGAAATTTTCTGCTTGAGTTTGCTCTTCTCGCTGGTTTAATAAACGAAGAATATTTTAGCAAGAAGCCTTGTTTGTAGGCCGTCCTCAGTATTTCCATTCAATTAAACGTAAATGAAACCCTTTCCCTGGCGTTTTAATTAAGGAAGCGGTTTTTAGAAGACTAGGTGTAATTAGAGACCTGTCATAGCAGGAATGATGAAGGAACGGCGGGGGGGGGGTTGTTTTAATGGGAGAGGCACCGCAAAAAATGCTTTTTCCAGCTCTTAAACGTGGTATGTAAACCAATGTTGCAAGCATTTCTACATAAATCCATCTGAGGCTGTATCAGACTATGGTTTATTATACGAGATTACAGTTTAAAACACTTCATTAATAATTTAATGAGTTTCTCTACATCTTGGTAAAAAATTATTGTTAAAAACCTAATCTTATATAGGTATTTTATGAGAAAAATATTAGCATATTTTCATTAAAATGTCGTATATTAAACATATTTACGAGACAAATAAAATCTGTATCTTGAATTTTTTGGGAATAACCTCTGGACTACTTTATTCTGGAATGAATTTTATGGAATTTTGCATAACTGTTAAACCGTAACAGATAAACTACCACACAAACATGTAGAAAAGTTAAAGTACACAATGTATGTAATATACATTTTTTCGTTGAGTTGATCGTTTTTTTTTTAGATATTCTTATTATTGATTTCAGCTTATACTTTTGAAGAACTTTATTCGCATAGCAACCAGATTTTGACTATCAATTTAACCTTTGTACTCCCTTATTTCGTTTCTACTTACAAGAAAGCAAGTAATAAGACTATTTCTACTATTTTTTTCCTGATTAGCGTGAAGTAAATAGAAACATAAGCTTTTTAACAGTAATTTGTTACAGAGATGTAGAGAAAGTCATGTGAATGGAACACATTAGTTTTTTATACTTGGAAAGGTAGACACGTTGAAAAGTCTCATGTGTTACTTTCACATAACTTTCTCTACATCTCTGCAACAAATTATTGTTAAAAAGCTTATGCTTCTTTTTCTTCATTCTAATCAAAAAAAAAAAAAAAAAAAATAGCGAAAATAGTCTTATTATTGCCTTCATGAAATAAGGGAAGTAGCATAGGCTAGGTGTTAGTCACAAGCTGGTTGCTATGTGTCTGAAGTTTCTTTATTTCTATTGACAGGAGTTGACAAATTCCCGAATGAGAAAGGTATAAGTTTTTTAAAGCTGCAACCAATAACAAGGAATATCTAAAAACGATCCACTTCACGAAAAACATGTATATAACTTAAATTGTATGTTTTATCGAGCTCTACATTTTCTGTTAGATAAGTTTTCAGAGGCTATTACCTGAAAATTCAAGATATACATTTTATTTATCAGGTAACTAACATTAATAAACGACATTTTAATCAAATTCGTTAGAGATATTTTTAAGAAAACAAAAATTTTCGAAATAAATTCATTATAAAGGGTAGTTGGGGGTGAGGGATTTTCTTGAAAAACTTTTTGTCGCATCCTTCGAAATACTGAACTTAAATCCCAAGTTTATCACCTTAACCTATGGTACTCTCTTATTTCGCTTCTGCTTACAAGAAAGCAAGTAATAAGACTATTTATGTTAATTTTTTCTGGATTAGCAAGAAGTAAATAGAATAATAAGCTTTCTGACAATAATTTGTTGCAGAGATGTAGAGAAAGTCATGTGAATGGAACACATCAGATTTTTTGTCCCCCCCCCCTCAATGCTAGTCCTAGATTCCGTTCCAAAAATGAACCGCAGTACTGCGCTTTGATGGTCTCTTGTGGTGGAACGTAATAACACCTTAACCGCCTTACGCAAGTGGCCTTTGAGCAACTTTTGATCTTGGAATTTCGAACCTTCTAGTCTTCAGCGACACTTTTTGCAGTACCCAGCCGTCATTTTGCACGACAATACTCGGCCACATACAGGCAACTGTACTGATTTTTTTCGTCGATGGAGCTGGGAATTCCTTCACCATCTACCGAACTCCTGGGACTTAAACCCTTGTGGCTTTGACTTGATGCCGAAATGAAGAATCACTTCGTGATATTTGCTTCAGAAATTTACAAGAGATTCGTGAGGCAGTAGACCGCTTCATTCAAACTGTCAACACAACAGATGCTGCTAAAGGAATTCTACGGCTTCCACATCGCTCGTAACGGGTTGATCTCAATGCTGGTGACTAATTTGAAGGACGGTAAAGGTTGGTAACAGAAGCGCTTTTGTATCAGTTGTCACTATTAAAGTTGTCACTATTAAAGTTGTAACCCTCATAATATTCTAAAATACAGGAAGCTGTCCATTTTGTTTCTCACCCATCGAGTAAAGAAACAGAATTGCAGAGCTATCCCAAAGCGATCAGCTCTTAAAGATTTGACTCTCGTTTGCTCCCGGACTCCCTCGTATAATTATGGTTGACTTTTACGTACTCTACACGCAAATGGTGCTTCAATATTTACTTTCTTTACACATACTATGTACATAGTATATAGAGAAGGTATTGCACTCCACCAAAAATTCGATACCGGGATTTCACCGGAAATATATGTTTTAGAGGTCCCCTGTATCCAAAAAAAGTATTTTCAGAAAAAGGTAGGTGTGTGTGTCCGTGTGTCTTTGAACACGATATCTCAAAAACGAAAAGTCAGTAAAGTACCAAACTTGGTATTTAAATTTAGTATCCTCCAGGGATGCGACACGAAGATTTTGAGAAAAATCCCCCCACTCCAAACTACGTTTTACATGGAACATTTTTCGAAATTTTGATTTTCTGAAAAATTTCTTTAACGATTTTGATTAAAATATTGTATATTAAAGATATTTAGCTGACAAATAAAATGTATATTTTGAATTTTCTGGGAATAGCCTCTGAAGAGTAGTTCATTTTGGATGAATTTTACTGAATTTTGAATAACTGCTAAACCGTAAGAGACGGATAAAAACTTACTCCACAAAAAATGTAGAGCACATTAAAACACACAATTTATGTTATATACACTTTTTGTGGAGTTCTCGTTTTTGTGACATTCCTTATTTTTGTTTCTGCTATGAAAAACTTATATTTTTCATACAGGAATTTGTCAGCTTTTGTCCATACAAACAAAGGAGCTTCAGTGACATGGCAACCAGGTTTTGATTATCACTTTAACCTATGATACTCCCTTATTTCAAGGAATCAAGTAATATGGCTATTTCTGCTAATGTTTTACTGATTAGCATGAAGTAAAAAGAAGTATACGATTTTTAAGAATAATTTGTTGCAGGGATATAGAGAAAGTCATGTGAATGGTACACATCAGATTTTGTTTGTTTGTATTTATTTACATATTGGACGAGGAAAATATTACGGCTCATATACATTCTGTTATACATGAATAGTGGGTGTATTAATTTTATTTTTAGTTATAGCAACAGCATTTATAAGTTATGTATTACCTTGAGGACAAATATCTTTTTGAGGAGCTAGAGTAATTACTAATTTATAACAGGGAAATTTTATGTAGTAGCAGTACTTCTAAAATATTTATCTCAATTAGATTGAATACTAGGATTTTACTTTCTATCTATAAGGGGGAACCTGCATGGAAAGACATATCCAAACGATTATTAAAGCCATTATACTGTGGGAGGAATGATCACTCGGAAAAAATAAGAAATAGGGAACAGAAAACAGACATAGGTAAATTTTCCTTCGCAAATAGAACAATAAACGAATGGAACAAAATACCTGCAGATTTACTGGAGACTTTGCCTCAAAGTGTAAATAGTTTTAAAAAGAGACTAAAGAAGAGTGATTTATAGTCAGGATAGTAAATAAAAATATTGCGTTATTATTACGGTTGTTACAATTATGTATGATGTCATTGGCATTTTAACAGGGTATTACCCACATTATTGTTTATTTAACTCAATTGTATTGCACATTGTATTATTACATTGACAGCGCTGCCACCGGGCCACACCCTAATCAGTGAAATAAAGTATCTATCTGTCTGTCTGTCCGTCCGTCCATCTATCTATTTATAATACTATGCTCATAGTAGGTACAGAAGGTTCTGTATTCCTCATAAAAATTCTATGTCAAAATTTCATTGGAAATATGTTTTGAGGTCCCCATGAGACCAACAAAATTTTAGAAAAAGATCTGTGTGTATGTGTGTGCGTAAATGTCTGTTGACAACGTAGCTTAAAAATCTGATGTGCTTCATTCACATGGCTTTCTCTACATCTCTGCAATACCTTATTGTTAAAAAGTTTATTCTTCTATTTGTTTAATGCTATTCAAGAAACATGGCAGAGAGGGTATTATTACCTGCTTCCTTGTAAGTATAACGGAAATAACGGGGTACCAAGGACTAAATCTGTAGTCAAATATTTTAAAAGTAAATTGCTATGGGACTGAAATACCTTTGTATGAATGGACAGGAGTTGACAAATTCCCATATGAGAGAAGTATAAGCATTTTAAAGCTGAAACGAATAGCAAGGAATATCTCAAAAACGGTAAACTCCAGGAAAAATGTATGACGTAAATTGTGTGTTTTAACGAGCTTTACATGTTTTGTGTGGTAAGTTTTTGTCTATCTCCTACGGTTTACCAGTTATGCAACATTTCGCAAAATACACCCAGAATAAACAGTTTTTCAGAGGTTATTTCCATAAAATTGAAGTCACATAAATATCTGAAGTATAAGAGGTTTTAATCAAAATCTTTAGAGCCATTTCTGAGAAAGTCAGAATGTTCGAAAAATGTTCCATGTGAAGGGTAGTTGGTGGTTAAGGGATTTTCTTGATATTTTCGTGTCACATCATTGGAAGATAACAGGAACATTTTTCTAAACATGTTTATTTTGGATTCAGGGGGTCTTAAAACATGTATTTCCGGTGTAATCTCGGTATCGAACTTTTGGGTGCAATGCAATAACTTGTCTATACACTATGCTCATAATTAAGTGTACAGAAAGTAAAAACGGAAAACCGATAAATGCCTATCTGTCATTTTCCAACGTTGTGACTCGATGGTTTTCCAGAAAATCCCCCGGCTTAACTGCCTTTTAGAAGGCAACATTTTTAATAAATTATGTTTTTCTCAAAAACAGCTCAATCGATTTTATTAAAATACCGTATTTTTAAGGTATTTACTCCACAAATAAAATGTATACCTTGTATTTTATTTAAATAGCATGTGAAGGTCTCTTCATTCTGGATGTATTTTACATAACTGGTAAACTGTAAGAGATAACCAAACACATATTGCTACATATAGTTCTCGTTAAAACGCACAATTACAAGATATTCCTTGTTATTGATTTCCATTTTGATCTAACTTTCCTTAAAAGGGAAGTCACTTTTCGTTTCATATCTTTTATTTTATTACTGTTAATGTAAAGCAAACCGAATTTAAATTGTTGACATTGTGTCCAGCTATTAAGAACAGATTGTTGAAGAATGGGTGGAGAAAGTCGTGTAGATGCAACATATGTTGTGTATACCATCTGCAAGATTTTATTATAGTAACGCATTGTACAAGCTATTTTTACTTTCTCTATACGTACTATGTACATGGTGGTTAGAGCAGGTATTGCACTCCAACCCAAAATCGATACCGAGATTTCACCGAAAATATATGTTTTAGAGTACCCTCTATCCAAAAAAAAAAAAAAAAGCATTTTCAAAAAAAGGTCCGTGTGTGTGTGTGTGTGTGTGTGTCCGTGTGTCTGTGAACACGATAAGTTAAAAAAAATTGTCGGTAAAATACCAAACTTGGTATTTAAGTTAAGTATCTTCCAGTGATGCGACGCGAAGATTTTGAGAAAAATGCTCCCACCCCAAACTAACCGTTACATGAAACTTTTTTCGAAAATTTTAATGTTCTTAAAAATGGCTCTAACGATTTTGGTTAAAATATCGTATATTAAAGAAATTTACCTGACAAATAAAATGTATATCTTCAATTTTCTGGGAATAGCCTCGGAAGCTTACTTTATTCTGGATGAAATTTACGGAAATTTACATAGCTCCTAAACCGTAAGAGATAGATAAAAACTTACCACACAAAAATGTAGAGCACGTTAGAACACACAATTTATGTTATATACATTTTTTTCATGAAGTTGATCGTTTTCTAGATATTCCTTGTTTTTGGTTTCAGCTTTAAAAAACAAACTTTTGTCATACAGGAATTTGTCAACTCCTGTTCACACAAACAATGGAACTTCAGTCACATAGCAACCAGATTTTCACTATCACTTTAATCTATGGTAGTTCCATATTTCGCTTCTACTTTTATGGAAGCAGGTTATAAGACTATTTCTGCTAATTTTTTCTCGATTAGCATGAAGTAAATAGAAGCATAAGCTTTCTAACAATAATTTGTTATGATGATAAATTAAGTTGTTAATAATTCCAAGTGTGTTAATACAGTTCATTTGTTGGTATGAACGTATAACTTTATTTTTGACTGAATTTGAGATTAGTAGTTAATTCTCTTACAATTATTTTAGATAGCTAAAAGCACTAGATTGTTCTCTTTATTCAGCATCCTGGCCTACGATTTCCGAAACCAAATTATGCCACACGAAAGTGATACGTCACTCTTTAGGCTGGTTATGCTTTAACCGTTGCATATTCCGTACTTTCGGCTTGCTTAGTCTCCGAAATGTGACGAAGAAGTTGAAGTAACCTTTCTAAGCACTTTTCTACTTTAGGCTGCACTTGTAATTAAAAAGTAACGTCACGAAAACGCTCTCAAGTCACCTGTATCTTAGCAGACAACAATAGCAAAAGAAAACTTGCGGCGGTCGGCAGGGCGGGAGTCGTGCACTATCTCCATCTGCGCCCACGAATCTCAACCCCTTTTACAGTGCGGTGTGAACGAGAAACTTTAATCTGGTGTAGTTTCTTAGGAGTTCAATAATTTAATAATCAATATAATATCGGTTTTGTAATTTTAAAGAGAGTGGTTAGCATTATAAGCGTCAATTATCACTAAACCAGCCATTAGGATCATTTTCAGCTAAAGTGTGCTTTGCGGAACTTTCCTCAAATGGAGTTATGCAATTCTCCGTTCCAGGTGGCTCACCTGTCCCTTATTATTTTTGGAGATAACCAACATGTTACAACTTTATTATGCCCCTCGGCTTGAGTCAATTTGTTACACAAATTTATTATTCAATGTATAAGTATTTCCAGTCGGCGAGCTATTTGAGATTCTTTCTTTTTTAGTATTACTCATGGTAATACATAGCATTATTACTTCTCAGGTCGTGGCCTCGAGGGAGATAATTCATTCCAGATAATACAGGGTTACTACAAAAGAAATAGACAACTTCAACTGCCTGTAAAACAAAAACTATTAGAGATAGCAACCTAATTATTTTGGAGGTATGTTGAGAAACTCTCAAAGTTTCGTTCGTTACTAACGTAACGCTGTAGTGTTTTGTTTGTTGTTGCAGAAGCTGAAATGGCGGAAAATCCTGTGGAAAAGGCATATTGCGTGTTGGAATTTGCTAGAACGCAATCAGCAACTGTTGTCCAATGACATTTTAGAACACGTTACCACAAGAATGAAATGATGCGCTCACAAAAACCAGCATCGTCTTCATCATGTCGCAACATGTTGATGCAAAAGTCACGCCGTATGACCTTATCTTCTTCACTCAGAAACTGCAACATCTGTAATCTGTAAGACATCATGTGCAGTCGCTTCCGCAAGATTTTCCATACAGATTGCTGTGGAATTTGTAATTGCATGCTTGCCCTAGATGTCGATTTCTGTAGGCAGAACGAACACGTTCAACGTTTTCTTCCGAAACTCTTTGTCTTCCCGAGCTCTCCCCTTTGCACAAACATCCCGTTGTCTCGAATGTTCTATACCAGTCGTAGATTGACTGTCTAGTCGGTGGTGTTTTGTGGTAACGTGTTCTAAAATGTCGTTGGACAACAGTTGCTGATTGCGTTCTAGCAAATTCCAACACGCAATATGCCTTTTCCACAGGATTTTCCGCCATTTCAGCTTCTGCAACAACAAACAAAACACTACAGCGTTACCAATAGTAACGTACAAAACTTTGAGAGTTTCTCAACATATCTCCAAAATAATTAGGTTGCTATCTCTAATAGTTATTGTTTTACAGGCAGTTGAAGTTGTTTATTTCTTTTGTAGTAACCCTGTATAATATTAATAAATAATACACTGGTTTCACTGGTAAGGTGTTCTTGTATATTGTTCTTGAAAAAATAATTATTAAAACTGCAGGATTGCACAGATAAATGACGATTACGTTCTACAGCTAACCTTGTGCCGAGAAATGATACGCACACAAAGACTGACCAATACGAATGCACACAGTTGAGCATCTAATCAGCTCTTATATAGGCTCGAAACTTATTTTATGTGACTTTCCTTATTGAACATTCTTTGAGGAAGTATATAATACAGACTTGCTTTTATTTATTAATAACTTACTTTTGATGCATGTAACATTTATTTTATAAGCTATTTGCGGTTAGTGACAATTTAAATACGGGTATATAAAGCTTGGGGATGCGGTATACTAGAAACAACAACTTCCTTTTTCAAACACGTAGCAATGCAATTATCATGTTGAAGTTTTTAAAACAATTAGTTTTGATCACAAATGAAACAATACATAAAATACATATTGCATTCAATATCCTGATATTCACAGAACACTTACAGGCTAATTACTTTCAGTAATTAATTTTTTCTTGACCCATAATCAATAAATTTATATGACACCAATTTCCTTCCTTTAATATAAAATGAACACTTGATATGAAAACGCTTGGCTTCCGCATATTGTCTCAAACACATCATATTCTGAAAGCAATAAGATCTAAATTACCGTGCCTGATTGACCATCAGGTAATGACGCAAATCTACCTGCTTTTCATAGGAAAATAGACTTTAGCAGCAAAAGTTACATCCATTCCAAAAGCATACGCTTAATAACTGCCGTTACTGTACATGTTATATAATAGGATCGCTGCAACGTAAATTCTAAAGTATGGAGGTTAAAAGAACGGCTTAAGCTAAAACATCTTATATGTTCCATGCACATGACTTTCTCTATATCTCTGCAACAAATTATTGTTAAAAAGCTTATACATCTATTTACTTCATGCTAATCAGAAAAAAAAAGCAGAAATATCTTATTACTTGCTTCTTTGTAAGTAGAAGCGAAATAAGGGAGTACTATAGGTTAAAGTGATAATCACATACTGGTTGCTATGTCACTGAAGTTCCTTTGTTTCTAGGACAGCAGTTGACAAATTCCTGTATGAGAAAAGTATAAGTTTTTCATAGCAGAAACTAAAAACAAGGAATGTCTCAAAATGATGAAGTCCACGAAAAAATGTGTATAGCATAAATTGTGTGTTTTAACGTGCTCTACATTTTTGTGTAAGTAAGTTTTAATCCATCTCTTATGATTTAGCAGTTATTCAAAATTCCGTAAAATTCTTCCAGAATAAACTACTCTTCAGAGGCTTTTCCTAGAAAATTCAAGATATCCATTTTATTTGTCAGGTAAATGTCTTTTGATATATGATATTTTAATCAAAATCGTTAGAGCCATTTCTTAGAAAATCAAAATTTTGGAAAAAAGTTCCATGTAAAGGGTAGCTGGGCGTGGGTGGATTTTTCTCAAAATCTTCGTGTCGCATCCCTGGAAGATATTAAACTTAAATACCAAGTTTGGTATTTTACCGACTTTTCGTTTTTGAGTTATCGTGTTCACGGACACACGGACACACACATACACACACAAACACGGACCTTTTGGATACAGGGGACCCTAAAACATATATTTCCGGTGAAATCTCGGTATCGAATTTTTGGGTGGAGTGCAATACCTTCTCTATACACTATGCACATAGTAAGTGTGGAGAAAGTAAAAAGGAGCCACAAAACAGTTATAAAGAGATCAGAAGCGGAGAGGGAGACATATGTGACACTACACCTACAAGTTTTAACGGAAAAAGCGGGCGCAATGAGTGTAGCTCAACTGGTTAATTTTATGTTCCATGTCACCTCAGATCGAGTCAGTGGTTCGAGTCCCACAGTTTGCGTGCACTTTTTTCTTCTTTACGTATTATCCATCTAGTTGCATAATTAGTTCAGTGTTTGTCACTTATAAATTTAGTTGTTAAGTAAATGGTATACCAATTAAGAACGAACGACAGTTCATTTTAGGTGTTCTTCTGTTTTTGATCATAATTGTTTTGAATAAGAAATTTCACTAACACTATAAATAATACTGGACTAATAAAGTTAGAATGAACATAAATAATGTTCTGATATCCCATCTAACTTTGTGCCAAATCAGGAAGAAACAAAGCGGGGGAAAAATTGTCAGCGTTTTGGTTAGAGTTGAACCTGACTCTAGCATCTTTAAACTCAAACTAAAGCGCGCGCTAACCAAAAACGCTACTGTTTACCTATAACTTCTAGCGCCAAAGTTTACAATGTTAGTATGCAGAAGATGGGTCTCGGGAACGATGTTTTCTGGTTAGATGTAATCAGCGGGTTGCATAAAACTAGAGAATAAGGAACAGGTGAACCACCTTGTATATGCGCGCGCGCGAGTGACTATGAGGAGCAGAAATCAAAAACTAAAAGTCGATTAGATACCAATCTTGATAGTTAAGTACTGATTTTCAAATGGAGGAATTTTCTTGAAAATCCTCCTGTCGTATCCTTCGAAGATCTTTAACTTGCCTATATATAAAGTTTGATATTTAACAGAATTTTCGTTGTTGAAATTAGCTGTTCACGTGCAGACTTTTTCTAAAAATTAGTTTTAGTAAGGGAGTCTCAAAGTATGTATTTGAAAAGTTGTCTATAGTTGGGTGCAATATTATAATGACTAAAGTTTGTAGACACGTGGTGGGATCACCCATCTTAATGCTTAAGTCGGCGCCTCCACCAATATTTGACGAAAGGATCGGTTGGAGGCGGAAATATTGCTTAGTAGACACATTGACATAAAGCTTACTCACTTGGCGTGCATTGCAGATATTAAATTTATTGCTAATATGTAAGTACGAGGGCTGTTATTTTTCAAACCCCGATCGCTTAGTATAGAAGCTACGCGAGCGGCAGTACGAAGTGTAATTCGGTTTCTGCAAGCAGATGAAATAGTACAGCAGAAATTCATCGGAGAATGAGCCGAGTGTACGGTGATAACTTCATGACTGATGGTGTTGTGCGTGAATGGTGCCGAAAGTTTAAAGATAGCCGAAATGTTGTGCATGATGAAGGGGGTCAAGGACGCGTCGTTACAGCCGAGCTTGTTGAACGAGTTGACAGAATGGTTAGAGAAAATCATAGGTTCACCATAACTGCTTTGTCTATGGAAATTCCGGAAGTTTCAAGATCTGCCGTACACTCTATCGTTACTCAACATTTAGGCCACAAAAACGTCGTGCTTGTTGGGTTCCAAAAATGTTGACGGACACCCACAAAAGTCACCGAATGGCATCAGCTGTAAATTTCCTTGACCGTCATCACGATAAAAGAGAGAACCTTTTTAAATCAATTGTTACTGGAGATGAAACTTGGATCCAATTCGACCGACACACCGGAAACAAAACGCAACCACAACAATGGATGCATTCAAATTCACCGAACAAATCAAAAAGAGTCAAACAAACATTCAACAACAGAAAGGTTATGGCTATCGTGTTTTGGGACCGAAAAGGTGTGTTGCTTGTAGAGTTTATGCAGCCCGGAACCACTATCAATGCAGCTGTTTATTGTGAAACTTTACGACGTTTGCGGAGAGCCATTCAAAACAAACGAAGAGGAATGCTGACTTCAGGAATTGTGCTGATCCATGACAACGCTCGTCCATACACTGCTGGCACAACCCATCGGCTCCTCGATCATCCGCCATAAAGTCCTGACCTGTTACCCAGCGACTTTCACCTTTTCCCTGAACTGAAAACGTGGCTAGGAGGGCAGCACTTTCAAACCAACGAATATCTCCAAAACAACGCCAATGCTCATTTGAAATCATTGGCGGCAACATATTTTGAAGCGGGCATTGCAAAGCTTGTGCACAGGTACGATAAATGTCTCAATGTTTTCGGTGATTCTGTTGAAAAGTAGCCGTTGATGTACAAAACTTTTGGTAATAAAATAATTATTCTCTATGAGCTTGTCATTTATTTATAGCCTATCAGATGTTGAAAAAAACGGCCCTCGTAGTTTAATTCAACGTTATGGATAAAATAGACTAAATCTTATAACTTCATTATACCCATAAGTTACAGTAAAATGCCTATACTTAGTTACGTAATAAAATGCAATAAAATGCAATAGAGGCAGCGAAAATGAGATTTCGGAGCGCTGGCAGGGGATGTTATGACTTTTTGTAGATTCACTGCCACTTCTCTAATGTTCAACATCTTATAGTCACTTCATTTGCTTCACTTTATTCAGGATGTAACGGCGTAATAAAAATAAAATAATCAACATCTTTTACGGTTGGTGCACACCAAAAGAGTTGAACATCACAGCTCTGAAGTCTGAGAGATCTATAGTGACATCTTACAGTTGCCTTACCTCATGGCTACTGCGTCACACTGTTGCCACTTCGTCCCGTCCACGGCTGCAGCAGGACAATAACCTATTTTCAAACAAATTCACAAGCACACGACACAACAGTACATTACAAAACATAAAAAATCTGATGTTTTCCATTTATTTGACTTTCTCTGCATCTCTGTAACAAAATAGTTTCAAATATAAGATGTTTTAATCAAAATCGTTAGAGCCATTTTTGAGAAAATCGTTTTTTTTTAAAAAAAGCTCCATGTAAATGGTAGCTCGGAGTCGGGGGATTTTCTTGAAAATCTTCATGTCATATCCTTGAAATATACCAAACTGAAATACACACACACACACACACACACACACACACACACACACACACACACACACAGGACCTTTTTTGGATTCAGGGGGACCCAAAACACGTATTTCCGGTGAAATCTCGGTATCGAATTTTTGAATGGACTACAATACCTTCCCTACATAGTATGTACATAGTACGTGTAGAGAAAGTAATAAATACCACAGTATTGAGTTACCTTCTATTGGCGTAATACTGCAGACGATTAGAATATTTTCTTTATATTTCGAAGCAAGTTAGGTTATGTTATTAAAATTTAATTTATATACACAAACTCACTCAGCAATTTTCATTTATATGACGCACATAATTACAAATATGTAACGCAACATATGAAAACCTATTTTTTAAATCTGCATACTTCAGAGCCTCATTTCTTAATTCTCTGTTTACAATATCTACCATCCTATTAGCGGCAGGCACGGAAGCCGTAAACGGGATAGATACACTTCTACTTAATGCGAGAAAGCTTTGATATGAGAAGGCTGATAATAGAGAAGAGGGGGGGCCATAAAAAGAGTAAAGTGTTCCATTTACATGACTTTCTCTACATCTCTGCCACAAATCATTGTTAAAAAGCTTATGATTTTATTTACTTCATTCTACTCGAAAAAAAAAATAACAGAAATAGTCTTCTTACTTGCTTCTTTGAAAGCAGAAGCGAAATAAGAGAACACCGTAGGTTAAAGCGATACTCAAAAGCTGGTTGCTATGCGACTGAAGTTGCTTTGTTTCTATTGACAGGAGTTGACAAATTCCTGTATGAGAAAAGTATACGATTTTCAAAGCTGAAACAAAAAACAAGGAATACCTAAAAAACGATCAACTCCACAAAGAATGTATATATCATAAATTGTGTGTTTTAATGTGTTCTACATTTTTGTGTGGTAAGTTTTTGTCCATCTCTTATGGTTTAGCAGTTATATAAATTCTGTAAAATTCATCCAAAATAAAGTAGTCTTCAGAGGCTATTACCAGAAAATTCAAGATATACAATTTATTTTTCAGATAAATATCTTTAATATACGATACTTTAATGAAAGTCGTTAGAGCAAATTTTTTAAAAACCATCATTTTCGAAAATGTGTCCATGTAAAGGGTTCTTGGGGTTGGATGTATCTTCGGGTCACATCCTTGGAAGGTACCGAACTTAAATACCACGTGGGGTATTTAACGGTCTTTTCGTTTTGTAGCTATGCACACACACACACACACACACTCACACACACGGACATTTTTCTAAAAATGCTTTTTTTCGGATTCAGGGGCTCTCAGAACAGGTATTTCGGTGAAATCTCGGTATCGAATTTTTGGGTGCAATAAGGTATTGCCCTCCACCCAAGAGTTCACCGAAAATATATGTTTTAGGGTCCCCTGTATCCAAAAAAAGCATTTTCAGAAAAAGGTCCGTGTGTGTTGTCCGTGTGTCTGTGAACACGATAACTCAAAAACGAAAAGTCGGCAAAATACCAAATTTAGTAGTTATGTTTTAGTATCTTCCAGGGATGCGACACGAAGATTTTGAGAATGGCTCTAACAATTTTAATTAAGATATCGTATATTAAAGTTAGTTACCTGGCAAATAAAATGTATATCTTGAATTTTCTGGGAATAACCTCTGAAGACTACTTTATTCTGGATGCATTTAACGGAATTTTGCATAACTGCTGTAGTCAGAGGTGGACAAAAGCTTACCACACACAAAACGTAGAGCACATTAAAATACAATTTACGTTATATAAATGTTTTTCGTGGAGTTGGTCGTTTTTGAGATATTCCTTGTTTTTGGTTTTACCTTTAAAACATACTTTTCTCGTACAGGCATTTGTCAACTCCAGGCCATACAAATAAAGGAACTTCAGTCGCATAGCAACCACTTTAACTTATGGTATTCCCTTATTTCACTTACACTTACAAGGAAGCAAGTAAGAAGACTATTTCTGCCATTTCTTCCTCGATTATCAAGACACATGTAGAAGCATAAGCTTTTTAAGAATAATTTGTTACGGAGATGTAGAGAAAGTCATGTGAATGGAAAACTTCAGCCAACAAAATTAGTCTAGATAGTTCATAGTGAAAATAGACTGACAAGAAGATACCAAGATGGTACTCAGTAGCACCGAACGCACCTAAAATCCAATCTTTATAATTTACAAAAGTACTGCGTATTTCTTTGTAGATGGATTGTACTTTTGCAGTCCTAACTTCCAGTCCGTGCAGTTGGTATTACAACTTAGTAACGCTAAGGGGAGTTACTGTTGCATTTTTTTGTTTTAAGCATGCGACATTTAGCTCTGAGGCAAAGCTGGGCTTGAAGTATCTCCGCTAGGGTTTATTCTACTTTTTATTCGCTTTTATGTCTTCTGAGACTGGAGCTTTTATACACGCTGCGTGTTTCTGAGGAAGAAAACATGGCATCTATTAGTGAAGAACACACGTCCGGAGCAATTTTCACGCCTCACATCCTTCCTTCCTTGCTCATAAGAAGGGGTGGGTAGCTTTGGGAATTTTAGAGCAGACACCACGCAATGCGTAATTGGAGTGGTCCTGCCAAGGCGAGAAATGTATGACTATTTAAACAGAGTCTTAATCCTCTGGGCACAACATAACCTTCCGCCTATAAAAACCTGACATTCTTTTGTTTTTGTCTGTAACCTTTGGTGCTGGACACTAGCTTCTGTTTTCTAGAGTTAATTAAGATGTCCGCCGTGTTTATTTCTTCTCTCGCTTGGGAATGGGTTGTGAAACCCATCTAAGTTATTCACCTGGGTAGGTATTTACAAAAAAATCTTATGTGTTACACTCACATGATTTTCTCTAGCTGTTCTACAAACTTCATACATAAGATAATTCTTCTTTCTGGACCTTGCTAAACGTGTACTCATTAGCACAATAAGGGACTACACTACACTAAACCAATAGTGAAATGTTTTAAAAGCTGTCGTTATGCGATTGTCATTACAAATCGCTTCTTTTCTTGGCCAGGAGTAGAAAAAAAGAAAAACAGACACTCCCGTCTGAGAAAAGTGTAGTTACTACTTCACAACTGAAACTAATAAAAATGAATACCTCGAAAACGGTAAGCTCCACGAGAAAAATGTATGTGACATAACTTGTGTATTTTAACAAGACCTAAATTTTTTGTTTAGTAAGTTTTTGTCTATCTCTTACGGTTTACTAGTTAGGCCAAATTAAGCAAAATTCTTTCAGAATAAACAGGTCTTCAGAAGCTATTCCCAGAAAATTTAAGATATACATTTTATTTGTTAGGTAAACATCTTTAATATATGATATTTTAATCAAAATCGTTAGAGCCATTTTTAAGAAAAAATTTCCAAGTAAAAGGTAGTTTGGGGTGGGGGGATTTTTGTCAAAATCTTCGTGTCGCATCCCTGGAAGATACTAAACTTAAATATCAAGTTTGGTATTTTAGCTACTTTTCGTTTTTGAGTTATCGTGTTCACAGACACACGGACACACACACGCACACACACACGGACCTTTTTCTCAAAATGCTTTTTTTGGATACAGGAGGTCCTAAAACATGTATTTCCGGTGAAATCTCGGTATCGAATTTTTGGGTGGAATACAATACTTCTCTATCACTATGTACATTGTACATATGGGGCTAGAGAAAGTAAAAGTCTGTTGCGTTAAATTCACATGACTTTCCCTACATCTCTGCAGCAAATTATTGCTAAAAAACACATGCTTCTATTTATTCATGCTAATCGAGAAAAAATTAGCAGAAATAGTGTTATTACTTGCTTCCTTGTAAGTAGGAGTGAAACAAGGGAGTACCATAGGTTAAAGTGAAAGTCAAAATCTGGTTGCTATGTGAGTGAAGTTCCTTTGTTTGTATGGACAGGAGTTGACAAATTCCTGTGTGAGAAAAGTGTAAGTTTTTATACCTGAAACCAGAAAAAAAGGAATATCTTAAAAACGATCAACACCACGAAAAATTATTTATATATATAACATAAACTGTGTGTTTTAAAGTGCTCCACAGTTTTTGTGTGGTAAGTTGTTGTTCATCTCTTACAGTTTAATAATTATGCAAAATTCCATAAAGTTCAACCAGAATGAAGTAGTCTTTAGAACATATTCCCAGAAAATTAAGGATATACACTTTATTTGTCAGGTAAATATCTTTAAAATACAATGTTTTTTTCAAAATCGTTATTGCGATTTTTGAGAAAATCAAAATTTTTGAAATTTTTTCCACGTAAAGTGTAGTTTGGGGTGGGGGAATTTTCTTGAAAATCTGCGTGTCACATCCATGGAAGAATCTAAACCTAAATACCAAGTTTGATATTTAACGGTGTTCTCGTTTTTGAGCTATGCTGCCCAGAGACACATACAGACACTTTTCTAAAAAAATTTTTTTGGATTCAGGGGGACCAAAAACATGCATTTTTGGTGAAAACTTGGTATCGAATTTTTGGGTGCATTACAATACCTTCTCTATACATTATGTGTCTACATACTACGTATAAGGAAAGTAAAACGTTGCACTAAATTCACATGACCTCGTCTGCTAATGTTTTTCTTGATTAGCATGACTAGATAGAAGAATAAGGTTATTAACAATAATTTATTACAGAAGTGTAGAGAAAGGCATGTGAATGGAAAAGATAATATTTTTTTCTTTCGTTGTTTCTTCTTTTCCTTTTGTCTTTCTCACTTTGTTATTTCTTTCCAGACGTTGTCACCGGGCACTACCCGATTACAGAGAATGCATACCATACCAAAACAAAACAAAACAAAACATAACATTACATACATACATTATTTACACTTTGAGGCAAAATCTCCATAACTCAGCAGGTATTATGTTCCATTTGTTAATTGTTCTATTTGCGAAGGAAAATTTACCTATGTCAGTTTTCTGTTTCTTATTTTTTCCCACAGTATAATGGCTTAGATATATCTTTCCATGCAGATCGCCCCTTATAGGCTCTAAATATTGCTCGCCTTCTACCGTTTTTCTAGTGTTTCCCAGGCAGTAGCAGTGCTAGTGAGATTTTCATTTTCTTCTGTCTACAAGATATAATGAATGGAATGGAAAATGGGACGCATTATTTTGAGTTGTGATTTCCAGCTCAGCTGTGTTGCTTCATATTGTTCAAGGTGACATTTAGCTCCTACATTAATGTCTGTAGGGTAATTTTCCAGTGACATGCGAAGTCTAGGTTTGCGTTTCTTTTGTTTGCAAATAATCACGCCCTCTACCTTGATTACCTAACCAACACACCTTTTCCATGTCCTTATAAGCCCTAGACGTCACGATATGTTCAAGAAAGAAATTAGAATTACCCACAAAGCGAAATCAGTATTGATTACAATCAAAGATGATTCGCGCGCGCACGTATGTGTGTGTGCGCGCGTCTGTGTTCATGATCACGATAACTCAAGTGAGATCTGAGAAGGCTGATAATAGAGAAGCCTGGGGGGGGGATACTAATAGCTAAACAAAAGTGACTACAATGTTTTACATACATATATTTTATGTCATATTTATGTAATTATGTTGTGGTTTTATATATTATGGATATATTTTGTATATACATTTCTCTTAAGTGTGTTTGTCTATTATAATAGGATACATCAATGTGTTGTACATTTAAATTGCTTTATTTGAATATCTTTGTCTTTTTACTTTCTCTACACGCACTATATACATAGTGTAGAGAGAAGGTATAGCACTCCACCCAAAAATTCGATAGCGAGATTTCACTGGAAATATATGTTTTAGGGTCCCCTTTATCTAAAAAAAGTATTTTCGGAAAAAGGTCCGTGTGTGTATCCGTGTGTCCCTGTGTCTGTGAACACGATAACTCAAAAACGAAAAGTCGGTAAAATACAAACTTGGTATTTAAGTTTAGTATCTTCTAGGGATGCGACACGAAGATTTTGAGAAACATTCCCCCACTATAAACTACATTTTACATGTAACTTTGTTCGAAAATGTCGATTTACTCAAAAATGGCTCTAACGATTTTGATTAAAATATCGTATGTTAAAGACATTTACCTGACAAATAAAATGAATATCTTGAATTTACTGGAATAGCCTCTAAAGACTATCTTATTTTGGATGAATTTACATTTCTGCAACAAATTATTGTTAAAAAGCTTATGCTTCTATATACTTCATGCTAATGGAGAAAAAATTAGTCTTATTACTTTCTTCTTTGTAAGTAAATGCGAAATAAGGGAGTACCATAGGTTAAAGTGATAGTCAAAAGCTGGTTGCTATGTGACAATCTCCATTGTTTGTATGGACAGGAGTTGACAAATTCCTGTATGAAAAGTATACATTTTAAAGCTGAAGCCAAAAACAAGCAATATCCCAAAAACGATCAACTCCACGAAAAAAGTGTACATAACATACATTTTGTGTTTTAACGTGCGCTACATGTTTTGTGTGATAAGTTTTTGTCCATCTCTTAGTAGTAGTTAGTAAAATTGCGTAAAATTCATCCAGGGTAAAGTGGTTTTCGGAGGCTATCCGTAGAAAATTCAACACATACGTTCTATTTTTATGTACATCTCTTAAATAAATGGTTTTTAAATTAAAATCGTTAGTCAGTTTTGAAAAAAAATAAGACAATCACAAATTTTTCTATGTAAAGGGAAATTAGGGGGAGGGGGATTTTTTCAGAATCTTCGTGTCGCATCCTCGTACTAAACTCAAATACCAAATTTGACATTTTACAAATTTTTTGTTTTTGAGTTAAGTGTTCATAGACACACAGATTTCTTTCTTTATTTTTTTTTTCTAAAAATGCCTTTTATTTTCTCTAGCCCCATATGTACATTGTACATAGGGATAGAGACGTATTGTATTCCACCAACAAATTCGATGTCGATATTTCACCGGAAATATATGTTTTGGGGTCCCCCGAATCCGAAAAAAAGCATTTTTAAAAAAAGTTCCTGTGTGTGTGTGTAATTGTGTCTGCGTGTGTGTGTTTGTCTGTGGACAGCATATCCCCAAACCGAAAAAACCGTTAAATACCAAACTTGGTATTTAGATTTAGTATCTTCCAAGGATGTGACACGAAGATTTTCAAAAAAATACCCCTACCACAAACTTCCATTTACATGCAAGAAATTTAAAAAAATTGATTTTGATAAAAATGGCTGTAACGATTTTGATTAAAATCCCGTATATTAAAGCTAATTATATCCGAAATAAAATTTATATCTCGAATTTTCTGGGAATAGCCACCGAAGACCTCTTTAATTCTGAATTTGATGAAATTTGTTTAATTTTACTTAACTGCTAAACCGTATGTGATAGACAAAAGCTCACTACACAAAAAATGTACATCATGTCAAAATACACAATTTATGTCCTTTACGTTTTTGTTGTCGAGGTAACCGTTTCCGAGATATTCCTTGTTATTGGTTTCAATTGTGAAGTATCTAAACTTTTCTCAGACAAGAAATGTCCATGTTTGTTTTGTTCTACTTCTGGGCAAGCAAATGACAATCGCATATCGTTAGCTTTTAAAACATTTGACTATCACTATAGCCTAGTTTGTTACCTTAGTTACCTTTGAACTAAGTAATAAGAGCATTCTGTTAGTGCTAATTTGATTAGCGTTGTGTAGAAAGAAGAATAAAATATTTTTATGAAGTTTGTAGAGCAGCTAGAAGAAGTAATGTGAGTGTAACACATCAGATTTTTTTTTATTTCCGGTGAAATCTCGACATCAAATTTTTTAATGGAATCCTAAAACTTCTGTATACACTAATATGTGTAGAGAAAATAACAATATCATTTTAAAGTCTGTCAAGAAACTACAGAAGAAAAGCTGTAACATAACTAGCTTCTCACACTTTCATATTAGTTAAACTGGCAGAAGAAAGCTTGCTGCATTTCGTTAAATGCGTAAGAAGGAACGCCTCCACCACAGGATGTTCTCGGCAGTTAAAGGCGTTGCAGAAGAAGAGGTAACAGAGATCCCACGCCTACACATCTAGATAAAGGCACACTGGGGCCCAAGGGGGGTACTTAGTAGCAATTTCCTGAAAGGGACTACAAGAATACGTCTCATTTTGTTTTCTGTTATACGCTTCAAGGATAAGAAAAGAAACACCATCCTGTTCACGACTGTTTAGAAAGGTTTAACCCCAGGGAATACGCCAACACCAAATACCAGAGTTGGTGCGAACAGTTGAAGGAGGTTCCGTGTTTACATGGCCTTCTTCCTTCATTCCAAAAGCTTAAAGCGGTGTACTCATAAAAATCCGATGCGTTTCCATTCACATGACTTTCTCTACATCTCTGTACAAATTAGTGTTAAAAAGCTTATGCATACTTCTTTTTACTTCATGCTAATCGAGAAAATATTAGCAGAAATAGTCTTATTACTTGCTTCCTAGTAAGTAGAAGCAAAATAAGGGAGTAGCATAGGCTCAAGTATTAGTCAAAAGCTGGTTGTTACGTGGCGATAGTTCCTTTGTTTCTAGCAGTTATGCAAAGTTCCGTAAAACTGATGCAGAATAAAGTGGTCTTCAGAGGATATTCTCACAAAATTCAGGACATAGATTTTATTTGTCAGGTAAATATCTTTAATGCACGATATTTTAATCAAAATCGTTAGAGATATTTTTAAGAAAATAAAAATGTTCGAAAAATTTTCCATGTAAAGGTTAGTTGGAGGTGGAGGGATTTTCTTGAAAATCTTCGTGTCGCATCCTTGGAAGATACCAAACTTAAATACTAAGTTTTGCATTTAACTGTCTTTTCGTTTTTGAACTATCCTGTCCACCTTTTTCCAAAACTGTTTTTTTACCCAAAACATGTATTTCCGGGGAAATCTTAGTATCGAATTTTTGGGTCGAATACAATGCTTCTTTAAACACTCTATACATAGTACGTGTAGAGACAGTAAAAATAAATATGTTCCAATAGCAGAGCTTCCGCGACCTGTTTTGTAACAAATTATTCACATAAAAAGCTTAATCTTCTCTGTACTTCCTGCAAATCGACATAAACATAAGCAGAAATTGTATTTTAGTTATTTGTAACTGGTGTCCCAACAGCGCCGTATTCCTCGTGCGTAGATAACCCTTCGTACAGAGCTCAACGGGGAAAATCTGAATAAACACCGGTCAATGGCGGTGTCAGTGAGATCAACTTGCGTTATTCTACTGTTGCATGTCAGCGGAAACGGTGAGGGAATCGCGCTCATTGAAGGGTGTCCCCAGGTGGGATAAACGTTCGTGTGTCTGTGGATAGGATAGGTCAAAATCGAAAAGACCGTTGATTACCAAACTTGGTATTTAAGTTTGATATCTTCCAAGGATGCGACACAAAGATTTTCAAGAATATCCTCCTCCACCCTAAAGTACCTTTTACGTGGAAAAAAATTCGAAAATTTTGATTTTCTCAGAAATGGCTCTGATGATTTTGATTAAAACCTCTTATATCTAAGATATTTACATGCCGTATAAAATGTATATCTTGAATTTTCTTGAAACAGCCTCTGAAGACTACTTTACTTTGGATGAATTTTACGGAATTTTGCATAACTTGTAAACCGTAAGAGATAAACGAAAAGTTATTTAACAGAAGATGTAGATCTCCTCAAAACATACAATTTATGTACTTTATGTTTTTGTTGTGGAGTGAATCTTTTTGAGATATTCCTTGTTTTTGGTTTCAGCTTTAAAAAAGAACACACTTTTCTCATACAGGAATTTGTCAAATCGTGTCCATACAAAGAAAGGAACCTCAGTCACCTAGTAACAGCTTTTGATTATCACTTTAACCTATGGTACTACCTTATTTCGCTTCTACTTACAAGGAAGCAAGTAATAAGAATATTTCTGTTATTTTTGTTCAATTAGCTTGAAGTAAATTGAAGCATAAGCTTTTAAGTAATAATTTGTTACAGAATAGATTGTGGAAATCAAGTCATTGGAACACATCAACATTTTTTTGCGAATGAGTTTGCTTTGTATATAAATGACATGAAATATTAAAGCCACTCTTCTGAATACTCTGACAAACTGATTGCTCCCTGGAATTCAATAAAGACGGGATCGAAGAAACACAGGCACTTTAGTTCGACAAGCAGCAAAGCCCATAAGTCATGAGGTCTAATGCGTTTTCAGAAAGTCAATCCGATGCCCTTAAATCACTTGAAATATATGTACATTCTCGAGACTGGTGCAACTTCAGACATGGTCTATTTCAAGCGTTTACTTTGTGGAGTGTTGAAGTGTAGGGTGTTTGCTCGGTACATTCACCAGTCAAACCGTCTTCTGGCATAGCTTTTACTGAGTTTCATATTTTTCGCATTTAAATATTGAGGAAAAGGACAATAGCACTCCTTTTCAGAATAACACTGATATTTTCCACTGTTACTCAGAGCAGACAACTAATTTTAAATCTCCTTATTGATGCCAACTTATAAAGAAAAATCTGAGATGTTACATTCACATGACCATCTCTATTTGTTCTGCAAACTAACTATTCCTACAAAAGAGTATTATTACTTTCTCTACACATAAACTTTCTCCACCCAAAAATTCGATACCGAATTTCACCGGGAATATATGTTTAAAGGTGCTCTGAGTCCGAAAAAACATTTGTGTGTCTGTCTGTGGATAGCATAGCTCAAAAACGAAAAGTCATTAAATACCAAACTTGATATTTAAGTTGAAGATCTTCCAAGGATTGACAGGGAAGATTTTCAAGAAAATCACCACACTCCAAACTACGCGAGACCACTCGTCTCTCACCTAAACGGCCCGGGTTCGATCCCAGGCGACCGCATGTGAAATCTGCGGAGCACAAAGTGGCGCAGGGGCGGGTTTTCTCTAGGCTCTCCGGTTTCCCCCGCCATCGCATTCCACCGGTACTCCATATTCATTCCATGTATCATCGTCTGCGGTGCCAAAAGTAGTAAAAGCGGGTGTTAAACATTATCAAACAGAATACATGGAACATTTTTCGAAAATTTTGATTTTCTCAAAACACCTCCAACGGTTTTGATTAAAATACCTCATGTTCAAGATATTTTAATGACAAACAAAATGTACATCTTAAATTTTCTGAGAATAGCATCTGAGGACCTCTTCATTGGATGAATGTTGTATAACAGGCAAACCATAACAGATAGACAAAAACATACTACACAAAAAATGTAGATCTCATTAAAACGCTAATGTTAAATGCATTTTTTGTAGAGTTAATCGTTTTAGAGATATTCTGTATTATTGGTTACAACAATAAGCCACTTAAACTTTATAGAACGGCAAGATATCTTTCTTCTCGTTTCTCGTTTGTTTACTTCTGGCAGTCAATGAAATTGAATTTCAATTGTTTCACATAGTGGCCGGCTTTTAAAAGACTTGACTGTCGCTTTAGCTTGTGGATTTTCTTATTTCCTTCTACTTACAAGGGAGCAAGTAGTAATAATAATAATAATAATAATAATAATTGCCTACGGTGTCACATGTAGTAAAACACTACCAAAAAAAAAAAAAAAAGAAACAGTAGATAGCAAATTCAGCCAGAGAATGTGGAAATAACCTATGAAGACCAGAGGCTATTCCCAGAAAATCCGAGATATACATTTATTTCGGATATAAATATCTTTAATATACGGGATTTTAATCAAAATCGTTAGAGCCATTTAGGAGAATAACAAAATTTTCGAAATCTTTTCCATGTGAAGGGTAGTTTGTGGTGGGGGATTTTTTTTAAAGCTGCATAACTTATGATTGGAAGATACTCAACCTAAATATCAAACGTCTTTTCGTTTTGGAGCTATACTTTCCACACACACATACACATGGGACTTCTTTTTAAAATTATTTTTTAGGTTTCAGGGGATCCCAAAACATATATTCCCGGTGAAATCTCATTATCGAATTTTTTATTACAATACAATACCTTCTCTATCCTTATGTACATAGGGCTAGAGAAATAAAAATGAATTTTAATAATAAAACTGTGATATTTAAATAACATTGCAGCCTGGAAAAGTTGATACCTGGCAGAAATATCAATAATACAGTGTATAATAACTGGTATAAACTTTAATAAGATTTCTTACATACTGTGGACTTTGTAAATTTCACAGATGCATATTTTTCATTAAGCAGATATTTACATCATCTGCCCGTACCGCCATACACCATGGACCTGGAGACACACCTAAAGGATGAGCGGGAGACAATGCAAACATCATATAAGTTTTAGTGGGCAATGACCGGGGATGGAATCGAAGACTTTACCGTTGCACACTTTACCGTAGCGCCATCTCACTTGGTAGTAAAGGCCTAATTAGTTAGAATCCTTCAGGAAGCCTGAAGTGGAAGACGAAGATTTGGTTCCTGTTTCAACGTCCCATCAGTGGCTTCATTTACTTGTATAATGAAATTAAATGCAGGTAATTAGACTTTCAATATTAGGCTCTTGTAATCAATACAGCTCGCAGATGCAGCTAATGCCACTAGAGTTTTCTAAACTTAATACATATTCTGCCTAAG
The DNA here is from genome assembly GCA_030762935.1 of Hymenopus coronatus. Taxonomy (NCBI): domain Eukaryota; kingdom Metazoa; phylum Arthropoda; class Insecta; order Mantodea; family Hymenopodidae; genus Hymenopus; species Hymenopus coronatus. The sequence continues at coordinate 19,301,054 of CM060891.1, forward strand.
CCTCTAGGGGAAGCTGATCATTATCTTTAACCGCCTCCTGCTTCCTACCTCCGCTATAAAAGTTCTACATCTTAAGTTAATTAAAGTTTTCGCCTTGCATTTTGGAATATACGCACCGAATCCACATTAAATACACAGGGTGGACCATTAAAGTTATGACTGTATAATATCTCCACAATTAAGAGCTGTAAAAAGAAAGTATATTGAATAAAAGTTACTTGATATTATGGGAGAAATTAAATGGCATTAGTCGTGTTGGAGTATGGTGTGATGGTCAGCTTAAGGTGAGTTTAATGTTTACTTTCTGTACACGTAATAGTACATAGTGTGTAGAGAGGGTATTGTACGCCGGAAATTTATGTTTTAGGGTCCCCTGCATCCAAAAAAGGTATTTTCAGAAAAAGATCCGTGTGTGTGAACATAGCTCAAAAACGAAAAGTCGGTAAAATACCAAACTTGGTATTTCAGTTGTGTATCTTCCAGGGATAATACACGAATATTTTGATAAAAATCCCCCACCCCCAACTACCCTTTACATACAATTTTTTTCCAAAATGTTTATTTTCTAAAAAAATGGCTCTAACGATTTTCGTTAAAGTATCGTACATTAAAGATATTTACCAGGCAAATAAAATGTATATTTTGAATTTTCTGGAAATAGCCTCTGAAGTATACTTTATTCTGGATGACTTTTACGAAATTTTGCATAATTGCTAAACCGTAAGTGTTGGACAAAAGTTTATCATACAAAAAATGTAGAGCACAATAAAACACACAATTTATGTAATATGAATGTTTTCATGGAGTTGATCGTTTTTCTAGATATTCCTTGTTTTCTGTTTCAGCTTTGAAAAAACTTATACTTTTCTCATACAGGAATTTTTTTAAAGCTGAAACCAATAACAAGGAATATCTAAAAACAATCAACCCCACGAAAAATGTATATAAAATAAATTGTGTGTTACAAGTTGATCTAAATTTTTTGTATAGTAAATTTTTGTCTATCTGTTACAGTTTTGCAGTTACGCAAAATTCAGTCAATTTCATTTAGAATAAACAGGTCTTTACAGGCTATTCCCAGAAAATTCAAGACATACATTTTATTTGCCATATAATTATCTTTAACTTACGGTATTTTAATCAAAATCGTTAGAGCCATTTTTAAAAAAATGTAAATTTTCGAAATTTTTCGATGTAAAGGATAGTTGGGAGGATTTTTGTCAAAATCTTGGCGTCGCGTCCCTGGAAGATATTTAACTTAAGTAGCAAGTTTGGTATTTTACCGAATTTTTGTTTTTGACTTATCGTGTTCACGGACACACACACACGAACCTTTTTCTGAAAATATGTTGGATACATGGGACCCTAAAACATGTATTTCTGGTGAAATCTCGGAATCGAATATTTGGGTTTCTCTATACTCTAAGTACATAGTAGGTGTAAGTAAATAAAAATAAAAACATTTATATTTTCTCTACACGTACACTGTAGAGGAAGAATTGTATTCCACCCTAAAAATTCACTACCGAGCTTTCACTGGAAATACATGTTTTGAGATCTTCTGATCCCAAAAACAAAGCATAAGGAACGAACTGGTAAGACCAATTGTGTTAATTTTTATCTCGTTTAGCATAATGTAAATAGAAATAAAATGGAGATTTATTTATGGACACTTTAACTGCTGTGGTTCTCAGCTATTCTATACTGGGCATGAAAGACCGCTTAATTTTACTCAGAAACCTCTCTATCAGACTTGAGGTTCTTTTACCTGCCGTAAATCTACGAAGGAAGCTATGCTAAGGAGTTTTACCCGAAAAAATCCATTGTCCTTCGCCGGGTTTGAACCCGCGACCTTGGGTATAAGAAGTCAGCATGGTAACCATTACACTACGGAGAGTGACTTGTCGATAGAAGAATACTCTTTTCTATGAATAGTATGTTTGCAGAACATGAGAGAAAGTTAGGTGAATGCCACACATCAGATTTGTATAAAACTGTCAGCTGAACACGATAACCCAAAAACGAAAGTTCGTATAACTAACAAACTTTGTATCAAGTTTCTCAACTTCTAAGGATGCGATAATATGATTTTCAAGAACATTTCTCCACACCAACTAGCGCTTACATGGAAGATTTGAAGAAAAAAAGTATAATTCTTAACTGTAAGTAAATGGATTTAAATGTCAGATGTTTAAGATACTAATATGAATGTATATCATGAATTTTCTGGGAATAGTCTGCGAAGATATCTTCATTTTGAATGACATTTGCATAATAAATTTCCGAGATTTTAAAATCCACTTTTCTCAATTGGAAGTTCACAGACATTCACATTTACTCCTGGCCATGGAAAGAGAACCGCGTTTCAATGAAAATTAATAGGGACAGTTTTTAAGGATTTGACGTCGCTGGAAAGAAGTAATAAGACAATTTATTATAATGTTTATCCTGGTAAGTCTGATGTGGATGAACGAATATAAAGTTTATTAGGAATAGCTTGTTTGAGAAATGGATAGAGAAAATCATGTGAATGGAACACATTTTAAATTGCATTGCTTCCTCTACTCGTAGTAGGTACAGATCACTCAAAAATTCGAACCTGAGTTTTCACCAGAAATGTAAATTGCGAAGAGTCCTGAAACCACAAAAAGAAAAAAAAAAAAAATACATATTTAATAAAGGTCCGTAAGTCCTCTTTCAAGGATACGACACAAAGGTTATCAACAAAATATTCCACCCAAGCTACCTTTCTTAGATGATTTTTAAAACATTTTTATTTTTACTTTTTCCATACGCTCTAAAAACATAGTGTATAACGTATTGCACTCCACCCAAAAATTCGATAGCGAGATTTCACCGAAAATATATGTTTTAGGGTCCCCAGTATCCAAAAAAAGCATTTTCACAAAAAGGTCCGTGTGTGTGTGTATCCGCGTGTCAGTGTGTCCGTGAGTCCGTGTGCTGTGAACACGATAACTCAAAAACGAAAAGTAGTTAAAATACCATACTTGATATTTAAGTTTAGTATCTTCTAGGGATGCGACACAAAGGTTTTGAGAAAAATACCCCCACCCCCAACTACCCTTTACATGGAACTTTTTTCGAAAATTTTGATTTGCTCATGGCTCTAAAGATTTTTATTTAAATTTCGTATATTAAAGATATTTACCTGACAAATAAAATGTATATCTTGAATTTTCTGGGAATAGCCTCTGAAGACTAGTTTCTTCTGGATGAATTTTACTAAATTTTGAATAACTGCTAAACCGCAAGAGATGGACAAAAACGTACTACACTAAAAATGTAGAGCACATTAAAACACACAGTTTATGTTATATACATTTTTTCGTGTAGTTCGTCGTTTTTGAGACATTCCTTATTTTTGGCTTCTGCTATGAAAAACGTATACTTTTCTCATACAGGAACTTGTCGACTCCTATCCATATAAACAAAGGAACTTCATTGACATAGCAACTAGCTTTTGACTATCACTTTAACCTATGGTTGTCCCTTATTTCGCTTCTACTTACAAGGAAGCGAGTAATAAGACTATTTCTGCTAATATTTTCTGATTAGCATAAAGTAAATAGAAGTATAAGCTTTTTAAGAATAATTTGTTGCAGGGATATGGAGAAATTCATGTGAATGGTACACATCAAATTTTTTAAAAATTGCTCTAACGAATTTGATTAAAATATTTTTTTTATGAAAATGAAATGCATATATTTGAAGTTTATGGGAATAGCGTTTGAAACATCTTCATTTTGGATAACTTTGATATAATTTGTTTACCGTAAGAGATAGACAAATATGTATACAATTTACAACTTATGTCATATATATTTTGCGATAAGCATTTCTGAAGTATTTATTGATTTTGCTTTAATTTTAAAATACCTAAACTTTTCTTAGACGAGAAGTCATCTTTCGTTTTTAATCTCTCTTGTTTTAATATTGGCCTTGCAAAGAGATCTGGATTTCAGTTGTTAAAATAGTGACCAGCTTTTAGAAGATTAACTATTGCTTTATTACTCTTCCACTTACAAAAAAAAAAAACAAAAAAAAACAAGTAAAAAATCATTTGTGCCGATTTTAAATTCGATTAGCATTTTGTAGATAAAAGATTATTTTTTTATAAAATATTTTGTTGCTGAACAGGTAGAGTATGTCTGTGAAAGGAACACATCAGATTTTGTTCGGGAATGCTGTTTTTAAAAGCGTAGACAGAGTATTGGCAAGGTCGGCTGTGGCACGTCGTCCAGCCCAGACGCAAAACCCTGTGGGAGCGGTAAGGTTTTATACCGAACACCGTGGACTACGTCACGCAAGTGGATATGAAAATTAATAGCGCCTCTCGAAAGAAGTTTCCTGCATTATCGACCAAGCCATCTTTCATTGCGAAGGGTAAGTATGCGTGGAAATACACACCCGTCGTGCTATGGCTACTTTAATGCCGCAATTTATCTTCACATGAGAGTTTTTTTAAGGGAAGGTAAAACGCCCTCTGGCGCTCTCTTTATAAAAGGTTTGCATTGCTGCACCATCCATCTTTGGCCTCAAATACGCCTCATAAAGCTCGCAGTTTGTGGTAAGTGGACCATGATATTTTATACCACTAGCGCCACATACTGTTTGGCGTTCTCATTACTTTCACATTTCCGTTGTAAATATAGTACTTAATAACTAACCATAGTACGACAGCGTTAAATAGGTCCTAAGAAAAAAAAATCTGATGTGTTACATTCACATGACTTTCTCTACATCTCTGGTTAGTAAACTTTGCTTCTATATATTTCATGCTAATCGACAAAAAATTAGCAGATTACTTGCTTCCTTGTAAGTAGGAGCAAAATAAGGGAGTAGCATAGGTTAAAGCGACAGTCAAAAGCTGGTTGCTATGTGACTGGAGTTCCTTTGTTGGTATAGACAGGAGTTGACAAATTCCTGTATGAGAAAAGTTGTTTGTCGTACCTGAACAAAAACAAGGAATATCTAAAAAATGATCAACTCAAACAAAAAATGTATACAACATAAATTGTGTGTTTTAATGTGCTCTTCATTTTTTGTGTGGTAAGTTTGTGTCTGTCTCTTACGGTTTAGCAGTTATGAAAAATTCCGTAAAATTCACTCAGATTAAAGTAGTCTTCAGCGGCTATTCCCAGAAAATTCAAAATATACATTTTATTTGTCAGATAAACGTCTTTAATATACGATATTTTAATCAACATCGTTAGAGCCATTTTTTAAAAAATCAAAATTTTCGAAAAAAGTTCCATGTAAAGGGTAGTTTGGGGTGGGGGATTTTTCTCAAAATCTTCATGTCGCATCCCTGGAAGATACTTAACTTAAATACCAAATTTGGTATTTTAGCTACTTTTCGTTTTTGAGTTATTGTGTTCACAGACACACATCTACATAGTGTATAGAGAAAGTATTGCACTCCACCCAAAAAGTCATTACCGAGATTTCACCGGAAATATATGTTTTAGGGTCTCCAATATCCAAAAAGGAATTTTTACAAAAAGGTCCCTGTGTGTCTGTGTCCGTGTGACTGAACACGATAACTCAAAAACTAAATGTCGGTTAAATAACAAACTTGGTATTGAAGTTCACTATCTTCCAGGGATGCGACACGAAGATTTTAAGAAAAATCCCGCCACCCCAAACTTACCCTTTACATGGAACTTTTTTCGAAAATTTTGATTTTCTCAAAAATGGCTCTAACGATTTTGATTAAAATTTCGTATATCAAACACATTTGCCTGATAAATAAAAGGTATATCTTGAATTTCCTGGGAATAGCCTCTGAAGAGTAGTTTATTCTGGATGAATTTTACTGAATTTTGAATAACTGCTAAACCGTAAGAGATGGACCAAAGCTTACTACACAGAAAATGTAGAGCAGGTTAAAACACACAATTTATGTTATATATATTTTTTACGTGAGTTCGTCGTTTTTGAGACATTTTTTATTTTTGGTTTCCGCTATGAAAAACTTATATTTTTCTCATGCAGGAACTTGTCAACTCCTATCCATATACACAAAGGAACTTCATTGACATAGCAACCAGCTTTTGACTATCATTTTAACCTATGGTAGTCCGTTATTTCGCTTCTACTTACAAGGAAGCAAGTAATAAGACTATTTCTGCTAATTTTGTCTGATTAGCATAAAGTAAATAGATGTATAAGGTTTTAAAGAATTATTTGTTGCAGGTATATAGAGAAAGTCATGTGAATGGTACAAGTCAGGTTTTTCAGTCTGTCTCTACCTATCCAACTTTGTTTTGTGTTGATAACTTTTGTTTTTAGTTAGTTATGGCAAATGATCTGCCACTTTCTGGATTTACCTCGTATCTAATGGATGAGCATATTAAGTTCCTCCTAAAAGAATCAGTGTACCTTTAAACATTAGGAAACCAATTTCATATGAAGGGGGAGGGAAATAATGTTGTTTAAATCCACCAAATGCCAGTTCAAAGATCAACCGCCTCCATTACGGGCTGACTGCTTTGGCAGATTGACCAAACCGCGGACATGGGAAGCGTCTCCTCCAGTATCCTTGTTTCAGCCCCAAGGGACAGGTACAGGACTGTTTATTTAATCATTGGATAGTACGGTAACATGGTAGGTGATCATCCCTAGCGTGGATTTACCGCAGACCTCACTAAAACATTGAGCACTTACTGCAGTCCCAACAGAATTGTGTTGCAGACGACAAAAATGTGACGTTCAAATGTTTGGTCGACTTAATCCAGGCTTTCTAACCGCAGTGATCGGACACACTTCTTATGTGCACCACGTGGTATTTTGACTCATTAAATAAATACTCTGATGTGTTCCATTCACATGACGTTCTGTACATTTCTGCAATAAAATTTTGTTAAAAAGTTTATGCTTCTATTTACTTCATGCTAATTGAGAAAAAAAATTACCAGCAATAATCTTATTACTTGCTTCATTGTGAGTAGAAGTGAAATAAGGGAGTACCAAAGGTTAGAGTGATAGTCAAAAGCTGGCTGCTATGTGACTGAAGTTCATTTGTATGTATGGACAGGAGTTGAAAAATTCTTGTATGAGAAAAGTATAAGTTTTTTAAAGCTGAAACCAAAATCAAAGAATAACTCTAAAACAATCAACACCACGAAAAAAAGCATATAACATAAATTGTATGTATTAACGTGCTCTACTTTATTGTGTGGCAAGTTTTTGTCCATCTCTTACGGTTTAGCAGTTATTCAAAAGTCAGTAAAATTCATCCAGAAACTATTCCTAGAAAATTAAAGATATACATTTAAGTAAATATCTTAAATATAAGAAAGAGATTTTAATAAAAATCTTTAGAGCCATTTTTGAGAAAATTTTCGAAAAAAGTCCATGTAAAGGGTAGTTAGGAATAGGGGGATTTTCTTAGAAATCTTCGAGTCGCGTCCTTGGAAGATACCAAAATTAAATACAAAGTTTGGTATTCAATGGTCTTTTCGTTTCTGAGCTATGCTGTTCACAGACAGACACACGGACTTTTTTATAAAAATGTTTTTTGAATTCAGGGGGACCTAAAACATATATTTCCGGTGAAATCTCGGTATCGAATTTTTGGGTGGAATGCAATAATTTCTTTATACAGTATGTACATAGTACGTGTAGAGAAAGTAAAAATCTCCTGATGTTTGAAGCATTTCTTGTTCAAGGTAAATTTGAAATAAAAATCTGCTCTCGTTTATGCTTCGTTTGGAGTAGCAATCGACTCTTATCTCAGGGCGTTTTAATGGGTTTGTTGACCTTTACAGACACAGATTACCTGGCAATTTCTTAAATAATCCACCACTAGGACTTTCTTTGTAGATTATTGTAGTTATTTCACATTCACATTATTTCGTACAATTCTTATTTGAAACTGCAATCGCTCGATGTCATTATGTGCTTTGTTGAATGCGATAATACTTTCTCTGGCGACTCCTAACTTCTTTTGCAAGTTCCGACGGGAAAATCTTATTCCTCGGAATGACATGTTTTCACTTAATACGAGTGAGCGGAAATTACTCAACGGTTCCGCAAGATAAACACAGCAATGTACAAATTACTTAGTTTCTTTTAAATAGAAGGGAAATAAGGAAAACATTGGGCTAAAGCGATAGTCAACTCTCTTAAAGGATATTCGCAATGCTTTGAAATTCCGTTCCATTTGCCTGATCCGGCTGAAAAAATCTGATGTGTTCTAAACATTTTGGTCCAATACTCCGGTGTAGACCGCGTCTTAAGGCTAAACTTTATCATCGCTTTGCCTTTCTTATGATGAGCTTCCTCAGGACTAACAGCATATTTTCCTTTTTTTATCGAGTGGAAGGGAAAACTGTCAAGTTTGGGGTTCGTCAAGCCATGACAATACGCACTAAAAACCCCTTAACTGGAAAGAATAGGTGTGGAAATGCAGCAGTACCGCTAGATGCACCTGCGGATTAAAGGAGAAGGTTATAACGGCCTGCCGTAATGGCACAAGCCGAAGGTGTGTAGAGAACCAGGACGCGAACAGGGCTGTGAGAATGCCGCAACGCTTAGAAGCTTGTCTGCGAATAGAGAGCACATTGTCATTTTTACTTTATCCATACGCACTATGTACATAGTGTATAGAGAAAGTATTGCACTCCACCAAAAAATTCAATACCGAGATTTCACCGGAAATATATGTTTTAAAGTCCCCAATATCCAAAAAAAAGCATTTTCACAAAAAGGTCCGTGTGTGTGTGTGTCTGTGTGTGTGTGTCCGCATGTCTGTGAACACGATAACTCAAAAACAAAAAGTCGGTAAAATACCAAACTTGGTATTTAAGTTAAGTATCTTTCAGGGATGCGACACGAAGATTTTGAGAAAAATCCCCCCACCCCCAACTCCCTTTACATGGAACTTTTTTCGAACATTTTGATTCTCTCAGAAATGGCTCTAACGATTTTGATTAAACTTTCGGATATTAAACATATTTACCTGACAAATGAAATGTATATCTTGAATTTTCTGGGAATAGCCTCTGAAGAGTAGTTTATTCTGAATGAATTTTACTAAATTTTGAGAGCACATTAAAACACACAATTTATGTTAATTACATTTTTTTCGTAGAGTTCGTCGTTTTTGTGACATTCCTTATTTTTTGTTTCCGCTATGAAAGACGTATACCTTTCTCATACTGGAACTTGTCAACTCCTAACCATATAAACAAAGGAACATCATTGACATAGCAACCAGATTTTGACTATCACTTTAACGTAGGTTGTCCCTTATTTCACTTCTACTTACAAGGATGCGAGTAATAAGACTATTTCTGCTAATTTTTTCTGATTAGCATAAAGTAAATAGAAGTATAAGCTTTTTAAGAATTATTTGTTGCAGGGATATGGAGAAAGTCATGTGAATGGTACACATCAGATTTTTTAATATTGGGTAGTAAGTAATACGAGTGCTTATAATATTTTGGCATGCCTTTAATAATGCTGTCCTGTGACACGGACGGTCATAACTGTAATTGTTAGTTATTGTGTTGCTTGAGTCTAAACAACTTCTTCACCCCCCCCCTTTTTTGGGTCGGAGGCGTCGTCCTATTATTTGTGTTTCTTATTGAGTAGTTGAGAATCGTTATTACTTTCTCTACACGTACTATTCATATAATGTTTAGGGAAGTAAAATACCAAATTTGGTATTTAAGTTTAGTATATTCCAGGGAAAAATCCCCCACACCAAGCTACCCTTAACTTGGAAAAAAATTAAAAATTTTGATTTTCTCAAAAATGACTAACACTTTTGATTAAATCACCGCATATTAAAGATATTTATATGTAAAATAAAATTTATATCTTGAATTTTCTGGGAATAGTCGCTAAAGACCTCTTTATCCTTAATGAATTTTGCGTAACTGGTAAACCGCAAGAGACAGACAGAGACTTGCTGCACAGAAATGTAGATCTCGTTTAAACACGCTATTTATGTCATATACGTTTTTTTCGTTGAATTGACCATTTCTGAGATATTCCTTGTTATTTGTTTCACATGTAAAATACTTAAACTTTTCTCACACGGAAAGTTTTAAACTCCTGGCTCTACATTTCATCCACATGGCATCAAGCTTTTAAAATATTTTAGTATCGTTTTAGCCTAAAGCATTTCATTATTTCCTTTCTACTTACAGGGAAGCAAGTAATTAAGACAATATTTGCTAATGTTTATCTCAATTATCATAAAGTAGATAGTAGGATATGATTTTTGGCATTAATTTGTTACAGCGATATGGAGAAAGTCATGTGAATGAAACGCCTCAGATTTTTTGTTATCATTGGTCAGTCGACTTTTCGTTTTTGTGTTATCGTGTTAACAGAGTCACGAACACACACACACACACAAACACACACACAAACACAAACACACACAAACACAGACACTCAAATACACACACAAACACACACACAAACACACACAGAAACACACACAAACACACAAACACACACACAAACACACACACAAACACACACACAAACACACACAACACACAAACACACACACAAACACACACAAACACACACAACACACACAACACACACACAAACACAGACACACAAATACACACACAAACACACACACAAACACACACAACACACACAAATACACACACAAACACACACAACACACACAAATACACACACAAACACACAAACACAAACACAGATACACAAATACACACACACAAACACACACAAACACACACACACAAACACACACAAACACACACAGACACACACACAAACACACAAACACACACAACACACACAAACACACACAAACACAAACACACACACAAACACACACACTCACACAAACACACAAACACACACAAACACACGCACACACACTGAACTTTTTCTGAAAATACTTTTTTTGGATGCGGCGGACCCTAAAACGTTTATTTTCAGTGAAATCTCGGTATCGAATTTTTGAAAGCAATATACACTATGTACATTGTACGTGTAGACAAAGTAAAAATACTGTACCTGTCTGCCTGCTGCCTGTGACCTCCTATGGTTATCTTCACCCAAAAGGTCCACCGGAAATTTATGTTTTAGGGTCCTCTGAATCCAAAAAGAGCAACGGCCCCTGTGTGTCTGTGTGTCCGTGTGTCTGTGAACACGATAACTCAAAAACGAAAAGTCGGTAAAGTACCAAACTTGGTATTTAAGTTTAGTATCTTTCAGGAATGTGACACGAAGATTCTGAGAAAAACCTCCCCACCCCAAATTACCCTTTACATGGACTTTTTTCAAAAATTTGGATTTTCTCAAAAATGGCTGTAACGATTTTGATTAAGATATCGTATATTAGAGATTATTTACCTGACAAATAAAATGTATATCTTGAATTTTCTTGGCTTACTGTATTCTGGATGAAATTTACGGAATTTAACGCGAAACCGTAAGAGAGAGATAAAAACTTACCGAAGAAAAAATGTATAGCACGTTAAAACACACTATTAAGTCATATACATTTTTTTCGTGGAGTTGATCGTTTTTTGATATTTCTTGTTTTTGCTTTCAGCTTAAAAAACACACTTTTTTCATACAGTAATTTATCAAATCCTGTCCATACAAACAAAGGATACCAACCAGTTTTTGACTATCACTTTAACCTACGGTACTCCCTTATTTCGCTTTTACTTTCAAGGAAGCAAGTAATAAGGCTATTTCTGCTAATTTTTTCTCGATTAGCATGAAGTAAATAGAAGCATAATCTTTCTAACAATAATTTGTTGCAGAGATGTTTGAGAAAGTCATATGAATGTAACATATCCGAGTTTTTTTGTATCAGAATGTGCAACACGGAAATTATATTATAAAAATACTCCGTCACCGTACCGAACCTAGAGAACGGAGCAGACGGGTTTGTCCACACTAACATCTTGACATACATCTAACGTTTCAAGTGCAGGCAACTTGAGAACACGTGGTTGCCATGCTGGCTGCATATGCCCAAGGTCACGTTTTTGAAACCTGGCGGAGGACAATGGATCCTTTTGGGGCCTAAAATCCTTAGTATGGCTTCCTTCGGAAGGGACGTTACTCCCATGACGAGGTTTATGGAACGCAAAAAAACCTTAATCCTGATAAAGAGACCTCTGAGCGAAATTAAGCGGTATTTCACGCCCATAATATAAGGGGACGCTGAGAAGTTAAAGAACGTCCATAAATAAAACTCCATTTCATTTTGAGAACACAAGTAACTTGAGAACACGTGCCTTGGAGTCTTGGTGATCACTTTTTCACAGAACTGTTTGCTGTCGGTATTTTGACTAATTTCTTCTCCTCTTAGGAAACCACTTTAGCTTTTTTTCTCTTCTTAAAAGTTTGCACATTTTCAACTCAAGTGATTTATTCCTCAGATAGTGACAAGTACTTCTGGTGGGACTTTCCCAAGTTAGCTTGAAGTTTCAAGAGAATGTAACTGGCTCGAAGTTGTCAGCTTTGCTTTTTGAATGTTTTTGCTCTGTTAAGTTGCTGCGATTTGCGAACTGTTGGTAACAGCCTTTAAGGAATTATTTTTATCTGTTTTTCTCAAGTGCTTCGCCCTTGTTCTTTCTCTCAACTTTTCTACATAAATCTTCAGTTTTTTCTCCTTTCCCGTTTAGGAACGCACTTGAGGACGATAATTTGCTGTTATCGGGCATCTTAATGAACCCTGAGCGGCTTTCATTCAGTCATTTGGGATTAGTAGAATACAGTGTGTCCGTAAAATTGCTATACATGAACTTACTTTAAGCTAATAAGAACCGCCTCTATGATATTGACAGACAGCAAATAATTGCGCAATGCACAGAGAAGGTGTCATTAGAAGTACAGTCTGGGCTAAAATCGGAGTGGGGTATGGAGCAATGCATCAAAACAGGTACCAAACTCATTAGAGAGGGGCTTGCGTGGATTAGGCTAGGAGCATGGAGGAGCACGAAAATTTCTGACAAGAATGGTACGAGAATCTGTCCCATTTGCGAGGAGGAAGAGTCGTGGCAAGATGTAGCGGTAGGGAGGAATGGCGGGAAAAATATTTACCGCGATTCTTTACCACCGCGAATGTAGGGCTAGAAGCATGTTGGACGCTACTGGCAGGCGCGGAACACCTGGACGGGCTAGGTAAATTTATACTTAAGGCAAAACAGCTGAGATCTGAGGAGGCTGCCATTAGAGAAGGTTGTTGTGTTATGGTTTTATATATTGTATATATATTATGTGTATATGTTTCTTTTAAGTGGAATTATCGATTATAAGAGGGTGCATTTATGAAAATGTACTATTTGCTGTAATTTTAAATTGCTATAATTGAATATCTTTGAATTTTTATTTGTTCAGGTTTACTCTTAATTCTTTATTGTTGTTTTAATATTGCTTTTGATTGTGGATTACCTTTGCCTTTTTATTTTCGCGTTTACTCTCAACTATTTGTTGTTTTAATATTGTTTTTAGTGTGTATCACGTACGGTCTGTGGACCCGTGCGAATGTTGAAATTCTATATATATATATACATATGATATTGTTATGTCAGTGTCAGTGAACAATCAGTTCGATTAAAGTGAGGTTTTCCTTATTCTTAAAATAAAACAGGTGTGTTTAACTTTAACTGAGTTTTTCTCCATTTTTTAAAAAGATAGGTTAGACCACTATTCCACTCACCCCTTCATTTGCAAAACTGCTATTTTTACCTTCTCTAGCACGTATAAACAATGTAAAGAGGTCTTCAGAGACTATTCCCAGAAAATGCAATATATACATTGTATTTTTCATATAAATATCTTTAAAATACGGTATTTAAATCAAAATCATTAGAGCCGTTTTTGAGAAATCAACTTTCGAAATTCTTACCACGTAAAGTATAGTTTGGGGTGGGGTATTTTTCTCAAAATCTTCGTGTTGCATTCTGGGAAGATACTAAACTCAAATGCCAAGTTACCGACGTTTCGTTTTTTAGTTATCGTGTTCACAGGTGCACGGACTTTTTCTAAAAATGCTTTTTAGGGGACCCTAAAACGTATTTTTCCGGTGAAATATCGAACATCGAATTTTTTTGGATGGAATGCAATATGTTCTCTATACACTATGTACATTGTACGTGTAGAGAAAGTAAAAATTATCATAATGATCTTGGAAAGTGTATGGAATCCCTTGTCCAACATGATGAATATTTAGATACTTTGGAGTACTAATTGCGAGTTCATTACTAAATTAATCTAAATTTTTACTAAATTTACCAACTTGAATGAATGAATGAATGAATGAATAAGTGTATTTATTGACATAGCTATATCATACATAGACTTTCAACAATCGCACGGGTCCACAGAACGTACGTGCTTTTGTAATACACATTACAATCAATATTAAAACAACAACAACAACAAAGAATTAAAAGAGTAAACACGAAAATAGAAAGACAAAGGAAATACACAGGCCAAAGCCTTATTAAACAACAATAAAGGATTAAGAGTGAACCCGAAAATAAAAATACAAAGATATTCAAATATAGCAATTTAAATTTACAGTACAGAGTACACCTTCATAAATGCACCCTCTTATAATAGAAAAGTACACTTAAAAGACATATATACACATAATATATACAACATATATAAAACCATAGCACAACAGTGACCTAAGTATGACATAATATATATGTATGTAGAACAATGTAGTCATTTTTGTTTAGTTGATCTTATCCCCCCCCCCTTTCTCTATTGGCAGCCTCCTCACATCTCAGCTGTCTTGCCTTAAGTAGAAATTTACCTAGCCCGTCCATATTTTCCGTGCCTGCCAGTAGCGTCCAACATGCTTCTAGCCCTACATTCGCAGTGGGAAAAAATCGCGGCAAATATTTTTCCCGCCATTCCTCCGTACCCCTACATCTTGCCAAGATGTGAGTCCACCATTCTTCCTCCTCGCAGATTCTCGTACCATTCTCGTCAGAAATTTTCGTGCTCCTCCATGCTCCTAGTCTAATCCACGCGAGCCCCTCTCTAATGAGTTTGGTACCTGTTTTGATGTATTGCTCCATGCCACTCCGATTTCAGCCCAGACTGTACTTCTAATGACACCTTCTCTGTGCATTGCGCAATTATTTGCTATGTGTCAATATCACAGAGTCGGTTCTTAATTTTTTCCAAATACTTCGCCTGTTTTCCTACCCCGCCATCCAAATGTCTCCCATCCCAATGGTTTCCAACCCTTTCTTTAATTTTGATGCCCACGTTGAATTACCTTCCATTCGCAACTGTTCACGGTAGCAGACTGCCTTAATTAGAGATTGGTTTCCGTGAACGATTCTCAGCCAATATTTAACTGCTCTGATTTTGCACTCTATCGTTTCACTATGTGCCCTGAATTCCCTCATTATTCCGCAGTTTGCCGTACCCCTCCCTACACCCAGAATTCCTTTCAAAAATTGAGTCCTCACTTGATCCAGATTCCCTGTTTGTTCCCACCCCCATATTTCTCCTCCGTATGTCATCGTGGATCTAACTGTCGCTCCGTATACAGTTTCCATTAAGGTTATGGATATATTCGGTATTCTGTAGCGTATCCGGAGAGCTTCTGTCGCTTTCACCCTTGCCTTGTGTTTCGTAATGTCAATGTGTTTTGTCCATTTTCCGTTCATTGTGAATGTGAGTCCTAAGTACACAAAAGATTTAACATTATCCAGTATCTGGCCTGCATATGTCCAAGTCTCCTCCCTGCTGTAAACACAACCCTTTTTGAAAGTCATTGCCTTAGTCTTATTCACATTAACTGTAAGTAGCCATTCATCGCAATAATTCTTAAGTTTGTCCAGTCCTCGTTGCAATCCGTTTACTATCATAGAGCACAATACTAAATCGTCTGCGTATAAAAGTGTTGGGATCTGCAAATCCGCTACTACTGGTGCTTGGATATTCTCTGCTATCATTGTATCAGTAATATCATCCACAAAGAGATTAAATAGCAAGGGAGATAAAATACAACCCTGCTTCACTCCCCTATAGCTTCGGCAGCTCTCGGACACTCTGTTTCTGTCGTACTTCACACAGAATTCGACATTTTGATACATTGCCTGCAATGCTCTAACCATTTTACTTGATAACCCCTTTCTGCCTAGTTTGTACCATAATGCATTTCGATTGATAGAGTCAAATGCCTTCTTAAAGTCCACAAAAGCACAATGAAGCTTTCCCCGCTTAATTAACAGTTGCTTCGTCCTTAAATTGTCTAATATAAAAGCGGCATCTATGGTACTGTGTCCTTCTCTGAAACCCATTTGAAATTTTGAAAGTTTGACAAATTTAGATTCCCAGTCTTTATCCGGTTATATAACAGTCTACAATAAATTTTCTCCATAATTGGCAAAAGAGTAACCTCCCTATATTTATCCGGATTTCCAATAGTTCCCTTCCCTTTATAAATGGGATGAATAATGCCCTTTCCCCAACAGGTAGAGTAATTCCCCTCAATAAACAATCTGTTACATACCTAGAGCATACTCCTACCAAACTCATTAACATTGGCTGCGGCTTTAAAAACTTCCGGGGGCAGCCCATCCAACCCTGGAGCTTTGCCTCCCTTCAGACTCCTCAGCGCCTGTGCTATTTCTCGTGCTGATATTTCCTCGTCCAGTATTGGGATCTCAAGATTTCCCAAAATTTGCACTCCCTTTATAAACATTCCTTCCCTTTCACCTTTCCCGAATATTCCCATAAAATGCATTGCCCATTTTCTGGGAGAAATTTCGTTGGGCACCTGACGGTTGCCTCTTAAATGTTTTACTACTTGCCACATCTCAGCGTTATCTCCCCGCGTTAAAATATTACTAATTTTCTGAGTAATTTTGTCTTGCCACGTAGTTCTCTTTTCCCGTAAGAGCTGTTTATACTCCCTTCGCTTTTTTGTAAAAAATTTTCTAATGTCATCTCCCCCCTCCCTTCTGAATTTTGACAGAGCCTCCTCTGCTTGTTTCTTCACTGCTCTGCATTGCTGGTCATACCAACCATTGAATCGTTTTAACTTACCATGTATTTGGACTTTCATTGTCCCCGCAGCCGTTGCTATTATATGCGTTAGTTCCTCCGCTGTGTCTGCGTTCCTTTCCCCTAATCTACTTTCTAATTTATCAACAAATACTTCTTTTTCTACCGGTTTCCATATAAATTTACTAATGAATCTCCCTTCATCCCCCTGCCCCTCTTCAGGTGCTAGCGCCGCCATGGCCGTCTCTATATTCAGTTCCAGGGCAACTGGACAGTGATGCGACTCCATACGATCCCCCACCCAAAAATTTCTAATTCTGCCAATTAAACCCTGACTTATTAAAATAAAATCTATTACTCTACCCTCATTTTCATTTATGAAAGTGAGTTCTCCTTCTCGATCCTCACCGTACTTGCCATTCATTATTTCTAAAGAGAAGGCATCGCAGAAAGCAAGTAATTGTCTGCCCTCCCCATTAATAAAACTATCCTTGCTCTTTCGTTAACCTTCGCGGAATTCCTCCCCTCATTGGTGACCCCCCGTTAGAGAAATATTCTCCCCTCCTAACCTCGCATTAAAATCTCCTAAAAGAATTATTTCAGCTCCTGGAAACTTTTCCTGTAACTCCACTAACGTTTCGGTTACGTCACTGAAGAAATTCCTGTTTGCATACTTGGACGTTGCTGGCTGGTTGCATAATCCCTATTATATGTACTGCCCCCTGTGCCAAAGATACAGCAATCACCCCTTCCAAACTGATTTCTAATTTAGTTATTTCGGCCTCCAGCTCAGACCTGAATGAAACTGATACCCCCCTGGCCACCTTTCCCTCCTTCCCCGTGTCTCCCTTCCCCTACTAAAACTATGGAAATTAGCAAGTTTTACATTTGCTTCGTTTTTCAACTAAGTTTCTTTTAAGCATACAACGACAAAATCACTAAGGAAATACAAGAAATTCTCGCTACCCAACCTTTTTTTTGAAGCCTTCGATGTTCCATGTGACAATCCTTAGAGAAGGGGTTGGGTCCTATTGTTTCCTTGCTGTTGGTCTTCCTACAACTTGGCTGGCCCTTTGTCGAGCTGTTGTCAGCCTAAGGGCACGGAGGGGCGTTGTTGTTGGCTTCTCCGGCGAAGACTGTCTCACCCTCCTCTCCTCTTTGCTCCTCCCTGTCGACATAACTTGAGGCACCTGATGTTCTGCTGAGGGACCTGCTACCTGCTGGGCTGATGCACTGGCTACCTGCTCTTGCTGCCCTGTCCTGGGTTCGGTTTCCGCACTGCTTCTAGGCTGTTCCATGCGCTCCAGCTCCTGTCGGTTCCAAACTCGCCCGTTAATGAAGAGCTTGTCATAGCGCAATACGGCATTACAGTCCTGCTTCCTGGCCTCAAACATGTGTCCCTTTAAGAACTCTCTCTCTTCTCTTACAGGCTGGCTAAAGTCCTCGCTAATGCTTATTCCCGTTCCCCGTAAATAACGAGCACCTCGAAGGATGGCCACCTTGAGTTTATAATGGGCCAGTTTACACACAATAGGTCGCCTTACATTGCCACGTCGACCTACACGATGGGCTCTCTCCACATCAAACTCGCGGAGTTCGATTCCTATTTGTGAGATGACACTTTTCACTATTCCCTCCGTCATCTACCAACTCTCTCCCGGTTCTTCTGTCACACCATATAGCACAATATTATTTCTACGAGATTGGTTCTCTAAATAATACATTTTCTCTTCCAGAGCACGCATTCGAACTGACACATTCTCCACGGCACTTTCCAGCGACTTTAGGCTGCACTTTTCAAATCCTAAACGCATTTCTTGCCTCAACTGTCCAATGAGTTCTCGTACGCTTTCCACTGTCGAACTTCTTCCAGGTAGCTACGAGCAAGACACAAAACACGACCGTCCTCTTTCACACTCGGACTGCAACCTAATTATATATAACAACGATAAGTATTTCGAGGTGTATTTTTTTGGGGGGGGGCGGTACCATGCCAGGTGGTTAGACCTCTCACCTCTCATCTAAGCGGTCCGGGTTCGATTCCAAGCGCCCGCATGTGGGATTTGTGATGTGCGAAGCGGCGTCTTAGTGGGTTTTCTCCGGGTCCTCCGGTTTTCACCAATTGCTACATCATCACCGTTCATATCATCCATTTCGCTCCTCGCGCTTTAGCCTGGCTACGGGCCAGCCACTCGTTCTAAGTTCTCTGTTCTGTGGTTCCGTGCCGTTGGCTCCCTGATAGACTTCTGACCCCTAGACATGCGCTTGATAGTTCTAGGGGTCTCTGTCCTAACTGGAGTAAGGATAAGCCGACTACGAAACCATTAATGTGTTTGAGTGCACCATAGACTAGCATTGTTACACCTAGACTTCGGAGGGGGGTGTCAGTCCTTACTAGGTGGAGAGTAATCCGACTACGAAACGAAATGTGTTTTAGTGTACCAGAGACTAGCATTTTACACCTAGACTTCGAAGGGGGGGTGTCAGTCCTTATTTGAGAGAGGATAAGACGACTACGAAACGAAACTTTTGATGTCTTTGAGTGTACCAGAGTCTAGCATTGTTACACCTAGACTTCGGTGGGAGGGGGTGTCAGTCCTTACTAGGTGGAGAGTAATCTGACTACGAAACGAAACTTTTAATGTGTTTGAGTGTACCAGAGACTAGCATTTTACACCTAGACTACGAGAGGGGTGCCATTCCTTACTAGGGAGAGGATAATCCAACTACGAAACGAAACTTTTAATGTGTTTGAGTGTACCAGAGACTAGCATTTTACACCTAGACTACGAGAGGGGTGCCATTCCTTACTAGGGAGAGGATAATCCAACTACGAAACGAAACTTTTAATGTGTTTGAGTGTACCAGAGACTAGCATTTTACACCTAGACTACGAGAGGGGTGCCATTCCTTACTAGGGAGAGGATAATCCAACTACGAAATGAAACTTTTAATGTGTTTGAGTGTACCAGATACTAGCATGTTACATCTAGACTACGAGAGGGGTGCCATTCCTTACTAGGGAGAGGATAATCCAACTACGAAATGAAACTTTTAATGTCTTTGAGTGTACCAGAGACTAGCATTTTACACCTAGACTTCGGAGGGGGGTGCCATTCCTTATTTGAGAGAGGATAAGACGACTACGAAATGAAACTTTTAATGTCTTTGAGTGTACCAGAGACTAGCATTTTACACCTAGACTTCGGAGGGGGTTGCCATTCCTTATTTGAGAGAGGATAAGACGACTACGAAACGAAACTTTTGATGTCTTTGAGTGTACCAGAGACTAGCATGTTACACCTAGACTTCGGAGGGGGGGGTGCCATTTCTTACTAGAAAGAGGATAAGCCGACTACGAAACGAAACTTTTAATGTCTATTGAGTGTACCAGAGGCTAGCATGTTATACCTAGACTTCGGAGGGGGGAGGGAGAGGAGGCCGACTATGAAACGAAACTTTTGATGTCGTTGAGTGTACCAGACCACGTAGAACGATAAGAAAATGATTGAGAGTAGGCTATCTGTTGTAATAGTATGGCTTTATGCAAGGTATGGAAAGTTCTCCCAGTTTCTCGTTTGGCTGGAGGTAATGAGATTGTTGGCTCAAAGCTTCCCCTCTCGTAAACTCGCATTGCAGCAAATTTACGCACACGCGTCGACGGTACATAGCACCTCCATCAGCGTAGCGCTTTTGAATGAACAGCGCCAGGTGTTCCATAGATTTATGCCCTTTGGTCTGCAGCTTAATGCACACTATGTTTCAATAAACCTGATCGCTCCGTCCCTCGCTTGTTTAAAGTAGAGGAACCATTGCATTCCCCCAAAATTAGCAGAATTTAGCAAAACTTCAATAAGAAAATTACTTTCTCTATGAATGAAAAAGTCTGATGTGTTCCATTCACATAGCTTCTCTATATCTCTATAACAAATTATTATCAATAATCTATTCTTCTATCTATTTCATAATAAAACATTAGCAGAAACGGTCTTATTATTTAGTTCTTTGTAAGTAGAAGGGAAATAAGGGAATACACTAGGCTAAACCGACAGTCAAATGTTTTAACCCTTTGTTGCCTGTTGGTATCTATAAGTTCCGATTATTTCAAGCCTTACTATACAAATAGGGTTGTGCCCTAGGATTAATTTCATGTTATACTAACCTTCAACCATAAACGACAAGTAATCAAGACACTTTTATATTGTAAAAGTCTGATGTGTTCCATTCACATGACTTT